>OU452274.1:2650000-3900000 GCA_911728535.1 Pammene fasciana | reverse complement strand
AGAACAGAAAAATTGTTACTTATGTTAATATAAAAAAACATTCAAAAACAAAAAGGAATCAAAATTGACGGACGTCAGTACAGTTAGCCACAAGCCGCAAGGTCATTCTATTGTGTTGTGTCCAAAACCTGTAATAGTTAGGGAGGCGAGGTAGCTAAATGGCGTAATTCAACGGCGCCGTCGAGACCTATCAAAATCGAAAGATAAAATAATTTCGAAAAGAAAAGCTCTTATGGCAAAAACCATTTTAGCGGTGGGTTTGGCGTGTACGGTTTTTCAAAAATGTTAAAAAAAACAGTTACTTGGGCATTCTCGAGCGCGTCAGATATTCATACTACGTATGCCCCGAGTGCCTCTGATAACAACGGTATACTAATCTGCCGGTTTGCGTGGTGGGGGTAGGCATATAAAGTAGTCAAAAATGCAAAAAAAAAAAAATTACTCGAGCGCGTCAGATTTTCGGAAGGGGTGTTAAGTAGGCCCCAAGGAAGCTCCCTTTAAAAAAACTGACGATTTCGGCGTGACGATAAGTGACGATGAATTTTTGAAAATGCAAAAAAAAAAAGTTCTTTTGAAATACTCGAGCGCGTCAGATTTTCATAGGGGAGGTTTATCTCGGTATCCTGAAAGCATATTTTTTTAATCTGACAAAAATGTTGGTGGGTTCTCTTAATCTGACCGGGAGTTTGAGTTTTTATGATGCTTCAAGTCAAAAAGTTTTAACTTTGGACAAAAATGTAAAGAGACCTTTTTTGTGTAAAATAAAATTACCTTTTTTGTTTATTTAAACTTTTTTTTTTGTAAAATGTATCGTTCGCGACTTATATGCCGTAACGCGTTCTTAGGAAGACGAATTGGCTCCTCCACACTTCCGGTCATGCGGAAACCGGCAGATTTTGTATTTTTAGTAAGTTTTAGATTATATTCTTCAAAATAAAAAAATAAAATATCGCGCTCGAGAATGCCGGATTAACGTTTTTTTTTTACAAGTTCGCGACCCTATAACTCGGCGGCGTCAAGGACTTATCGTCAGATTAGTTAAATTTAGTCTTTAAACACTAAAATCAACCCCCAATATCTTAAACTGACGCGCTGGAGTATTTCAGACTATCCATTTTTTTTTACTAATCTGATCGTCTATCCTAGGCGCGCGTCACTACATATAGAGCTAAATACTTTACAAGGTTGTTCTATTAGGTCTAAGGTATCTCTCATATCTTAAACTGCCACGCTCGAGTATTGCAGAAAATTCCCCTATTCGCCTCCCTAACTATAAGAATATTCCTTCGTTGCGCTCTCTAGATCGATAATCTACTGAATAGGGAAGATGCTGCTATAATATTTTATGCCACACCTGGCCATAAAGTGGCTTTTTGGACGCTTTCTGGCCAAGTGTAGACATAAAATGATGTACACAACACGGGAGGTAATAAAGAAAGCCCTCGATCGCATATTTACGTCCCTCGCTTGCAGCTCGGGCCGCAAACTTCTGCGATCTCAGCCTTTCTTTTAGTGCTAACAGACGAGCGGACCGGACCACGGACCGATAAGGACGCTGCTATTTGTTAGAGTGAGAAAGATGTATAGCTATCTCATTCTAACAAATAGCAGCGTCCTTATCGGTCCGTGGTCCGGTCCGCTCGTCTGTTAGCACTATTTGTTTTACCACCCTAGTTGTGTAATGTACTATATCATTATTTTGCGATCAAACCATAAAATAGCAACAATTAAGATCAGTGTATGCCAATTTCAAACAATAATTACGATTCGAAGTACCTCAGGTGAAAGGGAACGTGTTTTAATCCCCCAATCAGCGTCTGGTGACGTCACTCCAGTTATGACAACTGATGGCGCCAACATAGGATGTAGGTACCTGTCACTTGTTTTGTTCTATGGGATTTGGCTTAAAGGGCATCCAGGTAAAAAAAACAGTATTGTTGGTAGGTTTGACACCGACGAACCAAGGATGAACAAATATGGCGAGTGTCACATGAGTGACATCACATGAACTGAAGATCCGTTTGGGCGCGAAGATTAAAATTTTCAGTTTGTAGCAGCATCTTTTGACTACAAATTATAGTATTAAAAATTTTTTATATGCTCGTGGTCCCGTACGTACAATACTTTCAAATGAAAGCATAAATGAAAATACTGCATCTTGCCTGGGACTTATTAGTAAATGTTGACCAGTATTAAAAAAAAATCACTTTGTTTCCAGACTTTGTGTTATTATATTTGATAGTCACATGCTGTTTGAGGCAGAGCCAACCTCTGCCTCAAACCAAGTGGTTAGGGCAAGTAGTCACGGACATGTTCAATTTGGACAATTTGTACGTGAACGCTACTATCAAACCGTACCCGCCTTACTTGAGAAATAAAGATGCAACTACGTTAAAATACATGCAAGCAACGTTACGTAATATGAATGGAACGGTAATTATTAAATTTTTACACATTAATTCCTTATATACACCGTGTTTTTTTAGTTCCTTTAATTTCAAGGGTACATTCCTGAGCTTAAATTAAGTATATTTCTCAAAGACACCAGTATAGGACTAATTAGCTCCAGCTCTGAGATAGTCGATAGTTGATTTTTATCTTTCTGATTACTTATATTAAATTATTTTTGTATTCTGAGACATCGCAATAAATGATGCACCTGTGTCTTACGTCAATAACATAAGCTTCCTTTGTATCTCGGAGTAATATAATGTAATGTTCAAAAATACATTGACATGTCATAATTTTCAATTATTTGGTTGAGTTAATCACCCCGCAATACCCTATTCAATGTTTTCCGATTTTTTAAAAACGAATTGTCTCAATTTTAAGTATATTGTCTCAAGTTTCCTTAATACCTAACCATATGCTGAAATTAAAGGAAATAAGAAAACACGGTGTAGTATTATTATATGCAACAGTTGTATACGACTATTATACGATTGATCAAAAAAGACGAATGGTTTGGGTAACAATTTAAGCCGCATGTCGTGGGCCGGAGGCAGATACTTTTAAAAAATATGCCACAAGAATTTTTTGACTTAGTTATACCACGTTGCATACAATACAACACTTTTTAGGGTTCCGTAGCCAAAATGGCAAAAACGGAACCCTTATAGTTTCGCCATGTCCGTCCGTCCGTCCGCGGTCTAGCTCAGTGACCGTTATTACTAGAAAGCTGAAATTTGGTTTGAATATGTGCATTAACCAAGTCGACAAAACGGTAGAATAAAAACGCGAAAAATATATTTTGTTAGGGTACGTCCCGTACACGTGAAGTGGGGGTGAAATGTTTTTTCGTTCCAACCAAGTTGTGTGGGGTATCTTTGGATAGGTCTTTTAAAAAGAATATATAACTTTACGAGCATGAGAAGTGAAAAATATTTTTATCACTCCCATACACATGAAGTGGGGGAGATTTTTTTATTTATTTCTGTTTTAAAAGAGTATACTTATCTTGACAGTTGGTATGTTTGCCCCATTGTCATCAGGTCAGGATCAGATGATGGAGTCTCGCAGAAATCAAAGGAACTTTTGAAATAGTAGGCACAGCTAATAGTAGTTTATGTAACTGTTACGTAATAGGGGACCTTAAAACACGAGTGTGGTTTTATGAAACGAACGAAGTGAGTTTCATAATAAGATCACACGAGTGTTTTAAGGCCTAATTACGTACAGTTGCATACACTGCTTTATCTACATACATATTATAAACCCGAAATGATGATTGAATGACTGCAATTGCACGGATTGCATCGCCGTCGCCATGGCAACTCGATTGTGTCGGCGGTCGGGCGGCGCATGCCCGCACCCGGATTTTCATAATGATATCGCATTTTTGCTTATTATTTGATAATAATAACATCGTTACAGATAACATATTTGTTCTAACTACTAAGAAGACGTTCGAAATTTGAACGTAATTAAGGTATCGGTTACCGATACTCAAATGTAAACATTTGGATGCAGCCACAGATACTCGTATCTAAATATAGGGCGTTTGCTCATCGATCCTGACCATAAAATAGACATATTAGGGTATGGATGTAGATAAAGTGATTTTAGTATTTGTTACAAGCTCGCATTGCCCTATTTAGCAAATAGTTTTTTTTTTAATTTTGTGGAATCGGTTCTCTTAACTTATTAAAAAAAAATCTTTCTCTTGTTTTGCTACCAGTTTCACTCCCTAATTTAAAAAACATTTTTTTAATTGTTTTGTGTTTTTTTGCAGTGGAAATGTAGCGAGTGTCCAAATGTTTACCTTCCGGTCTGCACAAAGGACGGAAAAGATTATAAAACTTATAAAAATAGATGCCTGTTTTTGTGTAACAAAAAGAAAAGTGCGGTAGAAGTAAGAAGGGGTATTTGCATTTACTGGTAGAATAATGGCTAGGGATACCCGCAAAGATTTGGCCGCTGGATTTGACAGATCAGTCCATGTATGCCGCTATTCAGATGTGCAGAAAAATTCGCGCCATACATGGATGGATCTGTCCGCCGGGCATATCCGCTAGACAAATTCGGCGGGCCGATCTGTGTGTATATCCCTACCTATTGGCTTGGCAACACCGCTGCCGTACGTGGCTGGCGACGTATTGCTTACGGCCCAGCTCTGCTTTTTTTTTGACTAATTGGAATTTAACCTTTATTCTTAATAAAGCTTAGCTTAGGTACATTCTTTCAGGATTTAACTAAAATAAAAATTATATACACAGATTATTTTTAAATGGTTTTATTTAATTTCACTCATCATTATGCGTAATATTTGTTATCTGAAAAAACTCCTATTTTGAAATACCCTACTGAAATTGCAATAGGTAGTAAATATTACGAATCTCGAATATTAAAAAAATAAAATTTCGAACTGCAAAGGGATAATTATTTAAAATTCATGTTTCCTATACAATGTGTTCGTACACGTCCTTAGTCCTTTTACATACATTTTATTAGTCCTTAGAAATAGTTCCTGACTTTAGTGAAATTTGACTTAGTTTGACTATATAGTATGAATAAAATTGTATGAACAAAACATCAACCAAACATTTTTTTTCTCAACCAGTTTTAAACTGCACCTCTTTAAAGTTTTATGGTGTTAAACGCTCCCGCAAATTAACCATTATCTGTCATAAAAAAGCGTCATTCGACAGCTTAAAAACTAGGTCATAAATATCTGTCAAACATGTCGCAGATAAATTTCATCAATCAATCACTCAATCACTCGAAATTGTATTGTAAAAAGAAAAAAAAAATATTTTTTTTTACATTTCATGTTTTTTTACCAAAAACAGGGTCGGACCTGTAATTTTTTTATTGCAAGCAGAAAGAACAGTAAATCCGCTAAAAACTGCCATCTGAATGATAGCGCTAACTTTAACATAATCACAAGTTAAGGCGCTTCTACATGATGGGCCATCATAGGGACGCAGCTATGCGTTAGAGGGAGCTAACGATATTGCCATCTCGTTCCGTCGTATAGCTGCGTCCCTATGATGGCCCATCATGTAGAGCCAGCCTTACACGAGTCTAAACTAGATCTACTTTACAAGCGACAACTTTTTTTCATACAATAATTTAAGCTTACTATGTGAATTAGCCGTTATGCACTAAGAGCTTGCCACGTCAGATATGAAAACAATGAGAGCAATAAAACCCGTCTGGTTAGATTTCTGTACTATCTTTATTGCTTGATTCGGGCATCTGGCAGTTTTTAATGAGTGGAGGTCAGAGATACAGACTAACAAATTTTTTTAAGTGAAAAAAAATATGCCAACTTTATACCCAACGGTGGAAAGCAAGCATAAGGATCGCCTAATGGTAAGCAGCTACTGTAGCCTTATCGATGGTAGATTCGGATTCCCACATGTGTCAGTAAACACTCTGCTGCCTCTTAGAGCTCTCTGTTGACTTTACTCGCGGACAGGAACACAACACTATGAGTAAGGTCTAGTGCTATTTGGCTCATTGATTTATTATTTTTCACCTCAGCAGTTCGAACAAGTCTACTTTCCTCACTCCCTGCCCTCGGGACTCAATATCAACACTCGCAAGAAAAACCAACTTTCCTCCCTTGTTGCACAAATAACTATAGGTATGCTATTGACAGTCTATTCTGTCCAGCACACCTAGCACATTCTGACTGATGCGACAGTATCTCGCGCGCGACATAGGCTACCCGTCTCTTTCTAATTGACACAGTCAGAAAAGGACGGATAGACTATTTGGCGCGCGAGATACTGACGTGTCACTCATGTGCTAGGTTGTTAAATATAAGATAAAAAGTCAATTACAAATAGTAAGTACCGTATAGTAAACGTTCTAATGCTCGACCTGCTAATACCCAATAGGTGACACCCTTTAGTCCCCTTTATTGAGAATGACTTAAGTTTTAGGATGACATGTTATGGGATAGTGACGAGCTTTTGGACGTTTATCTTGCAGCATTTTAGTACAAACCCACTTACTATTAAAACACGTCGGTGTTTGGGCACAGATCAATAATTAAAACAGCCGGAATAATTATGTTTATATATACTTGTAAACGAAATCACAATCAAATATATCTGGGGCCCGTTTCTCAAAAGCTTGTAACTTGTAATACAAGCGGATGTCACTTTTAGACTTATTTTGCTAGAAAGTGACTTCCGCTTGTATTACAAGTTACAAGCTTTTGAGAAATGGGTCCCTGGTATTCGTATACGCGCCTGACTGACGTGGTACAAAAATTGAAGAAGAGAACGCGGACAGCAATGAGGATAGCGTTGAGGAAGGACGACTCTCGAAGCTGGGATGCATATAGAGAAATTAGAAATAAGTACACAAAACTGAGAGAGAAATCTATCTGGGAAGGCAGTAAAAAGTTTACGGAGGAAATTTACAGCTATTTGGAGGGGGCACGAGTTGTAAAACTGCTGGTGTACAGCACCGCAGTATCCACGAGATCAAGGTCGATCAAGGATAGTTATAAGGCACTGAAACTGTAAGCATATTGCATTTTTATATAAGGACTGTAAACCTTAATTTATAGCGTGTGACCATTAAATCATTTAACTTTGTTGTTTAATTATTACCTAGGAAACCTAGACACATAGGTAGGGAACCTTTCTATTGTCGATTGTGCGACAATAACCCCGGCTGAGACTCACTAGTGAGAAAGAGACGACGCCATCACTCTGCGCTCATGTGTAAAAGAGACAGGTGATACCCCGTAGTTGAAATGTCCTACAAATTATTTTTCCCCATAATACCTATGTACCACCTAGCATAAATGCCTAGTAAATAAGTTATAACAACATTGTAATATATTAGCAGTAGAGAAATGCTTGTAATTCTGTTATATTCTGTGTCAATATCAATAAAGATAGACACGTTCACTGATTGGCTCACACGCGTTCATCCCCTCCCGGGATATATTAGTCACTAGTTGACAGCCTAAAAGTTGGCATATAAGAAAGGCCATTGCGGCCGTAAATTCGTTCCGTCAAGTGAGTTCCAGTGGAGGTGCCTTAACCTGAAGAAGTACGAAGGAAGTTTTATTTCCAATAACCTTGCCTCCCTACAAGTCCACTAGTCTCTACATCGGCGCTGAGCTGTCGCGCCGCTACGGGCGTCGCCTAACCTTGGCCACCGTCCCGTACATTGGTCCTTCAGGAGCCGGATATGGAAGACCGGGGTTATCGCCAGTCGACTCAGGAAGTCGACCTTCAAAACCAAGGCCACACTGGGACTGCCTTGGCGGAAACACAAGGCCGTGACGGCACAAGGCCGTCCGACCGAGCGCCCACGCTTCGCCGGAACAAGAGGGCGCACGTCATCCACAAGGACGCTGCACAACAGGTGGACACGCAGCGATCCGAGATGACACCACTTCAGACAGAGCAGTCTGGCTCGCCGTCGGTCAAGGTCACCACGGCGCATTCGCCAGCTGCCACGTCACCCGCAACCGCCGTGATTCCTCAAGAACACCCGGCGACTGCGGCTCCACCCAAGGCGCATGCTACGCTAAGCGTCAGTGACCTCGAATCGCCGTGGCATTGGGAGGTAGCTGCGCCAACCGACGCCCTAGGACGTCAACAAGAATAAAGTTCCCGCTCTTCAGTCGCAGCGACAAGGGGGAGCGTTCGTTCACCGCATCTCGAATCAAGTTCCGTATTAAAAGAACAAACGCCGCGTGTGAATAACAATAATAACTCTGTGAAATCGCCAGTTAAAGAACGATCTCCGCGAGTGCCTAATAAATCCGATTTCAATAATAACGCGAGTGCGCGAGTAGAATTAAAATCGCCGCCGCGTTGCCGCGTTAATCAAATTCTTCAAGGTCAACGTCGAGGTCAAGGCCGTCTTCAAGGTCAAAATCAACAAAACGGAAAAAGGAGAATAGCACCGTCAACGGAGCCACTACGTCGCAATCTTGTGACCAGTTCCTGCCGATGGAGCGTTCGATGCAGTACCCTGTGCCCAAGCAAGGACCCGTGGTCAACTCATTAATGCAGAACCCTGTGCCCAAGCAAGGACCCGTGGTCAACTCATCACAGCCTCCCAATGAAGAAATAGACGTTGTAACGACTCAAAATAATGACCGCGATCGGCACCCGGCCCTTCACTTCCGATCATCGAGTGAACGAGCCGATCTCATCAAAGTTGATTCTTCTCTACCGTTCCTGATCAATGGAGCGAACATAAATCAAGACGATTATATACTGCGTCGCTTACCCGAAGTTTTGTGGTGCTTAGTCGTGAAAGCCTAAGCAAAGGGGAGCATGTACAGCACCGCAGTATCCACGAGATCAAGGTCGATCAAGGATAGTTATAAGGCACTGAAACTGTAAGCATATTGCATTTTTATATAAGGACTGTAAACCTTAATTTATAGCGTGTGACCATTAAATCATTTAACTTTGTTGTTTAATTATTACCTAGGAAACCTAGACACATAGGTAGGGAACCTTTCTATTGTCGATTGTGCGACAATAACCCCGGCTGAGACTCACTAGTGAGAAAGAGACGACGCCATCACTCTGCGCTCATGTGTAAAAGAGACAGGTGATACCCCGTAGTTCAAATGTCCTACAAATTATTTTTCCCCATAATACCTATGTACCACCTAGTATAAATGCCTAGTAAATAAGTTATAACAACATTGTAATATATTAGCAGTAGAGAAATGCTTGTAATTCTGTTATATTCTGTGTCAATATCAATAAAGATAGACACGTTCACTGATTGGCTCACACGCGTTCATCCCCTCCCGGGATATATTAGTCACTAGTTGACAGCCTAAAAGTTGGCATATAAGAAAGGCCATTGCGGCCGTAAATTCGTTCCGTCAAGTGAGTTCCAGTGGAGGTGCCTTAACCTGAAGAAGTACGAAGGAAGTTTTATTTCCAATAACCTTGCCTCCCTACAAGTCCACTAGTCTCTACATCGGCGCTGAGCTGTCGCGCCGCTACGGGCGTCGCCTAACCTTGGCCACCGTCCCGTACAGCTGGCATTGAAACGATCCTATCAACTGGGTAGTCTGAGAGTGGGGGCTAGTCAGGGAACCAGAAAAGATACGAGTACTAGGCATCATGCTGAAATCTCACTTTCTGGACTGTGAGAAAGAAGGTCTCTGTACCTTCATTAGGTCTCTTTGGTATTCTTTAACATAGGTTCCTTGCCACCAGACTATCGCATATCGCCCCATATAGTACTGTGGGTAGTATTATAAAAGCAGCCCAATGCATATTGCTTCGTCTCCAAAGCTCTCTCTACCGTATCGACGAGCTGGCAACGTCACAAGCGCGCGCGGCGAGTCTAGTGCAGCGGTAAAAGGGCGGGGGTGGACTGAATGACAAAGGACCATGAGCGCGCGTGGCAATATGGCTTTTTATAATGTCGAGGGTAGCAGATAGACGAATCACAAAACATTTCGCGGTCCGCTATTTTTGCAAACGAACATTTCATTGGAGCCTGCTCTAATAGCTATATACACTTGCAGAGCGCTATCTCGCACGCGTACCAGCGCCGCATGCGGATCCGTCGCCAGTGTGATAATCGCCTTACACAATGTTGACGTCTAAATTAATTTATTTAAAATATTCCATAACACGTGACCGAGCCATAATTCGCCAAAATTTCCAACAATGCCGACCCGCGGAGGGACGCTAACAAATCAAGGTACAGTCGCCATCAAATATATCGGAGCGGCCAAGGTACTCAAAAGTATCTGAGCATGCCCTTTATCGCCTTGAGAATAGAGGCGCTGTTCAGTAATTTGTGACCACTTTGGTCGCTCCGATAATTTGATGGCGACTGTACTTTGAAGCAGATTGGCGTAAATCGTTTAGCAATTACCGCTAAGGCTACTACCTATACCCATCCCATGAAGCTTTATAATATGGAGGTAATACTTCGACGAAACGTTGAAGCCAGAAGAGAAGAATTAATCAAAGTTAGGGATATGTATTTCGCTAACTCCAACAAATCAATATGTTAATATTGGTGCGAGTGAGATATCGCCTTGTATTTTCTGGTCTCTATTTGAACATTTTTAACCCCGCAAAAAGAGGGATGTTATAAGTTTGACCTCTAAGCTTATTTGTGTATCTACCTAGTGTTGCCGCGCTAAAACGGTTGAACTGGTTTAAATACGTTCTTATTTAGTTAAAATTAGATTTTAGCGACTGTACCTAATGTTGGATTTGTTTTATCAAAATCGGTGCAGACCTTTCGGATATTTTCATTATTTTATTTATTTATAAAAGTTATTCCTAGTATAAAACCTGCTTTTGCTCGGTACTGTAATAGTCCTAGCGGTACGCCTTAAACATGCTGCAAATGGTGTTAAAAGCATGAAAATTGGAACGATTGATCTTTAGGCCAAATTAATCGATTTGGCCCGAAGCAGTAAAAAAAAAAAAAACAGAGTGCAGTTATGACGTCATCTTTTTTTTGTATGGAAAAAAAATAAATTTTGTTCTGAAACCTATCGTGTGTGGTATAAAATGAAAGGGCTTTTTGAGCCAATTCTAAAAATATATCATATCATAATATTTATGTCACTTGTTTCAAATGAAAATAAAAATAATTTTCAAAACATACCAAGTTTGGGCTCCTACAAATACGATATGGTTGAATATTTTTTTGTAAAATATACCTTAAATGATACCTGATATCCTCATTTCAAACCCCTAGAAAGGAATTTTGAAAATAATTTCACTAAGTATTTTTTTTTAATTTTTCATTATTACGAATGTGGGATCTAATAATTCTCGGAATAATGAAACTCTGTTTACACGTTCTTTTGATATAACGTGACAGGTGAGCTCGAGGAACCCGGGTTGCACATATCAGGATTTTTCTTACTTAAAGCGAATTAAGTTTATCCCATTTTTTGCGAACTTGAGGGTGAGTAAAGTTATATCGAGTTTTATCCAACATTGCTCAAGTCGATTTGCGCTTAAATAATGCGATTATAGTATTGAAACAAGAATTACAGCAAGTCTCTAGGGTAATCCTATCATTCCCTTTAAATAGTTCAGCGATAAGTACGTAAACTTTTGTACAAATTAGGTGGGCAATGATAGGTACGCGTTTTTGATCTTTACGGTACAAGGTGCATACAAGCATTCCAAAGTACAAGGGTTGTCTCATTTGACTTAATTTTTTTAATTTAGTCATGCATTTATTTTTCAGGCATTAGTATGTATATTAAACAAAACATAATTAACTGAGTTATATTTCATTATTTATAATAGAAACAAATCATAACGAACCTATCTTAGTAATGTTTACAAATAAATCGGCAGATCAAAGAAAATTATGTATATATTGAATACTATGGTTTCACATTAACAATTACATAAAAAAAATAAAGAAACAGTTCCAAAACGTCATATATATATTTCAAAAACAATAATCACCTTTATTCGTGCCGAGTGGTTAATACAAAAAGCTGATAGCCCTAAGATTTTTTTTTGTCTTGGGCAAAGTTGGCCATCACTAGTTGTTACATTACAACGTAACATTGCCCACATCAAGACTTCTTCATTCATTATCCTTTTGAAATCGAATTACAATATAAACAATCTAGAGTAATGGCAACTGTCACAATACTCTAAAATGAAAATGCTGAAGCAAAAAGCTATAGGGAAACAATTGCATAAGAAAAGCCTTTTAACTGTACATAGTTCCCGTACATTGTTAAGGACCATTCATCTTTTGTTTCTTTTCCTCATTGTATGGAATCTAAAAGAGCACCCTCTACAATAAGGTTTCACTAGCTTTCCCCATTGCCTTATTATATACAGGTATAAGTATAAGTATGGGTTTTACTCACCATGCTTTTCCATTTTGTGAGATTCACATCAACACTTGCCCGCACCAGAATACTATAAAATTACGTAAATTAATGAATTTGTTCAAAATGTTGGACAAAGTTTCGCCTGGGGGCAAAGTTGGAGGATATTACGGTACTCGTACTCGTATTGAGTAAGGGTGAAAGCAAACGTACGGTGGACGGCACGGCTGCCTGGTTCGGTAACCCGACCGAATCACACACGCACACGTCCGGTTGTGACATTTTGACATGACATTAGGTTTTTATGCCGTACGGTGGCGAACCGTACGTGTGCGGGGATCTGGCATTTAGTATGAGAAATGCGCCTTCAGGCGACCTGACGCGGCGACCGTATACGGCGACCTGACATGCAAACCGAACGTTTGCTTGGGCCCTAATACGACACACTTTGTAAACATTAAAAATCAGAAAAAAATACAAAAAGTAATTATTTTCAAAATTGCATTCTTGGGGTTAGATATGAGGATATTAGGTATCATTTGAGATATATTTTACAAAAAAATATTCCTTGGTGTCGTATCTGGAGGAGCCCAAACTTGGTATGTTTTGAAAATGTTTTTTATGTTTATTTCAAACATGTGACTGAAATGTAATGATGTGATATATTTTTGGAATTAGCTCAGAAAGCCCTTTCATTTGATACCACACACGATAGGTTTGAGAACAAAAAAAATTTTTTTTCCATACAAAAAAAAGATGACGTCATAACTGCACTCTGTTTTTTTTTTTTTTACTGCTGCGGGCCGAATCGATTCATTTGGCCTAAAGATCAATCGGTCCGATTTTTATGCTTTTAACACCATTTGCAGCATTATACTGAATTTCGGCGTGTACCGCTAGAACTATAATAGGTTCGATTTAGTTTGGTAAAAAGTATGTAATCACTAGTTCCATATATAAAAATACTTCGGCTGTTTTACCTATTTACAAGAGAGTTCTAGTACTCGAGCTATGTCTCTTTTTCGAAGTGAAGTCATTATGTGGCCAACTATTGCGCGTCAGTTTTTGCTTCCAATGCAGTCTCCAGTTGGGATGTAAGCTTCTTATAAAATGCCAACTATTTGCCGGAGATAATCAAAAGATAGCTGGGGGGTTAATAAAGGATAAACGGCCATGGGTTTGAAGCCCTGGTTCGAATCCTGGTCAGGATATTTACTTACATGCTCATCACATATTATACTTTTCGTGAGCTAAGGATATTCTTTTTGTATTTAAATATTTATATTCATATCTGACTACACACATAAAAGGATATCTTAATCGAAGATATTAATTCTTGTACATTTATAAAGAAAATCGATAATTTCTTAAATCAAGTAAAAAATATCTTGAACCAAGTAAGTTCTATCTTGGATCAACAAAATCATACTTGGTTCAAGAAATTATCGATTTTCCTTATATACAAGAATGAATATATTCGATTAAGATATCTTGTTTTTTCTGTGTATGTATTTTATACAGAATGGTTTTTTTTGTAAGGCAGCTACCAGATCCCGTGCTGCTACGCGAAAGTGGTCTTAGAAGACCTTCCCTCTATTTCAAACTAATGAAGATTGGCGTTTATATATTTTGAAATAGCAAATGACACAAGTTGCGAGAAATAAAAAAAAAATCGGCCAAGTGCGAGTCGGACTCGCGCACCGAGGGTTCCGTAAAAACCTAAAACAATTGCTATTTCTTATGATTGCGTGGACGTGAAAGTTTCGTTTTGCTACAGCAGAAAGATATTATAGAGCTGAGTATATGATATAAATTTCAATTTAATACCTTCACGCATTTACGAGGAAGAAGGTAGTAAGTTTAAAATTTAAAAAAATATTTTTTGTATGATTCTACTAAAAATGTCTACCTTTTATAATTTTTCCTTTGTCTGTGCTATATGACGTTGCTTCGTACCAAGTTTAAAGATTCTTAGCTTGCGGGAAGTACCCTTTAGGTTTTGAGTTTCTCGCGAGTACTCAGTTTCAAAATATGCAACTTAAATTGCTATTCCTTTTGATTGCGTTGACTTAAAGATTTGGTTTTGCTACATCTGAAAGGTACTATAGCCCTGAGTATTTGACATGAATTTCAATTTAATAACTTCACGCGTTTACGAGGAAAATGGTAGTAAGTTTAAAATTTAAAATATATTTTTTTGTATGATTTTACAAAAAATTTCTACTTTTCGTAATTTTTCCTTTGTCTGTGCTACATGAAGTTTCTTCGTGCCAAGTTTCAAGTTTCTGAGTTTACGGGAAGTACCCTTTAGGTTTTGAGTTTCTTGCGAGTACACAGTTTCAAAATATGCAACTTAAATTGCTATTTCTTTTGATTGCGTTGAAATAAAAATTTGGTTTTGCTACATCTGAAAAGTCCTATAGCCCTGAGTATTTGACATGAATTTCAACTTAATAACTTCACGCGTTTACGAGGAAAAAGGTAGTACGTTTAAAATTTTAAATATATATTTTTGTATGATTTTAATAAAAATGTCTACTTTTTATAATTTTTCCTTTGTCTGTGCTATATGACGTTGTTTCGTGCCAAATTTCAAGTTTCTGAGTTCATGGGAAGTACCCCGTAGGTTTTGCGAGTGCCGAAAACTCTAAAATTTGCAGCATAAACGACTGTATCTTTTGATTGCGTTGGCTTTTAAGTTTGATTTTTTCACAGCTTCAAGGGACAATAGACCTAAGTATTTGGTATAAATTTCAGCTTGATACCTCCACGCGTTCCTGAGAAAAATGGTCTTGACAGACAGACAGACAGACAGACAGACAGACGGACAACAAAGTGATCCTATAAGGGTTCCGTTTTTTTTTCCTTTTGAGGTACGGAACCCTAAAAATTGACGAACCTTTTTTATGGCAATCGATCCCATTCCTATTCAGGATCAAAAGCTTGTATGGGATCAAAAAAATCATTCTGTATATCGTTGCCTAGTACACATACACAAGCCTTATTGAGCTTACTGTGGGGGCTAGATTTGTGTAAGCGCAAGGTTTGAGTGGACGCTTCAGTTGGGCGTCCAGCGGAGCAGGGCATGCGACATACATATTAAACAAACGAAACAATTATCTTTGACGAAACTCATACTGGTGTCCTGAGTCGACGCTGCACAAAGTGTATGGACGCTCGGCCGCCACGCTGCACGCCCCGCCGAACGCTCCGCTCCGAGCGTCCACTCAGACCTTACAAAGATTGTCCCATTTTATTCACTGCTTCTCAAACAATTGAACATTTCATAAGACCATTCCTTCGCTCTTGGTACTTGGTATTAGTACTTATGTTACTATGCTTTCAAACTGTGGCTACGGAGGCTGGTGAAATAATAAAAATCGCGTAAACGACTAGCTGACGGTTAAAAATACTTACGGGGAACCTATTAATATGAATTTAAACGTCAAGGGACTTCAAACTTACGTGGCCCATCTGCTTCAGTTGTGTAACGCGAGTTATGTAACGAACCAAATGAGGTTATTCGGCTGATCTCTGCGATGCAACCCTCTAAGGCTTAAAGGGTGAGGTGAAAGTCATGACAGGTGCGCGTGCGATGGATTATGTGACTTAAACGTATTTTATTTATCATTTTTCTCTGTTATCTTTTACGTAATGCGCTGGTGGCCTGGCGGTATAATGTTAGGCTGTCTCTGCATGATGGGCCATCATAGGGACGCACCTATACAACGGATCCGTTAGCTCCCTCTAACGCATAGCTGCGTCCCTATGATGGCCCATAGTGTAGAAGAGCCATTTGACTTTCAATGAGTAGGTTACGGATTCAAACCCCGGCTCATACCACTGAGTTTTTTGGAACGTATGTACTAAGTACGATCAGATACTTACTAGTCGCTTTTCGGTCTGAAGGAAAACATCATTGGGTTGGGAGGTCAGATGACATTCTCTTCATATGTCAAACTTCGTAGCCTGTGGATATCTGCACGGCTAGCACATCTATGGCTCCTCTACATGATGGGCCATCATAGGGACGCAGCTATGCGTTAGAGGGAGCTAGCGATATTGCTATCTCGTTCCGTCGTATAGCTGCGTCCCTATGATGGCCCATCATGTAGAGCAGCCATTAGAGGGAGCCACCGATATTGCGATCTCGTTCCGTCGTATAGCTGCGTCCCTATGATGGCCCATCATGTAGAGCCAGCCTTACGTTGTTGTGCGATTCTCCATACTTCAAGCGCGACTGTAAGAAGTGACAGGCAACAACTGTTATTACAATAGCAAGGGATTACACGCACACATGTTCCCGCCGGATATGTGCGGCGGGTATGCCCGGCGGACAGATCCTCCTCAGTGATTTAGCTTTCGATACATTCTGCTTGATCTGCTGTGTTAAAAATTCCGTACAAATTAAGACGCAAACGCAATCGTTACGTTAGTGAAACGAATAGGTACACTAAGGGTTCTGTTCTAGTAATCAAACATGTACGGCATCCTATGACTTGGCCCACGCCGCTACCCATGGATGTGCGTTATTATTTCCAGTTGTGTTCGTGTTACCCGTAATTAAATGTGGTCCGATTCAGTTCGCGGGGATATTGCCTCGGCTCACTCTGTTTATTGCTGCTGACAACTATCTTATGGCTCCTCTACATGTTGGACCATCATAGGAACGCAGCTTAGAAGTTTTAGAGGGAGCTAACGATATTGCGATCTCGTTCTGTCATATAGCTGCGTCCCTATAATGGCCCCATGTAGAGCCAGCCTTATACATGGTGGGATTATTGGGCCATTGCAAATGGGCAAAAATTTTAATTATGAAAGGTCATATTTATTTGTATCGTCTTTTATACTTATCTGTCACTTTGACAGTTGTGTTTATAATGAGCGGGTTAGGCCGTTTATGAATAAGCCGTTATAACAATGTTGTATTGTATACAATGCCGTTATAACAATGTTGTATTGTATACAATGCCGTTATAACAATGTTGTATTGTATACAATGCCGTTATAACAATGTTGTATTGTATGCAATACAAAATTGTTATAACGGCAGATGCGTCGCGGATACGCATTAGCGAACTAAAATATACTCTACTGGCGTAGCTATTAGTGGCCTAGGAAGTAGTCTGAAGTTAGCTAATTTTTACTTTGACTCATTTTTTTACTAAACAATGCATATTTTGTTAAATAGCTAGCGATACACGCACAGATGTGCCCGCCGGATTTGTCCGACGGATATGCCCGGCGGACAAATCCGTGCATGTATGGCGCGAATTTGACACGGATTTGTCTGCGGACACATCTGAATAGCGCCACACACGAACGGATCTGTCCGGCGGGCACATCTGGACTAGTACTTAAATAAAGAACAACAAATTTGCAGTAACAAATACAAGTTAATAGTTTCAAAAGTCGCTTATCAAGTTTCTTAAGTTGTCTATGGGTTCTTCGATGAAGTTAGCGAGAAAGAATATTTAATAAAGTTACAACAAGAAAAGACATTGCAATATTTTATATCGGCGGGACTCATTCATTGAAAATATTTAGGGTTCACTAAATTCTGATATTTTTAGTTAAGTATTTCAAGTTTTCGAACTCGCGGAGCGTAAGCGAAGTGAGTTTTTACAAACAACTCCAGACCGAACTGTCACCTGGCTACTGGGACGTCTCGGCATCTGGATGTTTTTTAACCGACTTCAATTCCATTGATGAAGAAGGTTCTGCATTCGGTTTGGTGTTTTTTTTATGTATGTTCACCGATTACTCCGAGACCCGTGGTCCGATTTGAGTAATTCTTTTTTTGTTTGAAAGGATCTACATCCAAGGTGGTTCCATATCAATATGGTGCTGTTTTGATGATGGGACCCCATGAGGAATTGAGGGAACTCCTCAATTTTTAAAGGCACATGTATGGTGATTTGGGTGTTTTCTTAAGCAACTCAAGCATTTTCTTACGAAAACCACCATTTCGATGCAGTGGACCTGATGATGATGATTGTTTTGATGATAATGATGAAGATTTTTTAATATGTTCAGCGATTACTCCAAGACCCGTGGTCCAATTTGAATAATTATTTTTTTGTTTGAAAGGAACTACCTTGAAGATGGTCCCACATTTATCTGGTGCTGTTCTGATGATGGATCCATGAGCAATTGAGGGAACTCCTCAATTATTAAAGGCACGTGTATAGTGATTTGGGTGTTTTCGTAAGCTACTCAAACATTTTCTAACGAAAACCACCAGTTTGATGGAGTGGACCTAATGATGATGATTGTTTTGATGATAATGATGAAGATTTTTTAAATGTAGGATGTTCAGCGATTACTCCTAGGCCCGTGATCCAATTTGAATAATTCTTCTTTTGTTTGAAAGGAACTACCTCAAAGATGGTCCCACATTAATCTGGTCCTGTTCTGATGGTGGAATCTATGAGCACCTGAGGGAACTCATAAAATTTTAAAGGCACGTGTATGGTGAATTGGGTGTTTTCTTAAGCTACTCAAGCATTTTCTCACGAATACCACCAATTTGATGGAGTGGTCCTTATGATGATGATTGTTTTCGTGATAACGATGAAGATTTTTTAATGTAGGATGTTCAGCGATTACTCCGCGACCCGTGGTCCGATTTGGACAATTCCTTTTTTTTGTTTGATAGGAACTAGTACCTCGAAGATGGTCGCACATTAATCTGCTGCTGTTCTGATGATGGGATCCGTGAGGAATTGAGAGAACTCCTCAATGGGGTTGGCCGGTGAAAACTTTTGCAGAGGGCGCTGTTTCAGATTCCATACAATAAGAGAAAGAGATACAAACAATGATAGAAAGAAACAGACGATGAATGGTCCCTAACTTGTATGCAGGCATAAAGCTTTTCTTAGGCAAAAACCTTCCCTATGGCGTTAATCTACATCATTTTAATTTTAGTGTATTCCAAAAACGGATGGATTTCAATTTCGGAGCAATTCGAGACAAAACATTCAGTCATTTTCGCGAAAATAAATAAAAACTACTTCGCGCCATACAAATTTAGCTTTTCTAGGGACCAATTTTGAAGATGTCACTTTGACAGTTGCCAACCCCATTTTTAAAGGCACATGTATGTTGATTTGGGTGTTTTCTTAAGCAACTCGAGCATTCCCTCTTGAAAACCACCAATTCGATAGAGAGGACCTAATGATGAAGTCCACATATGATACGTGGACCTTTCCTTAGATAGAATGGGTGTATTATGAACTTTTTTTATATATCTTTACCGATTAAACAGAGACTTTTTGTCCGATTTTGATAAATATATAACCACGAAAAATGGAAAAATAAAAACTTTTTATAAAAAAAGACTTCAATAAGGATAAAATGAATCATTATATTATTTATATGCTTGAAGTCTAACTCTAACTGATATGTTTGAAGTCGGTGCCAAGCCAAAAAATACAAAACTGGTCAAATTAGCTTAATTGTGAACATCACAAAATATCAGTAGGTACTTATAATGCAAAGATGAATGTGATTCTATCTGTTACATTTTCATATCTTACCTACTAATCCAATTTTGTATATATTCTGATACACGTCTTCTTTGTCAATAATCAGAAAAAGGCGGAATAGAATAGAAAAAAAATGTAGACGCGTAAGACTGGCCTTTCATAGAGAATTGTATCTAAGTAAGTATAGAAAATTTATCTAGCCATTGAATTCCTTTATACTTACTTCGAATTTAACCTTAGATGAAGAATGAGAAATAATTCAAACTGAACCACGGGCTTCGTTCGAGATACGGATAGTCTGAACAGTGTGTTAACAAACATAAGACGCATGATTATATTTTCTGTACCTACTTGCCTAACGGGTAACGCATGGTCGAAACGAATGTACACACACCTACGTGCAATGCATACCGTATTAGATTAGATAGACAGTATGAACAATTCACTGAACACATCGCCTCGTTTGTATTAACTCTTCCAAATTTGGTTTGGCACCGACTTCAAACATATCAGTTGGTGACGCATACAAATAATATAATGATTCATTTTATCCTTTTTGAAGTCGGTTTATCTTTTTTTATAAAAAGTTTTTATTTTTTATTTCGATAGTTTGTCCGACGATAACTTTAGTAACGTTTTTCTGATCTTTATGAAATTTCTTATGTACGGTTGTGAAAGCTGGACCCTGAAGAAGAATTTGGTCGACAAACTAAGGGCTTTTGAAATGTGGATCTATCGAAGGATGCTCAAAATTAAATGGACGGATAAAATAACTAATAACAGAGTCTTGGAAATCATGAAAAAGAACCTAGAAGTAGTATCAACAATTAAGAAAAGAAAAACGGCATATTTTGGCCATATATACAGAAACAATAAATACAATCTACTAAAAATAATAATTGAAGGAAAAATTGAAGGGAAGCGAGGCCGCGGCAGAAGGCGTACATCATGGACTAAAAATATAAGAGACTGGTTAAAAGTGGAGAGCATAGATAGACTAATTCGCATGACTAAAGATAGAGAGACATATAGACATATGGTCGCCGACCTCCTGGACGGAGATGGCACATGAAGAAGAAGAAGATGAAATTTCTTGGGGCTGTAGCAGAGATACATAGAAATTGTAAGTTCGTGTATGAGCAGGATCGATCGAGTAGTTATGGAGCTAGAAGGAGAAAAAAAAATTCTCCTTGGGGTCTTGTTACATTGGTCAACTCGTTTGCAAGTAAATCGCGAGTTCTCAGTTCGAGGTGGACTACTAGTATTAGCTCTGTTAATTTTAAAGGTAAATTCTCATTAAGTATTTATAAACTGTAAAAATGGGGAACAGAGGCTTTTTTTTTCATCGAACTCGTCGAACTCGCGGAGCGTAAACGAAGTGAGTTCTTACAAACAACTCCAGACTGAACCGAATTGTCACCCGGCTCTGGGACGCACGTCTCGGCATTTGAATGGCTTTTTGATTTCGATAGTTTGTCCGACGATAACTTTAGTAACGTTTTTCTGATCTTTATGAAATTTCTTGGGGCTGTAGCAGAGATACATAAAATTTGTAAGTTCGTATATGAGCAGGATCGATCAAGTGGTTATGGAGCTAGAAGGAGAAAAATAAGCCTCCTTGGGGTCTTGTTATATTGGACAACTCGTTTGCAAGTAAATCGCGAGTTCTCAGTTCGAGGTGGACTACTAGTTTATTTTTATTTAATTAAATTCTGATAAATCGCCAAGCGTTCTACATTCGGGCAGGTGAAAAGATTTTCAAACATTTTATTGTTATACGTACTTGGAGAGGAATTCTGACAAAACGTTCTTTTAATGATTCCGTAGTCAACTAGGAACCCTTACATTTTCACCATGCCATGTCCATCCATCTGTCTGTCTGTCCGCGGCTTAACTCAGTTATAAAAACTGAGATAGTTAATTTAATATAATTATTTTGTATGGGTAGGTACCTCACCTACACTTTTTTCTCCAACTCTATCGTGTGGAGTATTGTAGGATAGGTCTTTAAAAAAGAATAGGAGTATTTTAAACAATTTTGAAATAACTCTACTAGTTTCGTAAATAATGGCTCCAAACCTCAAACACGCGAGCAACTATGTTTTTTCACTTGATTTCCATTCATTTAATACCAAATCCAAAGAGCTCAATACACGAAATGAATTATTCCGAACGCTAAATAACTACTATAAGGCCATTTTATAGCCACAATTTTTGTTAAAATGGAAATTTCAGAATGAAATCACCCTAAAAGCAGGTAGGTATGTATATCTCTGGAGTTAAAACACGCTACCCACCAAAGAGGACAGAATACCTATACGCAACGCGACTGATTTTAAAACACGTTTCAAGATGGCTGATAGCATACCGTAACTAACCTACATAATTTAGTCGATTTCATTGTTACCCTTCAAAGAGCGGTGGAGGGCAATAAACGGGTCTATTGTACGTTATGATAAGGACCAACGTCCTTCTCTGTCATATCTATGGAAAGTGTAATAAGACTATCGTTAAATCTTGATATTGTTATTACCATTGCAGGCGACCAGCCTCGCGAGGAAATTACCGCGCGCTGCAGCTCGCCTAGTGTGGCCGTGCCTCGGCCGAGGCGGCGAGCATGTTTGCCGCGGCCGCGGCCGATCGGCTCGGTGTCGGTATTCGGCGCCTCAGTCGTTTGCCTCGCGCAGGTCTGGACGTGTTTATTTGGTGCGCGTTGTTTTTTATTTGTTCCGTTTGGATAGTATGTCTACGATATCACCAGTTATTAAAAACTCGCTTGACCGGTGCGCTCATTTCCTTAGCTGTACAAGTTCACGCGCAAACGGGATTAAATTGGGCGGGGCCCGTAAAATTTGCTACGTTACGTGATACAAAGATAAGCCCCATGGCACCTGTTCATAAAAGTGATGCTGAGTACCGTAAAAAAAAAGAATTAAAAGCACCAAAAAGTACCGGCATACTACATTTGATATTACATACGGCATTTGATATTAAGATGATACAAGTGGCGATAAATAGTAATATAATTTCGGCCAATTCTATTACGAATATGTGCTGTGGGGCTTATCTTTGTATCACGTAACGTAGCAGATCCTACGGTACCCGCCCGTACTATAAGGTCAGGGACCAATTCAACTAGAATTTCAACTTCCTTCAAAGTGCAATTGGGGATATTTCTCCAGTCTTATTTTTACCTAACTCAGGACTACGGCTAAGGGGTCATTTGTCGTATGCGTATGATTTTAAAGTGGTATATCTAATAAAAATCGATAGGTAGATTGGTAATAAAATAATTTAGAACATTCACTAGATTTAGCCAATTTTCAGAGGTGAAGACATTTTTACCGCTGTGCTTATTCTTGACATAGGTACTAAAAGATGAAATGATAATGATCACTTAAAAAAACGTATATTTGTATATTTGCTAAAGAAACATTTATTAATTAATTTAACATCATTTTTTACACCACAGATGCTCGATGCCAAATTATGTATCATGAAAACCCCACCGAAAGCAAATCATTGTAGCCCTTGGCTTTAGCGGGGAATAATATTTCATTATTCCCTCCGGGTAATAATGTGATTTTACTTCTTATTGTTATGTCCTTAAAGTCCAATTTCGTAAAGTTTGCGCTGCGTCCGGCCCATCCCTGCGAGCCGCGAGCTGCAGCGCCGCGCCGGGCCCCGCGTCGCCGCGCCAAACGGATTGAATTTATTATTTCACAACTTTATTGTCTCGCAGGAGGTGAGAAAAGTAGAGTATACTCCTTGGGGATAAAGCTGTTTTAGTCACGGGCGCGGTTAAATCCCTCACTGCACTCAGGACTCCTGACCCCCTCGCTGCGCTCGGGAGTTAAATCTGGAGTCCTTCGTTACGTTCAGGATTAAATAGCGCGGCCGTGACATAAAACAGTGATTTATCCCCTTGGTGTACAATCTACTATAAAAGTCACACGGTTTGCTTCTCGACATAGATTTTTTTGAAAAATAGTACTAGTCTATAAAGCGCGCGGCTTTTGTGCGGAAATCGCAGTGTTAGACAGATGCGATCAACGGAATGCGTTAGCCTAGGCATTTGCATCTCAAGCTATTGCCGTTGCGTTCACCGCGTAAAACAATGTTTGGTAATTAGATTATCTTATGTAAAATAATTTGCGTAAAACAAATTGCTTTTAAAGTAGCGTGTTTAGCATAAAACAACCACGCGATTAAAAGTTGATACACTTTCCATGATAAAGGATGTAAGGATTAGTTAAATCTTCTTTAAGAACACACCGCATCACACACTCATTATAATACCAGTTACCATTGGAGGCACATATTGGGTCGTATATCTTGGTACAGTTTGGGCATTGTTCGACAGATGATTTTTCTTCATTGTGTGTTATAATCTGCTGAAGTATGACAGGCGTTGACACCGTTGAAGCGCATAGACCTTCGTGCGCTCGCGTGGCGCCGGCGCAAGTCATGAGACACACGTTAAGGTACCATTTCCCGTTGTCGCCACACACAGGGCTATTCTCTTCCGGGCAGCTTTCTATACACTTTTTTAATGCTGAATTCAGTTCTGCGTTCTTAGGGACATCTGTTGTGGTTGTGTCGTTATAGGCATCATGTCCTGTATCGTTAGGGACATGAACGTATCCTGGTATACACTTACCTGGGGATGAAAGTCGATCGATTATTTTTGATTAGGTATAAGATCAGTAAGGGCAACTGCGCCATAACCTGGATATTGCAGTAAATGGTATGGCATGTAATGGTTTTAGGCACTTCTACTGCAATCAACCTTTATAAATATAAAGAGGTTTATAAAGAAAAGTCTTGCTTCAACAACAGGATGACTGACGAAGGGGACTCTACAGCTATAATTATTTTTTTAGTGTAGGTAGACGTAGTTGTAATAAAATGTTCTTATTTAGAATAAGGATTATTGTATTACGACTTTAAACTAACATGGTCATTAACATTCCAAAAACTATTTAAAATGGGGAGTGTTACTCCGTGATAATGGCGTGCAACTTCGCCGAAATATCGGAAACTCGTAAAACAAGCACACTTGTAAATACCCCGTTTTAATATCATCCGAAATTTAAAGCTTATTAAACTTTTCTCACTTTGGTGTAAAATATCAGGATAATCTGAAAATGTATCTATGTGAAAAACCAGAAACAATTGTTGATACTGGTGTATTCCCATCTGTAGACGCCGAAGACAGATAAGAATATATAGATGGTTTTTTCTTTGTAGAGTGTAAACATTGTCATGGCATGGCAGTACTAGACAGACTCTCAATTAAATAAAACAAGAGTTGTGGTACCAGATTCTGTTTTACGCGCACACTGGCTTGTAGCACAGTCAGCAGCAAAAGTAGGGTGTTCAAAATGAGCTGGACACGACTTTAAGAGACTTGTTAAGAGTAAGAGAATAAGAGCGTGTGTAGGTCATTTTGAATACCCCACCAGCTTAGCTACTTCTGCTGCTCACTGTACCACAATACCGCTGCAGATAGGTGGAATCCCCGGCGTGCACCTGCGGGGCGCCAGTACAAATAATACACCACATTATCGTGGACTGCACCATAACCCGCTATGCTGATGGACCTCCTGAAGATCTAATCACCCTTAGCGACGAGGCTATTAAAGATAGTTCACGCTGTTCCGTTCCGTGTCCTACGCGACAATTGCGTCGCTTCATTTTGTATGGAAAGCGTCACGGATGGTCACGTGATGTTCTGTTGGAAGTGTCGTGTAGGACGCGAAATGCTGACTGGTCTTAATCGCTATTTTTAAGCGTTTTTTTCTGTTTATCATGTATTGCCATAAGATTTCATAAAAACTGTCTTGAAGTAGCGGGGCACATTGTTAAGTTATTTAGCTTCTTGGTCTCTTCTATGCCCGCCAATAGCGGTCCAGACACTGTCAGTAATAATGTCATTATTTCTGTACCCATCCTTCTCTTCTTCATATACATAGAAAAGGACGGGTACAGAAATAATGACATTATTACTGACAGTGTCTGGACCGCTAATGACAGATGAAAAAACACTCATTGCTGTATTCTAACTTTAAAATAGGTACATACACGATCCAAGTTCAATACAACATCGCCACGCCTAAACATCAGAATCAGAAATGTCAGAATTTGCTTGGAAATTATTCCCATGCAACTACAAAACAACTTCAAAATTGGTTGATTATTTATTGAATGTTAGAGTTATGTTTAAGATAGATTGTATTTTTAATGTATTGTTTATGAATTTCAAAATTAAAATACGACACCCTGATTCTGACTCTCACCCTTTAAGATCATGACTGGGGATTTGATGAACACTGAAAGCCACTCTTCTACTTATCTAATTTCTAATACATACACTGAGAGAAATTTGCTTTGTGAGTCTAACAAATTTGACTTGTTGCGTGTTTATCAGTTTGAAACTAAAGTATTTTAGTAAACGGAATCGATCACCAATATTGATAATACAAGTCGAATTTGTACGAACAACAAGGTTAAACTTGTTAAAAGATATTGGATTGAATCAGCCAAATATATGTTTAAATGAATATGTGCCATGTTGGTTTCATATAATCGAGTTGTTGATTTAAATAACACTTAAACTAAAATGACAAGTAACTTGTAGAATGAACCAATTAAACTTAACAAAATCGAATTTGTAGTTTTAACCAAAGAGCTTGTAGGCGCTATTTTAAAATGAGAGTTTGGTTGAACGAACGTGAATTCTGGTTGTTTTTTCTCTCAGTGTAGTAATTGTAAAACTGTCCTTATTGAACATCGGGAATCTAATGTCCTTACTGCCATAACATAATAATAAAGGTGGTAAACCCATGAGGCATTGAAATCTCCGATTACTGCTGATGAGACCCGCCTTCGTACAAGATACTGGTGTCATTGTCAACTCCACAGGCCATGAAACAAGAATTGTGGCACTATTTGGCTGATATGCTCTCATACTCATACTTTTTTGGACCCGGGATATGTCCTTAAACTACGTCCGGACACGGGTATGTCCTTAAACTACATCCAACAGAGAGGTATGGGTACTGCGAATGTCATCTCGCTATGTGTGGTACGGCACAGCACAGCGAATGTCATCTCGCACAAATCTGGAGCAGAGTTCGACTGCGGGAGTACCTCCACCTTACAGAAAACCACAGCCAAATAGCACTAGACCCTACTCATAGTGTTGTGTTCCTGCTGATGAGTAAGGTTGCCAAAGAGCTCAAAGAGGACCCAGTGTGTTGACGACGAGAGACCTCTCTTGTTCCTTTAGCCGTCAACACAGTGGATCCTCCTATTTTTAAAGGATCGGCCACGCGCATGTGACACCTCTGGAGTTGAAGGCGTCCATAGACTACGGTAGCTGCTTACCATTAGGTGGGCCGTATGCTAAAAATAAAATATTCGCCTTCCAGCCAGTCATTGTGGGGTCACTGAGTGGACCCTACGATGCTCCAGCATCTCAGTTTGTCCCAAAATGATGGTGGATCGACTACCCCACAAACATCGAAGAACAAAATTTCCACAGCTAGAAACAAGTAAGAAGCCCAAAGTACGATACTCGTCTGCCATCAAATCAGAGTACTCACCATTATACTAGTACAAAATGTTGGTGCTGGTGTCATTGCCGACCTCACAGGTCATGAAGTAAGATGGTGATGCTCTCATACTCGCCTTCCAGCCTCTCAGTCGACTCTAACCTTAAATTTTTTGGTCCCTAAATACGGTGGATCGACACACCACAGACGCCAGACAGCGAATTAGAGATAGCTATATTAGAAATACGTGCGAAACCCCCGGCAGTGGTACGATACTCGTCCGTCATTAAGTCAAGTACTAGCCATTATACAAGATGTTGATGCTGGTGTCATTGCTGACTTCACAGGCCATGAAGCAGCTTTGATACCATTTGCCTTGGATGCTCTCATATTCGCTTTCTTGTCTTTTAGCCGACCCTACGATGTTCCGGTCATGATATGCTTCAGTCCCAAAATGACGGTGCATTGACTATCCCATAGACGACCGTCTTTAAGAGTCGCCAGGACGCTCGCGTGAACTCGCGTTCCCATACAAACGTAGTTCAGCTCTCATTTTAAAACAACATGCTTTAGAACCACGAAATTTGGCATGGGCATTTCTAGTAGTAAAGATCTACGTCGGACATTCATTTTTGTTGCTAAAAATTGTAATACAAAGAAAATATATCAAAAATAAGTTTTGTATGTAAATATGGCTGTATTTTCTTTGTATTACAATTTTTAGCAAAGAAAACGAATGTCCGACCTATATCTGTACTACTAAAATGCCCATGCCAAATTTTGTGGTTCTAAAGTATGTCGTTTTAAAATGAGAGCTGAACTACGTTTTAATGGGAACGCGAGCGTCCTGGCGGCTCTTAAGTCAAGTACTTACCATTATACGAGACGTTGATGCTGGTATCATTGCCGGTCAGACAGGACATGAAGCAGGCGTTATCGTACGTTTCTCCGTTGGACGCACACACTGGGTCGGAGTTGTTCGAGCACATCGAGCAGTCCATCAACGTATTAGACATATCTTCTGGCCTTGAAAAAAGTTTGTGAAAAGAGGTTACCGCAGATTGTTCCAATTGTCTTATGTTTCGGAACCATACACATGTTTACAGACTAGTTCGTATACGTTTACAAACAAAACATATTTATGAAGTGCACAAAAACTATAAACAAATTAGGTACAAACTTGTAGTTTAGTTCTAGAACAGGTGGCAGTTATAATATCCTATATATTAATATTTAGGTTTTTATACTCTGTAAGAAATTTTACACTAAATAGCATCCATTTTTAACCGACTTCAAAAAAGGAGGAAGTTCTCATTTCGACTGAATTTTTTAACCGACTTCAAAAAAAGGAGGAGGTTCTCAATTCGACTGAATTTTTTTTGTATGTATGTTACTCGATATCTCCGTGAATCGTGAACCGATTTTCAAAGTTTTTTTTTTAGTCGAACGGTTATAACCCCTAGATGGTCTCATTGTCACCAAGTCGGGGTCTGATGATGGGATCCTAGAGAAATCGAGGAAACTCTTCAACTATTATAGGCACATTATTTTTTTTGTATGTATGTTAATCGATATCTCCGTGAATCGTGAACCAATTTTCAATTTTTTTTTTAAATCGAACGGGTATAATCCCTTGATGGTCCCATTGTCACCAAGTCGGGGTCTGATGATGGGATCCTGGAGAAATCGAGGGAACTCTTCGACTGTTATAGGCACACCTATAGTGATTTCACCATTTTTTAAAGCAACTCGGCCACTTCTTCTTGGAATAGCGGATCCTAAGTGAAGTCGGTTCTTTTTTTGTTTAAAATGACTTACATCGGAAGTGGTACTTTTTTATGCCTTCGGCCAATTCTAATTTATATTTTATTTTTCAGGAATATATCGGTATATCTTTTAATGAACATGTGCCATATGGCTTATCTTCGTATCATGTAATGCCCTGGTTACACCTACTGAGTACAGTGGCGAGTCAGTAGGTAGGGGAAGGAGGCCTAAACCGGGCACCGTGCCCAAAGAGGGCACCGTGCCCAAAGAGGGCACTAAACTTAATATTGCCGTTTCAAACTTTGATTATTAAACCATCAACCGGATGCGAGACGCGCTCTCATTTCTATCGGAAAAAGTGTGCCGTTTTTTGCGGGGGAGGGGAACGTCAAATGTATGCGAAACGTCAAAATAGCCACGTCAAATAAACGTCAGTCCATACAACGAACATGACCACTGGTCATATTCATTCGGTAGAGGGGAACGCCTGTCAATGGCTACTCCGATTGGTTTAAAGCTCTAAGGTTTCAAAAAAGAGCGCGGTCGTTACACGTGAGAGTACTCCCCGCCGCCCGCGCACCTCGCGTCATTCGTCCGTTTCACCTGCGAGTACGCCGTTTCACGCTCCGTCGAAAAAATGATTTTAGCTGTTTTTGAAAAATATTGCAAGGTTTGTCTCGTGTGTTCCCTCGTTTTTGATGTGTGCAATGCTATTATCAATGCTTGTTAGTTATTAATTAGTTATCTGGCCGCAATACCGTTACATTAAACTCCACTGTTTCAATATTTTGAGGTTAGATTTTGTTTGCATATTTTAAGTGTCAAAAAAGGCAAAACGGGCACTGCGGGCACTGCCCGCTTTGCCATGTATGTTTTGTATCAATATAGTTGGTTTAAATTGCTACACTTTTTTTTAATTTTCTTTTTGCGATGGTAAATAGTTACAAACGGAAACTTAAAATGGAAAAAAGGAAGAAACAACCAGAAAGAATATATACAAAAAAAGGTGGAACCTATTAAAAGAAATATTAAACGAAGAGCTGACTATCTAAAACCAAAGAATAAGAAACTAAAGCAAACCCAAAGAAAACTAAAACCAAAACGAAGCCTGCCGAGCAATATCGTTGCTTTGAATGCCACGAGTTCTATGAAGACCCACCCGTTGAGGACTGGATAAAATGCAATGACTGCGACTCGTGGGCTCATGAATATTGCACTACATATCCTGGAATTGGGTCATTTTATTGCGCCATGCACTTTTTCACATTCTGTGATTTTCCTCTGTGATTGCTGCTAACAGATTAAAATACAAAATTTAATCAAGATCTTTTGTTTTTTTAACAGACTTCAATTCCATTGAGGAAGGATGTTCTGCATTCGGTTTGGTGTTTTTTTTATGTATGTTCACCGATTACTCCGAGACCCGTGGTCCGATTTGAGTAGCAATTTTTTTGTTTGAAAGGATCTACATCCAAGGTGGTCCCATATTAATATGGTGCTGTTCTGATGATGGGATCCATGAGGAATTGAGGGAACTCCTCCATTTTTAAAGGCACATGTATGGTGATTTGGGTATTTTCTTAAGCAACTCAAGCATTTTCTCACGAAAACCACCATTTCGATGCAGTGGACCTGATGATGATGATTGTTTTGATGATAATGATGAAGATTTTTTTATGCAGGATGTTAAGCCATTACTCCGAGACCCGGCGTAGTCCAATTTGAATAATTATTTTTTGTTTGAAAGGAACTACCTTGAAGATGGTCCCACATTTATCTGGTGCTGTTCTGATGATGGAATCTATGAGGAATTGCGGGAACTCCTCAATTTTTAAAGGCACATGTATGGTGATTTGGGTGCTTTCTTAAGCAACTCAAGCATTTTCTCACGAAAACCACCATTTCGATGCCGTGGACCTGATGATGATGATTGTTTTGATGATAATGATGAAGATTTTTTTATGCAGGATGTTCAGCGATTACTCCGAGACCCGTGGTCCAATTTGAATAATTATTTTTTTGTTTAAAAGGAACTACCTTGAAGATGGTCCCACATTTATCTGGTCTGGTGCTGTTCTGATGATGGGATTCATGAGCAATTGAGGGAACTCCTCAATTTTTAAAGGCACGTGTGTAGTGATTTGGGTGTTTTCTTAAGCTACTCAAGCATTTTCTCACGAAAACCACCAATTTGATGGAGTGGACCTGATGATGATGATTGTTTTGATGATAATGATGAAGATTTTTTAAATGTAGGATGTTCAGCGATTGCTCCGAGACCCGTGGTCCTATTTGAATAATTCTTTTTTTGTTTGAAAGGAACTACCTCAAAGATGGTCCCACATTAATCTGGTACTGTTCTGATGATGGAATCTATGAGCAACTGAGGGAACTCCTCAAGTTTTAAAGGCACATGTATGTTGATTTGGGTGCTTTCTTAAGCAACTCGAGCATTCCCTCTTGAAAACCACCAATTTGATAGAGAGGACCTAATGATGAAGTCCACATATGATACGTGGACCTTTCCTTAGATAGAATGGGTGTATTATGAACTTTTTTATATGTCTTTACCGATTATTCCGAGACTTTTTGTCCAATTTTGATAAATATATAACCACTAAAAATGGAAAAATACAAACTTTTTACAAAAAAAAGATAAACCGACTTCAAAAAGGATAAAATGAATCATTATATTATTTATATGCGTTACCAACTGATATGTTTGAAGTCGGTGCCACGCCACAAATTACAAAACCGGTCAAATCAGCTTTAAGTGTGAACATCACAAAACATCGGTACTAATAATGCAAAGGTGAATGCGATTTCATGTGTTACATTTTCATGTCTAAACTACTAATCCTATTTTGATGAATAGCGACAACGATATATATATATATTCTGATACACGTCTGCTTTGTCAATAATCAGAAAAAGGCGGCAAATAGAAAAAAAATGTACACGCGTAAGATTGACCTTCCATATAAAATTTGAATATCGTGCCTTTTTACTGACACGGCGTGTGTACTGGGTACATGTGAGTATAGAAAAAATAAACTAGCAGTTGAATTCCTTTATACTTCGGATTAAACCTTAGATGAAGAAGGATAAATAATTCAAACCGAACCACGGGCTTCGTTCGACATACGGATAGTCCAAACAAACATAGGACGCATGATTATACTTTCTGTGCCTACTTGCCTTACAGTTAACGCATGGTCGAAACGAATGTATATCTACGTGCGATTCATACCGTATTAGATTAGTCATATAGTAAAAATAAAAATTCACTGAACACATCGCCTCGTTCGTATTAACTCTTCCAAATTTGGCTTGGCACCGACTTCAAACATATCAGTTGGTAACGCATATAAATAATATAATGATTCATTTTATCCTTTTTGAAGTCGGTGTATCTTTTTTTTGTAAAAAGTTTTTTTTAGTTATGGCTATCTCATTTCGGTACATTGTGCGTACATGTTAATATGTAAGCAGTACGTTACGGTTTACGGTTCACAATCTTTCTATATTTCGTTTTTTTGAGATTAGAAATTCAGTAAACATAGAAACAGAAGTTGCCAACCTGTTCTAACCTGTTCTGTTTGAATGTTCAATTTAAACACACTGCAAGCACACCAACAAACGATTAGTTAACATGATGAAGAGTTCACATTTGTAAATAAATAAAGACAATTTGCAGATTATAATCCATAACAGTAATAAAAACACAATTTCGTTTTGATTATCACGTTAGAGACACATGACAATTGAAAAACTGACAGTGACACACGCATACGTTATAAATCGAAAACCATATGTTTCGAACCTCTTTTTCTCCAGGTTTTTTATTGTGCAACATTCACTAAAACATTAACAATGATAAGAATAAATTATTTCGTAATAATGACTACTATTACAATACTGTAAAATAATTAATATTATTCAATTTAACATTTACAAATACCTACGCATGGCTTTATTATAAATACAAATATATTTAAATATTTTTTATTGGCCGCATTGGCACTTTGACACTTGTGACATGTATTATGCCGTATCGTGCCTGATAAAGAACCCTGTACATGCGCTTTTCAACTTTTTTAGTACATATATATTATAATTATAACAGTACGAATAAAATCAAAAACAGGTACCTTTAGGTACTATTCGAATTATAGCACCGCGAAAAATATGATCAAGTCTGTCGTAAACGGCATCAGAATTTTACACTCCGTTACCATAAATCATTCATCATTATCATCATCATCATCATCTCAGCCATAAGACGTCCACTGCCGAACATAGGCCTCCCCTTTGAACCTCCATAAGTATCGGTCGGAAGCGACTTGCATTGCATCCAGCGTCTTCCGGCGACCTTTATAAGGTCGTCTGTCCTTATAAGGTCGTCTATCCATTAGAGGGGGGGTTTTCCATACGCGCCACGCTTGGCAGGCGGGTTGGTGCGCGCAGTTTTTTTTTGTTTATTGTTGTTTAGGCTTTCGGAAGATGCTGCTGCCCATCTCCCGGTATATTCCCTTAGCAGACTCCTACTGCAACCACGGGACGATATGGTGGGAGACAATTCTAAGGCCGGGCACCCCACGGCTTAGCATACCATAAATCATTAAATTAGATAACTTGCTACGTCGAATAAGTATGTAGGTAGTTACAGTACACCTCAGTACCGTTCCTTGAATCGGTTTGCTAGAATATTCTATGAGAGCGCGGTAATGCACAGACCTAATGGAAAAGGCAAGGCCTGAGCAATTATATTGTCACGTAACTTTTACCTTCGCTCTCGTTTCAAGGTACGCTGTTAAATATACATGCTTTTGCGGCACTTTGTTTAGGAAGGCCTCTAGCCATGTGACTTTTTCAGGTACATTTTACAATGTAGGTAAAGTAAAATAAGAATGTTTTAAGTGTTATATTTTATACGATTTCGAGTCGTTTACATAAAAACTACTTTTTAATATAGAAATAAAAATCTGGGTCAAAACTATGAAAACTTAATCTCATTCTGTCTTAATTTTCTTTACGATAATTCTATTAGCTTTTCGTAACGAAACTGAGAACATTAAGGACAGATTAGATAAAGCTACAAAAAATTGACCCGTCTCTGTTCCAAAAGCAAAATAAATATACAAGTATCCTTACCCTTGTCTTAAACCGAGTTTTTGGCCTATCGTAATCTGGATCGTGAAAACCAGAGAAGAAATCAGACCTGAAAACAAAATATTAATAATAAAAATGGAAGGTTAAGGGGATGGCAACAGCTAAATCCCATCCCTATCATATATCTTACAAACGTACAAGTCCAGAAACTAAAGACGTCCAATTGTTTAAAGCTAATTTTAGATGTAATTTTGAAATTATTTACTATAGAGCCGATTTCGTCCAATCGTGTATCGGAAGTAAAAAAGTTCTTCCGAATAAAAATTATTTAAAAAAAAAACACTTTCTGAAAAAAGGTAGTTATATCTAGCTATGTTACTGTTTAAGTCAATTTGAAGGTCTTCGGGAGCTGTCAGCCTCTTAAGTCCTAACCTTAACCTATAGTCTGTATTTTTAGGTATTTAAATAAAAGTAAACAAAATCTACCCTCCAATGGCTCCTTAAGCCAGTTGAGGGTAGACGAAAACATTATATGATCAAATAATGTAGGTTAAAGTCAGGTCGTTCGTTCAGTGACAGATCTAGGCGCTTTTATATTTGGTTATATCATACTCTTTTTGGTTGGTTAACCAATAAATGTAATAACTACCCGAGAATGTACAAATTGTTCGTTTACTTTTATTTAAATACCTAAAGATACCGACTATAACCTTGCACTGATTTTCAAATACGGATTAAAAAAAATATAAACAAATTACTCACAAAACATTAAAAATCGCTCCATGATATCCTGCAGATTCTGCCAGTAAAATGGGCGAAACGGCATGAATTTAATTGATTGCAATGGTTTCTTGAGCGGCGAAATTGATTTCGTTCCATAATTGGCGCAGTGCAGTAAATGAATTGAAGAGCATCGAAGACTCGAGAAGGTGCGACCTTAGAGCAGAAAGGTAGGTACGAATTATGGCACGAATCAATGCACAAATTCAAGTTTAGTATACTTTATCCACAACTAGCGACCCGCCCCGGCATCGCACGGGTGCAATTTATACATATTTAAAAAAAAACCGCATCGATATCTGTTGCGTAGTTTTAAACATCTAAGCCTAGCATCTAAGCATCTAAGCATAGGTCTGTGCCTACAGAGAGCGGGAAGCGACTTTGTTTTATACTATGTAGTGATAAAACAGTCATTATCTTGGTAGTGTTTAGTCTTTATAGTATGGGGGATGGCAACAGCTAAATTCCATCCCTATCTTTTCCGGCTCGAGTGAAAGGGAAACACTGGGTTATGATCAGCTCATTGCAAATTTCACTAAATAAATAATTAAAAAACTACGCATTAATTGAAAACTATAAAATAATGAAGTTTTAAGTATTAGTTTGTCGGAATTTTGTCCTAAATTTCAGACGTATAAGTCAAGAAACTAAAGACGTACAACGGTTTAAAGCTAATTTTAAGATGTAACTTTGGAATTATTTTCTATTGACCCGATTTCGTCCAATCGTGTATTGGAATTGACAAGTTCTTCCAAATATAATAAATATTAACACATATTTTTTTTACTTTCCTAAAACAAGTAGGTAGCTGTAGCTATAATGATTGTTTAAGTCAATTTCATGGTCATCGGGTGTTGTCAGCCTCTTAACCTGGTTTCTAGCCACTGTTAGCCTGTACAAAAATTCTAAAACATTGGTGTTTGTAAGGTAAGCGTATTAGGGTAGGTAGGAGGAGTAGGCTTATGTTATGGGACAGACTCACTTTATAACTAATGGTTCTGTGAACCGTAGACTTCGGAGAACATAAATAACGCGACAACAAATTTCCCCCCTTTTCCCCCTCATTTTCCCCCCAATCAAAAAAATGGCTCGACAATTTTTGGCAAATAAATCAAGGAACGTACACGCCAAATTTCATCGAAATCAGATGAAAAATGCGACCTCTAGACCGACACTGACCAAGCAACCAACCAATACACACACATCAATCTGCCAAATCGTTGTACCAGTGAAAACGGAGACGTTTACGAAGACAATTACAAGCTTATATTTAGTTTCACCTGCCCCGTTGCGTTGCAAGATAAATTTGTATGCTTATGTATATCGCGTGATAATGCAATAACTATTATGTTATGAAGACATGGAGCTGATCTGATGATGAAGCTGGGAAGTGGCCAGGAACTCTGTAATGAAACGACGCAACTCCATCGAGTTTGGGATCGTTTGATTTGTCTTGGCGAGTACTTTATCTTTAGATGGTATTCTAGGTCTTTAGATGGTATAAAAATTTAGTCGGCGCTAAAACTTGTATTAAAAAATGAATTTTGTGACAAAAACTTAACTACTTACTTAAAGTTTAATAGATACACTTAGTGGACGTACGTTGGGAACCATCTTTAAAAAATGCGTAAGGTTCAAACGTCCTAGTATTCGACACGCCAATGACCAATAATTTACACCCTGCCACCTTTCTTGTTGACAAGTATCTACACTATCTACTAGGCAGTGAAAAGCCTTATAAAAGATGAGAGAGGATGCGTCTGAAACCATAGAATCATTTCATTTGTATACCCTCGCACATTTTCATTTGTATGTCCCGTGGTTGCAGTAGGAGTACGCTAAGGGAATATACCGGGAGATGGGCAGCAGCATCTTCAGAAAGCATAAACAACAATAAACAAAAAAAAAATCTGCGCGCGCCAACCCGCCTGCCAAGCGTGGCGCGTATGGCAAACCCCCACTTTTTAAAGGGGAGGCCTATGTTCAACAGTGGACGTCTTATGGCTGAGATGATGATGATGATCCTCGCACAGCGTAGCTCTTGGATTGTTCTTAACAAACACATTCCTCGCAACTCGCAACACATTCTCGCTCATCTCTGGTGGAAACGCAGCCTTAAATTATCCTGTCATTCATGGGAGCCAGAATAATAGGCGAGGCATACAAACACTATTAGCTGTCAAGAGATAATGAAACAGTAGGTATACTGTTTCATAATTTACTTCACAAATTTCACGGCTTAACCTGTCAACCCAGCGATCCGCGATGCTCATTTTGAAATTTCAACCTTCTGTAAACGTCAAGTGGAAAGACGGAAGGATCTCTAGCAGTTACCGAGACAAATCCATTCCGTATTTTGCACCTGCGCCCCTGTTTGCAGTAAACATTGTTGTAGAATACAGTAGAGCTGGCTCCAGAAAATGGCAAATATTTATAATAAACATAATTTTACGAAACAGTTTATATAAAAAAATCCGTCCCCGCAAGGGGAACGCACAGGTAGATTTCGCATCTTGTCCTTGTGGATGAATGGATAAGGGCGGTGCATGGTACCGCATGGGATACCAGTTCAAAGTTTCTTTTTACAATTTTTTTTGTACGTCCTATGTTATATTTAATATGAATTTAACAGTAAAAGTCGGGCACGGCACGGCAAGAATGTTGACCTGCTAAACAAGGCCAAAATCCGCACTTTCAGATTTTGTTTTTCTTTTTTTTTCGAAAACTATGCATTTTTCCGACAGACATAGTTTTTGAATATTTTAAAGAAAAAAATAACCTTTCGATAAAAAATATTGCTGACATGAAATTATTCACCGTTTAGGAGTTATGATTTTTCTCCAGAAAAATTTAGGTTTTTTTTAAATTTCGACTAAAATTAAAGATATTTTCTTAAAGATATGATTAAAAGAGTAGATATTCAGGTCCCTATTCCGCCCGTTCACGAACTTGTCCTAGGTATCAACCAGGGCGATTATTGTACCATGTTAAAGCAACCTGAGCAAAGATGCGACCGCTATCGTGATGACAAAATCGGGCTGCGGATATATACATACATACATAATTTATATATATATATATAAATTTTTGAACCAGTGGTCATTTTGAAATCTGGGGGTCATAACTAGACCTTCTGTAAATTTTTTTTTTTCAAAATTCGATTGTGTCGAAGAAATTAATAGGTAGACTCGATTTTCGAAATCTACCTAAAAACTATACAATTTTGAAAGCGGATAAACTACACTATACTAATTGCTGGTAAATTGGTTATCATAAGGAAACGAGTAGCAGACCAGCGAAAGTTAGATTAGTAATCAATTGAAGATATGCAATATTATGTAGATTATGATTTTAACTGGCTGTGATTTGTATCTGGATAATGTGGAGAAATTTGTGTAGTGTCTCTCACAGAAGCGTCGGACTGGTGACCAGAAAACGCCTTAGTTCAATTAATCTTTTCGATAATGTAATGATAATGAGTGAGTAGCGACTGTTTGCAACCAGACGCTTACAATTTAATCTAGATAGATATGCCATTAGCTCTTTCGAAATACGAGCGGCCCATTCATCATTTTTAATTTCTCTCTAAAACTCCTTTAATAATCTCAAGTTTATTTTGCGTCGATGACGTCAATCCATCCTTCTAAGGACTAGGCTCATCATTCAATCACTCATCTCATTCTTCATTCACTCACCTCATTATTCATTCATTCACCGTTTACTCGCTTTATTATGTCGCATTAATCATCGAACATCGCAATTACTGAAACCGTCATCTATCAGATTTTTGCCATCAGTTAAGGCAACAATGGCGCATTTTGGATTATTATGGCCATTTTAAATCAGTCTCTGAAACTTAAAGTCCCGCAGGACAATCCCACATAATAGGTATGCTTTCCCACTTTAGGTACGTTTTAGGCTGATCCCTTCAAAGTTTGACTGTAATTTACTTTATATTATATAGGTAATGTGTGAGTATAGGAGCTTCAGAACTACCGCGTAAACTAAAATTTCAAGCACGCACAAGAAAGAGGAGAATGGCTCCGGATGGTAAAGCTTGCCACTAACACATGACAGCCACGACCACTCGTCAAGAAGAGAGGAGCTACAGACTACCTCTTAGCTTATTCAGACTTTATGAAGCGTTTATAAAAAGTCGCGGTCATAATCATAACTCATAGGCATAAGGTAAAACGAACGTACTCCCGATTTCAAGTGATCAATTTAATCTAATAAGTAGCAACTTTTTTCAAAAGCTCAGTACGTGTATAGCCGACTGCACTTTCCTTCAACAGTAATTCTAACAAATCAAAACTGAATGAAACTGATCATATGGCTATCTTACGTTTCCATTTTAATTTCAATTTGATGATATCACAATTTTGCGCTGTCATTCATAAATATGTAAGTCACGTTGGATTATTCCAGCGACTTTTCCATGTCTCTCATTTTCTATACAAAAAATGTCTGCCGATTTTTGCGGGGCTACGTCAAATGTATACGTAACGTCAAAATAGACACGTCAGATAAACGTCAGTCCATACAATAAGTATGACCACTGGTCATATATTTTCGGCAGAGAGGAACGCCCGTCAATGGCCGCTCCGGTTGGTTGTATACGCGTTCCTTTCAGTTCGCGATTCCGTGCAATATTAAACTTGCAGCTCAAACGGATACGATCATATGGTTTAGCAACTAGGACCGCAGAACAAATTAATATTAAGCTAGAAACAAGCACTTTCAATAGCATGAAGTCACGGGTGCCGAATTCTTCATACATATTTGATACAATTTTTTATATCCAAATTTTAAAGAAACGTCACCAACTAAACCAAAAATAGACGAATAATTACAATCTCTTCGGCGTAAAGCCCATATTCCATTTTAAAGATCAACGCCTGACAGTTGGAATATGATGAGCTCATTATTTTGAAAGGTGATCCTTAGTCAACATAATTTAAGTATCACTCGGAGTACCTACGAGCATTTGTTTCTGTGGCCAGAACCCTAAATGCTAGGAACTACCCAAAAACTACTTAAATTGTTTTTATTGGGGATATAATTGAGTAAACTTGTTAAAACACCGTCTTAACAACTTCCATACATAATATCCAGCTATGAATAAAGCCGCCATTTATCTCAATCCATTGAGCTGGAGTCTAGTGAAGCTTGATCGATCGAGCGGAGAGGGGGCGATTTATTATAAAAACGGAATTTGGTAACTGCAGGGACATTCTGGCGGGTACGATGGTGAACATCACTTTCCTAGGGTTTTTTGTGGTGTAAAGCCTGGATACACACTCAAGTTGGGCGTACGGCGTGCATGTTAAACAAATGAAACTCATACTGGAGTTCTGAGTCGACGCTGCACAAAGCGAATGCATGTTCGCTCGCGACGCTGCACGCCCCGCCGAACACTCCGCTTTGAACGTCCACTCAGGCCTTACACCACGGATCATTTGGGACATCGGAGTCCAATCGGCAAACTTATACCATAGTGTCTTCAGAGTATCGTATTTCTACCGGTAAGTAAGGTCGCCAGAGAGCTCAAAGAGGACGTTTTGACGACGGGGGCCTCAACACAGTGAATCCTACTCTACTATAGTCCACCCGTATGTGACACCTCTGAAGTTGTAGGCGTCCATAAGCTGCGGTAGCTGCAACCGTGCAGAATATACTTTGCCAGGATCTCCACAAACTGAATTCATCGGCAAATCTCAAGTGCGGCAAGGAGACACTGCATATTGAGACTAGTTTTGTCCAAGAAAATGTCATGAAAACGTTAAGTTTTCTTGCCATACTCATGTATTGTGTTGCCGTAAAAAACTTGGATGTAATGGTATCTCCTTGCAGCACAGCTCATCTCGTTGGATGAATATTGGGTTACTGTTATTTGTAGCCAAAATATCATTATTGCCTATCTATGGATGTGTTCCCATCTGTCGCAGCCGCGATCCTGGACGGTATAATGGCGATAGCGAGGACAAATGGGAATTATCACTATGAAAAACTTGTTCTCAACTGTCTCGGGTGGGGCACAAATGGGAGTACACCAATCTATGCAGCCTAATCTATGCACATATCCCGTAGTACCTCCACATAGCAATTGTCGATTGAACTACGATTGGAGAAAGTAAAATACGGCCCAGTGCCTGACACCATTAAAGGCCTCAGTTTCCCCTTCAAAAGTCAGTCAGATGTATAATCAGCCAAAATACATGAAAAATCATTGTTGGCGCTTCGAGACCCTTTTTACACACTTTTATTTCGCTTGGCCCCGTATATTACATTTTAACCACTTCTGCTCGTCTACCATGGTCGGGTTTTTATCGCCTGTCACCATAGCTGTCACTTTCTAACAAGTATGTAAGTGCGAAAGTGATGCATGACGTGATAGGTGATAAAATGACAACTATGGTAGAACATCTGTTGTTCTTGTGGCTGATCGCGTTAAAATTTGGTATAGGTACTTCCGTAATTTATGACAATGCCTATCCCCTAGGTACAGCCAATAATAAAAGTGTATGGAAAAGAAAAATTTTGAATTTTGTTTAGTGCTCGGCAAACATAGCGTCAGTATGTCGATTCGAAGAAATATGAAGGAAAAGTGAACGGAGCTTGATACTGGCGATATTTCTACGCTACAGTTTCATACTAAAGATTGATGAACCCAGGAATGTATTTATTTCATTTAATATTAACGTCCTGTTTATCGTTCCATTTTACCTTTCCTCTCTTCATTTTCGAGTGTAAGCGGCTTTTGATTTACACTTAGTTTCGAGAAATGAAAAAGAATTGCCAAAGAGATGTAAATTTAATGTTTCCGCTAGGTATTCATTATGAAGTAGAGATATTAGAGATTAACTTACCTATATTTTTCTTTTGACGGAGTACTGTGGAGCCGAGGAGTAGTAGACAAAGGTATTTGTCCTTTTTGGATATTAAAGAAAGAAAAATCGTGGCTAATTCTGTGTAATAATAATAAAATAATTTATTGGTATTCCTTATCCTAATGTATAATTGAAGTTGTCCTAAACAAAACAAATAATAGTTAATTTTAAAAACTAAATTATGTGATGCCAGGAAATAGTATCTACACAGCATAATCCTACCAGTACCTCATATTTAATCTTTAAACTCCTATATTGTAATTATAAAATCAAGCATAAACACATATTTACCTACACATTTTTGGTGGATTTATTACTTGTCTATTGACAAATAATAGACATGACGTCATCAACACGGCAGCCATGTTGATGAAGTCATTAGTTGAAATATGGTTTCATCAAAATGCGACTCTGACTCTGTACTGACTGATGACTGGTAGTTTTGTAGTATCTACATATAACAATAGTATGAATACAATAGTGACATAATGAAGAGCTTCTCAGTCAAATACCGTGTTAGTCCTAAGTAAGGTACGAGATTGAAAAGCTTAATTATGTCACTTTTGTATCCAACAGTTTTTGTATGACTGCTCAAAATCGGTATTAGGTCAGTCATTGAATGCTCGAAAAAAGGTATAGAGGGAAATGCTTGGAACACAATTTTTGACTTCGTAACTTTGTTTGAACTAGTTAGGAGGTGAACATATCCAAAGTCCTCGGCCGTAGCCCTTGAGCCGGGGGGGAGAGGGGAGTTAGAAGGTCACATTTTTTGGATTTTCGTAGATAACTCGGTAACAGTGGGTCATACGAAAAGATGTTCTTAAGGGCTACGGCCGAGGACTTTGGATATGTTCACCTCCTAACTAGTCCAAACAAAGTTACGAAGTCAAAAATTGTGTTCCAAGCATTTCCCTCTATATCTGTTCGTTGCCTGACCTATATTCAATTCCGCGAATGATTTACAATCTGCTGCCTCCATACAATTTAGTATTTACTTCATTCTCCCAGCGGACTGTGCCGGCGGTCGAGAAGGAGGCCAACAGGCGGTCGAAGAGGACAACAAACAATGTTATAACATTTTATGAAAATCCCTAAGAACATAGTTTAGCAATCATCTTATGAACTATAGACAACGTTTATAAAGTATACGTTTTGAATAAGGTATGTTCGCCCAATAAGAGCCGGTTCCTAATAAGAGCCACCATTTCAAAAATCCCGCTCCTGATACGAAATTGAAATCAAGTCTCGCGCCGATGCTCCTCATTAACCAATTATTGAAGTGCATTGGCATTACTTGGGTTTTACGCCGCCATTCTGTCAGTATGCCTGTCGATGCAGTTCACGTCACGACGCGTAGGTCGTTTTGTATAATTTGTTGGTGTTATTCGATTCATTCAAGGGGTTCTGATTCGTTTTCGCAAGAACTTAACACATGAAAAGGAAAAAGTAACATTGTAACACTTTAGAGTGTTCAATGGCTGGTTTTAGTATGTAATTTAGATGGAATTTTCATAGGTTATAAACTGACTGATTTCTAGCGGATAGTTGGTATGTATAGTGGTAATTTGTTTGTTCATAGATAGGTAAGGACCCTCTGCATTGAATAGGTGGCAGATCGAAGGTCGAAAGATGAAAAAGGTCAAAGATACTTACGTAAAAGTATAGATCATTTGGTGTTTCCACTTTCCATTGTGTTGCAGGTACTCACGCCTGCAATCATCGGTACGAAGTACGTTACGTGTTTGTCGTGGCACATACACATTATTAAGATATTTTCACTTGATGTTAAAGGTTGTTTTCATTATAATTCGATATTTGTTTGTATCGGAATTCGAGCGTTTATGTTGTGTGATGTCGTTTCTGTCATCGGTGACAGCTCCTGTTCCAGCGCTGTTTGAGTCAATAGTTTAGTCGCGTTGACGCAACGTCGGTTAAGAAATGAATTATTTAGTAAATTGTTAAATTTATATTTTTACCTTTTAAAAGGTTTATTTTAATTCAATTATTAGTGTGTTAATAAAATAAACTTTCGAGCACATAGTTCAGACGTGTGTCTCAAACTCGCCTTCCAAATGTCATTCGTTCATTCGGTTCAGTTCATTCACGGCGAAAGCCAGTTGTCATTTTGTTCTTTTAAACCGGCGTGGAAGTGGTCAAAATGGTGAGAATTTTGGAATTTATGAAACGTTGTCTTTCCATACTTGGATCAGTTATTAATCATATTCGTTTTCTTGGTTTTAGCCTGGCTAAACATTGGTGCAGTGAAGTGGCTCGCCTGACTCATGTCGACCCACATTCCTTTCGCCTAACCCTACATATTTTTGGTTTGGTAAGTTACTTTCGTGGTTTAAAGTGACGGATTGAGTAGAAAGTGATTTTCTTCGTATTTCCATAACCTAAAACATTTTTTTTGTCATGTACAGCAATCTCGAGCCATGTCGATGCCGAGAATTGTAACCTCTTCATTCGCCGCGTGGCGCACGACGGCAAACACTTAAAGGAACCCCGTGAACCGGGTAAGTGAAATAAAACTATTCTTGCTGATCTTTAGGTTTTCGTGTAGAAGAATTTAAAATAATTACTTGTTGAAAGATATAAATTTGTAACTGGAATATTTTCATTCCAGGGTTCCTACTTCAAGTTCCTACTTCCTACTTCAAGTTCCTATTTCGAGCTCTGGTTCCAGTTCTTTGTTCCTATTCCTACTTCAAGTTCCAGATTCGGTTCCGTATTCCTAGTCAAGTTCCTATTTTTCGGGATTGGCCCACCGACGACTTACACTCTGATGGCCGGACGCGCCCCAGATATCAAAGAGCATCCCGGTTCATCGAGCATTTGTTGTAAGATGCCGTAGTATAAATAAATACCGCTTTAATAGCCGGATGAAACTGTAAGTTAATTTTATCTAATTATAAACGGACCGTCCTTGTTTAAAGGCTATATTTCCCGGGAACACCCCGTGTAACATGTATCTTTTGTTGTAAAGCTGGAACGGCAGGTGGTTGATGCAGCGGCCTGCCTCCATAATATGTAGTTATTAATTATAGATTTTATAGATTAACATAACCTTAAACCTGTACCATTAAAAGTTATGTCGTGGATATAGCCGGTGACCATTAGTTGTCAAAGCTCATATATCTAAAATTGTGTATTTCTTGATGTGCGAGATAGCAGTGTTTAGGAATATAAATCTTTAAGGATAGTGGTTTGTTATGTGACCGTAATAAATAAAAAAATAAGTTAATGTAATATCGGCATTTTTATTTGGATCTGTCATACGATTGTCAAGGTTCTAAGATCTAGGGCGTCCTAATTTAAATACTGGATCTAGATTCCTTGCTCCAAGGGAGGCCTACCCGCGACCTAATAGAGTCTTAAGCCGTGAGCCCATTTTGTAACATATTTTTGCAGTAGGTGTAAATTGGGGATTCTGAACCAACTTTGAGATTTGGGCTAAATTAGTTCCTCTACCATTTTATAACTTTAAAATTTTGTTCACCCCCACCTCAGCCCATTACAGTGGCGTACCCAACGTTTGGCCTTTTGGAGTATGACATTTTCAAATAATAATTAAAATGATATTTTTAAATTTAAGTTTATTTTAAGAGATGCCAATTGATGTTTGTACTTGGTGTTTGTAAAACTTAAACAATGACGGTTAAACTTATAAATTTAGCACAGTCATAAAACTTGTATTTATATTTTTTAAAAGGAAATATTTTCCGAACAAACACATTTTAAGATCTTATAAAATCTTAATATCATTTGTATCTTATTCTGGCATTATACATAAATAATTAAACATGGATTTTCTGGATGCTGGGTGCAAAATTGCACACCTACATAAAGATGAAATTACACATGAACTAGCGATTCGCCAACTTCCGGTGAATCCAGTAGCACGCAGGCCCAGTTTGTGTCAAGCGTTAAAACAGACGGCTGATCTCGCGAAACAGGGTAGCCTAAAGTTACAGGACCTCGCTTTGAATGATCCTGATGTAGAATTAGGAATTTGTCAAAGTAAGATCGGTGTTCTCCACGTTGAAGCGGAAGTAACTGGGGATTTGTCTGCGTCTGCTAGAGATAGATTGTTGTCTAGGTGCAAATATCTTTTGTGCCGTCTTGCGCGTTTTCAACAGGAATCCGAGGAGATACAACTGTTGAAAGCGAAGCTTGATAATATAATGGAACGTTTGCACGTGCCAAGTCCTTCAGCATCATCAGGTTCGGATGATGAGGACCACGTTCCTAATGACATAAATATGAGAGTAGTAAGAGAGGTTGTTTATAAACCGGAGAAGACGTTTAATATAAATTCTTTAAATTTAAAATTCAAAGGTGACACTTGCGTGCGGACATTTTTGTCGCGGTTAGAGGAGTTAAGAGACGCCAGACGGATTTCGGAGAGGAGGATTTATCGTGGTTTTCCCGAGATTCTTGAAGGTCCGGCGTTGTCATGGTTTAGATCACAACGTTCTAAGCTTTTGTCGTACCAGGAGGTCACCGAAGCTTTGAGGGAGGAGTTCGATATTCCGGATCTGGATCATCAGTTGTTACAGGAGATCAGGGCCAGGACACAAGCTAAGTCGGAGACCATAGTATACTTTGTATCAACGGTTCTCGGCATGTACGAACGACTTACCAAGGAGGTTCCTGAGCAGGAGAAACTAGACACTATGATGAGGAACATCCGTCCCGAGTATTCAAAGGATTTAGCGTTGCATGATGTCCAATCTATTCAGCATTTGAAAACTCTCTGCAAACGTATCGAGCTGGCCCAAATTAAGGCTCAGCAATTTCGTGAACCGGTTTTACCTAGCAAGTCAAAAGGGTCTTCTTCGAGTATTCCTCAAAATAAAGTAGATTATCGACGTGGGTCGTACCCCTCGCGCTCACCGAACACTTCTAAAGCTTTTGTAGCTGCCGCAGCTCAAAGCCAATCTAATTTGAAATGTTTTCGTTGTGGTAGGGTTAACCATTCCACTAAGTCTTGTAGGGTCTCTCAAGAGATCGTATGTTATAAATGCGGGGAAAAAGGAGTTCGTACTCCCGAGTGTTTAAAATGTAACCCCGTTTCAAAAAACTAAATAACGTTGTCTTTTCTAATAATAACAACTATAAACCTTCTGCTCCCTTTCGCGCAGAAAAGACAATTTTCTTTAATCCTCCAGAGGGAGATGACAGAGTTTATGCTCATCTAAATATCCTAAGTCTTAACTTTAGGGGTTTGTTGGATTCAGGTGCTAGCACAAGCTTTCTAGGAAAAGATAGCCATCTCGTATTTGCTACGGGTGGTATTGCTATTCAAAAGCATCAAAAACCTATTATAATTCGTGTAGCTAATAATAACCGTCTGTTCTGTACGGAATATATGACTCTGCCTATTAATTATAAAGGTGAAGTAAAACTAATACATTTTAATATTCATCCACAAATCGCACAACCTATTGTTTTAGGGTTGAATTTTTGGAGGGCATATAATTTAGCCCCAGGTCTTATTACTAATATACCTAAGGGTGATGAACACCACTTAGCTAGCCTCGATTTATCGCTTTCCGATACGGGTTTAATTACGTACGAGTCTTTAACTCAAGAGCAGAAATCTCAATTAGAAGCTGCTAGAAATCTTTATGACCAAATCGACACAGATAAAGTTGGTTTAGGGAAAACACATTTAATAGAACATGTAATAGATACTGGAGGTTCTCCTCCTATTAAACAAAAATATTATCGTCTCAGTCCTATTAAGCAGGCTGCTTTGGAAAAAGAGGTAGACCGTATGTTAAAAGCGGGAATAGTAGAACCATCTCACTCTCCTTGGAACTCTCCGGTAGTCATGGTGGAGAAATCCAACGGTGACATGAGACTATGTTTAGACAGTAGGAAAGTGAACTCGGTTTCGAAATCTGACGCGTACCCAGTTCCATACGTACACTACATTCTTGATAATTTGCGTGATGCAAAATTCCTTACATCTCTCGACCTAAGCGCCGCGTATCATCAGATTCCACTAAGTGAAGAGTCTAAAGAGAAAACAAGTTTCACGGTACCCGGTAAAGGTTTATACCACTATAATAGGATGTGTTTCGGTTTGGTAGGAGCTTCTGCTACTATGCAACGTTTGATGGATACCCTCTTTACTGCGGAATTTGATAACAAAGTTTTCTGTTACATCGACGATATCATTATTTGTACTTCAGACTTTGATGAACATGTTCGCTTATTAAAAGCTGTCTTTGATAAACTTAAGTCTGCAAACTTAACCATAAACATGAAAAAATCGTTATTTTGTAGAAGCGAACTCAGATATCTCGGATATCTAGTAGACAGACATGGTCTTAGAACCGATCCGTCAAAAATTGAAGTAATTTTGGATTTTCCTATTCCGGAAGATGCCAAAGCGATTAAACGCTTTCTTGGTATGTGCGGTTGGTACCGCCGTTTCATAAATAATTTTTCTAAAATAGCTAGGCCGTTATCTAGGTTAACTAGCAAAAATGTTAAATTCGTTTGGACTAATGAAGCTAATGATTCTTTTAATTTGCTTAAGTCTGCTTTAGTATCGGCACCCATTTTGAAATGCCCTAACTTTAACGAAGCCTTTTCCATTCATACTGACGCATCTTCGTATGCGATCGGAGCAGTTTTAACTCAAAAATTTGACGGTGTAGATCATCCCATCGCTTATTGCAGTCGCACACTTAACAAGCCTGAAACTAATTACTCGGCAACTGAACGTGAACTTTTGGCTGTTATATACGGGTTAGAACAATATCGAGCTTATGTAGAGGGTAGGAAGTGCTATATTGTAACAGACCATGCTTCTTTAAAATGGTTCTCTAATTTGAAAAATCCAACTGGTCGTTTAAACCGGTGGGCTTGCAGACTAAGCCAATTCAATTTTGAAATTATTCATAAAAAGGGTAAAGAACATGTCATACCGGACTGTCTTTCCCGTATTAATCTTGGAGCTATTGATGTCTCTACCTCCCAAGATCCGTGGTATGTAGATCTATATAAGAAAGTCTCAGAGAAGCCTTCTCTATTTCCAAACTTTAAAATAGAGAACGAAAGACTCTACCGTTACTCTAAGAATAAATATCGCCTGACAGCTCAATTCGACTGGAAGTTGGTATTACCTTACGAGGAACGAGAAGAGGTTCTGAATAAGTACCATGATGATCCTACCGCTGGACACTTTGGGGTGGCTAAGACCCATTCTAAAATAGCTGATATTTATTATTGGCCTACTCTTTTCCAAGATGTAAAAGAATATGTAGATTCTTGTGAAATATGCAGGACTTATAAACCTGTAAATTTAGCTCGACCTGGTCTTATGGGTTCTCCCAGACGTGTATCGTCACCAGGCGAAGCAATTTCTTGTGACATTTTAGGTCCATTTCCTCCTTCATATTTGAGAAATCAGTACCTCTTTGTGTGTACTGATTATTTCAGTAAATATGTTACTTTATTCCCATTGCGCACAATAACTGCGAAGGCAATAATTAAGTGCATGGAAAAAGGAATGTTTCTGGTAAACGGGGTACCCAAATATATTTTCTGCGACAATGGTGCGCAATTTACTTCAAAAGATTTTCGAGACCTAATGGTTAAATATAGTGTCCCACATGTCTTCTATAACCCTAGATATCATCCTCAGACTAACCAGACGGAACGCGTGAACCGCGAGCTGGTAAGAACCATTGCATCATACGTACGTTCGGATCACCGTAACTGGGATAAGAACATAGCGGAGATCCAATGCGCTCTCAATACCGCCAGACACGAGGTCACCAAACACACGCCGTACTTCTTAACACATGGTCGTCAAATGATTCTAGAAGGTTCTCTTTATAATGACGAAGTACCCATCGATCAAAACGCTTTACAACTGGATACCAGTGGTGCTTTTTCTGAAAAGCTTAAAGAGCTCAAATCTATATTCTAGAAAGTACGTAACTCGTTGATTGCCTCCCATGAGCGTAATGCACGGTATTATAACATGAGGAAGCGTCACGTAGATCTAGAAGAGGGTCAAATCGTCTATAAAAGATGTTTTCCATTGTCCAATGCGGCTAAGCATTTTTCTGCAAAGCTAGCTCCCCGTTATGATAAATGTGTTATTCACAAAAAGTTAGGACCACTTGTCTATACTTTAAAATCCTTAGAAGGAAAACTTCTAGGTAACTTTCATATAAAAGATATAGTCCGACCTGGCGAAGTCGAACCGTCATCGTAACGGAACCGCCTTACGCCTCGTGACATTTTTTAATTTCCTTTAAGGAATATAAATCTTAAAGATTATATTTACCTTACTTTTGGTACCGGATGCATACGGACCAACCTTTAGTCACTATTATGTCCTTATAAAGACGTATATACTAAATATTCAAATAATGTTGCAGTACAATTTGTTTTTATCGTTGTATCTCTCAGGAGGAAACTTTTCGTCGTCGTTTGAGTTTCTCTCTGCCAATGGATGTTCTTACTGAAAGAAGTGTATGGTAGAAACCTTCTTCCAGTCCAGTTTGTCTTTGACAAGCAAATTCTTCGAGATCTAGTAATTGTGATTTCGCTAATGAGAATAGCTTTTCCAATACTACCTCGGTTGTAAATAGCCAGGCATATCTTTAATAAAGTCAAAGCCGTTTTGCCTTCCGTAGTCCTTAAGATTTCTTTAGTTGTAACGGAGCTCCAATAGTCATAAAAGATAGAAATAAGGTCGTCTTGGTTCATCCAAGTCTAGAATTTAAGATTCTTTGGTAGAAGCTGCAGATTCACCAGGTTAGTAGTTAAGTTTTGTCTTTTAGGAAGTAAATCGTATATTTCTCATTGCTAGTTGATAGAAGTTTTGTTAGAATAGAATGCTTTGTCACGTTTCTTTGATAGTTGTTAGTTAGTAGTTACATTTTGGGAGTTCAGACTCCACAAAAAAAATTAAAATTTATTTTAAATTTTAATTTTTTTTTAACCCAACAAAAGGGGAACTGTAACACTTTAGAGTGTTCAATGGCTGGTTTTAGTATGTAATTTAGATGGAATTTTAGGTTATAAACTGACTGATTTCTAGCGGATAGTTGGTATGTATAGTGGTAATTTGTTTGTTCATAGATAGGTAAGGACCCTCTGCATTGAATAGGTGGCAGATCGAAGGTCGAAAGATGAAAAAGGTCAAAGATACTTACGTAAAAGTATAGATCATTTGGTGTTTCCACTTTCCATTGTGTTGCAGGTACTCACGCCTGCAATCATCGGTACGAAGTACGTTACGTGTTTGTCGTGGCACATACACATTATTTAGATATTTTCACTTGATGTTAAAGGTTGTTTTCATTATAATTCGATATTTGTTTGTATCGGAATTCGAGCGTTTATGTTGTGTGATGTCGTTTCTGTCATCGGTGACAGCTCCTGTTCCAGCGCTGTTTGAGTCAATAGTTTAGTCGCGTTGACGCAACGTCGGTTAAGAAATGAATTATTTAGTAAATTGTTAAATTTATATTTTTACCTTTTAAAAGGTTTATTTTAATTCAATTATTAGTGTGTTAATAAAATAAACTTTCGAGCACATAGTTCAGACGTGTGTCTCAAACTCGCCTTCCAAATGTCATTCGTTCATTCGGTTCAGTTCATTCACGGCGAAAGCCAGTTGTCATTTTGTTCTTTTAAACCGGCGTGGAAGTGGTCAAAATGGTGAGAATTTTGGAATTTATGAAACGTTGTCTTTCCATACTTGGATCAGTTATTAATCATATTCGTTTTCTTGGTTTTAGCCTGGCTAAACATTGGTGCAGTGAAGTGGCTCGCCTGACTCATGTCGACCCACATTCCTTTCGCCTAACCCTACATATTTTTGGTTTGGTAAGTTACTTTCGTGGTTTAAAGTGACGGATTGAGTAGAAAGTGATTTTCTTCGTATTTCCATAACCTAAAACATTTTTTTTGTCATGTACAGCAATCTCGAGCCATGTCGATGCCGAGAATTGTAACCTCTTCATTCGCCGCGTGGCGCACGACGGCAAACACTTAAAGGAACCCCGTGAACCGGGTAAGTGAAATAAAACTATTCTTGCTGATCTTTAGGTTTTCGTGTAGAAGAATTTAAAATAATTACTTGTTGAAAGATATAAATTTGTAACTGGAATATTTTCATTCCAGGGTTCCTACTTCAAGTTCCTACTTCCTACTTCAAGTTCCTATTTCGAGCTCTGGTTCCAGTTCTTTGTTCCTATTCCTACTTCAAGTTCCAGATTCGGTTCCGTATTCCTAGTCAAGTTCCTATTTTTCGGGATTGGCCCACCGACGACTTACACTCTGATGGCCGGACGCGCCCCAGATATCAAAGAGCATCCCGGTTCATCGAGCATTTGTTGTAAGATGCCGTAGTATAAATAAATACCGCTTTAATAGCCGGATGAAACTGTAAGTTAATTTTATCTAATTATAAACGGACCGTCCTTGTTTAAAGGCTATATTTCCCGGGAACACCCCGTGTAACATGTATCTTTTGTTGTAAAGCTGGAACGGCAGGTGGTTGATGCAGCGGCCTGCCTCCATAATATGTAGTTATTAATTATAGATTTTATAGATTAACATAACCTTAAACCTGTACCATTAAAAGTTATGTCGTGGATATAGCCGGTGACCATTAGTTGTCAAAGCTCATATATCTAAAATTGTGTATTTCTTGATGTGCGAGATAGCAGTGTTTAGGAATATAAATCTTTAAGGATAGTGGTTTGTTATGTGACCGTAATAAATAAAAAAATAAGTTAATGTAATATCGGCATTTTTATTTGGATCTGTCATACGATTGTCAAGGTTCTAAGATCTAGGGCGTCCTAATTTAAATACTGGATCTAGATTCCTTGCTCCAAGGGAGGCCTACCCGCGACCTAATAGAGTCTTAAGCCGTGAGCCCATTTTGTAACATATTTTTGCAGTAGGTGTAAATTGGGGATTCTGAACCAACTTTGAGATTTGGGCTAAATTAGTTCCTCTACCATTTTATAACTTTAAAATTTTGTTCACCCCCACCTCAGCCCATTACAACATTTAGGCGTGGATTGTGAAGATAAGGTTATTGAAAGAACTATTTTTTTTGTCAAATTAGATTGGTTTGCTCCGGGATGGCGAAGTGCCTAACAAGGACCACCTCCTTGTCGCCAAATAAGGACCAGGCTTTTTTAATATCATGTTTAAAGACTTAATAAGGACCAAGAGCTAATGACTGAAAATGTTCCTAATTATGTTGTTTTATGCTTAAAATAGTTTCACTTAGTAAATATCAATACAATACAAAACAGTGTTTTATTAAAATACATAAATCAAGTCAATTATTCTGCGTTTAAGTTTCTGTAGACTTTTTAAGGACCAACAGTACAATTCATGTGAATTTTTAGATTAATCCATCGGGAATGACAAAAACAATTGTTACAATTAACAAAAAATATTAAATAAAAAAATTAAATTATGTAGTTTCGGAATTATCTACGGAACAGGAACGACCCTTATTGAGAACACCCATTCCTAATAAGGTCCATTTACAAGTTTTTTTTAAACAGTGTTTGTCATTAATTTACTTCGGATTCATGATTTTTACTTAATGTTTGTACTTCTAATATAGGCAATTTGTACATTTCAAATGTTTTTTAAGTTAAAATACTTCTTAAATCAGATTTATAAAGATTTACAAAAACCTGGTCCTTATTAGGCGAACTTACCTTATACGTGCCAGTCATCTTATTGACAAGTAATAATGCAGAAGTAGAAAAAACAAATAGTGATACTTGCTTTAACACGTTGAAAATCAACGCTACCCTACATATTCCAAATATTTCTGACTAGAATTTATTAAAACGCTTATAAAAGGCTGCCTCTGGCTGATTAATTGAACAATGCCTTTGTAATTTTAATTTATACAAGTTATTAAATGTGTGGTGTTAAATGGTAAAAATGTAAGCTAAATAATTATATTTCCTGAAAAGTTTTCTCGTAAGGGAATAAGTTTGTAAAAGGAACAGGCATAGTAGGCTATTATTTGTTTTTGCGGTGACAGATATGTAAGCCGAGAACGCAATTTCAAAATGTTTTGTGTTGTTTTCTGTTGCTGTGATTTAGAGACAGTTGAATCAAGTTGTACCAAACAATTACAAATGAAAATACACACCCTAAGCTCTCCAAAGATGGCGCCGAAATCGTAAAAAAGATTAACCATAATGTCAAATCTATACAGTATCGTACAGAGTCAATACAAGGAGAAGAAATAAACTAGAAAATTAGCTCCGACCGTCACCGGAGTTCTGCGTTCGCGTTCCATATAAGTCCAATGGAACGCGGACGCGGAACTCCGGTGGCCGCCTTCTGTGTGCGCCCGGGCTTAGGGAGGAGGTACTTCCTCACTCAGGTTGTTTCTATAGAAAACTACAGCCAAACAACACTTAAATCCTACTCATACTTACTACCGTGTTGCCAGGAGTATAATTTTAATTTCCCAACTACCCCGGTATTTAACTGGATATCGTAATAAAGTTGCCACATCAAAATTATTATTTGCCTGTTGTATTAAACATACATATTAATATCAATAAATCATAACATAATGTTATAATATAATAGTTCCTGTCTGTGAAGTTTGCAGGGCAGTTCAAAGTGAGAGATAGTGTGTTGACGGCGGGGATCCTCTTGTTCTGTATTGACGAATACAGTGAATCCCTTTTTATGTAAAAGAATCGGCAACGCGCATGTAACATCCTGGAGTTGCAGGCAACGGTAGCTGCTATATACTTGTTCGCCACCATCGTGCTATAAAAAAACTCAATGTGAGGTGCAAATTCCCCGCCGCTAATATTAGATTTCTTGTTCAGTTATTATTAAGTTACTTCCTATCCATCAGGTAAAGTTTTATATTATCAAACTTTAACTGCAGATAGTTCTTAGTTAAAAGCAAACAGTTTTGAAACTCATAGCATCTTTTATAATGGGTAATACAGGGTGTAACAAAAATACTGGTGATCCGTTTAAGGTATCGTATTACGACTAAGAAAAAGTAGGAGAGAAAATTTTTGGACGCGCAAAAAAATTTTTTTTCTATGGGACAGGTGGTCCCAGCCGGCCGACCCTCCATACTAAACCAAATTTTTTTTGCGCGAAAAGATATTTTTCTTACTTTTTCGTAATTAGAATACGATACCAATTATGCCCTTTAAAGGATCACCAGTATTTTTTTACACCTTGTATAGAAAAGCTATGAAACTGTTATGTTTTAACAACTTTGTTTTAAGATTCTAAAGTCATCATAATGATCCCAGATTTTTACCACGAGTCATTTAAGCCAGGGGTCCGCTGGGCAACAAAATCCCATGACACACTAGTTTTTATGAAAGCAACTGCCTTCTGACTCTCTGACCCGGAAGAAAAAGTAGGCTTATTGGTATTTGAACCGTTTTCCTCACGTTATTTTCCTTTACCGTAATACGACTAATTGCCTGAGGAGCCGAGCGTAGCGAGGCGACGAACGTCTCCGTTTTCACTGGTACGACGATTTGGCATTTTGATGTGTGTGTATTGGTTGGTTAGTTAGTATGTTGGTTGGTCAGTGTCGGTCTAGAGGTCGCATTTTTCATCCGAATTCGATGAAACTTGGCATGTACGTTCCTTGATCTATTTGCCAAAAATTGTCGAGCCATTTTTTTGATTGGGGGGAAAATGAGGGGGGAAAGGGGGAAAGTTTGCTGTCGCGTTATTTATGTTATCCGAAGTCTACGGTTCACAGAACCACTAGTTAGTAAATATCAAATGATATATTGTAAGTATACCTATTCGTTTCCAAATCTCTATGGTACTAACCAGGATATGACCCCGTGACCTCTAGATTAAAATTTAATCAGCGGGAATCGTAGAGATGCGACGCGAATCACCGTAAGCAAGTTTTTATGATTTTGTTTGCGAAGTTACACCCATAAAATGATAAATAAATGTTGAATTTTATACTCCAAATATTCTGGGCTACATTAAACTGAAACTGAATCTGCACTAGCCTCATATAAAACAACTCAGGCCTATAACCGCGAAGCACTTCGTTCATCGAATCGTCTATTTGCATCCCTCTTTTTCGTATATGCAAGAGCGATAGAGACGGGAATATCGTTTTGTCGATTTTCGAACTTCGCGGTAGGCCCTCAGATGCCACTCTATCCTGCAATAGAACGTGACTATCAAACCGATATATTCCTGTCTGTCATACTAGATTTTGTCCTCGACTCTGTCTACATGAAACTTTATTATTACAATGCCATACAAAATGTTATCTTTTAGTGTAGCGACATATCAAAGAGTTAATTTAAGTTCTATTACAATACTTCGCATTTCTGTAAATTAGAAAAACCCTTTCGAAACCTATTTCTACATAAGAATCTCTTTCTATCTGAATTTCTACATATTATTTATTTGAATTGAGTCATTTTTGAATTTATAAACCTAGTAACAGATAAGGTTGAGTAAAAGCTTATTAATTTATTAATAAAAATCCGCCGAACATTTAGCAGACAAGATAATCGACTATTGTCTGAATAAGGGCTTATTAGACTGTTATTCAAGCAATTTGGGCACATTTTTAAATGCTTTAATTTGAATAATGTGAGCTCTGAGTAATAGCAATGTAACTGTCCCGTAGCTTAATAAAATCTGAAAATAAGCTGACGGTTATTTTTATACAGACATTTAGCATGTTTTTCAGATATAAGTATGCGTGAATCTATATTCAAAAAATACTCAGCTGTAAGGATATTTTTATAATACTAATCAAACCATGTTCAAAAATCTGTTGTAAAATAGAAAAATGTACTTCGTTTATGAAACTTTGATCAATAGGCAAATATACAAACAAACAAACTTTTGTTATATGCTTAGTTTAGATAGTAGAAAGTTAGGTAGGTATAGCGTCGAGAAACTGCCATATTTTCTTTAAGAGTCGCCAGGACGCTCGCGTGAACTCGCGTTCCCATACAAACGTAGTTTAGCTCTCATTTCAAAACGACATGCTTTAGAACCACGAAATTTGGCATGGGCATTCTAGCAGTATAGATCTAGGTTGGTAATTCGTTTTCGTTGCTAAAAATGGTAAAACAAAGAAAATATAGCAAAAATAAGTTTTGTATGTAAATCTGTATCTGGCTGTATTTTCTTTCTATTACAATTTTTAGCAACGAAAACAAATTACCGACATAGATCTGTACTACTAGAATGCGCATGCCAAATTTCGTGGTTCTAAAGCATGTCGTTTTAAAATGAGAGCTAAACTACGTTTGTATGGAAACACGAGCGTCCTGGCGACTGTTAAGTTGTAAGTCGTCTATCAATTTTCAACCAGCTCGAGTTATCTCGAAAAGCTATTTATATTCAGTTTGTGGGGTGGGGAATTCGCTTGAACTTACCAACAAACTGGGCGGAGCTACTTCAAAATTTACCAATAACTACTTGGTAATATTTCCAGCACAGTGTCCGTATTCTGACACAGGTTAATATCTACGTATCGAGAGTTAAGTATCGCGTTATAGTGTTCGCTGTGGGCATGATTGTGGCGCCATCTCTTGGGCAGGGGCTTAATTTTTTTTATTTTTTTATGAACGGCTTGTACTCCTTGCTTATAGGAAATGTCTCTGGCTGATACACTATTTTCACAGTTGACTGAATCGAGCTGACATAGAGTTGATTTCAAATATTTTGACATTTGATATTGACAAAATAGCCATGTAAGTGCTGGTCACATTTGATTGTGCACTGCGATATGCGAATGGATAAAAAATAGTAATTTTTCTAGGTTTAAGTTACATAAGTATCTATTTTAATTGCCGTGATCCTACTGCCACCTTTAAATAAACGGATGGGTGGATGGACTTCTAGGCTTTGCCTTAGGGTTGACTGGTAGAGAATGCCTCTTGGCATTAAGTCCGCCTATTGTGCATCAAGTTTTTCTTCTGTGCAATAAAATTTAAATAAATGAATAAGTATTACAATATGTATTTATATTTATATTTATATCCATCTATAATTACGGAAGTCATCAAAGGCTTTACCTTTGGGCCTACGCGGATCTCAGTCAAAACTTCGCGTGCCTTGACGCTTCACCTGAGCCTTTGATATGAAGACACAGACTAACTAATGCTTGTTTGAATAATATACTCTGCTCCGAGTTACGTGATGCAAAAACCACATCAGACGGTTAAATAATCGCCTAAAATAGCTCCCAGAATTCGGCTGCCAGACTCGCCATCACAGCGGTTGCTAAGTTGCCGAAACTGTGCCGTTGTGCCATACTTTTTTTATTAGTTAAGTCTCGGAACTTGGCTGGGATGCCAAGTTTCGGCCGACATGGAAGCATGAGCATGACACTGCCAAGTACCTGCCAATACATTAGGCTAAAACTGAAAACAAAGATGGCGGCTGGCTGTTTGATCAAAACAAGACATTATGTTTTATTAAATGGAATCTAAAGATTGGAGTGTCTTAATTAGCAATGAACAAGTTGCAGAACATTCTCAGAAATTCGATAACACTCAGAAATTTCCGGAAAATTACACGAGAATTTAAATTAAATTTCCAATGAGAACGTTCCCTATGGAAATTATCAAAAAATTTATTATTAGTATTATTTTTACAAAGTTGTAAATGATACAGTCAGTTAAAATAATTGATAACGGCGTTGTCTATATTTCGTTTTTTTGAGATTAGAAATTCAGTAAACATAGAAACAGAAGTTGCCAACCTGTTCTAACCTGTTATGTTTGAATGTTCAATTTAAACACACTGCAACAACTAACAAACGATTAGTTAACATGATGACGAGTTCACATTTGTAAATAAATAATGACAATTTGCAAATTATAATCCATAACAGTAATAAAAATACAATTTCGTTTTTTCGTTAGAGACACATGACAATTGAAAAACTGACAGTGACACACGCATACGTTATAAATCGAAAACCATATGTTTCGAACCTCTTTTTCTCCAGGTTCTTTATTGAGCAACATTCACTAAAACATTAACAATGATAAGAATAAATTATTTCGTAATAATGACTACTATTACAATACTGTAAAATGATTAATATTATTCAATTTAACATTTACAAATACCTACGCATGGCTTTATTATATATACAAATATATTTAAATATTTTTTTATTGGCCCCATTGGCATTTTGACACTTGTGACATGTATCATGCCGTATCGTGCCTGATAAAGAACCATGTACACGCGCCTTTAAACTTTTTTCTAATCTAAAAAAAACAGCTATATCCTGAATAATTGTTATTGTTCGTAAAATTAATTTCTGGGAACATTCCGCATGGAATATTTCGCAACTTTGGAAACTTCTCCTTGGTGCATTGCTAGCAATAAATAAGACTACTCTTTATCTTTTTCCGATTTAAATTAGTATTTAAATGTTGTATTAATTTTGTAATTGGTCTTCGTTACTGAGGAACAGTAAAAGAAAGTTTTCAGCCGCTTACCTAATAACTCCATATCAACAAAGTGGAAACTTTTTCCCTGAAGTTCGATTTTTGAATCTCACCGGTGACTTTTTTGTATGCAGCCGATGACTATTTAGTATGAAATAAGTCACCCGATGAGATTCAAAAATCGAACTCCTGGTCTGACGCATTACATGATTATTTGTGTCAGTACAGGAAAAGAGATCCCACTTTGTCAATATAGAGATATCAGTACTTCCTTAAACTAATATCTAATCTCGATTAGGATCTCCAATTGAGAATATGGACATTTTCACTACACATGTCCACATTATAATATTAGTTTTCGATATAAACGGAATAAAGATTTGTTAATGACAAACGAGCAAATTATTGCTAAAAGTTCTTGGTTATTTTAACCAAGCATTAATTTGTATCCAAATAAGTGTCGTTGTAAATATAAACCTTACCCGATTCCCTTATTTATTTTTAACAAATTTAATGGTATAATTTTACATACATACGTTAGCCAAGTTGGCTTTTTTGATTTTAGCAACGAACTTTGCAGGCTCAATAGTTTTTCTACGAGTGCTAGGCAAGCCGGTAAGGATTGAGTTCGACGAATGACCTGCTGCCTCCATACAATTGTCTTCTATCTCCTGGCGGATTGTGCCGGCGCCTCCCTTGCCTACAGCGACGGGTGGCGGCGGCGCGGGCCCGCCTCGGCAACAGACCCATTATATCCCTAAGAATCAACTTTTGAGGCATATTATGACAACGTTCATAAAGTATATGCTTTGAATATACCTGTCAGTCATTTTATTGGCAAATTAGAATGCAGGATTACAAAAAAGTAATTTGAAGCTAGGTACATTAAATAATTAAACAGAAATGTCAAACAAATTTACAATTCTAGTGATTGAATTTTCCCCAATTAAGGCTTTCAAAATACAAAATGTCCGCTAGGGGTAGATGAAATCAAGTGGGAAGATTCGGCGTATTATTTGCAAACTTTTGTTACAATTAATGAGATATTTGCCCTCAGCCCACATTTTCGTCTTCTTAACAACCTTATTATTATAACGTAAATGTGCATGACGTAACAAAATTTCTACTTACTACGAGTACAGTCAGCTGCAGAAGTAGCTAAGCCCACACACGCTCTTGTTCTCTTGACAATAAAGTCGTGACAAGTTCATTCGCTTAGCTACTTCTGCTGCTGACTGTAGGTAGTAATATTTTTCAATGCGAATTCCGGAATTATACATGTATAGCAAAAGTTGCTAAGCGGTTGGGTTGTTCAAAATGATCTCCACGCTCTCTTATTCTCTTAACAATAAAGTCGTGTTAAGCTCATTTTGAACACCTCACCCGCTTTTGACGCTAACTGTTCCTGTTTCACATAATTTTTTTCCGTTTGTAGGTTAGGTTAACGCTAAGGGAAATAAGGGTTAAAAAGTGTGAGAGCGGCTAGGTAAAAAAAGGGTTCAGAAATTTCACGACTTTTACGCAAACAAGAGTCACTGACGGAACCTTTCTTACTTTTTTTGTAAGCCTATTATCTACTATATCTTGTTTTAGAAGACCCCTATTCTCTTTTAAAGACCTATCTAACAACACCTCATACAAAACGGGGTTAAACCGAAAAAATTCCACCCCCCACTTCATGTGTACGGGAGGTACCATTTTGTAGGCGTATCCAGCTGAAACGTGGACGGACATACGGACCTGACGAAACTATAAGGTTTCCTAGTTGCCTACGAAATCTTAAAAACGACATTTGTGCCATAGGTATAACAAGCATTTTATCTAAATAATGAGGTATACTGACGCATCTATAAATCCTAATCGGAGTATCTTAGCTCACGAAATTGAACTAAATAGACTTGTTGCTTGTTTTGCTCCCAATCCGCTTAGATTTAGGTTGGACGTGCTATTTGCCTGACCCGTCGTCCTAATTAAGCGACAGTCTTTACACGCATAATGGCCGTAACTGCACTTAACCAGTTTGAATTTCGAATTATTTTCAAGAGAATACGGTAAATAATTTATAGTGGTTTTCAATGGTCGTTGTGCCTGAGGCAGCAATAATTTGACGTCGATGTTATTCGATGCGATCTTTCTTCTGAAAGCAACCGTTCTAGTGTTCGTCAACCTACACAGTGTTAGCACTTGGGCGTTCAAACAAAACCGGCCAAGTGCGAATCGGCGCACGAAGGGTTCCGTACCATTATCTATAAAAACGGCATTAAAATCATGTTTGCTGTATACACTTAAATTTTTTTTTTCTGTTTTTTAGTATTTGTTGTTATACCGGCAACAGAAATACATCATCTGTGAAAATTTCAACTGTCTGACACCGTTCTTCAGATACATCCTGGTGACAGACGGTTTTTTAACCGACTTCAAAAAAGAATTTTGTTTATCATTTTTTTTTGTATGTATGTTGCTCGATATCTCCGTGAATCGTGAACCGATTTTCAATTTTTTTTTATCGAACGGGTATAACCCCTAGATCGTCCCATTGTCACCAAGTCGGGGTCTGATAATGGGATCCTGGAGCAATCGAGGGAACTCTTCAACTATTATAGGCACACCTATAGTGATTTCACTATTTTTTACAGCACCTCGGCCACTTCCTCTTGGAATAGCGGATCCTAAGTGAAGTCGGTTCTTTTTTGTTTAAAATTATTATTTACACAATTAAACTAAACTTTGCTAAGTTTTGCGTATTTTTCAGCACGTTGTGACGTCACGAGTCCTCGCTAAGTCACTATTTAACGGTTTTATTTGGTTACGGAACCCTAAAAAACGACCCGAACGACGATAAGTACAAAAATATTAGAAATCAAAACTCGCAGGTTCGAAATTCCTTTCTTGTTTTATAACTTGAAACATTACTTATTCAGAAATATCACATTACCAATTTATCATCATTTTTTTCTGCCGCTGCTTTGATCTCGTCTTATACAGTTTCTACTTTGTAGCCAAGTGATGTGAAAAACACAGCAGGAGACATATAATAACACAACATAATACGTACAAAGGCAAACTTATTTCTGCCAGAACCTTTATATTTTCTTATCTAATTCAATCCTTCATGAAAATGCTGGTATCCTCCTCAAGGTAGTAAGTAAATATTTTTTGGGGAAAAAACCTCACGTCGCGGATCTAATTTATACAAGTCTATGTTGTATCCTCTGTAGAAGGTCACTGTTATAAAAAGAATGCTTACGCTAATTTTCAGAATAAGATTACTGAACGAACCCCTATAAGAAAAGTAGCAAAAGCCGAGACCACACGAAAAAAAAGCTTATGGGATATTCTCAATCTAAGACATTATTTTATTATGTTGAAAATATTTCCTCGTGACAAGTATTTATTTCCTTTAACTAAAATAAAATAAAGTTTTAAATATAACGAAGCGAATATATTCTTACAGATTTTCTAGTTTTCTTTTACCTAAGAAAATACTTGTTTGATTAAAGTACAATCTCTCTTATTTACTCAATTATACTCTTGAAACCATAATTTTTTTTATTTCTATTTTAAGAAAACGTGGTTTTATTAAGCGAAGAATCATATTTTTAGTAAAGGAAATAAATACTTGTCACGAGGAAATATTTCCAAGATAATAATAATGTCTTGGATTGAGAATATCGCGAAAGCTTTTTTTTCCGTGCACGGTAGGTAGAAGGAAATCATAAAACTGAAATAACCAGTCGTCATCAAATATATCGGAGCAGCCAAGGTGGTCACAAATATCTGAACAACGCCTAAGCGATAAAGTGCGTGTTCAGATATTTTTGAGTACCTTGGCCGCTCCGATATATTTGATGGCGACTGTACTTACCAGTACAACGGAAAAACATCAGCATGTTCTTACGATACAAGTAAGTATAAGGAATTCTTGTTATGCACGCTACGTATTAACGTTTGAAGAGAACCAGGATCAAAGCTTAACTTTGCCGCTTCATTGTTACCCGTTTTAGTTTTCAATTCCGAACTTCAATAGTGTTCAATCAAACAGTTCCATTTGAACTAGACCCGACTTGACTATTACTAGTCTAAAAGAAAAGTCAGCTGAAAGAAAGATAGTTGCCTTCAGGTACAGTCGACCAAGAAAGTGGTCTACCAGTTTTGACAAAAGCTTCATGCGAGATGTAACGATCGCTTAGGTTGACATTTCTAACCTCAAAGCAAGGATTTAACTAGAGACCGCATACGCGACACACCCTAAAGGACACATACGCAACGCGACTGATTTTAAAACACGTTTCAAGATGGCTGATAGCATACCGTAACTAACCTACATAATTTAGTCGGTTTCATTGTTACCCTTCAAAGAGCGGTGGAGGGTAATAAACGTTTCTATTGTACTTAGGCCCTTTTGGAAGTAAGCAATAATCACAAGGGTGTGTCTATGATAAGGACTAGACATGTAACGAATATTCGCATTCGCATTCGCATTCGCGAATATTCGCATGTTTTCAGATATTCGCATTCGCATTCGTATTCGCACAATTGAATGCGAATATTTTGCGAATATTTTAGTACCTTATTTGTGCCGAAAATGGAAGAAAGTATCCCACTATCTACCGCTATGTCGGTTGGCTTACATTTAAAAACCTGCAATAGATAGATAGCGCTCTGCATGTGTATAGCGCTGACTCGCTCGCGCACCGGCGCCGCATGCGGATCCGTCGCCAGTGTGATAATCGCCTAAGATACGCCGCCCGGTTATGAACGGTGTCAATAAAATGTTATCGCGATACAAGCAAAATGTGGTGAAATTACGAAATGTATGAAAGCCCAAATATTCGCATTCGCATTCGCATTCGCGAATATTAATTAAAAATATTCGCATTCGCATTCGCATTCGCGAATGTTCCAAAACCGACATTCGTTACATGTCTAATAAGGACCAACGATAATAGCGCCTTCTCTGTCATATCTATGGAAAGTGTAATAAGACCATCCCGTTCAATCTTGGTATTGTTATTTCCGTGTCAGGATTATGGGTTGTATGTCTATGTTTCTAAAGGAGTTTAAAACATGCACGACCTTGTTATCTCATGACGTTCAAACGAACTTCAACCGTAGGGTGGTAAAACACATTTTTGGTCGACTGTGTTTTAAAACGTCTGGCTAAGGACATCCTGTATACCATAACCAACATTAATGTGGGACTATATTAACGTAGAACTGAAAGAACAAATCAAATTATTTTTTGATGAATATTTTGATTTGTTTATTTTAAGTAGTCACACTACTATATGTATAAATTATAAACTTGTATAGATGTCATATACAAAGGAAAAAGTGACTAACGCCTCCGGTGCCCAAGGCTGGATCCAGCCTTGGGCACCGGAGGCTGGATCCAGCCTTGGGCACCGGAGTCGTTAGTCACTTTTTCCTTTGTATATTACATCTATACAAGTTTATAATTTATATTAACGTAGCTAGGGAATATCGCAAGAACAGTTTTAATGAATTTACTTTGGCAATACTGTCATGATTGTTCCAGGGCCGGTACCTACCTTATAATATACGGCGTATACTATCTATCAATTAATATGACAACCATTTGCCGACAGCGCCGACCGAAAAGTAAAGATAACATCGAAATTACTGACTAAAATATAATTGACCATACATTATAATGTGATTATTAAATTTAAACTTTCGTGAGACATATTAACATTATAAAATAACACGGTTACACTCACGGCACTTTAGTCACGTCTTGCGACATGTTTCGGAGAGCCTAGGTCTCCATCTTTAAGCACTAGGAGTGCTACTTGAACAGTGAGTGTGGTTTGTTTATCGTCGCTCATGTCGGATGAACCAAATACACTGCAGAACACGTTAGCAGCGCCGGCGCAAGATCATCCTCAACAGGTTGTGTCAGAGCGCGCGCTGCGCGCCGCGCGCCGTGCCGGACGCATCTCGGCAGTCGGCGACGACGCGAGGCGCAGCAGTGCGCCACGGGCCGGTTCAAGTACCACTCCTAGTGCTTGAAGATGGAGACCTAGCTCTCCGAAACATGTCGCAAGACGTGACTAAAGTGCCTTGAGTGTAACCGTTTATAACATTATAATGTGGTTAGAGACATTAATTAAATATTAAAACTTGACCTTTAAAAACCCTAAAACATGGGTATTTTTTCGTAACGAAACTCTTGTGCTAGCTAGCCATTTGGAACAGCACCTAGGTTCTTACATTTGTCAGTAAGTTGAGAGTTTGTTTGAGTTCTTTACACCGGGGAGTTGTCCTGTCTGTCTTTGAAAGCGTTTCAAAGTATCCGTGAAACCACAGGTGCACTACTACTAGCTATGAGAACGTAAGGATAAATAGCTACAGTTGAGTTCTCCAACATATACTATACAATGTGTGACCTGTAACACGCGCAAAAATTTCAAAACGTAGATTTTGCTCCTCAAGCCAGACAACATTTGTTCACCGACTTTTAAAAATAACTTAGGGTTTTATTTTTAGTACTTACAATTTAAAGTTTATTCGAAAACGCAATAACGTACATTGAAAATACTGTTCAGTTTGTATGGGAAAGAGACAATCTAAAGACGACATTTTTTTTAAATGTTATTGAACATAAGTTTTATTGCTTGAGGAGTAGAATCTACGTTTAAATTTTTTGCTCTTGTTACAGGCCACACACTATACGATGATTTGGGCAAAATATGTAAACACGACCTTAAACCCATTGAAATATGGTTGTGTTCATATGGTTTGTACAATTAATCGTATAGTAGAAAACTGGACTATAATACGTAGGGTAGATACATACAAATCTCTCCGTAACATTTTTCTAGAAGTATCAGATCTGAAGTTGATCTGAGAGGAGTTCCTAACAATGGCATACATACCATAAAACCCTTTCCCATACAATTCAATTCAATAGGACTCCTGCTTCCTCTTGCTTGAGTATAATATTATTTATTTATATTAATGTATACTTACCCATTAAAAATTAGTTTATTTTAACTTTAATCAGCTATTACTGTAGAGATTATCAGAAAAATGAAAACAGGCAACATGCGTAGAAATATCCGATTTTCTTATTGCGCTCTTATTTACTTAGATAAAGAAATACGCCGAAAATATGCAAAAAAAAAAACGTTCAATTTTCGGGTTCCACCGAAATCCCTGTTCTTTACAACGTAGCTACTGTTTCTGCATTTTCCAATAATTCACTCACGGCTTTAAGCCTTAGGATATACAGGGAAAATAGGAAATGTGATTTAATGAGAAATCAATAAAGTTCATATCAAAAAGTGTGGCTGTATTTGTATCTATCTTTCTCATACCTTTAGTTTAAAATAATTTAAAAATTTAAGTAGACAACATGTTTATGCCATACGATAAAGAAATAATACCTTTTTGTGCCTTGTTGTGCATTACTGTACCTTTAGTTACTTCTTTTCTCATCTACTCAAACGTTAACTGAAAGAGATCCCTTAAAGGGACAAGTTTGCCTTTGTACTTGCGTTTTCCTATTACTATACAGGATTATCTTGTATAACGTTTTAGAAGTCACCATGTATTGTTTTTTACAATAAAGAGTTTTTACATTAGGTACATTTCATAATTAATATTCTAATTATTTCTAAAAAAATCCCTCGAAAATTCAATCTATGTCACAGAATAATGAATAGTACTAGAGTACAGAAGGTTCTCCTTCCTGATTTTGACATTTAGCTACAGAGATGAAAATGTTATCTGTGCAAAAAATAAAATAGGGTTGTCAACGTGCTTCATTCCGTGCACGTGGTATCTACAGATAAAAAGTGACTAGTCAATCTGCCTTAATCTACCTAATCTATCAGTTAATTTAATACAAAACTAGATACATATCAGATTTATTACCTTATTTGCCCAATCTAATTATTATTTTAGTACAAAACTACTACTATAAATTTCTAAATAAGAATAAAGTAGCTTATTCTGGTTTGGGCACATTTGGTATAATGTAGTGTAAGTGGGTATATGGATTAATCTGTAAGTAGTTACAATTTGTATATCATAAGCATAATATAGGTATATGTCGTTCTTCATATAGTAATTATAGGGACCTAGCCTAGTCGATATAGTGACCCTGTCTTCGGAGCGGGAGGTCCCTAGTTTGTCTATAGCAGCTTTTGCAGCGCCCGTTTTCGGACATAGGCCTCCTATCCATACTTCCACGCTTCTCGATCCATTGCCATCTGCATCCAACTCTTGCTATACCTCGTTTTTTTTTCAGATTAGAAAAATAACGGTCGATTTCGACACTTTAGCTGTATTTTTTTCAGCCATATCTGGGCAAAACATAAATGAAACTACTTTTTTCCCCTATTAGTGATACGCTTAAGCCAATACGATGTAAAATGGCAAATTTTAAAATCGTTTTCCCAAAAATCGCATGACGACAATCGCACGATTTTTCTAATCTAAAAAAAAACGAAGCATAGCTTGTTGACAAATGTTCCATCTCTTTGGCGATGATAGTGGTTTATTTGTGTGACTGTCAGATATTTGTATTATACAAGCCTTATTGAGCTTACTGTGGGACTAAGTTAATTTGTGTAAGATTGTCGTAATATTTATTTATTTAATATTTATATTTATATAAACCATTGTCTAGTACCCACAACACAAGCTTTATTGAGTTTACTGTGGGACTAGGTCGGTTTGTATAGGATTGTTACATAATATTGATTATATTAATTTATTTATCTTAGTATTTTAAAGTTATTTTTTGCTACGCTATTGCATCGGTAGTCAGAAAATCAATTTTAGTTCACGTCTCCGCAGCCATCCTGTATAATCAGTGGCTTAACATCACAGTACCCAGTAATTCACTTCCGGATTTCAAACATAAGTATACACACTATCCTCACTTAGCAGTAAGTGAAAGAATAGGACCCCATTCGTCTTATATACGACAATAATCACCCAAACAAGATTTCAGGGGCGGCAGATTCCTTTGTAAAAAAACCACCCCCGGGTAAAATCCCCTAAGTTATGTCCGTGATAAATTGTCCCTGCCTTCGCTTTTCATGGGCGATGCAGACATTTATAAAAGTAAAGATGGCGAGAGATTTTTTGAAATTTGTAAGCAGAGGGCGTGATGATAATGTCGCGGGTTCGTTGGTTCCCTGGACTTAAGAGGTTTTTAATCTGAAACGTTTGTTGAATGCACGAATTAGCTGCTTTTAGGCATTTGGCCTACCGCGTCACGTTTTATATATAAATAATACTGACTTCTTATGCCACATAAAAAATCTCTTTATTGAAGATTTAATATAAATATGTTGAATTTTGTAAAAAATATATCATCCGCGGTTACTGTAGCAAGTGGATGCTTGTGACGTCAGTAATCTAAATTACTGACGTCATAAGCATACCATAAATTGGGACGATTGTCACCGTGATGAAATAAGGGCATGGCAGGCAACAATGTAAAAATGAGACTTTGACAAATATATAACATAATAGCGCTTTATACAGGGTGTAACAAAAATACTGGTGATCCGTTTAAGGACATATTTGGTATCGTATTACGACTAAGAAAAAGTGGGAGAAAAAAATTTTGGACGCGGAAAAAAAATTTTTTTTTCTATGGGACAGGTGGTCTCAGCCGGCCGACCCTCCATACTAAACCAACATTTTTATTCGCGCGAAAATTTTTTTCTTACTTTTTCGTAATTAGAATACGATACCAATTATGCCCTTTAAAGGATCACCAGTGTTTTTGTTACACCTTCGATAAGATCATCCCGTTTAGTCTTGGTATTACTATTACGGGGCCCACCGACTATCAGTCTGACAATATCGGCCTGTCAGTTAGAACAAAAATTTGGCCGAACAAGTGACGGGCTAATATCGTCAGGCCGACTGATAGTGGGTGGGCCCCATTTAACTCAATGTGCGCCATGTGTAGGTACGATGACTGTTAAAGCAACGCTGCTGTAAAATCTCATCTTCAGTACCGTCAACTTCTACAACTTTGCCTACGTCGCAATGGCCGCCTTTCTCCCATCTCAGGAATCTTCTATCTTCTATACATATAATAAAGCTGAAGAGGGTCGAAAGTCTGTACATGGAAGATATTCGAAAAAAAGTTGGCTGGGGATACTTAGAATAGATAACAGAACACGTTCCAACAGTTTTTAGAATTTTTGTCTGTTTGTCTGTTTATCTGTTTATCTGTTTGTCTGTTTATTTGACCGCGCATCACGTGAAAACGGCTGAACGAATTTTGATGAAATTTTGTATAGAGGTAGTTTGAGTCCCGAGAAAGGACATAGGATAGTTTTTATCCCGAAAATCAACCCTGGAAGGGGTGAAAATGGAGTTGAAAGTTTGTATGGAGAATTTTTAACCGCTGAACCGATTCAGATGAAAATTAGTAGGGAGATAATTTGAGTCCCGGGAAACGACATAGAATAGTTTTCATCCCGAAAATCAACTCTTTAGGGGGTAAAAACGGGGTTGAAAGTTTGTATGGGGAATCAATAACCGTTGAACGCTGGAGATTTGAGCTCTGGGGAAGGATATAGAATAGTTGATATCCAGAATTAATTAATTAACGGGGGATTACTAATTCCACGCAGACGAAGTCGCGGGCAAAAGCTAGTATGATATAAATAACTGTATGGTGAAAAATAAAACATGTTTTTCAAGACAGTCAAAGTTGAGCATCGTAAGGTAAAGTTGTAGCCGTTGGCGGGATCGTACGGATTGCAAGCATTGCATGCATTCGAATATCGGCAATATCATGTTGTCGCTAGAATGAAAAACATTTTCATTAGGTACGTTTTTAAGCTAACATGGTCATTAACATTACAAAAACTATTTAAAACGGGATATTTACCATGTGAATTTTTTATTATGAGCTTCCGATATTTCGGCACAGTTGCATGCGCCATTATCACGGAGTAACTCATAATAAAAACTCACATGGTAAATATCCCGTTTTAAATAGTTTTTGTAATTTTCATTACGTTTTAATTACTCCATAGTGATTGAGAATCAAAACCCTACTAAAATACTATCATCAGAATCTGCCAAGAACCTTCCAAACCTAATATTGTCATTTTATCTTCAAACAATCTTATGATTTACCAGTTTAATACACATTTAGGGAATTTACGTCTAAAATTTGAGATTTTCCAAGCATAATATGTCTTATTCGCAAAACGGTATTTTGTACCCTTTACATAAAAGACTCGATCGGTATCACAAAATTAACGATTACATTACCACCCTTTGAACAACCTAAAACGGTCTTTAATCACTCGTTAAAAAGAAAGGCTGATGATAATTATCCCGATAATGGATGAATATTTAAAGTGGACGGGATTATCCGAAAGTGCCGGGGAAACTTGGGTCCTTTGGGCATAATAGCGACGATTTGTCACTGGATTGTGAAAGTAATCGGTAACAAGATATCGCTGATGGCTACCTTTTGGGTTTAAATTAAGTTATTCTGGGAACGGACGGACTATGAACCTTTTCTTGAGCGTTTATCGATTGTTTTAAGCCCATCAGTTTTTAGTGAAACACTTATTCATAACCTCATTTAACTAAATAATCGTTTGTCTTTTTTATCTGTGACTTGTGTTTGTTAGAAACAGACTATGGTTATTTGTGCAACAAGAGAGGACAGTTGATTTTTCTTGCGATTGTTCATTTTGAGTCCCGAGTAAGCGAAAGATTCTATAATTGAAGCACGAGCGAAGCGAGTGATTCTAAGTTAATCTTGAGCGTAGCGAGGGAGTGAGGAAAGTAGGCATGTTCGAACTGCTGAGGTGAAAAACATAATTTAACTATGAGGTTTGAAATACGTTTCTGAATAAGCGGGTTAGAGTTCATCCATTTTAGCTTCTTATCCAACGCATTTCTTATCGATTCAATCAGAATGTTTTTTTTTATTGTTTTTAGGTTAGGTGTTTAGTTTTTAAAGAGATTTTGACTAATATACAATGCTTATCGAAGTTTTAGAATTTTTTATTTTCAAATTTTGATTCAACTGTGTATAATTTTGTTTACCGACAGTAGCGACCCGAGCAACAGAAAAATTCTAAATTAGAATTACGTTGTATCTATCGTTGTATTTAACCTCAAAAGCAACAGAATAAATAAATAAAATACAAGACAACATAACACAAACTATAACATGACATATAAGTAAGTAATAGAATTAAAAATAACAGTAAAATTATGTGAATCATTTACTATTTTTATAAATTGTATCTGTTGTAAGTTGTTCGTCGTGCAAAAAATGTGATGTCAACTTCAATTTCATTTATTAATAAAATTATTTAAAAACATTTTAACGGTCCCAATTAAAAATGCTAACATAGCATGATACGTCTTTCAAAGTAACGAAGCAAAAACTTAATAGCAAAGGCAATGATCAAAGGAAACTTTCTGAAAGTATCAATTAAAAAGTTTTCTTCTCGGCGGGCTTTGGCGATTATGACGCTTTTACTTATTCCGACGATTTTTGTATTAAGTTTTTCTGCTAGAACACTTCTGTTATTATTTTTTTACTACTGCACAGATAGAAAAAATCTCTTCAACCAAAGAAACCTATTTGAATCAAGAGATATCCAGTTTCCCATATAAGGAAAAAATAAAATTCTTTATTTTAAGATATAAAATGTTTCAAAGTTTATTACTTAACCTAATAAATTCAATACTTTATCCGAGATATAAAAATCTTCTTTTTAAAATAGCTTAATATTCTCACGAAGGGCGTTTGAATTTTGTTTTTGTATTGTATTTTTTTTAAATTGAACTTTATGTGTCTTAGTGCAATACGTAAAGAACTTAAGCCAAGAAACTTTGTTTCTTGGATGAAGACTCATAGTTTAAATTGAGAATTGAATTTCTCCACGGAAACAAGAAAACGCATTAGTTCAAGAGCATGTGTTACTTGATGTAAAATTTGATATTTTCACACCAAGATCTAAAATTTCTTGGCGTATGAAATCGATTACTTGAAACAAGCAATAACATTTTCTAAGGCGGTTATCACACTGGCGCGGATCCGCATGCGGCACCGGTGCGCGAGCGAGATAGCGCTCTGCATGTGTATAGCGCTATCTCGCTCGCACACCGGCGCCGCATGCGGATCCGTCGTCAGTGTGATAATCGCCTTAGTGTCTCAGTACACTACTTAAAAAGCTAGTAGCAGAAACTGTGTTTCTCGGGACTAATCCCAAGAAAGGAAGTTTAACTAAAAGTAGATAATACAAATATAAATTATGATTATTTATATACTCACAATTTATAATCGTATTAACTAGAGCTGAGATTGCTATTGTGAATCTCAAATAAGCCCGGGTAACGCGCCGAGGGTCATGGAGTTACGTTGAACAAACGTTCGCGTGTTCTAACCTACACGCAGAGACATCTATTGATGCGCAGGGTAACTAACGTCCAAGATTTAAATGTTTCAAAGCAAAAATTATGTGCTTCTTCTTTGGAATAGCTGTGGCTCTTGATTGTAAGTTGAAAACATCAAAGCAAAAATTAATCTCTCTTGCCTAAAAACTTAAAAATCTCGAATCTAACTTTTGGTGCTACTTCTTTGAATTAGCTTTGGCTCTTAGCTGTAGATTGAAAACATCAAACCAAGAACTAATCGATCTTACGTAAACACATAAAACTCTTAAAGGAAAATGTTGGTGGTTTTTTGCCGTAAATAATTATTATCTTAACTCAAATTATTACTATTCGCTTTAAAAATAGGTAAAGTTAAAGCTAAATAATTTTAAATCTTCTTTTAAAAATCATGATATTTTTAACTCAAGTCATGTTTATTGGTCTAAGGTATTTATTACTCTCTTTAAGAAACCGCGTGCAAGAGAGTTTTGCGTTTTGAATTAAGATATTATTTCTATCTGTGTGTGTGTCCAGGTTGAGTCTGAGGTTTTCCCAGAGGGCTACATGAGGGTATGAGGTTCTTCAAAAAAGGAGTGTATAGTTTCATAAAGGGTAGGCAACGCGCATGTGAATCCTCTGGGGTTGCAGGCGTCCATAGGCTACGGTTACTGCTTACCATCAAGCAGGCCGTATGCTTGTTTGCCGCCGTCGTGGTATTAAAAAAAAGTTTTTTTGTGCGTTTCGAAAGTTTGACTAATTTAACTTGCTTTTTAGTGTTGACAGGGGCTACCTAATGATTCTCCAAAATATTACTCGCAGATTTTCGATTCGCAGACAACGATTCGCCGAACAACGATTCGCCGAACAACGATTCGCAGAATGGTTTATTCGTAGATGTATCTTTTGGTCGACTAACGTTTGGCAGCTCTACGATTCGCAACCGATTCAGTTCGCATCTGTTTCAATTCGCAGAACTAGTATTGGAAGAAATCATTTGGCAGAGTAATCATTTCGATTCCGTAACTTTTAGTAGAGTAATGTTTAGATTTTACACAATTCGTTTTTAGGAACTGTATAAAAGGCCAAACACTTTCACGGCGTGTACATATGACGCGACACATGTTTTTTTAAATCCCTAAAACTACATTTTATAAGGTGATTTCAAGTTTAATACATTAGAAATACTGCTTATTTATCCCCCGCATTTGGATAATTAAGGTAGGTGAAAAGGAAGCTGAAACCTTGTATGGGGAAATGCAGATACGATTTAGATGAAATCTGGTATGGAAAAGGATATATGGTTCCGGAAAAGGATAAAAAACATTTTAATCCGTGAAACTAGATAATTAAGGGGGCGAAAAGGGACCCCCTTTTTGTCCCCCAAACTTTGTATGGGGTATAAATAACCAAAAAACCGACTTATCTAATCAGATAGCACCTCTCACTATACCTACCTATGGCTAGTTATTGAAAAAATACCCTATATAAAAATTGCTTCTCCATAGCAATAGTTTGAGTTCTAGAGTTGGAAATAGATAATTTTTTGTCCCGTAATATTCTCTTCAGGAGATAAAAAGGGGTGGATTACTAATTTCACAAGACGAAGTTGCGGGCAAAAGCTAGTATAATAATATGCTTAAGATTTAGCCAGACATAAAGGACAATGTACGTGATAACGATAGGTAATTGATAAAAAAATACAGGATACTTTGTACTCGTAGCTATATGCCTAAATGCCGTCAATGGATGAACTTTTGATTTGTGAATATTAATATCAAATGATTATTCTTCGAACCGTTTTTCTACTAATGGTTGGTCGACTCATCGTGTCACTTACAAAACCATCATTCTACGAAAAGAAATTCTGCGAATCAATAATCTGCGCACTGACTGGTCTTCGAAAAGATTACTCTGCGTAATGAGATTCTGCCAATCGTGTTTCTACCAAAGAACCCATCTGCGAGTGGTTGTCTGCGAATCGATAATCGGCGAATAATATTTCGCAGAATCAATAAGGTCACCGTTGACAGGTCTTACTGCTAAAAGTTTTATTTTTATTTAAGCTTCATTGCATATATAAAATACAAGACGGGCCCGCGGCTTCGCTCGCGTATGTAAAATAAATAGTTTATCTTATATTTTCTCAATTACCGCCACCTTATTATGTTATCTATCATTAGGTTACTTCTTATTTGTAACAGTTGTATAATGTAACTTAGTTCCCTTATTTCGCAATAAAAAAGGAAAGAACTACCTTTTACATTAGATCCATTGATTTTAAATAAAACTTGTGTACCCAAAAGTTAGTTTTTCTAAGTACTCAACCTTTCGATTTGCTCACGTTTGTATTTTTTGCATAAATTTATATAATTTATTCCTATTTAAAATAGGGTCATCAGGGTTCACAAAAATATTGGAAAATCAGCGCAAAAAGATTTAATTATGAGTAGACGTACATACAGAGTCCCTGTACCTACTGTCCAAACGGCTCACGCACAACGATCAGGGGGCCAATTCTCGGGCCGTTCGAGATGATGTCTATTAGACATATCTCGAAAAAAAATGGCGGATGTCGAACGAAAACTAATTTGTGTATTCTCGAAATCTCACACTCGAGATATGTCTACTCCCAGCGTTCGAGATGCAACGAGTGGTCGTTACCGATCGAGATGGTGTTATCACTGATTTTATGACATTCGATCTGCGAGTTGCGGGAAGTTTTGAGAGGTTGATAGTTGGCCGAAAGAGAAATGAAACAACGTAACATAAATATTTTATAAAAATATGTCGTTCTACGCCATGGAGTTAGTTGAAACATTAGAAAGGTCGCCCATACACTGCACTCGAGCTAATCGTTTTCAGCACCGAATATGTTCCTTTGACACGGGTGCCGCCGGAGGTCCTCCTCCCGTAGATGCCGCTGAGAAGCGGCATGCAGCACTTCTTTTTTTGCTGCGGCCTTCATATCTTGCCATGTCTAAAATAAACAATTACTTATTTACCAAAATTTTCATCTACTGTATAAAACTGTAAATATATACATCATTCTGTTGTCATTGGATTTGTATAAATGAGGCTCTCATTTAGTGAAATTTTCAAGACTGCACGACTGAAAGTAATACCTACGTCAAAATAATCTTACCTTACGCCACTCCTTCCACTCCCTCTTGGAACCGGGTATGCTGTTTAGCTCCCCGGCTATGATGCCCCACCGTCTTTCGCCTTCCTTTTTAGTAGGTAAAGGTGGGGGAAAACTTGCCCCGCCGCAACTCATCATCGACTTCCAACAGCGCGATAAGCGCGCTTTTTGAGCTACGAAGGGATAAGTTATTTTCTGCAACTGCCATTTTTTTGCATTTCCCATATTTTATTATTTTCTTTTCTCAAACTAATGAAATTAGGTATAACACACTTGGGAGACGCTATGTTTTCGTTTGGCAAGTCAAGCTGTCAAATTAAAAAAGCCGCGATTTTTCGCTCCGTTTTACGTAGGTGATTAGCGAGCAAACAATTAAATATTTATATTTCATTGATGCACATGTTGATTGATGGTTTTTATGTGTTAAAACACCTTAAAAACGCATTATATTATTGTAAACTAATAAAACTTTTGGTTTTAGTATGAGAAATATTTAATTCAATAGTATGTTTTACACTCGATTGAAAACAAACACAATCGAGAAAAACGGAACGCGTATTGTAATAGACATTGAGATCGCCATTCGAGATTAATGTCTATTGTGCCCCAGAATACGAAATTTTGCATCCTTCGACATTTTGGTGAGATTTTCAATAGACATTACGTCCTTCGAGATCATCTCGAAGAGTGATAATCTCGAACGGCCCGAGAATTGGCCTCCTGGCTACTATATTCACCCATTTACATACATATAACGCTGTTTGCAAAACCCTTGACCTAAAAACATGCACCTCGCTAAAAGTCAAATCAAAATTAAAAAAACCGACCAAGAGCATGTCGGGCCATGCTCAGTGTAGGGTTCCGTAAACTGAGACCATTCATTCAAAAGGTCGTTTCTTACGGGAAATTTGGCGGCGCTTACGTCATTTTTACTTACGTCCTTTCACTATGGGTTTTTGAATGATAACTCAAAAACGGCTCAACCGATTTATTCCAATATAGTTTTCATTGAAGGTACTCATTGGGCCTCAGTTTCATGATTATTTTCAAAATTTTAGGACCCACGATTCAAGTTAGATGGGGGGGGGGGGGGGGGGACAGACGGATGGACGGACGGACGGACATGGCGAAACTATAAGGGTTCCGTTTTTGTCATTTTGGCTACGGAACCCTAAAAATGGTTTTCTACTCTATCATACAATGACACAGAAGACATAATACATACTTACACTTGGTCTGTGGTCAGCTAAGCTACTCACACTCATTCACGACTCACAGGTACATACCCCTACTCACATACACACTTACATACCCACACACAACTTACACACACACACACACACTTAGGTTAATCTTAGTTAATTAATTTTCATGTTTTTCTACTAATCAAATTTCATGTTTTGTAACTACAAAACATGGTGCATTCCAAGATACAGGCTTCAGCCTAGTTTGGAATGCACCAGACAACCCGGTAATCAGTTAAACTTTGTTTGATTAATAAATATTACTTTACTTTTACCTTACTTTTTAATGATCTGACACCAACCTCGGAGCATCACGGAGGATTTCTCTCCGCGGTATTGACCTTAGAGGATACCGCGGTGGTAGGCGCCGGCATGCCACGGCATCCACCAATATGCAACGGAGTCTCCCGAGTCTAAAACGTCGGTCCGCCTGCGGTATGGTCCCTATTACGCTGGCAGCGTTAACTCTCTGTACAGCTAATAATATATGCGGGAGAGGTACGCTCCAGATCTACGATCCCCTGTAGTTTCGACCAACCGTGCCGACAGGGAGGCCCCCTGATACTGATAAAACACTTCATGTCGGCCGACCTGGGGCCCAGTGTCTCCAATGGTAAGTTAATACATATAATTCTTGGTATTTCCACTATAATCACTTATAATTATTTCAGGAATCATTTCAGGCGGCCGGGAATGTAGATATTTTAAACAATCAAAACAAACAATAATTATGATATGACACAAACATCAATTTATGTTCATTTGACATTTCTCACAGAGTAGGTACCTTACCTATGCTTTACCTTCATAAGTCACTTGTGTAGACTAAGGTTGACAATAGGTTGACAGCACTTTTAATTTCATATCGAGTAAAAAAACACCTAGATATCTAGATACCAACATGACAAACATAATATTTAGGCTACTTGAACTTACGTCAAATAATTTTGGGCTTAAGTAGCCCAAAACGCACTTCAAGTTTAGCGAAACGAACCGAGAGTTCCCGACAATAGCCGATAGTCATAAAATGAAGAATGTTATGAAAATTTCTTTTGCTTATTGTACATTAAATACGCATCGAAAGCGATAGTTATTATGCTCTAGTTCTATTCTCATGTGTAGATAATAGATTTAAACAGTTTTTTCTTATCATACGTGCGCCGTATTCGAGATACGTGTCAAAAACTTTTTTAGAAATTTGTAAGGCGCCATCTCGCTTCTTCGCTCGTTTTTTATCCCGTTCCGGTTTAACGATTATATATATATGATACAGTAACAGAAGGCGGACTTAATGATGTAAGGCAGGGGTTGGCAACAGGCGGCCCGCGAGCCTCCTATTAGAAGTCGTTATTGACAACCGACAATGTGGTACCTTTTGCAGGAGAAGTGACAAATAATTAACAAAGTGCGGCCCGCGTCATACTCGTTAGTAACCCAGTAAAGATAGGGGAAGACAGGGTAGATTCGTACACTGGGAGCCTTCGTACAGTGGTCATATCTCGGCTATCCAACACGCTGAAGCGTTCATATTTGTATGCAACACGGCTACTTACATGCATAGGCTACCTTCTAAAAGTAATGGCAGTGCGGTACAAGATTTCGCTAGAAAGAGCTGATATGTATTTTCGCCACTCGCAAGTAATTTTAAGTTCTCCTTTGAATGCGTTTGTTTCCAAAAAGTTTGGATGGACTTAGAAAAAATGCTTTAGTATTGTTTGTAAATATATGCTAAATATTGTTATTTAAACAATACTTTTGGGATTATATTAACGATATTTTTTTTATTTTGATTTTTTTCTGGTCCGTTGGATTGGGGTACCTTCGTACACTAAAAATTTATGTAATTTCATACTGTACGAATGTACCCCATGTAAGTTAAAATCAAGAATAACATAATTGTAAAAACAGGTCAGTAATATATGTTTAAAAAGTGATTGAAACTAGCGAAATAGCTGGTAAAATCATGAATCCCGGGGAGAAACGAATAGTGTACGGAGCTACCCCGCGTGGTGGGGTGCTGGGGTGAATTCGTACAGTTCCCATTTTTTGGAAAAATCGTTATAGCTTGGCCAAGTTGCTTTATATCAAGCCAGAAATGCGCTATTATTATAGGCAGATAAATGGACAATAACATAGCATTCATTTCATTGTAAAATATCTGTTACATTTTGTTTTACAAGGCTCCGAAAAAAAAGTGTACGAAGCTTCCCCATCTTCCCCTACGGTTATACATTAATTCATAATAACCTAAGTATTTTATTTTTCATTTCAGTAGAAATAGTTATTTTGGAAAAAATATATATGAAAAATTTTTTTTATGAAAAAGTAAGGAAATTTTTTATTTCTTACTTTAATTAGTTTGTCTTACTCAAAAATTAGATTGTGATTCGCAGGGCTTTGGTCTCCGCCAATGTACCTTGTGTTCTGGAGCCTCCGGGGCTGTGCCGTTCAGATGGTAAAAGGCCAGATGGTCTTACTTTGGTTCCTTGGCAGAAGGGTCGGTGTCTCTTATGGGACGCAACGTGTGTAAGCACTTTTGCACCGTCCCATCTGGGTCACACCCTTAGAGCTGCTGGCTCGGCTGCGGAATATGCGGCTAAGCAGAAGCATGCAAAGTACTCTGCCTTGGAACCAATGTATGACTTTGTACCGGTTGCGGTGGAGGTTGCAGGGCCTTGGGGTACGGAGGCTAAGGAGTTTGTGTGGGAACTGGGTCGCCGACTTAGAGATAGGGGTTGCGATCCCCGCTCCGGATCGTTTTTGGTTCAACAGATCTCCTTAGCGGTTCAGCGTGGCAACGCAGCCAGTGTCATGGGGACGTTTGAACCAGCTTCGGTCCGGGGTGGTCCATGTAACTAAGGTTTAGTGTGTAGCTACTAAATATTGACAAAGCCTGTGGCGGATTTATGCTTGTAAATATTGGTTGTTGTGTGACGAAGCTATTTTTGTATCCTCCGGACGAAGCCTGCGATGCGGATAAAAATTAGAATATTTAGAATACTATACCAAATATGCCCTTAAAATGATCACCAGAATTTTTGTTACACCTTGTATATCCTAATCAGTCAAAATCAAATAGTAATAAGTTGTAGTTTGTTCTTACACGTTTTAAAAGACTTAAAAACGATGTATTCATTTAAATCCTACAAGAAAAACGCTTGTGATATATGTGTACATATTTTGTAGGACTTCAATGCGTAAATAATACTATAACCGTTACACTAAAAATATTAGCTCTTACCTACATATTAATTATTTCCAATTCGCCATACTATGTAGCTGCCCATAAAATGTCTGAGGCTGGCTCTACATGATGGGCCATCATAGGGACGCAGCTATACGAAGGAACGAGATCGCAATATCGTTAGCTCCCTCTAACGCATAGCTGCGTCCCTATGATGGCCCATCATGTAGAGGAGCCATGAGCTAAAAGGTTGCCGACCCCTGCCGTAAGGTATTCTGTACTAGGGCTTGTGATATACGTGTTACACGCGGAACAGTAGCTACGTAGCCTTAGCACCGGCGGTGCTAATAAGAATAAGAATAATAAGATTATTTATTTCAGACCAGGTCCATATACATTTTAATTATAATAACATTAATTAAGATTTATATTAATAAGCTAAGATCCCGTACTACACGGTCACGTCAAAGATACGTATCCGTTTCTGGATTCGGCTACGTTCCCGCGAATCTCGGCTTCGGCTCTGCTCGGCTTCGGCTCCGCTCCGCTCAGTTGTTGAAAGAGAGCTTGTGTCGAACGGACCCTTCGCAATATGTGTTATACTCGTGGTCTTTGCATTGCATCTTATTATTTTTGATCACTCTTAAAACTTTATTGAAAAAGCAAAAGTATGGAAACTGATATTAAAAACTCGCCCCTTGCATTACATTCGGGGGACTTAATGACACGCATAAAATCTACACTAAACGTCACGGTCACGAGTGGATCCGATCTACGTATAAAAAGATACGTATCTCCGTGTACACGTAGCTACATATCTTAATTACACGTAGCCGAATCACACGGAGCAAACGGAGCGGATCTCCGTTGCCGAGTAACACGGCAACGGAGATTCGGCTACGGGTACACGAAACACGGTTACGACCAGGAGCACTTCTGTACCAGTCAACTTTTAAGCCAAACAGAGAACCATCCAAAACCAAATCAAAGAACTTTTTTATCGTGGTCTGATTTATGTTTTTCAAACTGACATATTATTTCAACCAAGACACTTTCTTTAAACTATTCAGAGCTGTTAGTTTTAATTTAATACGAATTTACGAGTATAGCTCGTTTAAATGTTGAGTTTTCCTCTAAATCCTCCAAAATACGTCGTTTGATTTACTATTAAATATTGTTAAATTTAGGAAATATAATTGATATTTAGCTGAAACTCTCTTAAATGTCATCCCGCATTATGAAAATGTGTAGCAACGCTTTAAGTTGCCGCGATCATCGAAAATCGACAATCACCTATTGCCTTCTCTATCATTCATGTTTATTGGAGTGACAGAGACGCAAATATAAGAACTCAGATCCTTGAATTTTGCGGTTGGCATATACCCAGCATCAAACAGGCTTCAATCAAAATTTCCATCTCCTGGCTCTGAAATTGTGTGTTGTTTCAGAAATCTGATTTCACGAGCCAAATTCGACTCGTGTTAATAATTGCTAGTAACATCACAGCCGACCAACGTAAAAAGAAATATTAAAATAAAAATCGAGATAGAAATTATGGTACTTGAACAAGAGAATACAAGATAAAGAGATACCAAATGTATGAAAAATGTACCAAATTCAAAACCGTGGGATGAACTTTCTCTACTCTATAAATATTATCGAACTCGCGGAGCGTAAGCGAAGTGAGTTCTTACAAACAACTCCAGACCGAACTGTCACCTGGCTACTGGAACGTCTCGGCATTTGGATGGCTTTTTGATTTCAATAGTTTGTCCGACGATAACTTTAGTAACGTTTTTCTGATCTTTATGAAATTTCTTGGGACTGTAGTAGAGATACATAAAATTTGTAAGTTCGTATATGAGCAGGATCGATCAAGTGGTTATGGAGCTAGAAGGCGAAAAAAAATCCTCCTTAGGATCTTGTTATATTGGTTAACTCGTTTGTAAGTAAATCGCTAGTTCACAGTTCGAGGCGGACTACTAGTTTTAATAATTTTGTTATAGACATATAATTGTAGAGTCAGCAGCAAAAGCAGCTAAGCGGGTAGGGTGTTCAAAATGAGCTTTGACACGACTTTATTGTTAAGAGAATAAGAGCGTGTGTAGGGCCCTTTTTAACCGACTTCAAAAAAGGAGGTTCTCATTTCGACTGTTTTTTTTAAATCTTTATTTTTTTTTATGAATGTTACTCGATATCTCCGTGAATCGTGAACCAATTTTCATTTTTTTTTAATCGAACAGGTATAACCCATAGATGGTCCCATTGTCACCAAGTCGGGGTCTGATGATGGGATCCTGGAGAAATCGAGGGAACTCTTCAACTATTATAGGCACACCTATAGTGATTTCACTATTTTTTACAGCAACTCGGCCACTTCCTCTTGGAATAGCGGATCCTAAGTGAAGTCGATTCTTTTTGTTTAAAATTATGCTTTTTCGTAACCAGTGGAAGAATTTAATTTGAGCCCTACACCCCAGCAGTGGGTAAAAGGATGAAAAGAAGAAGAAATAGGTCATTTTGATCACCCTACCAGCTTAGAGCCACTTCTGCTGCTGACGTTTTGCATCCGCCAGCCTTTCATCGGCTCGCATCGCAAAAGTTCTCGGAGCATCGGTGTCGGCATTGCCGATAACCGATCCGTACGGTGCGTAACAGTGGACACTGTTGTATGACTTTCTATATAAGGCATACTATAGTACATTACGTACCTAGGGCGGTAAAATAAAGAAGGACTCAGATCGCTGGCATTTGTGGCCCGAACCGAAGGTAAGGGCCATAAACAAGCGATCGGAGGCCTTCCTTATTACCGCCCGTGGTGCGTACATAATTTTACATCTTTCCTGGCTGTGAAGGGAGATTTTCCGCTGCGGTAAATCTCACTTAGCGCCCAGAGTGACGTAAAATCCGTTACGTGCGATGCGTCCAACGCATGCGATGCCGGTCTGTGGACGCTTACTTACTTAAAAGCATGCCGAATTACATAACGATTGCTGGTACTTGTTGTGTCGCCAAATCCGATCTTCGCCGATACAGTGGACGCATTATGAAAAATTAATCCCTTTGATGCGAACAGTCCGCTACGTGCGATGCGAAACTATGGACGCTTACCTTTGGTACTTTTTGATCTAGACTATCACATGTTAAAAGAATTTTAGAAAGCTACGGGTTAAGGGTATCCTTCAGTTATTAACGTCACGCAAGCCAGTCTTATATCTTTATAGGTGTCGAACATTTCTTAACTGGCACAATTCGAGTGGAACAATAAATCCTTCTTCTGTCGTATTGCCGCAAATGTGCGTTCTTCTAGCAGGGTTAGATATATTTTCTTTTTTTAGTATGCATTAGTTCGTGAGTTGCAAGGCAAAATATCAAGTTAATAAATTAGGAATAATAACTGCAAATCTATAGCTCTTAACTGATATCACGAAGGATTTTTGTTGTTTTTAGTCGATGAAAACCTGCAGATAAATGCCTGACAGTTCGGAAATGTTGTCTGACATATTTTGTAGTAATATTGTAAACAACATTAAAACTATAATGAAAACGTCCAAATACTCGTCTCTGTCTCAGTAAATAAATGTCATATTTTAATTTAAGTCATTGGCAATAAACTTAAAAGCAGTGTTTAAAGTATTGAGCCTCCGCGGGTCGAGCACGTTTATCTTATAACACATTCAACGTGTTATCTTACAACTACTAAGTACTACATTATGATCACGTTTATCTAGATCTTATATTTCCTTTACCATATAATCCAAGTTTACTTTAGTTTGTTTACCAAACTGAAAATGAATAAAATATAATCGAACGAGTGGAGAGTAAGCAAAGCGAGCTCCGACAAAAAATTTCTGGCTACTGGGACGACTTTGAGAGTCTGTTCGACGTTAACTACTTTTTTCTGATCTTTATTTAATTTGATGAGGTTGTAGCAGAAATACATATAATTTGAGAGTTCGTATATAAGCAATATCGATGGAACTAGAAGGCACGAAAAATCATCATACGGGTCTTGCTATATTGGTCATCTAGTTTGCAAGGAAATCGCGAGCGAGTTCTCAGTGCGAGGCGACCTAGTTACTAGTATATATTTAGGTAAATACAAGATATTACACCATTGAAAACTGTGAACTAAAACACTCTTTGTTTCGTTCAATAAAACTCGAAATATGCCAGCCCCGCCGAACTAACACACACTGCCGCAATGCGGAAACCGAAACGGCTTGTCTTCTCCACAATTTGTAAGAATTAAACGGGAATCTGGCCCCTGCACTATGTCTGAGAATACGGCACTTACACTCGGCACTCTTCGGCACTTCCCGGCACTTTCATTTCGCGAAACCTGCTTTGATTAATTAACTCTGGGGAATTAAATATGAAATTGTTGGGCTGTTTGTAACATTGCAGTGATTTCATGATACGCATTCTGAATGAATTCTCGGTTCGAATTTCCTTATCACAAAATGTAAACATCCGACCAAGTTGACATTATAAGGCTGCGTTTCTAGCAGAGATGCGTGAGGATGCGTTGCAGGAATGTGTTTGTTAAGTCTTCTTCTTCTTCCTCCTAGCGTTTATCCCGGCTTGGGGTCCGCTTGACAACCTAATCCCATGAATTGGCGTAGACACTAGTTTTTACGAAAGCGACTGCCATCTGACCTTCCAACCCAGAGGGGAAACTAGGTCTTTTTGGGATTAGGTCCGGTTCCCTTACGATGTTTTCCTTCACCGAAAAGCGACTGGTAAATATCAAATGATATTCCGTACATAAGTGCCGAAAAACTCAGTGGTACGAGCCGGGGTTTGAACCCGAAACCTCCGGATTGAAAGTCGGACGTCTTACCGCAAGGCTACCAGCGCATACAGGGTGAAATAATAACCACCATTCATATTGAGCAAAAATATTGAGCGAGGTCTTTAGGTAAGTCATACTGAACATGTATTTTACTTCTGTTTTTTCTTTTGCCATACGATTAAATAAAATAAAAAATACTGAACATATTCTACTATGGGATCGACTCCGAAATCAAGAATTTTTTTTTGCTGTTTCGTACATTTCGGCCGATCAGATGTTGTCGATTTGTATGGGGAAGCAAACATTTTTTTTCGATTTCGGGATTGGTCCCATAGTAAAACTTGTTCAGTATAACCTACCTAATCACTTCGATCAATATGAACAGTTATTAATAATGTCACCTTGAATAACGGTAATCTTCTTCTTCGTCTTCTACCTAGCGTTATCCCGGCTATTGTCAGGGTCCGCTTTCGTGCTCGCTTTCCTCCACTTTGCACGATCCTGGGCGTCTTCTTTCATGAGCCCGTTTTCGCTCATGTCGGCCTCCACGACATTCAGCCATCGCTTTTTTGGTCTTCCGGGACCGGGTCGAGGACCATGGGGGGCTAGGTCAAGGCATTTGTTCCCTATGTAGTCCGGCGGCCTGCGAGAGATGTGACCGAACCAACGAAGGCGACTTTCTTGGAGCTTCTCGGCTACGTCACGAACTGCGAGGCTGCCGCGGATGTACTCATTACGAATGCGATCAGCACGTGTAACGCCGCACATCCACCGCAGCATCTTCATTTCTGTTACGCGAAGCTCCTGAATATGCCTTCCAAGAACCGGCCACGTCTCGCTTCCGTATAATAAGACCGGACGGATGATGCACTTGTACACTAGCCCCTTCAGTCGTAGCGGAATACGGCGATCACACCTTGAATAACGGTAATATTTACACAAAATATTCCTTCCTTTGCCTTCAGAAATGCGAGTTTAAAATCTTTTGGGTTCTTCGTGTAGTACGTACTCGTTTTACTCGTATTTTCCGTAGATATTTGTATTTGTATTTGATAAGTATATACTCACCGTCAATAAAAACGGGTCGCTCTAATTGTTTATACAATGTGACCCATTTTCAATGTAATAGAATATCCCCTTCGCTGTTGAGCCTCTTATTAATACACCCACAACGAAACTATATTCATACACACAATAATATTAACCGCCTTACGTCAAAATTTTAACTTTAAATTTTTTACTCTGTCATAATTCATAATTTATGAAGGTGTCATTCTCGCTGTCACTTTGTCTCATATATCAAAAGTGGTCAAAAGGTTAATAATTAATTGATATCCTACTTTCGCCACCTGTTATTATATTGGATACAATCAGAAAACATTGAAATTATCTTAGAAAAGCCAAAAACAACCTTGTTTTATTTTAAACAAAGTTGAATTTTGAGTGATTAAATCATGTTTAAAGGTATCTTTGGACTCTAAAATGTCAGTAGGTATAGTCCCTTGATTATTAAACCAACCGGATGCGAGACGCGCTCTCATTTCTATCGGAAAAAGTCTGCCGTTTTTTGCGGCGGAGGGGAACGTCAAATTTATGCGAAACATCAAAATAGCCACGTCAAATAAACGTCAGTCCATACAATGAGTATGACCACTGGTCATACTCATTCGGCAGAGGGGAACGCCTGTCAATAGCTACTAGCTACTCCACTTGGTTTAAGCTCTAAGGTATAGTCCTTGTACTTTTAAGCAAACATTTTAGGTTAACCACCTGTCACCGCCAAATCAATTTCCGTCCCGAAACAAAGGCAACTTCGGATTTATGTCAACAGTTTTTGACATCGAGCGCGATTCTAGTTTTATTTGACATATGACATGACAATAATGCTTTGACGTGACCGTAATTGGCTATATGACAACAGGATATTTCCACGGAACTATAAATGAAGGGTACACGGAAAGAACATGTCTAGTCAGTAACTTTAAAAAAAAAAGTTTTTATGAATCAAAAAGTGGATTTATGTTAAAAATTACAGCTGTTACAGAAGTTGTTGCTAATAGTTCATTGCAAGCTCTACTTTTTGATACAAAAATCTCATTATACAAAAAAATTGACTAGACATGTTCTTTCCGTGTACCCTTCAAATATCCGGATAGCCGTGTTACACAATTTCCTTTACCTAAAGTTGAATCTTATTACAGAGCAAAACAGTTCTAGAAGGGTATCCTGCCTTTTCGCCGAAAATTGTATTGCCGAATTTCATTTGCCAACCAACTTTTCGCAGAAGTTTCATTTGGCCGAATAACTTTTACCAAATAATTATTTCGCAACCATTTCATTTCCCAACCCGATAGTTGGGGAATGAAAATTGCCAACTAGGTTAGGTTAGGTTAGGTTGTATGTAAAGTTGGGAAATGAAATTCGGCCAAATGAAACTTCTGCGAAAAGTTGGTTGGCAAGTGCAATTTGGCAATATGATTTTCGGCGAAAAGGCAGAAAAACTACTAGAAAAACGGTCCGATAGAAAGCATAACATAAGGGTGTCCCACTCCCGCCCAATAATGTGACATATTGAGTTGTTGTCATGTTGGCATTTTTAGGCAAAAATAATTAAGAATTACTATTAGTCATACACGTTTAGTTTTTTAGCTTCACCATTGAAATCAACCGCTACGTCTCTTTTAAGTGGCTACTTTGAAAAATTATATTTTTTTTCAAACGCTCTAGTGACTAAACGGGAAAAGATCCTGAATTTATTTTCGAATATGTATTATTAGACTATATACTCTTGTTTTGGCACAAGCCGAAACACGATTACTGAAAGTTGCCTCGATAGAAAAAAAAACCGAAGTTGGGTCCTTTTTCCCCTTATTTTTCTTAGCCTACATAAACTATAAGAGATTAAGAAATATAACTTAGTAAAAATATAGTATTCTGGTTTATCTAAAAAGTCACAGAAGCAAAATTGAACAAAACTTTATAGATTTGCTTGTTTATCGTAGTTTGGTCAAAAAGTCTGATCCTTAAGAGCGCTGCATCTCTTTCTTTCGTGCACCGGAGCCATAAACATGTCTCTAACGGATGGGTATGGCTTGTCCGAATCGAAGAATGGCCTTAACTTGCTCTGCGACAAAAATAAGTAGGTATGAGGAGCTTCCAAATTATTTGAGTGGCAAAGAGACCGCTCATACATTCGCAATTTGCTACCATGGTCGGGGTCGGGGTGACCCGTGACACTGGCTTTCTATTGTGATAGTAATTTATAATTTTAAATTTTAATTTTAATGTAATTTATTTTATTTTATTTTATTATTAGTATAATTAATTAGTTATAACAATATGGACATGTTTCTGTATTAAATTAATCTCATTTCATTCATTTCATAATCCCTAAAACGATACTCTGGTTGGATAAGTCCTCTGTGCCACGCACTTAAGTTTTATTCGGTCGCAGGTACCCTTTTATCGGGCCCCATTGGCCCCTGTTTAAATTAACACACGGCCATATAAATATTTGCTTAGGAATGACCTCGCCATTGAACTGAGAAAAGGGATAGAGTGACCTTTCATTTTATGGCGCGACTTGGTGAATAAATGTAAGGTCTGATGTGCCTTTGAATTTCTGATTGATATTATTTACATAAGCTTGATAAACCCTAGTAAATGCTTATAAAATAAATAATCTTTGAGGACAATCTTAGACAAAATTGGGGCTAGCCGAATTGAGCAAGCTTCAAACCTCATTGGCCGCTTTTATAATTTATCTTGCCGTAACACCAATTTGACAAAAATGCTTCACTAGAACCGTGTTACCCTGTGATCCGATTCGACTTGTTCTACCCTACGAGTCACGATTCGTACCAGCGACTAAGGATTGAAAGTCGTACAGTCTGCTACTACAGCACTTAATCAAATGTGTATTGAATGAACGATATTGCCGACATCGGTATTTTCACACCCCCTTTTAATCATACCGCGCACCACACGCACAATCTGTCAACGAAAAAAAATCGACGGTACCAAGGAACAAGGTCGGATCTGCAAAACGGCCACTTTTCAGGGAGACAGACAAAGTTTCCAAAACATTATCCATAGGTACTTACGTACGACACTCTTGACGACCGAGTGCACATAAAATGTCGGCTGATCTACATCCGACTCATAAACTCACTTAAATTCCTTTAAAACTATTATATTTTTCATTAAGTACCTAATAGCCCAGTAAAGATACGTTTTTTCCAACATTAATTTATAATAGCGATTTTTTTGTTTATATAGTTTTAAAATGTCATTCTAAGATGACTGAACGAAAAATCCTACAAACTTTCCATCGGGAAGTAAATATTCATCAAAATATGTATGAAGGGTTTCTTTTTTTTGTCTGATTTTCCGCCATCCATAAATAACGTGTCTTAAGGAACCATAATAAATAATAAAATATTGTTATATTTATTTATAGGATTTTCTGTCTACGCAATGATTAACATGACTTTTAAGCCATACAACTAAATACTTCTGCTATTATGAATTATTTCCAAATTTTACATTTTTCCCATACAATTGAAAATAAAATGACTGTACTATAATGGTACCTATCGACAATATTGATATTGTTGCTTGGATTTGCTTATGTTTGTACGATTATCTTTTACAATTTAACTAAGGAAGTTTATGTTTTCTCACTACAGTGAACTATAAATTATTAACCCTTAATTAGGCAGTGTATGACCTGATCAACATAACCTATGGCCATCTTTTTGTATTTTTTTCTTGCTTAGAATTTTTTTGACAATTTAGGACCACTGAGGCTGGAACCCACGACCATGGATATTTTGTGCCAAATTAAGGGTTAAAATATTGATATAAGTAACATAATCAAACATTGTAATAATACTACATAACTGTAAATTATACTGTATATAAGGATTTCGCATACAGCATTTTGCATTGTCTTTGTATTCCATCAGAAGAGGGTATTATCACAATCACAACACAACCGACGTTTTTGAGTGCAGTATGTTCTAAGAACCGTCATTTTTTATATGTATTTTTTATTTAGGTATGAGTTACAACGTGAACTATATTATTATAAACTAAATGCCTATAAATAAAACTAAATTAAGAATTAGCACCAAACTATTACTAAACTAAATAAGTCTAAAATACTTATAGGTACCTACTTATCTAAAAAATTTGGTCACATTATTTTTAATTTAGTTTTCTCTGTAAATATTGAACAACTAAAAAAACGTATGGTTCGGATTAAAGTTAGTCTTTAGAACTTTGACATTTATTTCGTCGTATAGAGAATATATACAGAATGACTCATAATCGGTGATAAGGACCCAGTTTATCTAATTCAGTTATTGATAGCGATCACATTAATGTAGCAGTTGGGCCATCTTATTTAAAGTTCATCATCCTGTATACACGTTTTGAAAAACTTAAATTCATGGGTGGCACTATTTTCGGGAGCCATGAGATTGTGTCTGTCAGACTGTCACCTTGACATTAAAAACCAAAAAATGCACCATAAAAATTTCAGATCCGACTCTCTTACTCGGGACCGTCGAATTCATTGCAGCCACCAAAATGAACAGCAAAGTGAGGGACGATGACTTGCCACTTTTCCTGCGGGTCACCCGGCCGTATCGTAATAGAATGTTTTATTAGACATATTTGCTAACATTACCTTTGCCGCCATGACAGGTATTGTAAATGAATTTTTAGGGGCTGGTGAAACTGTTATAAGGGAAGGAATAAAAATGTATTTATTAAGGTATACCGAAACGGACCAAGAAGTATTTTTTTAATTCATAAGATCGCATCGCGTACGCATTCAGCGTCCCACGTTGGGTTTGATCTTCCCACCCCACACGCCGCGGTGGCGCGATCTTAGGCTGGCTCTACATGATGGGCCATCATAGGGACTCAGCTATACGACGGAACGAGATCGCAATATCGTTAGCTCCCTCTAACGCATAGCTGCGTCCTTATGATGGCCCATCATGTAGAGGAGCCATTATAAATTTGGCAAACTATCTTAACTTGATCCATTTCGCCCTGCAATCCAAGTTGCCTTAAAATGTTAGGTTGTGTAACAAGGGCAAAAGACAAATCATGTTATCCGAGGCAATTTGTGGGTCCAGAGCGAAGCGAGGACTTACACATTCGCTTCAAAAATTGGCTGTATAATTCACTTAAAAGCACCAGCGTCGCTCTCAGACCCGTAGTCGATGTAACTGAAAATTGCTAAAAAGAGACGATGATATCTTGAGTTGAATAATACTATGTAATGGGTTTAGCTTAAAACAAAAAGAATGACTGGTCTGTCTGACGTAGCAACTATCCATTAATCTTTCCTAATGTTTTACGTGCCTAATCAAATTGTCGTTACGTCAGCCTGCCGCCGACTGTGACGGATGCCTGTGTGTTTTTGTAATTGCCGTGAGTAGACCACAACATGTCAAAAAGATATACAGTAATAGGTGTTTCCTGTAATAGGAACAATAAATTAAAACGTAGATTCTACTCAAACAATAAAACTTTTGTTCACAAAGTTTTTAAAAATATGTATTTTTTAGATTGTCACTCTTTCATACAAACTAAATAGTATTTTCAATATACGTTAAAATCCGTCTAATTGACGTTGCTTGTCAGACTTGTCACCCTACAGATATAATCAGTTTCGATGTACATTGCGTATTCGAATCAACTTTAAAGTGTAATAAAAATCAAACCATACGTGATTATTAAAAGTCGCTGAACAAACGTTGTCTGGTGTGGTGATCTACGTTTTAATTTACTGCTCCTATTACAGGAAACATCCGGTATACCTAATCGTAGATTCTTGAATTTAAACTGACATACTAATACTATTAGATCAGTCTTTGGAGCATTTTGCCTTACAAAAGTTGGTGTAGTTTTTTTTAACGGGTATTGGTAGGCTACAGAATCTAGATTTTAGACTTTGAGGAGGGGGGGGGGGAGCGTCGGCCGCCATCTTGGTTTAAAGGTGCCAAAATTCAGTATTTTTACCTTGGCGCTTAAACGCCTATCAGTACGACTTGAGTGTCTATGAAACATATAAAGAATATAAAATTGTCTGATGATTCCCTGATGATTGGATTATATATAAACTTAGCTTTACCTAGGGAGGGTCGTATTCGAATTTTAAGACACGGTTCAACTTCAATACGCAATAAGGACTCTAAGGAATTGCAAGACTGGGCACCGGAGGCCTAGGTCCCTTTTTCTTTTGTATGTGTTCATAATTTATATTATAAATAGTAATGTGACTACTTAAATGTTATTTTAACACGTTTTCGTAGATTGAACATTTAATTAAAGCTTTGCAGCTTTGACACAACTTTCCTATTTAAACCGAGAGCACAGACAACAAAAAGGAAATATCAACTGTAGCGTCGTGTCAAATGAAGTGAAAGGCTTCGTAGTTCTACGTCTGCTCCTGCTCGGGTAATTGTTCAAATAATCTACGAGATTCTTAGAGCATTTTAACCAACCGAAGCGGCTATTGACAGGCGTTCCCCTCTGCCGAAAATATATGACCAGTATTCATACTCATTGTATGTATTGACGTTTATCTGACTTCGCTATTTTGACGTTTCGCATACATTTGACTTTCCCCTCCCCCGCAAAAATTGGGAAACTTTTTTTGTATAGAAAATGACAGACATGGCCGGTCCGGTTGGTTGAATGGTCTAAGACGAGATTTATTGGAACTATTTAGAGTAGAGTGCGGCAAGTCGAATGGTGGAGCGAAATAGATAAATTTAGGCATTTTTGTCAAATTCATGATATCGTGGGTGACGACGAACATTCAATTAGTCCTCTCCGTTATGGGAGAGGGCCTAAGTGATAGTTCAGATCTGAAGACGGTTACCAACTTTTAGTATGTTGTTGGGCACGACACCAGGACCCCAAAACTGCCGAGAGACGGGGACGGACGTAGGTAAATGTCTCCCGAGTAATGACGTCATCAAAATGGCTGCCGCTTCGTTGCAAAAAGTGCAAATTTCAACCAAACTGTGCACTGCACCTACACGTGTGTGGTATCAAACAAAAGAAGATTAAATGTGCTATATTGTTGTAATACATTACATACCACTGTATATTACAGTTTAACAGCTATTAACGAAAACCCAAAGTCAGGCTAAAAAATAATTCGGATATTTGCATTTTACAACAAAATTATAAGTCTAACTTTAAAGCAATGTACTACAATAACAAAACAGGCTAGTTAGGCTATACATTGCTATAAAAATTATTAAAATCTGGCTATAATTGTGGCAGCTATGTTCAAAAACATGTCGGCACTGCCGAACTATTCCCTTAGAGTGAAGAAATAACAATTTTCTCAATTTTCAGAATATCCACAGGAGCTTCGGTTATATTATAGGTCAAATAATCTGGAGCCCCTAAATGTCAGAAAAACATCTTTATAGTGCCTGAGGTCCAAATAATGACGTCATGAACGTGACCATTACCGAAATTTGTAAAACGTAAATTAAAGCTATACTATGACATATACACACATGTGCGTAGCATCGATCAAAAGCTTATTAAATTTGCTACTATACATACGTACATTATTTGTGAAAATATTGTATAGTTTAGGAATTGTTGACAAAATAAGATTTTTTTTAGGAAAATAAAATGTATATGTTAATTCTGTAGCCAAAGGAAACACAATATACTAATGTTTTGTATAGCATTAAATACACCAAATATTCAGCTTTACAAAATAGTTTGAATTTATTGATAACAACTATAAAAGTTGTGCTTAAAACTCTAAAGCACACTAACAATTTTACCTACAATCCGCTCCTACTATGAGAGGCATGAGCCTAATTATTGTCTAGTTTTTTATAAATTTTTTAGGGATTAAGGGTTCCTCGCCATTATAGTAAATATAAAAACCGGCCAAGTGTAAGTTGGACTCGCGTTCTGGGGGTTCCATATACATCCCACAATTTTGACAATTTGTATTTTTAAGACCGACTTACAATGACCGCAGACTTTAGAGTGTTTTTTTCTGTAATGTACACATGTACAGGTATAGAGAACAGACAAACATATCCTTACCTAACAACTAAAACATATTTAACCGCTCACTTCTATAATATTCAGCGTGCAGGTATGAAATATCACTAAAAGCAGCCTAAAGATTATAAAACATATTTTGGCCAAATTGAAAATCAGCACCGGAAAATCCACGCATTCTCCCAAAAAATATGAATATCTGGAGGGCCCACTGCATTAACTATTTAGCTCCATTCATTTCATGGGTGACCGTATTCCACTTCTAGCGAATAACTTTTTCCAGCACTTTCTAAGCATTTTGGCGGTCAGTTTTCTTAAATTAGACTCTACATCTTCAACAATAGGGTGGTAGGTAAATGCTTTATGTGTGGGCACTTTGTGAAGCGGACAATGCGATATTCAGGTTCTTTTGTTGTATTGTGGCCGCGAAGTTGTCCTTTGAACTGGAGTAATGGAGATACCATTCATAATCATACTTGCTTTATCTTGAAGTATTGCGGCATTGTGTGTTTAAAAGAATATGTTTTGAGAGTAGACCGAACTACTAGCGCATACTTTTCTATAGAGCTTTTATGGTAGCATATTTTAGCATCGTCAACTATGCTGAAATGGATTTTCATACAATATTATAGCACGGTCGGGGAGAATGGAGGACAACGAGGACTTAGAAGATTGAAGATCCTAAATTGTAAAGTGGGAGCAGTTTGAAAGGCATTGTCGAACTTAATTCTTACCGACTTGACTATTTAGAGCATTCTTAGAAAAAATATTGTATACCAATAGTGGTAATAGCTTTTCAATCTCGTGCCATACTTAAGGTACTTACTTAAACACGGTACTCGACTGAAAACTCTTTATTATGTCACGGTCACGATAGTATGTGATGATTTTGTAAGGATCATCATAATGCAAGTTACGATCTAGATCCGGTTTCCTCACAATGTTTTCCTTCACCCAAAAGCGACTAGTACGAGTAAATATTAAATGATATTCGTACATAAGTTCCGAAAAACTCTGTGGTATGAAATGGGGTTTGAACCTGGGACCTCTGATTGAAATTACAATTCTAAAGAAAATGTTAGGTTTGTGGAATGACATTGGGCTGAAATGGGAACTAATATTGTGATTATTCTCAATCCCTCAAAGCTTAAATCAGTGCCGAGCAAAGAGATAATAATATATTAGTATAAGATAATGTTGTCCGGTTTTTAGGTATTCGAAAACAGCGGTTACAGACGTTAGGTTGAAATAAATTTCAGCATATTATTGTAGCAATTTATTCTTCCTCTAGAATAGTAGAAACATAAATAAGATTTCAATATAAATCAAAGTAAACATTCCCGAGTTGCGCGAAAGGAAGAAAATTTAATGAAAATGTTTTTCTTCTTCTCGACAAAAAGTACGTGCTTAAGTATTTTACGCTACGCATTTAAAATGTCGTAACTGAAGATGATGTTTTTAGGGATCTATGTTAAAAAATAAAATTTTCATTTTTGCCATATCTGGCTTTCTATCTATCTGTTTATAAGCTAGAAATCTACACGTACTTAAAAAAAGGATATCTTCAGCCAAGAATATCATTGCGGAAATATTATTGTTTAAACATAAGTAAATATTTTCTTGGACTAATTTTACCTATATCTTTAGCCCAAGTTATATTTTAATTCGATAATAGTACATTGTTGTAGAGGCTGGAAAGTAAGCTATAGGTGGATCGAGTTAGTTCGAGGGCCGACCCGCCAGGGGAGGCCCTCGAAGATACGAGTCCACCTATAGCGCTTTCGGCCGAGACATTACATAGTGCTTTTCACGACTACTGTGAGGAAATAAAATAAAAAATTAATTGGCATATACAAACACTTTAATAGATACTATTTATAGGTATATTGACGGTTCATATGCTTTTCACAAGCACGATAAAGTAAACGAGCATGTAACTTTCTGCAAATAAATGCATCTTTTCGCCATCCTTCCATAATATGAATTGTTCGTCGGATATTATATTACAAAATATCACTGTTCATGGGCCTTCTTATTTAGGACGCGATTTCACTGGTAACAAATTTCTACGCCTGTGCAGTTTCTTGAATTTCGGTGGGCGCCAGCGTATTAATAACATTTTCTACACTTATTGAACTCATTTTTACTGCATAAATACAACTTTCTTGTTTTTCAGTCAAACATTATCCAATTCAATATGTAATTATTATGTATTTTTCTCGCTCCACCTTTATTACTTTTTTTTCACTTTTAAGAAGCGTTTTACAATGTTGGCTTCAATCCGACTCAAACGGCTATTAGACATTGCAACCTGCAGGGCCCAATCTGTCAGGTTGGTAGGTGTAATTAAAGGTAGGGCCCGTAGGGAGCTGAAGGAGGGAGAGGGAGAGGCAGGGTACACAACAGATTGGGCCCTGCAAGTTGCCATGTCTAATAGCCGGTTCACTCCTTTCCCACTTTTTGATAGAAATCCACAAACGGTTAAAAAGGTAAAAACGCCTTAAGGGTAATCTGAATGATTTTGACGTTTCTTTTTTTTTTAAACAAGTAAATTGGTTCGATAAACAACCTTATTTTATTTTAGAATGAAAAAGTGGTGCCAAAAAAGACCTTTTTAAATGTTTTAAATGATTCTCATTGGCGGGTCCAATGCAATGACATTTCATTGCTGCAAAATAGCAATTCTTGTAGTGGTTGTTCAGATGCTACAGCAATTGCTTACTTTCCAGCTTGGATTTTGATCTTCTTTTGCCACATTTCCGAGCAGGTGGCGTGAAAAGACATTTTACTTGAATAAAGATCACTTTCTAGGCAAATTGTTGTCGTTTTATACAAAACAATATTGTTTTGACGAAGAGGATTTGTCTTCGATGAAGAAGACATGAAGATACTTATACCTAAATATCGATCCCCAAAGTGGTCAAAATTAATGAGTTTTTAATTACTTCCACTTGTCCCGTTGTTTGTAATGAAATCTTGCAAGTCTATTTTGGCCTTTCAGTTTCCCAATTGAGCTGAAATTTCACATGAGTTGATCTGATGATGAAGGTGGAAGGTGTCCATAGGAATTCTTCAACTACACACTCAACGTTATTCCGTCGTGTTTTGGCTCTTTGCATTAGTCTTGGCGAGCGTGGAATATACATATAAATGAAGTACAGTTAGCAATACAAGCTTCTGTTATAAATTAAATTAAAAAAAAAATGGAAGTACAAATTAGATGGATAAATGTTTAAATATATGTTGTCTAAATTTGTTCTACCCCTGGGCACACAACCCTCCATTTATTCATGCACGCGAGGGATCTAATTTTTCTATTTTTGCACAAATAATTATTTTTGATCTCTTTTTCTCACATAATAATATAATGATCACTAAACTAAACTAAAATTTATATTTAGCATTTCCATCAGCATCAGAAAATGTGTCGAAAAATTTCAAAGAAATTATTCTCATAATTTTCCGTTCCCCTGGCGATCCGTTAAGTATTACTTGCAAAAGTTGGGACTCAAAGTTTCCTCGATAATTTCAAACTTTTTTTCCATTTTGTTATAATTATAATTGATGGATAATTTATAATATAGTAGATAACAGTCTCCGACGAACCATTGTATATCCGTTGCTTGATCAAATGTGTTGTTTTATACTATTTAATGCTTAAGGGTGAAACAAATCTAAATAAGACAAGAAGGGAAATCAAAAACTCTAAAATATATTTTATTGAATACTCAGTCATCATCATCATCATCATCTCAGCCATAAGACGTCCACTGCTGAACATAGGCCTCCCCTTTGGACCTCCATAAGTACACTGAAAAAAAAAGTCTCGTACTAGTAACCAGAATCCGGTTATCTCTACAGTGTTGTCTTGCTGTATATGTGACGGCTAAATCTCTATAGCCTCTTCGGAAACCGGCTTGTTCGGGAGGCTGGAAGTCATCAAGTCTGTGTTCGAGACGGTTCGTGATGACCCTTGAAACCAGCTTATAGACATGGCTCAGAAGCGTGATGGGACTGTAGTTCTTCAATAGGGTGTTGTCACCTTTTTTGAAGAACAGCGCCACCTCGCCTCTGTTCCATGTTTCAGGCGTTTTGCCCTCGGACAAGACAGAGCTAAAGAGCTTCTGGAGGACTTTAAGTACCGGTGTTTCACCCGCTCTCAGAAGTTCTGAAGTGATTCCGTCTTCGCCCGGTGCCTTGTTGTTTTTAAGCTGCTCCAGAGCCATCCTAATCTCGCACAGACTGATGTCCGGGATGTCTTCGGTATAATGTCGGGACAGCTTGGCTCTTGGATCTCCTACCAAGCTGTCAACGGGCTTTGCGACCGACGAGTATAACTGTCCGTATCAGAACCTCTCGATCTCGCCTAAAACCTCTGCTTTGGTCGACGCTATGCTGCCATCTTTCCGCTTTGTCTTACTCAGTACTTGGCTTTATTTACTGTAAATTTATACTAGACAGTTTAGTTTGGACATTTATATGTTTTGTTTGATCAGTTGATTATGCTTCTGATATAATAAAGAGAAGTCAATTAAAACAAAGACCTACCCTAAGAGTCGCCAGGACGCTCGCGTTCCCATACAAATTCTCTCTCTCTCTCTCGCTCTCATTTTAAAAGGACATGCTTTAGAAGCACAAAATTTGGCATGGGCATTTTAGTAATACAGCTCTAGGTTGGACATTCGTTTTCGTTGCTAAAAATTGTAATACAAAGAAAAGACAGCCAGTTAGAGATTTACATACAAAACTTATTTTTGCTATATTTTCTTCATGGTTCTAAAGCATGTGTGTAAAATGAGAGCAAAACTACGTTTGTATGGGAACGCGAGTTCACGCGAGCGTCCTGGCGATTCTTAGGCATTGTAGTTAAGAAAATAAAATGTCAATAAACAATAAAATGGGAAATTAAATAACCAAGTCCAGTTAAAAATTAACAAACAACAAGTAAAAATATTGCTCCTAAATTTTTTTGCACATTGAGAAATTGTATAAAGAAAGATTCAAACAATTCAAACCAATTCATTATAAAGTATAGATTTTAATTAAAAAAGGGGCGTTGGAATTTTTAATATTGATAATGATTGATGTGCTAATGGACGGGAAGTGGCTGCTGAGTTTAATAAGAATTTTTCGTACTCCGTTTGGGAATGATATTATTGCGTGACATGAAGGGACGAACGGGGGTGATTTTTGAGATTCGAGCGCTCGAATCTGACATTTAAAACTCTGTATAAAACGATGAAGTGTTGTTTTAAAGATAACAGCGAGAGGAATTTCAAATCATAATTATTTAAACCATTAATTTAGTGTAAAAATGGGGATGTTACTCTGCGTCCATAGGAAACACCTTAGACAACCCTACACGTCACCTACACGTGGTCCCTGGGTGGTGCTAAAAGAGTAACAAACTTGGGAGCTGCACTGTCCTATCTGGACCTCGCAGCACTCACTGGATTTTATTCATCATCTGCTTTCTTACTACCACTACCCCAGAGAAGAAATGCCTATCTATATCTAGTGACATGTAGCCATACGATAAAAAAATAGTGTAAAAATAATAGCGACAAAGTTTTGTGTTCGATTATTTTTGAGCTTAATTTTATTGAATTCGAGCGCTCGGCTCTCAAAAACCCGCCAGGGGGCCAATTTTTGACTTTCGAGCGCCCGAATACAAAAAGTTTAAGCTTGAAAATAATCGCACACAAAAGCTTACCGCTAATTTTTTCGCATGAAATTAATAGTTTAAATACTCATGATTTTAAATTCCTATCGCTGTTATTTTTAAAACATATTTTCATCGTTTTATTCTGAGTTGTAAATGTCACTTTCGAGTGCTCGAATCTTAAAAATCACCCCCCAGGGCTGTGAGTAAACACTATTAAACGGAAAATGTTCCACGTGGATATTGTCACTTGATTAAAAAATTAATTGAATATAATTTTGCTATAGAAAATCGTTCCTAATTTATTGAAAATAGTTTCTTGAAACAGGCAGGCCTGCCTACCTACCAGTGGCGGCGCGTCCATAGAACACGATTCGCGTTGGCTTGCCTAAGTTTCAGGCAACTGAGCAGTTTTCCTAACATGTCCTAACCTAACCTAACCAACTTTTCTGGTAGCAGTATGTCTGTAAAGGGTCGCAGTTATAACCTAACCTAACTAACGCTCATGAAGAAATTTTAAGCTAAATTCAGTACCTGCTTGCCCACCCACTATCAGTCGGCCTGACGATATTGGCCTGTCAGTTGTTCGGAGCTGTCAAATTTTTGTTCTCACTGACAGGCCGATATCGTCAGGCAGGCGGACTGATAGTCGGTGGGCCCTATGAGAAAAAAACTGACCTACCGCCACAAATGCCCATTTATTTTCAGTTTATAACATAATAAATTTACAGATTCGTACTTTCATGTTCCGTAAAGTCATCATTACATTAAGAAGTTCTCAAAGAAAGTGAGATTAGATTAAATCTAGTGAAATCGCTGTCGTACTCGGCAACTCTGATTTTATGAATTCACAAAAGCACCGAATTGTCGGAGTTTTATTTGTGTTGTTAATTTATTTTGCTACGTTCTGCTTTATATATTTAAGGTAATTAAGTCGCTCTAATGTTTTAAGAGATTACGTTTTGTTGAAAGGCTCAGCTGATTTTTATCCTTGGACTATATATTACCATACACTTAAATATATAGTAGACGGCCATAGTCTAAGAACTTTTTGAGGCTCCAAATATTTAGCGCGATCTACTTCAGAGCCCACCTAAACAGAGCCAATATGTATGAGATAAAATCAGCGCCACCTAGTAACGAATAACGTACTAGTAGAACACTAGTCGTTACTAGGTGGCGCTGATTTTATCTCATACATATTGGCTCTGTTTAGGTGGCTCTGCCTCAAAAAGTTCTTAGACTGTGGCCGTCTACTATATATTTAAGTCTATGATATTACGTACCTTGTTTTGTTTTGTTTGTGTGTGACTCCCAATGATTTTATATATACTAGATAAGAAATCAGCACTCCAAATGTGGCACAGTAAAAGCTGGTGCAATGCAACTAATTTTGCCGAAGAGAGCCGAGCCCGAGCCGAGCGAAGCCCGATCGTTCCGACGAGTATATTTACAAAGGACTAACAAACGTTTCGTTAAAATATTACCAGTGTAAGTGAGACTAGGGATTAAGCTTAAATGCTACAGCATGAAGGTCAACGAACTATAGGCACAATCGGCGATAGGAAGTAAAGGTTTCGTAAATTTAAACCGAACTGACAGCATTGAGGCATAAGGCTAGTGGAGTAGTTGTTGTTTTTTTTAAATTACGAGACTCAGAAAATTATTAAAACTTATTTAGTAAATTTTATTATTATATTATATTTTATAATGTTGAATCATTTTTTATGGTTCCGTGGCTAAATTGGCAAAAACGGAACCCTTATAGTTTCGTCATGTCCGTCTGTCCGTCCGTCCGTCCTTCCGTAAGTATGCCACAGACATTTTGAGACGTATCCTTACAACATTTTAACACAAGGTGTATTTTAACACAAGGCGCCACTAGTGAAATTGCTAAAAAAAATATTTGAACATTATCGGTTAAGGAGTTTTTGAGTGATCTCCAAAAAACTACGTACATAGGCAGATACGACCTTGTGATATAACTTGTGATTTTTTTAAATAACTCTCTGTTATGCGTGGTCCGACACGAACTTTAGCCGGTTTTTGTAAAATATACCTCAAATGATACCGTAATATCCTCATATCTAATCCCAAGAAAGCAATTATGTAAATATTTTCGTTTATTATTTTTTTCATTATTTCAAAGTGTGATCTGTCAATTTTTGAATTAAAGATTTAAAAAGAAAGCATGAAATACTATGTTTACCGAGCTATTGTGTTTCTTTTGATTCTAAATTTGTCTTGAGCATGTACTTCGCCCCCGCATGGGCCGCATGCCTGCTTCCCTTTCTGCTCGCTCGGCGGCCGAAAAACTCAATAACCCTCACCCGCCACTCATTGTGCCTGTGCCCGTACGGTTTACACCGTCAGGAATACGTTAGGTCAGAACGCAAACAAGTAAACATAACCGACCGTGTGCAGTTTTCATTCCATTCTGGAGTCGAATCAGGCAACCGATCTGGGTACCTGACGTTTGCCTACAACTTTTAACATTCGCCTCACAAACTTAGGTAGAAAATCCGTCCGAGGGCATGTCGGGCCCTCCTCAATGTTGGGTTCCGTATTTGCCGGCCCGTTACAATACACAATACACCAAAAACGGTTTAAAACTCAACCTGTTGGAACTATGTCCCTAGTTGTCTACAGAACCCCAAAAAGAATTAAAAAGGTTAGGGGGTCACAATTAAGTATACATAATAAACAAATTAAGTATACATAATAAAGTAATTGATCCAAGAGCGACTCCATTGCTCTTATGTGCCATGTGATTTTTGAACGCCAGATGAATGACAGGTGACCTTTTATCATATCTTTCTTCTAATTTGTAATACAACCTTAACGATGTTAAATAATTCGCACTGGCCGGCTACACATTTTTTTGTGCTATATTTTCGGAAAATCTTGTTTGTGTCTGCGCCTCTATTATATTATAACTCAATGGTGACTCCTTATTAACCGACTTGAATTTCATAAAAGTAGGAGTAGAGGCTCTGTCGTTGTTCGGTATTTTTTTATGTAGGTATGTTCACCGATTACTCCGAGACCCGTGGTCCGATTTGAATTCTTCTTTTGTTAGAAAATAACTACCTCCAAGGTATTTCCATATTAATCTGGTGCTGTCATTAGGTATTAAAAAACGTCCTGTATTATAAACATAAATATAAGTATATATATGATGCATATAATGTATGCTCTGAAGAACTGTTTGATCTGATGCCCACGGTCACTTTTTATTACCGCACTGCTCGCCGTCGGCAGGGTGGTTCATCCTCACACCCTGGAGCCTAAAGGCTCGCGTACTGCACGGTTTAAGAGGAATTTCCTCCCGCGAACGCTCTGACTGTGGAATGAACTCCCTGCCGAGGTTTTCCCAGAGGGCTACAGTATGAGGTTCTTCAAAAAATTAGTGTATAGATTCTTAAAGGGTAGTCAACGTGCATGGGAATCCTCTGGGGTTGCAGGCGTCCATAGGTTACGACTTACCATCAGGCGGGCCGTATGCATGTTTGCCGCCGTCGTGGGATAAAAAAATACATTATTATGTATACTTTCTTCAAGCTGGCCATCGTTCAGTCAACCCATACATTTCCGTCTTATCTAAATAACTCTGTCGTAGCATCCGGAAATTTTAACATAAATATTCCATCAAACGAAACGCGAGTCATATAACCCGTCCGAAGACGTCCGATCGCTTTTACGGTATCCGACACGACATCGGTGTTTCAAAAGAACCCAAAGTCATCATCATCAGAAGCGCTACCATGAGTTTGACATCGCCATTTTTCGTTAGCGAGTAGGTAATGAATTTTAAATCTATGCATCTCGTTTACACTAATATGTTACAGGCAAGATGCACAGATAGAACACTCGACACTCGTTCTCGAAAACGTCAATGTCATAAATCATGGTAGGTAGTGCTTCAAGTACTGCCAGATAAGGCTTCTCTGTTTAATACAATATTCTACCAATTCGACCAATTAATTAATACTTAACTTCTTCGATATCGTTGCTTAACTTTAAGCATTGTCGTAGCTCTTAAAATTGCACATTTTAAAATGACTTCCGTGTAGTCTATCTTCAGCAAAGGAAAAAGGATATCTTTAGCCAAGAATACCATCAATATTGTCTTGGAATAATAATATATCTTTATCGTTAGACTATAGACTAACTATCTTTATCAGCCCAGCGTATCAGTATCGTAATACAACGTGGCAATGCGGCCAGCCTTCTGGGCACCCTGCCCATTGGCAGTGATTTGGAGTACGTATTTTATTTGTAGGTAGCTTTTAGTTTATAGTTATTTATTAATTTTCTATTGTAATGTTATTTATGCAATAATCTATTTCTTATGCCCATAAAATAAATCAATATATCTTTAGCCCAAGATAAATTTTCTTGAATCAAGAAGTTTTTTACTTGAATCAAGACCACTTTCTAGGCAAGTTGTTTCTATATACGAATCAATATTGTCTTGACCAAGAGGATTTGTCTTCGATGAAGAATTTTTTTTTCATGTATACAAATTCTTGCTGTCCTCTGCTAAATAATACCAGCCAGATGCCAGGATCTAGTAATTAGAAAATTATGTAATACCAAACTACTAGAGGGCTTTCAGCATACATTTGGTTTTGACAAATTCCGACTTCGTTACGTTTCGGATAGTGTAAAAAAGCTAAGACTATTAAGGACCCTCTCAAATGCAATCATGTGTAATTCAGTTAAGTAAGGACCCTTCTCCACTGGAGCATACGAACTCAAGCTATTTAGATCGGGTTTTAAAGACAGTATTGAGGGTCTTTGAGAGCTTTACATTTATGGAAAGTGAGTCTTCATTAAGACATGATTGTTCAATTTAAGAGGTAAAAGGCTTAGGTGTACCTTAAATAGTAAGTCTTAGTAAGTATTACAATATTCTTTGTATACAAGGTGTAACAAAAATACTGGTGATCCTTTTAAGGGCATAATTGGTATCGTATTCTCATTGTGAAAAACTAAGAAAAAATAATTTTCTCGCGAAAAAAATTTTTGGTTTTGTATGGAGGGTTGGCCAGCTGGGACGACTCGCCCCATACAAAAAAAAATATTTTCGGCGTCCAAAAAATTTTTCTCCTACTTTTTCCTACTCGCAATACGATACCAATTATGCCCTTAAACGGATCACCAGTATTTTTGTTACACCCTGTATAAATGTAACAAAATATTGTGTGCAGTGCATAGCAGTGGTGTATCTATACCAACTTAGGCCCGTAGCAATTGTAGAATGGGGCCGCCGGGCCCCTCGCTCACGGGCTTGGTCAGGTTGGGGTCCCAAAATTGAAATAAACTTCGTGAATGACATTAGTGATGGCATAGGTATCTACGAGGGGAGCGTAAGTAAAAGTAAAGCGAAGTTTTTACAAGCAACTTTGGATACAAATGTCTTGCTACTGGGAGTCTCCGGCAGAGAGCCGTTTATTCTATATAACAACTTTAGATATTTTATACTTTCATACTAACTTTTTAACTCGTTTGGCAGCTGCATAATTCTAACAAATAAAATATTTAAAACTATGCTTAGAGGATACCAATTTGTCCGGTTTGTAGCAGTTAGTGGCAGTTAGCGTAGTTAAAAGTTTACAGCCGGTGTCTGCCAGCAATGGGAGACGGAGCAGATAGTGATGTGACGAGCGTTTATTCCTGTTCCTGGAATGGTAATATTTGAGATACGTTTTAAAACTTCAAAAACTCCTACCGTATGTACGATAGTGTGTATAAATTAGCAGAAAGTGCTTGTTAAGGACTGTTTTTCCTTGGTAATAATAATATATTACCCAACTAGCAAAATTGCTGTATAAACATGCCTTTATAAGAACTAAAACATTATAAAAGGTTTATATACATCCTGACTAAGAAGGTACATCTTACAAAGGCTTTTTATACGACTAATTGGTCTTCAGAACATTTAAACTTATTAAGTACTCTTGTAGACGTCTATAAGAAATTGTAATAAAACATTTATCAGAACCAAGGTTTTACAAGTGCATTTTATAAGCCTAATTGGTCTTGAGAACATTTAAACTTATTAAGTACTCTTGTAGACGTCTATAAGAAATTGTAATAAAACATTTATCAGAACCAAGGGTTTACAAGTGCATTTTATAAGCCTAATTGGTCTTGAGAACATTTAAACTTATTAAGTACTCTTCTAGACGTCTATAAGAAATTGTTATAAAACATTTATCAGAACCAAGGTTTTACAAGTGCATTCTATAAGCCTAATTGGTCTTGAGAACATTTAAACTTATTAAGTACTCTTGTAGACCTCTATAAGAAATTGTTATAAAACATTTATCAGAACCAAGGTTTTACAAGTGCATTTTATAAGCCTAATTGGTCTTGAGAACATTTAAACTTATTAAGTACTCTTGTAGACCTCTATAAGAAATTGTTATAAAACATTTATCAGAACCAAGGTTTTACAGGTGCATTTTATAAGCCTAATTGGTCTTGAGAACATTTAAACTTATTAAGTACTCTTGTAGACGTCTATAAGAAATTATTATAAAACATTTATCAGAACAAAGGTTTCACAAGTGCATTTTATAAGCCTAATTGGTCTTGAGAATTTTTTAACTTATTAAGTACTCTTGTACACGTTTATAAGAAATTCTTATACAATATTTATCAGAACAAAGGTTTTACAAGTGCATTTTGTAAGCCTAATTTTTCTTGAGAAATTTTAACTTATTAAGTACTCTTGTAGACGTTTATAAGAAATTCTTATACAATATTTATCAGAACAAAGGTTTTACAAGTGCATTTTATAAGTCTAATTGGTCTTGAAAAATTTTTAACTTATTAAGTACTCTTGTAGACGTTTATAAGAAATTCTTTTAAAATATTTATCAGAACATAGGTTTTATAAGTGTATTTCATAAGACTAATTAGTCTTAATCATTATTTACACTTAGCAAAGTACCTTAGAAGTCAGTTCGTTCTTAGTTGAGTCAGCGGTAAGTGTTTTATCAGACTTCTTGCTCTTACTAAAGCCTTGTATTTGTATATACACAAATAACCTTAAAATCACAAACATGGCCACCATAACCATAGCCTCAGATAAGTATTTAAAAAGTGCGGAAGGCCTAACATTGACTTAACGAGTGTTTAATAAGAAATATCAGCCTTACATGCATCTTAAACAAGAGCAATTGTACTTTTAACTGCTTTTACAGTGTCATTTATTGAAACACATTTCAATTTCACAAATAATTTTACAAATAATTATTTTTTTAAAGTCATTCCAGAAGGGCCCGTGAAAATATTGTTAATAATATTACAAATCTATCGAGGAAATGTACTTCGCAAGTTGTTCATCAATATAATACCAAGATAATTTGCATGTCAAAGAAATAACAGTTAGAATTAGTGAGAGTATATTTAAACATGTAATAGACTTACCTGGGTTTTAATATTTTTTTATAAAACTTCACTTTGTCCGAACACGTTACGTTTTCTGCAATGGCCTCTTCGACAGGTTGTGCTAATACTCTTACAATGAGATCACAGAGAGGAATATAAGGGGAATCACACTTAGAACGGCGTTAGTAAGAGTACTCAAATACTTATTAACCTTACAGCATGCCACTGTAAGATACTTGTAAGTCTATTTTCTCTTACAACAGCATTAGCAAGATGATCTTAGGGTTAAAAATACACTTAATAAGACCATTATACAATAACTATAAGCAGAATTGCTCTTATAAAGTGCGCCCAATTCCACACTTATAGACGTTTTAAAGTGTACTGTAAGAGTAATAAAAATGTGGTCTTAGGATATTTGTAAGAGAACATTTTGCTAGTTGGGTATCTATTTCTAAATGGGGTTGATCGGAAATGGTTCCATTTCAAAAATAATAGTTGATATATTTAGTTTGAATTTTCTAAGAGTTCCAAATGGTAGGAAACTTTCGGATCTAAATAAAAATCTTACTTTACCAGAGTGAGTAAACTAATTATAATGTCCCTATACCGCGTGTATATTTGATATTACCACAAAAGGAAACCAGAAGCAGGTTTTGATGTTTTAAATTGACATTGCAATAAATATTTAGTTAATTGTTAATTAACACCGAGTAATTATTTTTTTAATTTATTTCACTCAGCAATGTACTGCGTATACAGTACAATGTGACACATATCAATTGTGACGTTTTAAAGGTAAAGTAAATCAGGTAGGAGCAATACATTGCGTGCTGAAATATTTTATATGGAAAAATAAAAGTCGTAAAATTTTAATATAACATATGGAAGTATGTTTATTAGGGTATATACTAACTACCCATAGCTTATGTGGTAATATCAAAAATACACGCTGTATAATACATTACACGTTTTCGATGTGGATATAGTTATATTTTCAACATACATTTGTAGGTATAAAATTGGAAACAAGAGGGTATCAAGTTTTCAGTTGCTTAGATACTTATTATTGAGGCTAGCTCAGATTAATATGGCTGGTGATATGTGTGGGGTCATGTGTTGAACGATGAAACAGTCGTGCACAGTGAAACTTTGCGATATCTCGAAAACGCACCATTTCCAGATAGTGCAGTCATCACGTTAAGGACAGGCTCAAGGGCTTGCGGTCCCTTCTCAGCCATAAGCGCGCTGCGTGTAAAGAGCAAGTCGCTGTGAGCACTTTTATGATTTCGTGAGTATTTTTTAAATAAATGTTTCACGATTCTTTAACAATTTTTCGTATAATTGAACATTGTGTTTGCATTCTGTCTGTTTCAAAGCATATGTGCCATGTGGGGTTAAAAAAATTCCATGATCTTCCTCCAAAAAATGCTTAAAAAATTAAGCAAAATTAAAAATGCTTAATGAATTTATTATCCACCATAAAAAATGTCAGGGGTTTTCAATGAAACGTAATTCATGTTTCATAGACTACTGTGTCGTTTTACTATAAACCAGGTGTTATTTTCAGGCGTTAAAGCTTAGATGCTTTAGGAAACAATACATTGATTTCTCATAATAAAACATTTTCATTTAAAATACTCTTAATGTTTATTTCCCGGCTCTGTATTTTATAAAACTCCGTGTATTTTTTCGTAAACAATGATATATATGATCTTTTCTATGTAAGTAGGTACATATATTTTTTAAGCCTTGGGAATGCTCATATATTTATGAACTGAACAACTCTAAACTAGAGATACAGCATTATTACGCGCGCATTTCCGTCGAATATTTTGTTGAAACTTCCACAACTTACGCAATAAACCGCGCATAATGGCGGCTAGTTGCGACAAAATGGTGTACCTAGTCGCTCATAAATTAAAACTTGATGAGGATTACGTAGTTTGCTGGTTTACGTTAGTTTTAAACTTAAAGGGATGCCAATAACATGTGGGTTTCGGGCGTCTAAAGTTGTTGCTACAAAGTTCAATATACGATTTTAAGCTAACATAGTCATAACATTACAAAAACCATTACTCCGTAAAAATGGCGCATGCAACTGTGCCGAAATATCGGAAGCTCACAATAAAAAACTCACATAGTAAATATCCCGTTTTAAATAGTTTTTGTAAAGTACAATAAAATACAAAAAAACTTTTTAATTTAACAATATGGATTATTTTACTTTTTTATTTAGTGGAAAAATCACAAATTTGAAACAGATATCTATTATACATATAATGAAAAAATCTGCCGTGGATAACTCTGGAGCATGACAGGAATCGAGCCTGAGACCTTCGGATTGCCGGTCCGACGTGACGTCTTATATTTATAATTTTATTTAGGATTTTACTCAGAAAACTACTTTAAATTATAAGAAGCTTGACACAAATCCTTTATGAACTAAAATAATAAGTACACAGCTTAGCAAAGAAAAACCTTTTCTTTTTCTAAGGGTCAGGTTTATTTCACATAAATTTGAGAAGAGTTTTCGAAAAGATTAAGTTAAGGAGCGATATAGTCTTAAATTTAATGTTTCAGGATTACGCGGCTTAACTGATCCTAGGGCCTTAATGGAGAAGTTGAGAGGTCCCATAAAGATGAGGGCCGAGATCGGTTAATAACATAGACAATATAATATAAATACTCTTTATTCAAAATGTCAAAAATACAACCAGTACGGTGGCTTTAAAATACAGGAGCGACTTAGAAAAATCAATTTATGCGGCAAAGTACAAATTTTTATGTAAGATTTTATACCATTCTAGCAGTTTACCAAAATATATTCAGTAAATTATAAATGATACTGCTTTTATGGCCGTTTGAAATCTATCAAAGTAGCTTCAAAATTCCCTTAAGTCGCAAATGGTCGACTTATTTTATTATACAGCTTAGCTGATTTTTTTTGTCGAATCATATTGTTACTAATGTAGTTTTAAATACGTTTTGAGTCGTTGGAAGGTTAGTAAATAGAGATGTTCCGTCCGTCGATAGACTTTCCAAGAACGAACAATTTTAGCGAAAACGTTCTCGAGAAACGACTGTAAATGTCAATCAAACATGTATGTAAAAATTGTATAAGAATATACACCTATTATAATACTATACAATGAATGACAATTATGATTTTTTGCAGACTTTATGTACTTTTCCATAAATTCTCGACCAAGGGACACTTTATTGTAAATGTCACTACATATGCAACTTAAGCACCTATTTTTGACACCTGAGGCCAGTTTTATAAAGCTACAAGTTACTATTTTCAAGCGGAAGTCTCTTTCTAAAACATTGGGTTAGAAAGAGAGTTCCGCTTTTAATTTGTAACTTGTAGCTTTATAAAACTGGCCTCTGTCGTCTCAGTACAAAAATCCAATTTTAGGTTAAAAAATGTACTGAGATGCCAGGTATCAAAAGCAGGTTCTTATCTTAGGTTGCACGAGCTATAAATAAAGTGCTGTCTTAAGAAACACAAGAGAGATTGATACATTTTTAGATTACTGTGTAGTCTGTAATATTTACCTGTCATTGATGAGACTTAACAAAGTTTCTACGGATTCTCGGTACCTGTTATTATCATCTTTATTGTCTAGTTATATTTATTAGTGAGCATTATAAATTTGTAGAAGTAGATAGGTAATGAAAAATGGCTATAAAGCAATGGTTAATTAACTTTGGTAGAGGTTCCAAGAGATTTAGAGCAGTAATAAGTTAAATTGTATGGTAACAATTCCTTAACCGACAATTTTGTTTCGTTACAATATCTGACTGAATGGTGCTTCAAGAACTATTATTGTTTTCTAAGCCGAAATACTCAGGCGCTACAATAAAAGGTACAGATAGGTATTCAATAATGAAACAAACAACTCTGACTCCCTCGGTTGGCTTCGGTTTGCGGTTTTGAATATCATATTGTGAACTTTCACATTACTCTTATTTTGGAAATATCCGATTTATTTCATTCAAAATACATTACAACATATACATTTCATTAATAATACAAGAAAGCAGCTCAGCGGTAATATAATATTTAAAAAAAGTATTCCACTGAACTGTCTCTCGGCTACAAACTGGCTTACTAATTAATTGTCAACGCTAATGAAGCTTATAAATCACTAAAATTAACTTGGTGCTCTGATTTATTGACTTAGTTGTGATTTTAGGTATTAATTTACATGATAATAAAAATGAGGTAGGTTTGCATGCGCCCAAACAACATACCTATTAACCCTATAAAATCTGGCCAACTACGTGTCGAGACTCGGGACACTACATGCTTAGTATCCGGAGGTTAACATAATGTTATATGTTATAATCTTTTCGGAAATAAAAGTATCGTAGAATGTATGAGCTCCCATATAAACCATGACACTCCTCTTTCCGGAGAAACTCTAGTAGTAAAAAAATCAAATATAATACATAATACTGGACGTGATTTTTTATGTTTCTCAAGTTTTAAAATACAACTTTCATCGCAGATAATACTCAACGATAGATAATAAATACCATCAAACACACATTTTTCAAAAATAAATTGAAATTTAAGAAATAAGTGCTATACTTACGGAACTATAAGATATGTGTAGTATCGGTGGCGCCATATTGAAGATAACTAATTAATTAACATTGATATTTATGTGGAGTACCTATTTTTTGGTAAAATAAAGGAGAGGATCAACATATTTACGTTGGAAATATCTTATTAAGTAGTAAAATTAAGGTGCTACTTAGATGTTGTTATTCTTAATGTATCACGGGTATTACGTTACCAAGTAAAGGGTTAAAATAGTTTCGCAATTCGTCTGCATCTTTATATTTTGCTTTAAATGTATTTTATCTACACCCATATCATAAACCCTCCATGATGCGTTCAAAAACCGCACGTTATAACCACCATAAAAATAGATTGTTTCGTTAGTGGTTAGAACAAATGTCTTATCTGTAACGATGTTATTATTATCAAATAATAAGCAAAAATTCGATATCATTATGAAAATCCGGGTGGGCCCCGCCCGGGCGCCCGCCGACCGACACAATCGAGTTGGCCACGGCGATGTCAGTGCAATCCGTGCAATGGCAGTCAGTCATTCAATCATCATTTCGGGTTTATAATATGTGTGTAGATAAAGTAGTGTATGCAACTGTACGTAATTAGGCCTTAAAACACTCGTGTGATCTTATTATGAAACTCACTTCGTTCGTTTCATAAAACCACACTCGTGTTTAAAGGACCCCTATTACGTAACAGTTACAACTATTTGCAGGCATCGAGGCCTGATAGACAAATCAAATTTTCTGAAAGGTTGTATTTTACAGTTCATCCCATTGTTATAAACAGGTTATTCAAATACTAAGTATACCTATAGTGTAGTGATTATTTTATTGCAAACAGTACCTAGTTTAAGATTTTACATTTCAGTAAATATACCATATTTATACTTAAATGGGAATGGGCATGTTGGCACTATATTCGTCGTCGTATTGGGTTCAGGTGAGGAAGTTTATAATTTATAAATGTAATTAAACTTAACATACAACGTAGGTACATAAATCTCTACCCGTTTGCAGCGTTGTCCGGAGCTGGAATATCGTAGACATAATCAGATATAGTTGTAGTCGTATGCGTCTCAGTTGTAGTCTGAGGCTCATAAACGCAGGGCCCGTCGTACAGTATGTACCACTCTTGGAACGGAGTGGAGGGATGTTTGCACTTCTAGGAATAGGGATATTGCACTTCTTCATGAAATTGGGGTCAGGTGAGGAAGTTTACTTATAAATGTTTTGAAAGTTGTAACTCTTTAATTTTCAGTAACGTACGATGTACATAAATCTCTACCCATTTGGATTGTTTTCGTGTGATATATAGCTATAAAATGTAGTGTAATCTGTCTTAGTTGTAGTCGCATACCTCTCAGTGGTAATCTGAGTCTGAGGCTCATAAACGCAAGGCCCGTCGTACAGTATGTACCAGTCTTGGAACGGGGTGGAGGGATGTTTGCACTTGTACTCGCAAATGCTGTGGTACGTGGTGTAGTCGTTGGCACAATACTCGAAGACCGGTTTGCAGCCGCACGGTCCACGGCCATTCTGAGAAAACACTAGTCCATACTGAAGCACTGAAATACAAGAGTATATACAATTTAAAAATTACCGGAGTAATATATTACGTGACATAAAGAAAACAAAAAGCTAAGCATTAACGGTTTTGACTTAAATTATTTGGTGAAAACGAAGAAAACCTAATGTATGTCAAAAAAATGCAACGTTTTAAAAAAAGTTCCTAAATGACGGTTGTATGGCATGCCGAGCACATGTAGGATTTTTCCACATAGAACATCTATCATTAATGTTTTGCAAACTCTGAAAACAATCGAGCTCTGGTTATAAGCTTATAAGGTAGGTAAACTTAACATGGTCGATTATTCCAATGCACCTATGATAGGTATTTTTTTAAAACTATTTAAAGGAAAATTAAATTAAGCAAAGTCCCTTAAAATAAAATCGGTCTTAAATCATAAAACAATAACTGTTGTCATAAGATAGTTAATTATTAATTATAATTTTTTGACCAAATTCAACAAATAGGTATGATACATTATTAAACACTAGGAATATTGTACTTACAGAAACAAAGCGTCGCTGTAATCTTCATGTTCACCTCGAGTACTTACTGGTGCCAGATTGAGGACATTATAATCGCTGTTTAATTATTGGCAATTTGTCATACTAATGTGTACTTACACTGGAACAGATTTGCATTGACATATACTAGCTTTTGCCCGCGACTACATCTGCGTGGAATTATATAGTAACCCCTGTTAAGGAATGAATTCTGGATATCAACTATTCTATATCCTTCGCCAGAGCTCAAACTATCTCCAGCGTTCAACGGCTATGGATTCCACATACAAATTTTCAACCCCGTTTTTACCTCCTAAAGGGTTGATTTTCAGGATATAAACTATCGTATATTATTTCCCGGGGCTCCAACTATCTACGAGTATGTACCAAGTTTCATCTTAATCGTCGGTTCAGCGGTTAAATTATTCGCCATACGAACTTTCAATCTCCTTTTCACTTTCTCTAGGGTTGATTTTTGGAATAAAAACTATTCTGTGTCATTTCCCGGGACTCAAATTATCCCGTACTCATTTTTATCGGCCCATCATACTGGCCCACTATGATGGGCCAGCGTGTAGAGAGCGTAGTGGCGTCGGATGGCTTATGGCGCGGCGAATGGCGCTGGGATGGCCACGGTGTCGGTTTTTTGTCCACACATCAAATGGCTCCTCTACATGATGGGCCATCATAGGGACGCAGCTATGCGTTAGAGGGAGCTAACGATATTGCGATCTCGTTCCGTTGTATAGCTGCGTCCCTATGATGGCCCATCATGTAGAGCCAGCCAAAGGTAGTGGGCCAGCGATGGCAGTACGCATCCACACGTGGCCCATTCCTCAGTGCGTGCTCGAACGCGATTGGGTGCGGACGTTCGTGCTCTATATAATCTCTGAATTAATTTACGTTTTTTTTAATAATAAAAATGACGAGGACGTGGCCTCATCATGAAATTATGAAGTTCTTAGAAACTATATTGGGAAGAAAGCGTTAATATGGCTTTTATTTTGAATCATAGAGCTACTGAAATCAGAACTTAACTATAATATAAGAATTTAAAGAAAATGAAGTACTTATGGAAAGTACCTAAGTAAATACTCTTCATTGCATAAATATAGGCAGCAACAGGCGATTTTATCACTGTAATCGATCTCTTCCAGAATTTCTTCCAAACTCGCGGTTAAAATACAACTTGGAAACCTTGTACAACAAAAAACTATTCTCAATTCGTCTGCATCTTTATATTTTGTTCTAATGTGTTTTATATGTTTGAACTAACTATTTCCAGGCATCGAGCCCTGTTAAACAAATAATATTTTCTGAAAATTTTACGCATTGTCTTACTGTTATAACGACAGGTTCTTGTAGTGATTATTTTTTGCAAACACTACCTAGTTGAAGATTTTACATTTCAGTTAATTTGGTTAAATACCCGTTATTTAAACTTAAATGGGAATGGAGATGTTGGCACTTTATTCGTCATCGTATTGGGGTCAGGTGATGAACTTAATAATTTATAAATGTAGTTAAACTTGAAATTGTTTAATTTTTAGTAACATAAGTCTCTCTACCCATTAAAAGCATTGCCCGGAGTAGGACCAACATATTCGTATTCGTATATAGTTGTAGTCGTATGCGTCTCAGTTGTAGCCTGAGTCTCATAAACGCAAGGCCCGTCGTACAGTATGTACCAGTCTTGGAACGGGGTGGAGGGATGTTTGCACTTGTACTCGCAAATGCTGTGGTACGTGGTGTAGTCGTTGGCACAATACTCGTAGACCGGTTTGCAGCCGCACGGTCCACGGCCGTTCTGAGAACACACTAGTCCATACTGAACCACTGAAATACAAGAGTATATACAATTTAGAAAGCTGTAAAATATGACTTTAGTAATGTATATTACGTGACATAAAGAAAACAAAAATCTAAATATGAACAGTTTTGACTTAAATTATTTGGTGAAAACGAAGAAAACCTAATGTATGTCAAAAAAATGCAACGTTTTAAAAAAAGTCACTAAATGACGGTTGTATGGCATGCCGAGCACATGTAGGATTTTTCCACATAGAACTATCTATCAATAATGTTTTGCAAACTCCGAAAACAATCGAGCTCTGGTTATAAGGTAGGTAAACTTGATGTGGTCCATTTATTTCTATGAATGATTATTAATCTATTTAAAACTAAAGAAATTAAAGCAGTTTTTAATAAAGCAAGTTCACCTAAAATTAAATCGTTCTTAAATCATAAAACAATATCTGTTGTCATAAGATAGTTAATTATTAATTATAATTTGTTGATCCAATTCAATTACAAGGAATGTTGTACTTACAGAACCAAAACGCCGCTGTAATCTTCATGTTCACCTCGAGTACTTACTGGTGCCAGATTGAGAAAATTATAATCGCTGTTTAATTAATGGCAATTAGTTATACTAATGTATACTTACACTCGAACACATTTGGAGCAGCACATAGCAAAGTACAACTATAGATCTGCCATGAAAAAGAAATCATTACTGTAAACGCTAAATTTAATATATAGACTGGCAAACCAAAAAGCGCAGTAACAGTCAGAGTAACATGCTATACCCATCCTGTTTTTAGTAGTAAGAGTACTAGCATTAGAAAAAGACAGTATGATTCTCCTTGTCTTTGCTTGAAGTGAAACAAACTCTGGCCTAACTATAGGTAGAATTTTTTAAAGATGAACTCCAATTCCTCTCAAAACTTGACAAAAGACACCGCGCCGTCGTCTATGGCTCAGTATAGAACAAGAGCTCAAAGAAAACGGACCTGTGTTAAATCGTCCTGCGCGCCTTATGTATAGAAGCCATTAAACCGGGTAATCTTGTATAGAACTCCCAAAATGTAGTGACCTATTAAATTAAAAATTTCATGAGACATATTAACATTATAAAATAACACGGTTACACTCACGGGACTTAGTCAGGTCTCGCGACATGTTTCGGAGAGCCTAGGTCTAGGGTGACTAAAGTGCCGTGAGTGTAACCGTGTTATTTTATAACGTATATAGTGACCTGTCTCCATTGCCCTATATTTGCGAGAAGTGTACTGCGATTAAATTATCAAGATCCCTGGTAGTTCATTTTTGAAATATTTACTGTATTTAATATTATGAATAGATTTATCCTTATTTTATTTATTTTGAAATTTACTTTAAAACTTAACCTGTTTACATTCTTATTACTTTTAACCCTGTTTAGTTAGGGTCTGATGATATTGGTAGAATAGAAGCTGGTCGCCTACCAGCACTCCCTATCCACTCATCACAACTCCACCGTGTTTGCGCTCATTAGAATTACGAGCACTACCGCTTGAGATAAGGTCCAGCATCTCACTATGGTGTAAGGAGCTGGTCATCAGAACTCTGTATCTACTTGTCACAACTCTAGCGTACTTGTCGCCGAAAATTATGTCTACTTTAAAATTCAATATGACGGTTATACATTTTGTCTGAAAAATCGTCATGGTACTCGTTTTCGGCTAAAAAGGTTGTAGATTTTGAAAAGTATGTATGTAAAGTATGGTGCATTATGGCTGTGAACTTGTGGTGGTACTTAGTGAGTTTTGCTTGTCACTGATTTCTCTAAAAAAGGTTCTCAATCGTCAGCATCTTTGTACTTTGTTTTAATATATTTTATTTGTATTAACTTAATATCCGTAGGAACCTATTTAAACCTATAAGTTATATGATGTTTTAGTCTGAAGAGGAATATTGTACAGTTCTTCCCATTGATATTAAGTTAGAACCTGATGTTTTTTTTAAGTTTTAGATGATTTCGACTTAGAATCTTGAGCTCTTTAAATCTTATTAGGACACAACAATATCCCAAAATGTTCATAATTTTTTAGTTACTTCTATTCTGTTACCGCCATAAGAAGTCTATGGAAAATTGGTGACGGAATGGAAAAAAAAATTAGGAACACATTTTTTGTCCTAATAAAATCAAAACAGGTCGTATTTCTGATCCGAAATCAACTAACATTTTTCAAATAAAAGTAAAAGTGGAATGACCAACTTTAAATAAATTGGCCCAAGCATGGCTATAATATTTTTCTTCCTCCTAGCATTTGTCCCGGCTTGGGGTCCGCTTGACAACTTAATCCCATGAATTAGCGTAGACACTAGTTTTTACCAAAACGACTGCCATTTAGAGGGGAAATTAGGCCTTCTTGGGATTAGTTCTGGCTTCCTTACGATGTTTTCCTTCATCGTAAAGCGATTTGTAAATATCAAATTTTATTCCGTACATAAGTTCTGAAAAACTTAGTGGTACGAGCCGCGAGCCGGGATTTGAACCCGAGACCTCCGGATTGAAAGTCGTACGCCGCAAGGCTACCAGCGTTTTTTCCAAGCATGCCTATAGTGTAGTGATTATTTTCTTACAAACAGTACTTGGAGATTTTACATGATATCTAGCATACCTACCAGTTATTTGTACTTAAATAAGAATAGGGATATTGCACTTCTTCATGAAATTGGGGTCAGGTGAGGAAGTTTACTTATAAATGTTTTGAAAGTTGTAACTCTTTAATTTTCAGTAACATACGATGTACATAAATCTACCCATTTACATCGTTTTCGTCTAATAAATAGCTATAAAATGTAGTGTAATCTGTCTTAGTTGTAGTCGCATACCTCTCAGTGGTAATCTGAGTCTGAGGCTCATAAACACAAGGCCCATTGTATAGTATGTACCAGTCTTGGAACGGGGTGGAAGGATGTTTGCACTTGTACTCGCAAATGCTGTGGTACGTGGTGTAGTCGTTGGCACAATACTCGAAGACCTGTTTGCAGCCGCACGGTCCACGGCCGATCTGCAAAAATACTAGTCCTAACTGAACCACTGAAATACAAAAGTATATACAATTTATAAAGCTGTAAAATATGACCGGATGAATATATTAAGTACGTGTAAAGAAAACAATAACCTAAATATGAACAGTTTTGACTTAAATTATTTGGTGAAAACGAAGAAAACCTAAAGTATGTAAAAAAACAGCTTTTTTTAAGTTTTAATATGACGCTTGTATGTATGCCGAGCACATGTGGTATTTTACACATAGAACATCTATCGTTACATGACAAGCTATGTTCATGTTTTGCAAACTCTGAAAACAATCGAACTCTGGTTATAAGGTAGGTAAACTTAACATGGTTTATTTATTCCAATGTATGATTATTTATTTATTTAAAACTGAACTATTTAAAGGAGAATTCAATAAGGTCTTAAAGCATAAAACAATATCTGTTACCATAAAATAGCTAATGATTAATTAATTTTTTTTGACCAAATTCAACATACATACATACATACAATCACGCCTATATGTTAAAAGGGGTAGGCAGAGATCACGGATTTCCATTTACTACGATCAATGCAGCAAAACGGTTCTCCGTGAGCAACTTCTCGCTCCCGTGAAAGACGTAACGTGAAATTCAACAATTAGGTATGATATTATTAAATACTCGAAAATGTACTTACAGAAACAAAACGCCGCTGTAATCTTCATGTTCACCTCGAGTACTTACTGGTGCCAGATTGAGGAAATTATAATCGCTGTTTAATTAATGGCAATTAGTTATACTAATGTGTACTTACACTCGAACACATTTGCACTGGCACCTTCCTTAACTTTTCTACAGTTTTTGGGGTCCACAGTTAACCGTAATATACCCTTATATAATCAGTAGCCAGTCTTTATATTTTCGCCGTGTCTGTTTGTCTGTCTGTCCGCAGCCTAGTTCAGTGTCGTTATGACTTGGTACTTGTATTAATTAAGATGAGAAAACGGATTTTTTTCCGTATCTCAAAAGCAAACAATGGAACCCTTATTCACTCTGTCTGTCCGTCTGTCACAGCCGATTTACTCTGAAAGTACTGTACTTATCCCATGCCTTGCCCGAGTCCTTGGCAACATATCAAATGTAATACATAATACTAGACGTGATTTTTTATAATTCTTAAGTTTTAAAATACAACTTTCATCGCAGACTCAGCGATAGATAATAAAGACCTTGATGGTATTTATTATATTTACACACATATTTTTGAAAATAAATTGTGTTTTAAGAAATAAGTGCTAAACTTACGGAACTGCAAGACATGTGTAGTTTCGGTGGCGCCATATTGAGGATAGCTAAATAATTAACCTGACCTTTATGGGGAGCATTTTTGAGTAAAATAAAGGATAGTAGATCAACATATTTACGTTGGAAATAACTTATTAAGTAGTAAAATTAAGGTTCTACTTTAGATGTTGTAATTCTTAATGTATCACGGGTATTACGTTACCAAGTAAAGGGTTAAAATAGTTTCGCAATTTATCTGCATCTTTATATTTTGCTTTAAATGTATTTTATATATTCTAACTATTTGCAGGCATCGAGGGCTGTTACACAAATTATATATTCTGAAAGGTAATATTTTACAGTTTGTCCCATTGTTATAACGACAGGTTATTCAAATATTACGCATGCCTATGGTGTAGTGATTATTTTTTGCATTTATTAGTTGAAGATTTTACGTTTCAGTAGATCTGGTTAAATACCAGTTATTTAAACTATAATGAGAATGGGAATGTTGGCACTTTATTTGTTATCGTATTGAGGTCAGGTGAAGAACTTTTTAATTTATAAATGTAGTTAAACTTGAAAATGTTGAATTGATAGTAACATACAACGTACATCTCTACCCCCCGTTTATAGCGTTGGACGCTTCAGGAATATCGTAGACATAATTGGATATAGTTGTAGTCGTATGCGTCTCAGTTGTAGCCTGAGTCTCATAAACGCAGGGCCCGTCGTACAGTATGTACCAGTCTTGGAACGGGGTGGAGGGATGTTTGCACTTGTACTCGCAAATGCTGTGGTACGTGGTGTAGTCGTTGGCACAATACTCGAAGACCTGTTTGCAGCCGCACGGTCCACGGCCGATCTGCGAAAATACTAGTCCTAACTGAACCACTGAAATACAAAAGTATATACAATTTATAAAGCTGTAAAATATGACCGGATGAATATATTAAGTACGTGTAAAGAAAACAATAACCTAAATATGAACAGTTTTGACTTCAATTATTTGGTGAAAACGAAGAAAACCTAAAGTATGTAAAAAAATCAGCTTTTTTTAAGTTTTAATATGACGCTTGTATGGCATGCCGAGCACATGTGGGATTTTACACATAGAACATCTATCGTTACATGACAAGCTATGTTCATGTTTTGCAAACTCTGAAAACAATCGAGCTCTGGTTATAAGGTAGGTAAACTTAATATGGTTCATTTATTCCAATGTATGATTATTTATTTATTTAAAACTGAACTATTTAAAGGAGAATTCAATAAGGTCTTAAAGCATAAAACAATATCTGTTACCATAAAATAGCTAATGATTAATTAATTTTTTTTGACCAAATTCAACATACATACATACATACAATCACGCCTATATCTTAAAAGGGGTAGGCAGAGATCACGGATTTCCATTTACTACGATCAATGCAGCAAAACGGTTCTCCGTGAGCAACTTCTCGCCCCCGTGAAAGACGTAACGTGAAATTCAACAATTAGGTATGATATTATTAAATACTTGAAATATTGTACTTACAGAAACAAAACGCCGCTGTAATCTTCATGTTCACCTCGAGTACTTACTGGTACCAGATTGAGAAAATTATAATCGCTGTTTAATTAATGGCAATTAGTTATACTAAAATGTGTACTTACACTCGAACACATTTGCATTGGCACATTCTTTAACTTTTCTACAGTTTTTGGGGTCCGCAGTTAACCGTAATATACCCTTATATGTATAATCCGTAGCCAGTCTTTATATTTTCGCCGTGTCTGTTTGTCTGTCTGTCCGCAGCCTAGTTCAGTGTCGTTATGACTTGGTACTTGTATTAATTAAGATGAGAAAAACGGTTTTTTTTCCGTATCTCAAAAGCAAACAATGGAACCCTTATTCACTCTGTCTGTCCGTCTGTCACAGCCGATTTACTCTGAAAGTACGGTACTTATCCCATGCCTTGCCCGAGTCCTTGGCAACATATCAAATGTAATACATAATACTAGACGTGATTTTTTATAATTCTTAAGTTTTAAAATACAACTTTCATCGCAGACTCAGCGATAGATAATAAAGACCTTGATGGTATTTATTATATTTACACACATATTTTTGAAAATAAAATGTGATTTAAGAAATAAGTTCTACACTTACGGAACTGCAAGACATGTGTGGTTTCGGTGGCGCCATATTGAGGATAACTAAATAATTAACCTGACCTTTATGGGGAGTATTTTTGAGTAAAATAAAGGATAGTAGATCAACATATTTACGTTGGAGATAACTTATTAAGTAGTAAAATTAAGGTTCTACTTTAGATGTTGTTATTCTTAATGTGTCACGGGTATTACGTTACCAAGTAAAGGGTTAAAATAGTTTCGCAATTCGTCTGCATCTTTATATTTTGCTTTTAATGTATTTTATTTATGTTCTAACTAACTATTTTTAGGGAGCAAGGCCTGTTACACAAATTATATATTCTGAAAGGTAATATTTTACAGTTTGTCCCATTGTTATTGTGGTGTCCTGGGGTAGTTCAGGGATAATTATATAGAAAACGTGCAGCTTAGAGTAATCTATTTTATTGACAGACTGACATTCTTATTTGACATTGACATAAGGTGTAACTACTCACAACGTAGATATTCTAAATAGGTAGCATACACCACAATCCTCCACCTTAATTAACTATTATATTAAATGTTTATAAAATGAATTCTTCAAAAATACACCATAAAACAAAGAAAGGAATAACTAACAAGAAAAACAACAACTAACTAACATTTATAAAACTTCTATAAATTCGTTGCTTTCCGCCTCCCCGCCGGCGCGACAGCACAAGCAGCACCGCTCGCTCTTCCCCCGGGGACGTGCATCTCCTGTTTGCTCTCCGGCGCCGCACTTTTCCGCCGCTCCGGTACAAGCCGCTCCGATATCGACTCTTCCCGGGGACGCAGACTCTTGTCCTGCAGCCCCTTTTCTGCCAACATCCGCACCAGCACAAATGGCACAAGTCGGCAGTCTCTTCGCCGCCGCCAAGACAAGAATAGCTTCGCTCGCTTCCCGCCACCGCGACGACACGAGCAGCACCGCTCGCTCTCCGCTGTCGTGCCAACATGAGCACCTGCGCTCGCTCTCCGCCAACGCGCTGGCACGAGCACGTCCACTCGCTTCCCGCCATCGTGCCGGCACGAGCACGTCCGCTCGATCACCGCTGTCGCGACGGCACCAGCATGTCCAGTTGCTCTCCGCCATCACGCCTCCATGAGCTCACCACTGCCGCGATGGCACGAGCTTTTCCGCCCGCTCTCCGCCACCGCGTCAGCATGAACCCGCTCACCGCTGTCACGAAGGCACGAGCATCCCCACTCGCTCTCCGCCATCGCGCCAGCACAAGTCCATCCTGCTCGCTCTCCGCACCGAGATGCACATCCTTCAGCCTCTTATCTCTCCGCTTCTCCATCTTTTCTGCTCCCTCTATGTTATACTGCGAAGGTTCTGTTCCACCTTCACAATACTTAGTTCATCATCTCTTCTCGCGCCTCGCAGTGCTTGATGTGCCGAGTCATCTCCTGCGACAGCGCTTGCTCCAGCATGTGCATGGCTTCCCATTCAGGCCACTGCCTCGTTCTTCGGGTTTCGCGTTCCGCCTTCTCTTTCCGACCGAAATTACCCACGCGTTTACCGTTTGACACTTTTTTTTATCTCGTCGCCAAATGTGGTGTCCTGGGGTATTTCAGGGATAATTATATAGAAAACGTGCAGCTTAGAGTAATCTATTTTATTGACAGACTGACATTCTTATTTAACATTGACATAAGGTGTAACTGCTCACAACGTAGATATTCTAAACGTAAATATTACGCATGCCTATGGTGTAGTGATTATTTTTTGCAAACACTACCTAGTTGAAGATTGTATATTTCAGATAATTTGGTTAAATACCCGTTATTTAAACTTAAATGGGAATGGAGATGTTGGCACTTTATTCGTCATCGTATTGGGGTCAGGTGAAGAACTTAATAATTTAAAAATGTACTTAAACTTGAAAATGTTTAATTTTTAGTAACATACATAAGACAACATACAACGTACATAAATCGCTACCCATTTATACTGTTGCCTCGAGTTGTATAATCGTCTGGAGTATTAGTAGCACCCTCGTAGACATAACTGGATATAGTTGTAGTCGTATGCGTCTCAGTTGTAGCCTGAGTCTCATAAACGCAGGGCCCGTCGTACAGTATGTACCAGTCTTGGAACGGGATGGAGGGATGTTTGCACTTGTACTCGCAAATGCTGTGGTACGTGGTGTAGTCGTTGGCACAATACTCGAAGACCTGTTTGCAGCCGCATGGTCCACGGCCGATCTGCGAAAATACTAGTCCTAACTGAACCACTGAAATACAAAAGTATATATGTTACTGTAAAAGCCCGAAATGTACAATTTAAAAAGCTGTAAAATATGACCGGATGAATATATTAAGTACTTGACATAAAGAAAACAATAACCTAAATATGAACAGTTTTGACTTGAATTATTTGGTGAAAACGAAGAAAACCTAAAGTATGTAAAAAAATCAGCTTTTTTTAAGTTTTAATATGACATGCCGAGCACATGTGGGATTTTACACATAGAACATCTATCGTTACATGACAAGCTATGTTCATGTTTTGCAAACTCTGAAAACAATCGAGCTCTGGTTATAAGGTAGGTAAACTTAATATGGTTCATTTATTCCAATGTATGATTATTTATTTATTTAAAACTGAACTATTTAAAGGAGAATTCAATAAGTTCTTAAAGCATAAAACAATAACTGTTGCCATAAAATAGCTAATGATTAATTATAATGTTTTGACCAAATTCAACATACATACATACATACACACAATCACGCCTTTATCCCAAAAGGGGTAGGCAGAGATCACGGATTTCCATTTACTACGATCAATGCAGCAAAACGGTTCTCCGTGAGCCACTTCTCGCCACCGTGAATAACGAGGCGTAACGTGAAATTCAACAATTAGGTATAATATTATTAAATACTCGAAATATTGTACTTACAGAAACAAAACGCCGCTGTAATCTTCATGTTCACCTCGAGTACTTACTGGTGCCAGATTGAGAAAATTATAATCGCTGTTTAATTAATGGCAATTAGTTATACTAAAATGTGTACTTACACTCGAACACATTTACATTGGCACATTCTTTAACTTTTCTACAGTTTTTGGAGTCCGCAGTTAACCGTAATATACCCTTATATGTATAATCCGTAGCCAGTCTTTATATTTTCGCCGTGTCTGTTTGTCTGTCTGTCCGCAGCCTAGTTCAGTGTCGTTATGACTTTGTACTTGTATTAATTAAGCTGAGAAAACGGATTTTTTCCGTATCTCAAAAGCAAACAATGGAACCCTTATTCATTCTGTCTGTCCGTCTGTCACAGCCGATTTACTCTGAAAGTACTGTACTTATCCCATGCCTTGTCCGAGTCCTTGGCAACATATCAAATGTAATACATAATACTGGACGTAATTTTTGTATAATTCTAAAATACAACTTTCATCGAAGACTCAGCTTTACACACATATTTTTGAAAATAAATTGTGATTTAAGAAATAAGTGCTACACTTACGGAACTGCAAGACATGTGTGGTTTCGGTGGCGCCATATTGAGGATAACTAAATAATTAACCTGACCCTTATGGGGAGTATTTTTGAGTAAAATAAAGGATAGTAGATCAACATATTTACGTTGGAAATAACTTATTAAGTAATAAAATTAAGGTTCTACTTTAGATGTTGTTATTCTTAATGTATCACGGGTATTACGTTACCAAGTAAAGGGTTAAATAGTTTCGCAATTCGTCTGCATCTTTATATTTTGCTTTAAATGTATTTTATATATTCTAACTAACTATTTGCAGGCATCGAGGCCTGTTACACAAATTATATATTCTGAAAGGTAATATTTTACAGTTTGTCCCATTGTTAGTACGACAGGTTATTCAAATATTACGCATGCCTATGGTGTAGTGATTATTTTTTGCAAACAGTACTTAGTTGAAGATTTTACGTTTCAGTAGATCTGGTTAAATACCAGTTATTTAAACTATAATGACAATGGGAATGTTGGCACTTTATTTGTTATCGTATTGAGGTCAGGTGAAGAACTTTTTAATTTATAAATGTAGTTAACCCTCTGCAACAGAACTGAGGTGGGATTCTTGTAATTATTCCACTGAGGAGTAGTCTGTCAGACGTGCATTTTAGTTGCTATTAAATTTAAAAATAATGAACTACTATAAATGTAAGTGTGTTAGTATTTTAATAATATATAGAACCGATAAAGGTTAATTTGTTGGAATAAAACTCATAAATCAGTAGAATATTCAATATTGTTTATAGTCATCATAATATAGGAAATTTTTAACACAGGCCCCTTTAAAAAAATATATAAAAAAACAGAATCAAAAAAACAATAATTATAACTTAAATTTACCTTCTTCTGGCATAAAATTAACAATAAAAAAATTATAAAAATAATCCTTAGACCAGTTTTTTTATGAGCAGGTGTTTTCGACGTCCTTTAAAAATCTGTTTTAGACCAAACAAATCCATTTTTGCTACGATAACAATCTCGATTTGACGTTTTCTTTTCCTCTAAGTCCTAGTCTGAGCCGCGCTCGCCATTATCGAATTATATACCTAACAATATACTGAGTTGCACCTAGAAAATATTTTCACAATAATTTACTGAGGTTACGACTGGTAGACACTATCTATAAGAATATGATTATTTTACTGACGTGAAGTATGTGAGACAGTATGAGGTTATAACAATATTACTGACAACACGTCTGCTAGACCAATCACTTATTACTGACCTTATGTCCTGTGGACACCAAACAGCTCTAACTCCGCCAGAGCGCACGCCGCTGCTCCCGTCGCTGCACCTGCGGGAGGCATGCGTCCACGCAGGAAGATACAGATAGAGACGGAACGATACGCCGATAAATGGCGACGTAGCAACAGCGCGTAGGTATTTTGGTGTCTGTCAGACGTAACGTCAGTTGCAGAGGGTTAAACTTGAAAATGTTGAATTGATAGTAACATACAACGTACATCTCTACCCCCCGTTTACAGTGTTGGACGCTTCAGGAATATCGTAGACATAATCGGATATAGTTGCAGTCATATGCGTCTCAGTTCTAGCCTGAGTCTCATAAACGCAGGGCCCGTCGTACAGTATGTACCAGTCTTGGAACGGGGTGGAAGGATGTTTGCACTTGTACTCGCAAATGCTGTGGTACGTGGTGTAGTCGTTGGCACAATACTCGAAGACCTGTTTGCAGCCGCACGGTCCACGGCCGATCTGCGAAAATACTAGTCCTAACTGAACCACTGAAATACAAAAGTATATACAATTTATAAAGCTGTAAAATATGACCGGATGAATATATTAAGTACGTGTAAAGAAAACAATAACCTAAATATGAACAGTTTTGACTTCAATTATTTGGTGAAAACGAAGAAAACCTAAAGTATGTAAAAAAATCAGCTTTTTATAAGTTTTAATATGACGCTTGTATGGCATGCCGAGCACATGTGGGATTTTACACATAGAACATCTATCGTTACATGACAAGCTATGTTCATGTTTTGCAAACTCTGAAAACAATCGAGCTCTGGTTATAACGTAGGTAAACTTAACATGGTTCATTTATTCCAATGTATGATTATTTATTTATTTAACTGAACTATTTAAAGGAGAGTTCAATAAGGTCTTAAAGCATAAAACAATAACTGTTGCCATAAAATAGCTAATGATTAATTATAATTTTTTAACCAAATTCAACATACATACATACATACAATCACGCCTATATCTTAAAAGGGGTAGGCAGAGATCACGGATTTCCATTTACTACGATCAATGCAGCAAAACGGTTCTCCGTGAGCCACTTCTCGCCACCGTGAAGAACGAGGCGTAACGTGAAATTCAACAATCTATACATATAATCTATACATATAATAAAGCTGAAGAGGGTCGAAAGTCTGTACATGGAAGATATTCGAAAAAAAGTTGGCTGGGGATACTTAGAATAGATAACAGAACACGTTCAAACAGTTTTTAGAATTTTTGTCTGTTTGTCTGTTTGTCTGTTTATCTGTTTGTCTGTTTATTTGACCGCGCATCACGTGAAAACGGCTGAACGGATTTTGATGAAATTTTGTATAGAGGTAGTTTGAGTCCCGAGAAAGGACATAGGATAGTTTTTATCCCGAAAATCAACCCTGGAAGCGGTGAAAATGGAGTTGAAAGTTTGTATGGAGAATTTTTTACCGCTGAACCGATTCAGATGAAAATTAGTATGGAGATAATTTGAGTCCCGGGAAACGACATAGGATAGTTTTCATCCCGAAAATCAACTCTTTAGTGGGTAAAAACGGGGTTAAAAGTTTGTATGGGGAATCAATAACCGTTGAACGCTGGAGATTTGGGCTCTGGGGAAGGATATAGAATAGTTGATATCCAGAATTAATTAATTAACGGGGGATTACTAATTCCACGCAGACGAAGTCGCGGGCAAAAGCTAGTTAGGTATAATATTATTAAATACTCGAAATATTGTACTTACAGAAACAAAACGCCGCTGTAATCTTCATGTTCACCTCGAGTATTTACTGGTGCCAGATTGAGAAAATTATAATCGCTGTTTAATTAATGGCAATAAGTTATACTAAAATGTGTACTTACACTCGAACACATTTGCATTGGCACATTCCTTAACTTTTCTACAGTTTTTGGGGTCCGCAGTTAACCGTAATATACCCTTATATGTATAATCCGTAGCCAGTCTTTATATTTTCGCCGTGTCTGTTTGTCTGTCTGTCCGCAGCCTAGTTCAGTGTCGTTATCACTTGGTACTTGTATTAATTAAGATGAGAAAACGGATTTTTTTCCGTATCTCAAAAGCAAACAATGGAACCCTTATTCACTCTGTCTGTCCGTCTGTCACAGCCGATTTACTCTGAAAGTTCTGTACTTATCCCATGCCTTATCCGAGTCCTAGGCAACATATCAAATGTAATACATAATACTGGACGTGATTTTTTTATAATTCTTAAGTTTTAAAATACAACTTTCATCGAAGACTCAGCGATAGATAATAAATACATTGATGGTATTTATTATATTAACACACATATTTTTGAAAATCAATTGTGATTTAAGAAATAAGTGCTACACTTACGGAACTGCAAGACATGTGTAGTTTCGGTGGCGCCATATTGAAGATTAGCTTTTGCCCGCGACTTCGTCTGCGTGGAATTAGTAATCCCCCGTTAAGGTATGAATTCTGGATATCAAATATTCTATATCCTTCCCCAGAGCTCAAACTATCTCCAGCATTCAACGGTTATCGATTCCCCATACAAACTTCCAACCCCCTTTTCAGCCCCTCTAGGGTTGATTTTCGGGATGAAAACTATCCTATGTCGTTTTCTGGGACTCAAATTATCTCCATACTGATTTTCATCTAAATCTGCTCAGTGGTTAAAAATTCTTCATACAAACTTTTAACCCCCTTTTCACCCCCTCCAGGGTTGATTTTCGGGATAAAAAAAACTATCCTATGTCCTTTCCCGGGACTCAAACTATCTCTATACAAAATTTCATCAAAATCCGTTCAGCCGTTTTCACGTGATGCGCGGTCAAATAAACAGACAAACAGATAAACAGACAAACAGACAAAAATTCTAAAAACTGTTGGAACGTGTTCTGTTATCGATTCTAAGTATCCCCAGCCAACTTTTTTTTAAATATCTTCCATGTACAGACTTTCGACCCTCTGGCCTCTTCAGTATTATATGTACTAGCTTTTGCCCGCGACTTCGTCTGCGTGGAATTAGTAATCCCCCGTTAATTAATTAATTCTGGATATCAACTATTCTATATCCTTCCCCAGAGCCCAAATCTCCAGCGTTCAACGGTTATTGATTCCCCATACAAACTTTTAACCCCGTTTTTACCCACTAAAGAGTTGATTTTCGGGATGAAAACTATCCTATGTCGTTTCCCGGGACTCAAATTATCTCCATACAAATTTTCATCTGAATCGGTTCAGCGGTAAAAAATTCTCCATACAAACTTTCAACTCCATTTTCACCGCTTCCAGGGTTGATTTTCGGGATAAAAACTATCCTATGTCCTTTCTCGGGACTCAAACTACCTCTACACAAAATTTCATCAAAATCCGTTCAGCCGTTTTCACGTGATGCGCGGTCAAATAAACAGACAAACAGATAAACAGACAAACAGACAAAAATTCTAAAAACTGTTTGAACGTGTTCTGTTATCTATTCTAAGTATCCCCAGCCAACTTTTTTTCGAATATCTTCCATGTACAGACTTTCGACCCTCTTCAGCTTTATTATATGTATAGACTAGCTTTTGCCCGCGACTTCGTCTGCGTGGAATTAGTAATCCCCCGTTAATTAATTAATTCTGGATATCAACTATTCTATATCCTTCCCCAGAGCCCAAATCTCCAGCGTTCAACGGTTATTGATTCCCCATACAAACTTTTAACCCCGTTTTTACCCACTAAAGAGTTGATTTTCGGGATGAAAACTATCCTATGTCGTTTCCCGGGACTCAAATTATCTCCATACTAATTTTCATCTGAATCGGTTCAGCGGTAAAAAATTCTCCATACAAACTTTCAACTCCATTTTCACCGCTTCCAGGGTTGATTTTCGGGATAAAAACTATCCTATGTCCTTTCTCGGGACTCAAACTACCTCTATACAAAATTTCATCAAAATCCGTTCAGCCGTTTTCACGTGATGCGCGGTCAAATAAACAGACAAACAGATAAACAGACAAACAGACAAACAGACAAAAATTCTAAAAACTGTTTGAACGTGTTCTGTTATCTATTCTAAGTATCCCCAGCCAACTTTTTTTCGAATATCTTCCATGTACAGACTTTCGACCCTCTTCAGCTTTATTATATGTATAGATATAGATGTATAGATGTATAGATAGAATAGATAACTAAATAATTAACCTGACCTTTATGTGGAGTATTTTTGGGTTAAATAAAGGATAGTAGATCAACATATTTTCGTTGGAAATAACTTAATATTATGTAGTAAAATTAAGGTGTTACTTAGATTTTGTTATTCTTCATGTATCACGGGTATTACGTTGGCAAGAAAAGGGGTAAAATAGTTTCTCAATTCGTCTGCATCTTTACATTTTGTTTTAATGTGTTTTATATGTTTTAACTAACCATTTGCAGGCATCGAGGCCTGTTACATAAATTATATTTTCTGAAAGGGAATATTTTATAATTCGTCCCATTGTTATAACGATAGGTAATTCAAATATTAAGTATGCCTATAGTGTACCTAGTGTTTATTTTTTGCAAACAGTACATATTTAAAGATTTCAGTAGATCTGGTTATATACCAGTTATTTAAACTTAAATGGGAATGGGGATATTGGCACTTTATTCGTCATCGTATTGAGGTCAGGTGAGGAACTTAATAATTTATAAATGTGGTTAAACTTGAAAATGTTTAATTTTTAGTAACATACAACGTACATAAATCTCTACCTCCCGTTTTGAGTGTCGGACGCTTTAGGAATATCGTAGACATAATCGGATATAGTTGTAGTCGTATGCGTCTCAGTTTTAGCCTGAGTCTCATAAACGCAGGGCCCGTCGTAAAGTATGTACCACTCTTGGAACGGAGTGGAGGGATGTTTGCACTTGTACTCGCAAATGCTGTTGTACGTGGTGTAGTCGTTGGCACAATACTCGAAGACCTGTTTGCAGCCGCACGGTCCACGGCCGATCTGCGAAAATACTAGTCCTAACTGAACCACTGAAATACAAAAGTATATATGTTACTGTAAAAGCCCGAAATGTACAATTTAAAAAGCTGTAAAATATGACCGGATGAATATATTAAGTACGTAACATAAAGAAAACAATAACCTAAATATGAACAGTTTTGACTTAAATTATTTGGTGAAAACGAAGAAAACCTAAAGTATGTAAAAAAATCTGCTTTTTTTAAGTTTTAATATGACATGCCGAGCACATGTGGGATTTTACACATAGAACATCTATCGTTACATGACAAGCTATGTTCATGTTTTGCAAACTCTGAAAACAATCGAGCTCTGGTTATAAGGTAGGTAAACTTAATATGGTTCATTTATTCCAATGTATGATTATTAATCTATTTAAAATAAACTATTTAAAGAAGAATTAAATTCGTTCGTCACTATCACTATCACTACATAGTATAAAACAAAGTCGCTTACTGCTGTCTGTCCCTATGTATGCTTAGATCTTTAAAACCACGCAACGGATTTTAATGCGGTTTTTTTAATAGATAGAGTGATTCAAGAGGAAGGTTTATATGTATAACTGGACCCGTGCAAAGCCGGGGCGGGTCGCTAGTAAAGCATGAAACAGTACCTGTTGTCATAAGATAGTTAATGATTAATTATAATTTGTTGACCAAATTCAACAAATATGTATAATATTAGAGGTATTTAACACAAACAATGTTGTACTTACAGAAACAAACCGCCGCTGTAATCTTCATGTTCACCTCGAGTACTTGGTTAGTTACTGGTGCCAGATTGAGAAAATTATAATCGCTGTTTAATTAATGGCAATTTGTTATACTAATGTGTACTTACAATCGAACACATTTACATTAGCACATTCCTTAACTTTTACAGTTTTTGGGGTCCGCAGTTGACCGTGATATACCCTTATACCTCTATAATCCGTAGCCAAATTTTATAATTTCGCCGTGTCTGTTTATCTGTCTGTCCGCAGCTTAGCTCATCAGTGATCGTTATGACTTGGTACTTGTTTTAATTAGGCCGAGAAAACGTATTTTTTCCCGTACCTCAAAAACAAAAAATGGCTTATTCACTCTGTCTGTCCTTCTGTGACAACCGATTTACTCTGAAGCTAGTGTACCAGTTAAAATTAAATTTGGTTTATTATTATTCTTGGTTTTGCAATTTTTGTCGTTTCATATATCAAATGAAAGGGCTTGACCCGACCTGATCCAACTTGGACTTTGTTTTTAACCCCCCTAATTTTTTTCGGCTTCTAAATCTGACCGGCCGGGATGAATACATTTGAAGTCGGATCAGTTAGATAGTGTTTATTTACAAAATTGTATTGATGTCCGTTATCCTACTAATTTGATCAAAAATTTTACTCAGGATACTGATAACTTTAGGAAATATCAACTCTTCGTCAGAATTTACTTTGTACAGGTATAAAAGATATCATATCAAATGTCATCGTATGTAGGTACACCGTATAGTCAAATTGTATTATTTTTAACCGACTTCAATTCCATAGAAGAAGGAGGTTCTGCATTCGGTTTGGTGTTTTTTTTATGTATGTTCACGGATTACTCCGAGACCCGTGCTCCGATGTTAGTATTTCTTTTTTTGTTTGAAAGGATCTACATCCAATGTGGTCCCATATTAATCTGGTGCTGTTCTGATGATGGAATCCATGAGGAATTGAGGGAACTCCTGAATTTTTAAAGGCACAGGTATGGTGATTTGGGTGTTTTCTTAAGCATATTCTCACGAATGCTTAGAAAAAAAAGGAAGAGTAGAAAAATCCACTGCCTCAGGCGAGACTCGAACTCGTGAACCTGGGAAACATTCCCATCGCTCTGACCAACTGAGCTACTGAGACTATACCTGATGGCTGCGAATTTCTCCACCTGTATACCTACGTGCAATCCATACCGTATTAGATTAATTATATAGTAAAATCTACAATTCACTGAACAAATAGCCGCGTTCGTATTAACTCTTCCAAATTTGGCTCGGCACCGACTTCAAACATATCAGTTGGTAACGCATAAAAATAATATAACGATTCATTTTAACCTTTTTCAATTCGGTTTATCTTTTTTTTGTAAAAAGTTTTTTTTTCCAATTTCTGTCAGTTTATCACATTTTTTTAGTATTTACGTGTTAAGAACTTGTAAAAAGTAAATCTAGTCAGTTCTATAATTTTATGCACATAATTATAATAAAGCAGCAGTGCTTAATTTACCGTTTTGTTTGATGCAAGTATTTTTTAATTCTTGCTCCCTAATTCATACAGACTAGTGCACTTTTATTGGCCATATCATACATATTGAGGCTTGTACGGGTTGCAGTGCATGTAACATATGGTAATTTTAAACAAAAAAGAACCAACTTCCTATTGGGATCATATTGGGGTCAGGTGAGGAAGTTTATAATTTATAAATGTAGTTAAACTTGTAAATGTTTAATTTTTAGTGAAATACAACATACATAAATCTTTAACCATTCATACTGTTAAGCGGAGTTATATCGTATATAGTTGGAATCGTCTCAGTTGTAGCCTGAGTCTCATAAACGCACGGCCCGTCGTACAGTATGTACCACTCTTGGAACTGTGTGGAGGGATGTTTGCACTTGTACTCACAAATGCTGTGGTACGTGGTGTAGTCGTTGGCACAATACTCGTAGACCGGCTTGCAGCCGCACGGTCCACGGCCATTCTGAGAAAACACTAGTCCTAACTGTACCACTGAAATACAAGAGTATATACAATTAATAAAGATGTAAAATATGACTGGGCTAATATATTACGTGACATAAAGAAAACGAACACCTAAACATGAACAGTTTTGACTTAAATTATTTGGTGAAAACGAAAAAAACCTAAGGTATGTAAAAAAAAAATCAGCTTTTTTTGAGTTTAAATATGACATGCCGAGCACATGTGGGATTTTACACATAGAACATCTATCGTTACATGACAAGCTATGTTCATGTTTTGCAAACTCTGAAAACAATCGAGCTCTGGTTATAAGGTAGGTAAAATTAATATGGTTCATTTATTCCAATGTATGATTAATAATCGAATAAAACTAAACTATTTAAAGAAGAATTAAATTAAACAAGTTCACTTAAAATAAAATCGTTCTTAAAGCATAAAACAATACCTGTTGTCAAAAGACAGTTAATTATTAATTATAATTTGTTGCCCAAATTCAACAAATATAATATATTATAATTAAAAACCAACAATGTTGTACTTACAGAAACAAACCGCCGCTGTAATCTTCATGTTCACCTCGAGTACTTGGTTAGTTACTGGTGCCAGATTGAGAAAATTATAATCGCTGTTTAATTAATGGCAATTTGTTATACTAATGTGTACTTACAATCGAACACATTTACATTAGCACATTCCTTAACTTTTACAGTTTTTGGGGTCCGCAGTTGACCGTGATATACCCTTATACCTCTATAATCCGTAGCCGAATTTTATATTTTCGCCGTGTCTGTTTATCTGTCTGTCCGCAGCCTAGCTCATCAGTGATCGTTATGACTTGGTACTTGTTTTAATTAGGCCGAGAAAACGTATTTTTTCCCGTACCTCAAAAGCAAAAAATGGCTTATTCACTCTGTCTGTCCGTTTGTGACAACCGATTTACTCTGAAGCTAGTGTACCAGTTAAAATTAAATTTGGTTTATTATTATTTTTGGTTTTGCAATTTTTGTCGTTTCATATATCAAATGAAAGGGCTTGACCCGACCTGATCCAACTTGGACTTTGTTTTTAACCCCCCTAATTTTTTTCGGCTTCCAAATCTGACCGGCCGGGATGAATACATTTGAAGTCGGAGCAGTTAGATAGTGTTTATTTACAAAATTGTATTGATGTCCGTTATCCTACTAATTTGATCAAAAATTTTACCCAGGATACTGATAAGATAACTTTAGGAAATATCAACTCTTCGTCAGAATTTACTTTGTACAGGCATAAAAGATATCATATCAAATGTCATCGTATGTAGGTACACCGTATAGTCAAATTGTATTATTTTTAACCGACTTCAATTCCATAGAAGAAGGAGGTTCTGCATTCGGTTTGGTGTTTTTTTTTATGTATGTTCACGGATTACTCCGAGACCCGTGCTCCGATGTTAGTATTTCTTTTTTTGTTTGAAATGATCTACATCCAAAGTCGTCCCATTTTACAGGCACATTATACATTTTAAAGGCACAGGTATGGTGATTTGGGTGTTTTGTTAAGCAACTCAAGCATATTCTGAAGAATGCTTAGAAAAAAAAGGAAGAGTAGAAAAATCCACTGCCTCAGGCGAGACTCGAACTCGTGACTCTGGGTAACATTCCCATCACTCTGACCAACTGAGCTACTGAGACTATACCTGATGGCTGCGAATTTCTCCACCTGTATACCTACGTGCAATCCATACCGTATTAGATTAGTTATATAGTAAAATGTACAATTCACTGAACAAATAGCCTCGTTCGTAACGCATAAAATAATATAACGATTCATTTTAACCTTTTTGAAGTCGGTTTATCTTTTTTTGTAAAAAGATTTTTTTTTCAAATTTCTGTCAATTTATCACATTTTTTTTAGTATTTACGTGTTAAGAACTTGTAAAAAGTAAATCTAGTCAGTTCTATAATTTTATGCACATAATTATAATAAAGCAGCAGTGCTTAATTTTATTTACCGTTTTGTTTGATGCAAGTATTTTTTAAGTCTTGCTCCCTAATTCATACAGACTAGTGCACTATTACTAAGGTAATTTTTAACTATTACCTTTTGGCCATGTCATACATATTGAGTATCATTGGCCATGTCATACATATTGAGGCTTGTACGGGTTGCTTATTTACAAAAGCTATACTATTAGAGTTCAGGTGCAAACTGGACTAGATTAGCTTTTGTTTCTGCAAATTACTTTAAAATATCTAGTCTATCTCAGTTACAAATGTCACTCAAATAGATTAGCTTTTTGCCGGCATATTTATAGAGATTATATATCAACAATACCTAGTTGAGTTGAGTTCAGGCAAAAGTTTACACTGTAGAAAACAAATTATGCATAAAGTACAAGTAGGCACCAAATTTATTGGTTCTGCTAAAAAGTGAGTTAGGTTAGCTTAGAACTGCGACTCTTAACCAAATCAAACAGCTGCTCAAAAAGTGGGTTAGGTTAGGTTAGAACTGCGACCCTTAACCAAATCAAACAGCTGCTCAAAAAGTGGGTTAGGTTAGAACTGCGATCCTTAACCAAATGAAACAGCTGCTCAAAAAGTGGGTTAGATTACGTTAGAACTGTGACCCTCAACTAAATCAAACAACTGCTCAAAAAGTGGGTTAGGTTAGAACAACACAAATTTACAAAATTACTGAGTCTTTAATATACTTTTCTTAAGATCATAACAGTCTAGCTTTTGTAGCTGCAATATTAGTATGAATTTTATTCACAAAGCCTTTGCGATTAAAGTCAATTTCAGGACTGTAATGGATTAGGGTATTGTCAACTTTTTGCAAAATTAAAGTTAATCTAGTTCCGTTCGCATCAGAACTCAAATAGTATAGATTTTGTAAATACGCGTACGGCTTGCAGTGCATGTAACATATTATATGGTAATTTTAAACAAAAAAGAACCAACTTCCTATTGGGATCATATTGGGGTCAGGTGAGGAAGTTTATAATTTATAAATGTAGTTAAACTTGTAAATGTTTAATTTTTAGTGAAATACAACATACATAAATCTTTACCCATTTATACTGTTAGGCGGAGTTATATCGTATATAGTTGGAATCGTCTCAGTTGTAGCCTGAGTCTCATAAACGCAGGGCCCGTCGTACAGTATGTACCACTCTTGGAACTGGGTGGAGGGATGTTTGCACTTGTACTCGCAAATGCTGTGGTACGTGGTGTAGTCGTTGGCACAATACTCGAAGACCGGTTTGCAGCCGCACGGTCCACGGCCATTCTGAGAAAGCACTAGTCCTAACTGAACCACTGAAATACAAGAGTATAATACAAATTTAAGTTAAGTAGCTATAAAATATGACTGTACTAACTTTTTACGTGACATGGAGAGAGTAAAAATTAAAATAGGAACAGATAAGACTTAAATTATTTGGTGGAAACGAAGAATACTTACCTACACTTCGTTTTTTTTTCAGATTAGAAAAATCGTGCGATTGTCGTCATGCGATTTTTGGGAAAACGATTTTAAAATTTGCCATTTTGCATCGTATTGGCTTAAGCGTATCACTAATAGTGGAAAAAAGTAGTTTCATTTATATTTTGCCCAGATATGGCTGAAAAAAATACAGCTAATGTGTCGAAATCAACCGTTATTTTTCTAATCTGAAAAAAAACGAGGTATAAGGTGCGGTGCCAAAAGTTTTTTTTTAATTTCCCATATGGCGTGTCAGAATGCGTGGCACATTCTTGCCGTAATGCATAATAAGTGGAGTTAATGTGTTTTACTTTACCCTAACAGTAAGAACGAACTATAGATGTAAGTATTAACCTAAGTAAATAAAGCGGTTAGCTTTTGGTGGTAGACCTAGACACACGTACTTTAAAATAAAGACAGATGTTCGGTCTGTGTTGGTCTATACTTTTTCCTGTTTAATGGGGCCCACACACTATCAGTAGGCCTGACGATAGTGGCCTGTCAGTTGTTCGGAGCTGTCAAATTTTTGTTCTACCTGACAGGCTGATATCTTCAGGCGGCCAGAAGCTCTACCATGAGTTATGACATTGACGTTTTCGAGAACGAGTATCGGATGTTCTAGCTGTGCATCTTGCTTGTAACATATTAGTGTAAACGAGATGCACAGATAGCAAATTCGTTACTCGTTCACGATAATTTTATTGTCAATGTTAAAATCATGGTACTAGAGGTACTGATAGTCGGTGTTGAATATTTCACTCGATACTAAACTTGTCTGAGGCAGACAGACGGGAGAACACTTCGGTTGAGTGATATGCGTATTAAAACCTAAAGAAAAACATAACTTAGCAAGTTTGCTTATCAGTATTATCTTTTTAAAACCATTAAACATTACCTGTTTAAATAATATTTTGTATGGTCAGATACCTAATGGATTTATTGACTTACTGAAAGAAAGTGCCTCTATAATCTTCATCTTCACTGAGTAGAGTACCGGCACCGCATTGTCAAAATGATCGCTGTTTAATTAATTGCCATTTGTGGAACTAATGTGTACGTACACTTGAACACATTGACGCAATATTTTGAGTATACCCGGTGTTTATATGAAACATGGTTATACGATTAGCTAACATGATTATTCACGTTACAAATACTATAAACAGGGTTTTCAACAGGTATAACTATAAAGGATGGTTCGGAACAAACGTAGCCGTGCATTAACCGAGTTTTATTTTTATTTTGTTCAAATATTGGAGCAGTGATTATATTTTAATGGAATGTGGATACAATACTTTTAAGGGTCGATTGGCATAAAAAATAGCATGTGAAAATAGTTATTTGTGCAACAAGAGAGGAAAGTTGGTTTTTCTTGCGAGTGTTGATTTTGAATCCCGAGTAAGCGAAAGATTCTATAATTAAATCACGATTCTAAGTTTGAATCTTGAGCGTAGCGAGGGATCTGAAGAACACGAGATGTAAAAAAAAGTTTCCTCTCGTGTGACACATACAACTTTTCACCTTAGTAGTGAGAACATATTAAAGTTAAAAAAACACATTTAGGTATTTACATTCCTGAATGAATAGCATCATCGTTATGACGAAAAGCTTCTAGAAACAAAATTTCACTCCCTGGAGTGACGAAAGTCGCAACTTTTGTCACTCTAGGGAGTGAGGAAAGTAGGCTTGTTCGGACTGCTGAGATGAAAATAAAATATCTCATTTTCATACAAGATGTATGGGAAAAAAAATCCTCGATTTTTGGCTTTTCTAGTCGGATTTTTTTTTCGCTCGATACAAGCTTTTGGTCCTGGATAGGAATGGGATCGAATGGCAACAAAAAAGTTTGTTAAAATGACCTTTCGCATCCGGTATGTTTTGTCCAAAATCTATAAACGCAAATCTTCATCATTCAATTTTAAATCGAGGGAAGGTCTTCTAACACCATTTTCGCGTAGCAGCCCGGGATCTGGTAGCTGCTCTCACTGACCCAGAAAAAAATCCACCCTGTATATGCAATTATGCTATCTAATTGGTCATAAAGTTTTTAATTAACCGAAAATGTCGTTTAGTTACTACAATGCATCGAATTAATTAAAAATTAATCAATTTCACCGTGTACCTAGTTATTAATTAGCACCAGTTTAGGTACCAATTTGACCGCTGAATATAATTTGTGTGGACAAACTTCAACGGGCACAGACGCAAGATTTTTGACTGAGGAGCCGAGCGAAGCGAGGCGACGAACGTCTCCGTTTTCACTGGTACGACGATTTGGCAGATTGATGTGTGTGTATTGATTGGTTGGTTGGTTGGTTGGTTGGTCAGTGTCGGTCTAGAGGTTGCATTTTTCATCCGATTTCGATGAAACTTGGCATGTACGTTCCTTGATTTATTTGACAAAAATTTTCGAGCGATTTTATTGATTGGGGGGAAAATGAGGGGGAAAAGGGGGAAATTTGCTGTTGCGTTATTTATGTTCTCCGAAGTCTACGGTTCATAGAACCACTAGTTATACGTTATACGGAGTGACCAAAAAATAACTCAATACAAAATAACATAATAAGATTTTGGGACGCTACCAGTTCTCCCTAGATGGTTTTGGAACCTGTCAGAGCGATTTGATTTTTGGATTTTTGTATGGCCATTGAGCGCCGGTGGTAAGTAATGGCCATACAAAAGTCCAAAAATCAAATCGATCTGGCAGGTTCCAAAACCATCTAGGGAGAACTGGTAGCGTCCCAAAATCTTACAGCGCACAGGAATTTAGTTCTTTTTAACCGACTTCAAAAAAGGAGGAGGTTCTCAATTCGACTGTTTTTTTTTAATCATTATTGTTTTTTTTGTATGTATGTTACTCCATATCTCCGTGAATCGTGAACCGATTTTCAAAATTTTTTTTTAAATCGAACAGGTATAACCCCTAGATGGTCCCATTGTCACCAAGTCAGGGTCTGATGATGGGATCCTGGAGAAATCGAGGGAACTCTTCAACTATTATAGGCACACCTATAGTGATTTCACTATTTTTTACAGCAACTCGGCCACTTCCTCTTGGAATAGCGGATCCTAAGTGAAGTCGGTTCTTTTTTTGTTTTAAATTATTTGGCCACCTGTCTATTAGTGATTATTATGCTTCCGTAGCCAAAATGGAAAAAACAGAACCCTTAGGCTGCGTTTCCACCAGAGATGAGTGAGGATGTGTTGCGAGGGATGTGTTTGTTAAGAACCAATCCTAGAGCTGCGTTGTGCGAGGATAAACAAATGAAGTGATTCTATTAGTTTTCAAAAACACAATACTCGTAACACATAGCTGGGCGATGAACTATACTCGCCCAGCTATGATATTTGTATCTCTTTTGTTTACACGGGAGCGAGTATCTTTTGTCTTTTGAAATAGCCGATAGCTCATAGTGTACTCGCTCGCGGTGGGACCAGTGCCTTATAGTTTCTTCATGTCCGTCTGCCCGTCCGTCCGTGCATCCGTCTGCGCGAACTTTTGAACCGGAGATCCAAAAAATATTAATAAAACTGAGAAGATATTCACATCGTTATTTGTGTTTTCAATAAAACATTATCGGTCAACGCGTTTTCGAGTTATCTCCAAAAAACTCCTTTCATAGAAATTGAAATAAATTTAAATGTGGAAATATGTAAATATTATTTTATAACTGTATATTTGCATGTATACTTGTATACTTCTAGCAAATAAATTATTTTGATTTTGATTTGATTTGATTTTGATTTGATTTGATTTTGATAGGCAGATACAACCTTTTGATATTCGTTTTTCGATTGTTTTGTATTGGGCTGTGCCGTTCTTGTTCTCCGTTTACAATACCGGGTGTTTCCTGTAATAGGGGCGATAAATTAAAACAAAGGTTCTATTCCTCGAACTAGACAAAGTTTGTTCAGCGAGCTTTAAAAATAACTTATGCTTTGATTTTTAGAACACTTTATAGTTTATTCGAACACGCCATATATTTCGAATTCGATTATGTGTGTAGGGTGACAAGACTGACAATCAATGTCAATTACACGGATTTTAGCGTACATTGAAAATACTATTTAGTTTGTATGAAACATTTACAATCTACAAAAATACATATTTTTTTGAAGTTGTTGAACAAATGTTTTATTGTTTGAGGAGAATCTACGTTTTAATTTATTGCTCCTATTACACACAACAACAAACACCATGTATATTGGAAATATTCTCATGAGAAGGTATTATTTTTTTTGGACCTAGGAGATTAGTTTCCACCCGCCCCTCGTACATGATACGCGTATATATGGTTTTGAAGTAAAATATTCTCAATTCGAGAGCCGTATTGACTTTTTTCCTATTTTCTGTTAATTTACCGATAGCTATTAAAAGGTATAAACCATATTTTTAACCGACTTCAATTCCATTGAGGAAGGAGGTTCTGCATTCGGTTTGGTGTTTTTTTTTTATGTATGTTCACCGATTACTCCGAGACCCGTGGTCCGATTTGAGTAATTCTTTTTATAATATACCTTTTGTCTGAAAGATAACAGAATAATAATGGTAACTGTAATGAAAATGAAAGTTTGGCCCATCAATATCAACAGGTCAGGGTCTGACGATGAGGTTCTGAAGAGTAACTCTTCAAATATTGTAGGCACGTCTATGTAATTTGGATAATAATTGAGCTATTATTTTGCTTCCGGAAAAGACAATTAATGTCGAAATCAGCAGCAGTCATCAGAATGGAACTTTACAATAATAGGCATGATTATAACTGGCCTCCAGGTCACTTTACACTGGTCTTCGGAAGAATACTCACTGGCACTCATAGTGCAGTGAGAATATAAGGCCCACAGACTGCCACCACCAGACTCCGCTTAAACACGGAATCGCACGCAATTGGATACTGCACGTCTGCTGTATTGTAGTATAATGTTCAATATCACTACAATAGTCGGCCACTCGACAAAATGTGTTCCTTGACATGAACCGTCCACTACTGGGGTGTAAGGGGTAAAGGTCCCATAGGGTTGTCCTGTTTATAAATTCGCGGGCTACTGCAGGTACCTCTAGGGACCACCAATGGTTCGTCATGTGGATCACCGGCTATGAACCTCTAAAGCAATGTGTACGGTAGGCTGCAAAAATACATATCCACATTATGAATATTTAAATATAAATATAAAAATATAAATATATTTGGGGACAATCTTACACAAATCAACCTAACCCCAAACTAAGCAAAGCTTGTACTATGGGTGCTAGGCGATGATATACATACTTAGATATATAAATACATACTTATATACATAGAAAACATCCATAACTCAGGAACAAATATTTGAAATTAGCACACAAATAAATGCCCTTACCAGGATTCGAACCCGGGACCTCCAGCTTCGTAGGCAGAATGAATTCATCACATTCATCTAGATCTCAACACTAAGGTACTTTTTTATTTATGTGTAAAATATTGCGTCCCAAGTCGCACCGCTCATCCTAAATCACTTTACAATTTAGATGCATAAATATTTGCGTCGTTTGATTTGGATACTCTGGGACCATGGGGACCCATTGTGAAGGCACTTTACAATGAGATCTCCAAGCACCTTGTCGATTCCTGAGGGCCTAAGCCGAGGCTCAGGCTGACAGTTAACTGGCAACTATTTTAGCCAGAGGCAACTATTTCACTGACATGGTCAGTTTTATATAAAAAGCTTGATTAAAATGTCATTTGTAATGCTGCAGGGAGCATCTTTTATTTGTAAGTTTATTCTAGTTTTACATTTAGGTTATATTTGTATCTCCTTTGAGAATCATGGGCCTTAACATCCCGGTGTTTTGGTACGCTTGCGTGGGGATACAGATCCAACACGCAGAGGCCCCTTGGAGAATTTTGCTATGTATACATTATATTAGGTTTTTCCCGACTACGGAACAATGGTGCTCCAGACCTTTGGGAGGCATATGCGGAGCCGAAATCAACGCGCAGAGGCCCTTTCGTAAATTTAATGAAAAGCTAGGGGTACACGGATGCTGCTCCTGCCCGTTTCATGGGACGCACGCAGCTATAGCACCCGCCGTGGTGCTGGACTGTTGAGAGTTAATGGAGTCTAAAATCTACTAGGCTCATCATCATCATCATCATTTCAGCCTTTTTATCGCCCACTGCTGAGCATAAGCCTCTCTTCGTGTACGCCACTTGTCCCGGTTCTGAGTCAACCTCATCCAAAAGTGGCCCGCAAGCGTCCGAACGTCGTCTACCCATCTAGCTAGCGGACGCCAGGAGCTTCTTTCATCTGAAAGCGGCCACCACTCTCTCAACATTTTGGTCCACCTGTCTACTATGTCTGTCAGTCTGTATGTCTCTGTCTCTTTGGTCTACTAGGCTATTGGGTAAAAAGTATGGACTAACAACTGGACTATTTCATGAATTAATTAGGTTTATTATTTTTACGTCACTCTGGGCGCTAAGTGAGATTTACCGCCCTAGGGCGCAGCGGCAAATCTCACTTCACACCCAGGAGAAGACGTAAAATTATGTACGCACCATGGGCGGTAAAAAAGGAGGCCTCAGATCGCTTGTTTATGGCCCTTACCTTCGGTTCGGGCCACAAATGCCAGCGATCTGGACCCTTCTTTATTTTACCGCCCTAGGTACGTAATGTACTATTGTTGTCTTCTTGTGTACGTATATGTTCCAACATTCTATTGACGCAAATGCATAATAAGTTGTAAGTGATCTAAGATACGCCAACCGAAGGCAGCGATCGTAGATACCCGACAGTGCCTATTTTTCTCCCATTTTCTCCCATTTACCCCTAAGAAGCATCTGTTTCCCTCCGCGATATTTATGACTTCAACCTTTCTTTCTGCCCCTTGATTTAGAGCCATCCCTTAGCGCTATCTTAATTGGTAAAATTCTCGCTCGCTTATAGAGATCTGTATAACAAGGGGTCGTTTGATTTTTGGGGATGCGTTCGCGGAGAACCTTTTTAGGTTTGAGTTCGGCCTTTAATTGAAATTAGCTTGGAAGTTATAAAGAGTTTGTCTTGTTTCAACGTTTTTCAAATAAGTTTTTTTTATTGTAGCCTATCAACAGTCGAGTATAATTTTCTATTGCTCTTAAATCCTCTATTAATTAGGACTAAGATCGGTTTTCTAATAAGAAAATTGTGATTTGTTAAGGATCTGTTTTCAATGTTATCTTATTTTGTAATCAAAATGATATTATATAATAAAAGTGTAATTCTGACAAAAATGTCGCTAAAACGTTTGACGAAGCATCCCTTTTTTAATATTTGACGTGAATTTTATAGCCAATTGAATATTATCAGTTATAAACTTTTTTATACTTCCCTCTTATGGTGGCAACAAGCATACATATATAAGGTGCTAACAAATTAGTCACGGATATTTCAAGAGATAATGCATTTTTGTTTTCATTTACCGAACAAAATATTATAATTAATTTTTAAAATAATCACCCCTATTATGTACCTGTCAAGATGTTTATTACACTTGAGTGATAGTTTAAAGAGGTTCTAGAATGTCTAAAGAGGTCACATTTAATTATTTTATTAACAGGGTGCTTTAACATAGCAAAGTTTCCCAGTTTTCTCCGAAAAAAAACATAACCAATGATGAATAATTTGTTAGCACCTTATACACGAGGTAACAATATTTATTACCTAACAATATTCCTTGGTAAAAGAGCCCATTATGTGTAATAGACAAACCGAGCTTTACCGTTTTAAGAATGATTGATATTGCCATTTTTACGACCTTACGGTCTCAATAGAAGAGTCTATTCAGAATAATAATAGCATATTAGAAAGTATCGGACATGAATCTGTTTGGATGTTCTTATCAACGCCTATTTCGTTAAGTGAAAACAATTGAATGTTACTTAGTATTCCCTTTTCCTGTTCATTTATTTTTAATATTGGAGTTGAGCCGTTTTTTGCACGTGTTTTTCTTTCACTATTAATGAGATTTTAGTAACATATTTTGTTATTATTACTTAATATGTTGGCATATGCTTTGTGTAGCCTAGCGGTAAGACATTCGACTTTTGATTCGGAAGTCTCGGGTTCAAACCCGGCCTCGTACCAATGAGATTTTCGGAACTTATGTAAAGTCGCCATCAAAAATATCGGAGCGGCCAGGGTACTCAAAAATATCTGAGCATGCATTTAACCGCCTTGTCAATAGAGGTGTTGCTCAGTTTGTGACCACCTTGCCGCACTGATATATCTGACGGCGATTGTACTAACGAGATATTATTTTAAAAACAGTCACTTTTCGGTGAAAGAAAACATCGTGGCAAACAAGCATACATACGTTCGCCTGACAGAAAGCGTGTTTAGTATTGAGTATTTATGTACGTGTATTAATAATCATAATTAGTTATATTAATGTGATTTGATTTTTTAAGTCATCTCCGCTCTTATAATGCTGCACCAATCATTAGTTTCTGTTTGGCCCAATGGTTGACTGGTAGAGAATGCCTTAGGGCATTAAGTCCGCCATTTGTACTTTCTTTTATTGTGCAATAATAATATTAAATAAATAATAATAAATAAAGCGCCCACCTTACTTTATGGAGGGTTCACTGTTTTATCACGATCAGCAGAAGTAGCCACTTCTGCTGCTTAGCCAAGCGGGCGTGGTATTTAAAATGATCCACACATGCTCTCGTTTTCTTGGTAATAAATCCATCTCTAGCTCATTTCTAACTCGTCTGTACTGACTGTACAAATAACACAGGAAGGGTGAATTCAAATAAATAAATCAAGGTTTGAACTGTTTATATTTTTCATTTTGATAGTTATATTATAACATATAATTCTTATAGTACCTAATAATCTACTTAATAATATCACATATCACCAGCGTGACCTCATCAAGAGGATACTTCAGCAGAAAACTCATAAACACAAAGACTTTTTGCACATCTATAAACCGGAATCAAGTACAGTCCGTGAGCTCTAAAAAGAACCTTCGGATTTTAGAAAGAGACGTCGGGTATCAATCAATAGTGACACATGAAAAAGCAGAACAGCAATATTACCTTCGTGTGTCGTCACTGATCCCCGAAGGTTCTTCTTAAAGCTGCACGGACTGTAGTAGCGCTGCTGCTCATTTTTGCCGAGGTGTCAGTTGTATTTTAAGCCAAAAGAGTGCGTAGCTAGTCCGACTGCTCTAACGTGCATTATCTATCTTCGCGCTGTCTCTGTCACGCCGTTTCGCGTTCGGTCCGTAAGTAGTTTAAAATCTCGCTGCTTTCACCCTCGTACTGCGAGTAGTATAGATTAGATGTAAAACCGCGCATGACAGAGATAGCGCGATGGTACATATGCGAGTTAGAGTGTCGGATGCCCTTTAGAGTTCTTTAGAGCTCTTAGAGTGTCGGTTCGAGTTTCATTACACAGGCAACTCTGCAGCAGTGTCGCCACCACGGTTCCGCGGCGGAGATGTGCTAAAGCTGTTAGGCGTTCTTCTTGGCAAGCTTTAACAACTTTTTGTTTGTTTTCTTGTAATTAGCAGAAATATATTTTTGCTGTAGAAAGGCAGGAGTAAATAATTATTAAAGATGCCTATTCGATCACTATCTCTTACTATTCGGTATTTTGGTGAAACCGAGTATACATATAATATTATACTAGATATATTTAAAAAAAAACATGAATATTTTAATGGTCCTGGAAAACTGAAGACTACTTCTGAACAACAAACATTTATCCTTAGTAAATTTATATAAAAAATAAAATACATACGAATTAATTTCGAAAATGAGTACGTATTTTTATGGTTTACAAATTTCTTTAACGCATTGCTAAGGCGCATTAATAATTTGCTTAATATTGTTTCTACATAAAATAAACATACGTTATATTCATTTGTTCTCTAGTTACGTCGGTTTTCTCTTTCTAATTCTAGATGCCGTTTTACATTCGTCAATTACCTTAAACTGTAGTTTACAATAAATATTTGTAAGTACTGTCCAAAAGACATAACACAAGTCCTATGGATTAACAAGTAAAAAATCAGTAAGTACAAATTCGGTTTTAAAAGTTATTGATATAAGCTTTATAATTATACATTGCACAGTTGGCTTATCTTATAATACTGATAATACTTACGTTAAAAGTCTAAAAATTAATAATCCCGAGCTGACTAAAATCGTTGTTGAACTACTTAGTATGCTTATTGCAGATGATGTAGTTCCATTAGAGAAAATAACAGGCCACCATTGTGAAATAGATATAAGGTTGTCATCACTAGGCTTTGGAGTTGTATCATGCTCAAGCATGTTGTCAGGCATATAATTGCCGCAAATAGGAAAGTTCCTAGGTACAGGAGGCATGTCTTTATGTTCTCCTACTTTGAATACAAGTGCCATGCCAATTTCAACATGGAACTCTATGTGGCAATGGAAAAGCCAGTAGCCTGGATTGTCTGCTTTGAATCTAATAACAGTGTATCCTCCGTCTGGGACAGTAACAGTATCCTTTATAGGTGCGTTCTTTAGATTACGTTTCAAAAGGCCAGCTTCATCCCAGGCTTTAACTTCATCTATAGTAGTGTGTTTTCCCAAACGTCTAAGACCAACAACTCTAAAACTATGTCCATGTAAATGGAAAGGATGATTAGCGTCGAAAGTGACTCCCTCGTCAAGAATGATGATTTCTACGACAGAGTTGAGTTTGACGGAGAGCACGTGAGAGCACTCGCAGTAGCCCTCTCTGCACTCGTCGCTGATGCTAGACATGTTGCAGAAGTTGTCGGGAGCTGGTCGGTCGATGAGGAGCGGGCTGGAGGGCATTTTCATGCTGATGTGGTTCAGCTGAGGCGTGTATAGACGGTTCAGCTTATCCGGCACTAGAAAACAAATTTTTTTTAGTAATGTTGATTACGATTACAAACACAAAACGACTCCATCGAATGATTTTTGGAATAAAAAAAATCAAATCTGCCTAAAAGGGGTACGGAAGGAGGGATTGGGGAAGAAAAGGGATACCATAGGAGTACTGCAGTTACGAAAACAGCCTTGCTTTGCCTTGTGTATTAAAAAGCGTAGATGATACTTAAATATCAGATACAAATGACTAGTAACAGCAAAGGTTTTGTTTCTAAATTATTCAATTACCTCTGAAGACAATTACCTATATTTTGATGTGCCTGTGATCGCCCTATTCGGCATATACCTACCTGCTAAACACATACTCACTCAGACGAGGTTGAACTCGGTCAAACTGGTTTCTGATCTAAGAGCATTCCAGTGTAACAAGTATGTACCTGGTCCTGGATTTTTCCCCGGCTACCACCCAACCAAATATCAGTCCTTATCGTTTCAAAAGCATAAAACCCAGTGCAGGACAAAAAACACCAAACACTGACCTTGATAATATCCGTAATAAGGGGACTTGTGGAAATGCGAGTTGTTCTTCGCGTAGAAGTCATAAGCCACGTAGAACTGGTAGTCAGGCGTCTCCCTCAGGCTGTCGTCGTAGCCCGCTAGACTCCTCATCTCTGCCACGCTGATGGTCTCGTTCTCCTCTTCTCCTTTGTTTAGAGCATTTAGTTGCTGGAGGAGAATGAAAAACTAATTAAATTTCCACTCGGCATAACACAGACGATGAATTAACAAAGCAACGAAACCCTAATGAAGACATTGATTAGCCCAGCCAGCCTTCTTAATCAACAGAAAACCATCAGCTCCTATCTTCTAGACTTCAACTAAAAGATTTTTAAAGGATTAAGTTCATAGACAGTCTGATGCTCAAATAAACTTGAAATCCGAGTTTATAATACAAGTAGCTCATACTATAGTATACATAATAAGTATCTTTATGATTATAAGCATTGAGCAACAGGAGATGACATCCCTTACAATTTTTTCGTCCCTAAAGTTCACTACAGGTCTATCTCTTTGATTCTGTCACAGTTGTCAACCGCCAAACATGGCGCACAAAATTTATTCTAGATATCGCATTTATACATAATAAATCAAAGAATATAAATTGATCCGAATCTCTGGCGCAAGTTCATGCATAGAGATCAGAGGGACAGGCAAAAGGCAAAGGTATTACAATATCAATTATAATTATTATAAATCATCTATACCTAAAATGATATTTAATCTCTAAAAATGAGCATAAAGAATAAACAGCAATTGAAATACCTAAAGTAGCCATGGGGTGCCCGGCCTTAGAATTGTCACCCACAATATCGTCCCGTGGTTGCAGTAGGAATCTGCTAAGGGAATATACCGGGAGATGGGCAGCAGCATCTTCCGAAAGCCTAAACAACAATAAACAAAAAAAAACTGCGCGCGCCAACCCGCCTCCTGCCAAGCGTGGCGCGTATGGCAAACCCCCCTTAATAAGGGGAGGCCTATGTTCAGCAGTGGACGTCTATGGCTGAGATGATGATGATGATGAAATAAAGTATTGCCTCACGGCAAGAGAATATGGAATAAATTAAAACGTTACAGAGCGGAAAGGTGAGCGGTTTGCCGCGGTGATTAGCGTCATTTCAGTAGTACATGTACATGCCATATGTGCAATTTTGATCAGTATTTTGAGTATCGTAAACTATTTTCAAAAAGAATTCTGAATTAAATTGATGACTGTCTTTATACTCTTTATTAATATCAGCATATTCGGTACGAAAAAAAATTAAAAAGGCAAGATAAAAGCTAGGATTATTTCATCATCTTCAAGTAGGAACTCATCAATATGCTACGATATAAGCTACCTTTTTCTACGTTATTTTAATGTCTAGGCCTAGAGTCTGATATTTTTTTAGGATAAATAAATAAATAAATATTAGGACAATCTTACACATTACAAATTTACAAGTCAACCTAGTCCCACAGTAAGCTCAATAAGGCTTTTGTTGTGGGTGCTAGGGGACGATATATATAATAGATAGATATAGATAAATACTTAAAATACATATAAAACATCCATAACTCAGGAACAAATATCTATGATAAGCACACAAATAAATGCCCTGACCAGGATTCGAACCCGGGGCCTCCTGCTTCATAGGCAGGGTCACCAACTAGGCTAGGTTAGGAGGGGAGGAGGATTTCATAGTTAAAACGATATTAATGATTGTTTCGTTGAACTGCAACTTTAGAAATACACACCCACACTAAACTACACTACACACACTACACTACACTATACAGTATACTGACACCCACTTGGTAACTAGCATACATACATAATATACATACATACATACAATCACGCCTATATCCCAAAAGGGGTAGGCAGAGATCACGGATTTCCATTTGCTACGATCAATGCAACAAAACGGCTCTCCGTGAGCCACTTCTCGCCCCCGTGAAGAACGAGACGTGATGGGTGGCGAACCGCATCGCTGCCATGCGGGTGACTGTTAATTAAATAAATCACCACAGCGTTCTCACGAGCAGTAGGGATAACTAGCAACACCTTAATTACGTGACAAAGTTTAATTGCTAAGTCGCTACAATTGTTGGCGTTTTTTTGGCCCGAGACTTGGCTGTATTGCCTTTTGAACGCAAGTTACTCATTATTATACTTATACTGTGCCCTATTGCCCCCGAGGGCTTTTCAGGTCAAGTATAGACTGTTAGCTTAATTCTGCTGCACTGAATAAGGTTCGTGAGCTTCAGGATTATGACAACACTTACGGCAATGAGAATAAACGAGAACAGTTTAGGACTACTATTCTGGAGCAGATCTAGAATATTTGAGTGATCGAAATTTTGATTGCGTTTGTTTGAACGTTTAACATTTGTGTGGTTTTCTTTGCACACTTATTTGCAATTCGTAGAAAATATATCTTTTTATCATAAACATAACGCATCAATTATGTCATAGTCATAGTCATTTATTTGCAGAAAATAGTGTACAGAGGTTGGTAAATACAGTGGGTTCGATCAACTATTTTACTACAGTGTAGCATGCAAATAATTATAATAAGTCTTAACTAACGAAATTAACATCTCAAGTAATTATACATTAATAAGTGAAAGTTGACTCAATAATTAGAATTAGCAATTACATCGTTATATGTCAGAAAAGCTGTTACAGTGTAAAATCGTTTTTCAAGCAGCCAATTGTATAGCCTTCGTATAAATAAATTGTATGGCAAACTAGTAATATCATTTGGGATAGTATTAAAAATTTGTATGGCCATGCAGTAGGAGTTGTTTCTGCGTAATGCGGACGACGTTTTTGGGGCCACCAGTCTTGTCGGATATCTTGTATTAAAGGTACATACGTTTTTAAGTTGCTTAAATAGATGTGGATTCATTTTTACAAATTTTGCCATTTCGAATATATATAGTGATGGTAATGTCAATACTTTAAGATTATCAAACAGTTTCTTACAAGATGATCTAGGTCGTTTTTTACAAACAGCACGTATACAATCTTTTTGGCTAATAAGTAACCTGTCAGCTTCACAAGAGTTACCCCACAAAACGACTCCATATCTTAATATTGATGCAACATACCCATGATAGGCAAGTAGTGCAGTTTCCTTATTCACCAATGTTGCTAATCTTCTAAGTGCATGCACAAAACTATTGGTTGCGCTACATTTTTTTATAATTTGTGGTGTCCATGAACAATTTTTGTCAAGTATGATACCTAAAAATGTCACTGTTTCAGTTTCTTGTATTGATTTATCACCATATTTTACATGTAAATTTGTTCCTCCTTTTCTATTATAAAATTGTATGTAGTTCGTTTTGTCAATATTTACCACTAAATTATTTGATGTAAGCCATTCAATTACATTACTTACTAAATTATTTATGTCATCATTATAAGTATTTATGTCGTTACATGGTATTACAATAGAAATGTCATCGGCAAATAATATGCATTGGTAGTCACTAGTATTCGGCAAGTCATTAATATATAATAAGAATAAGAGTGGACCCAGAACACTTCCTTGAGGTACTCCTACTTCATTTCGTTCGAAGTTTGAACGTATATAATTTACAATATTATCATTAGTATAATCAATTTGTACACATTGACGTCTATTATTGAGATAACTCTTAATCCAACTTAAGGCAATGCCTCTAATTCCATATTTGTGGCACTTCTGTAGAAGACGATGGTGTGAAACGAAGTCGAATGCCTTAGTCATGTCAAAAAAAACGGTACTGACTGGTATTTTTGCATCTACATATTCGATAATACTTTTAATTAACGTGAACGCAGCTAGTGTGGTAGATTTACCCTTCTGAAAACCGTTTTGCTCTTTTTTTATTATATTGTATTTTTCACAAAATTTAGAAATTCTAGTAAACATGGCTTTTTCAAAGATTTTCGATAATATTGGTACCAGTGGTATTGGGCGGTAATTATTTAAAAGTTCTTTGTCTCCTTTCTTGTGTAAGGGTTTAACGACGGATAGTTTTAGTTTATCAGGAAAAGAGCCAGTTTCAAAAGATAAGTTTATCAAAAAGCATAGAACGTCTGCAATAGTTGTGATACATTCTTTAACTACTTTTGTTGCTACTTCATCGTATCCTGTGGCATTCGTGTTTTTTAAAGATTTTACTATTTTTATCACCTCATACTCATCACAGGGATATAAGTAGATAGATGAATCGCAGGTGTTTATATTTTCTGGCACTTTGTGTGTCAGGTAGTTGTAATTATTCTTAGATAGGTTTATGAAGTAATCATTAAATGTACTGGCTATTTCTTTAGTGTCTGTTATTACATTACCTTCATTTTTTATTGTGCTAATTTGGCTCGGCTTATTGGTACTATTGGTCTTATTTTGTATTAAGTTCCATGTAGCTTTACATTTATTTGTTGAAGCTCGCAAATAATTATGGTTCTGTTTCCTCCGAGAGTAACGTATACAATCCTTAAGTAGCTTCGAGTATTTATAATACTCACTTTTTGTTTCAGGGCTCTTTGTCTTATAATAGGAGAACCTTAATTTCCTTTTAGTTATACAAGCCTTTTTTATGCCCTTCGTGATCCAGTTGGAATCATTACATTTGTTAGACATTCTTACTTTATTGAGAGGAAAACACAGCTTATAAAATAAAAGGAATGTATTGTAGAATTCATCAAACGCAGAATTTAAATCAGTTTGGTTAAAAACATCGGTCCAGTATAGACTTCTTAAGCACTTACAGAAATAAGCTATATTTTCCTGACTTACATCTCTTTTTGTAACATACCAGTACTCTAATTGGGGCAATTTTTTTGCAGTCTCAAAACTAATTGTTTGGCCTGTGTTGTGATCGGAGAGGCCCAATTGATGTACCTTTACAGTAGCACTCGGGATGTTACTTACAATATGATCAATGCAAGAGTTTAGTCTAGTCGGCGATGTTACATGAAGCGTATAGTTGTAATTTAGAGTTATTCTTTGTAGCTCACGAGTTTCCTTAGAATCTTTCAGGGTGTCTATGTTAAAGTCGCCTGTTAAAACAATGCTATGCGATTTATAACTACGCAATGTATGTAAGAGATTCTCAAGGTTTTGCAGAAAAATAGATGCAGTTATGTACGTAGGAACTCTATATATACATAAAATTATACATTTGTGTTGCTTTAATTCAATACCGCAACACTCAAAATTGTAGTTAGATGCTATTTGATCAAGGAAAGTGACTTCTTTAAATTCAATTTGGTATTTACAGAGTATCGCTACACCCCCACGCCTTTGACATTTACGGGAGTAGAATGTTGCAACTTTGTAGTTTTTTATATGTACGTGTTTAGCATCTTCCGGTAGAATGAAAGTTTCTGACAGACATATTATATCAATGTCCATGCCTTTTTCCTGAAATTCCTGTAGGCATATTTCTAGTACATCAGTTTTATTTAGTAGACCGCAAATATTTTGGTGGAGAACAGTAATATTATCTATACAGACTTTTTTTCGCCTACTGTCTTGTATGTTATCTTTAAACTCGAAAAAACTCCTCGTTTTCATCTCGCATTGTATTATCGTTGGTTACATTTACATCAGCATCTAAGTTATATTGGTCAATGTATGACATTGCTAGAACAATCTGGTCAAATATATTTTGCATTCCGTGCTTATTTAGAGATCCATTTATTTTTGAAAACATGTCGTAATCGTAAGTCAATGTATAATTGGAATCTATCAGATATGCATATTGGTGTATGTCAACATCAAGATGCAACAGGTTGTTAAATGTTTCCACTCTCCAGTTAAATAATGTGCGTTCCATCTTATAAGTAGGCATACACAATATAACATTAGTATTATGTATAGTTTGTAATGTTTCTCGTACTTGAGCTATCACTCCCAGGTGATCTCCGATGAGGATGACACAAAAGTCGGCCATCGTGAGCTCTGCCGTCTTTTTAGATATATCCTTGATAAGGCCTGCTATTCCACGATGAGGAAGTAGATAATGGCAAATTTCTACGTCGTCCGATAATTTGGTTCTTGCTATTTGTGATATTTTGTTTTTAGAGTCACTACTTACAATACAAATCTTAGACTTTAGGTGTGGAGGTTCAGGTTCAAAGGTTTTAGTTACAAGATCCGAGTCAATCTCATTTTCGTTGTTAATTTCATTTATATTCGTGCTTGGAGTATTAGTTTCCTCGTTAGGTGATAGGTTGAGTTTGTCGTTTTGCAAAGTACCTTCCACATACGTAGATTTCGGACTTTTGTTTAGGTTTCTTTGTTTTGGGGATGGAAGAGAGTCATCATCGCTATCAAGAAAGACTGCCGTATTCTTCCTCTTTAAAACCACTGTTGACTTTAAAGGTGTTCTTTTTTTAGGAGTTATCTTCTTGGTTGATGGTTTCTGAGTTAACAATTTCTTCAGTAACTCATTTTTTTTCTGATGTTCTTGCACTGTTTTTTCTAAGTTGCATTTGTCCATATTGAGCTGACTGATCTCTTCATGTGCACTTTCTAGCTCTATGGAGAGATTTTCAATTTGTGCTTTGAGCTCCATAATTTCTTCACTCTCATTGGTCGAGGGGCTCGGTAAACTTAGAATGGTGTCATCCATGACTGTGTCAGATACCGAGCTGGAATTCAGGTTGTTGAGTGATTCTAATGAAAGCCGCCGCTTTGGTGTAAGTATTTTAGGCGATAAATTTTCTCGAGTGGAAGTGTTTGGGGACTCGACTGTACAGTCCAGCAATTCAGGACGCTGGTCTTGTTCTTTTGCATCGCTCAACTTGGTAGTTTCTTCTGGAGTTACGACAGTAGTTAGAGTGGAGCTTACATTTATTTGTTTTTCTAAGGGAACCTTTGCAATGCATCCTTTACATGTCCATTTGGTTCGCGATTCTAGACTTCGTAATCTAGTTAATTTCTCTGAAACACCCGCACAGTCGAACTCATAGTGATGTTTGCATCCAGCACATACTAATGTGTTTTTTTTATCTACTTTTGATTTGCATTTAAAGCATGTCACTAGTCCCGCCATCTGTTGGTTACGGGATACAAATCCCGTCGATTTTTTAGTTGCCATTATTTATCGATAGTCGGTTTGTATTTAGTAACTGCAATATATGTTTAACTTCGCGTAGTTTCTGAACGCACCCTTTTCAGTATGGCAACATAAGTTGTTATCTGTGCCTCGCTAGTCAGATCTGTCAGTTGTCAAAAATATTTGCCCAATCAACAGTGCGTGTTGTCCTTAGTACTGTTATAATTAACGGGATATTTTGTTTACTTTGACGACTTTAAATGTTAAACGGCTAATTGGTGGTTCTTACCGTATCTCGAGATTCCATTATGTGTGTTTTAGCGTCCATGTGCGCCTCAAAAACAGTGTATGTCCGTTTGCAATGTGTTCTTCCAGTTCAGTGTTTTCACCACAACAGTTTTGGTAATTATTTGGCTATTTTTTAATTATTTAAACTCAAGGAGGTCCTTCTAAACATGTTTACATCACCAGGGTTGCCAGTGCCATGTAAATTACGTATAGAGACTACATATAGAGACTATATGTAGAGATACAGTGTGTTTCTGTAATAGGAGCAATAAATTAAAACATAGATTCTACTCCTGAAACTACAAAACTTTTGTTCAACAACTTTAAAAAAATATGTATTTTGTAGATTGTCTCTTTTCACACAAACTAAATAGTATTTTCAATGAACGTTAAAATCCGTCTAATTGACATTGCTTGTCACCCTACAGACATAGTCAATTTCGGAATACATTGCGTGTTCGAAAAAACTTTAAAGTGTCCTAAAAATCAAACCAGACGTTATTTTTAAAAGTCGCTGAACAAACGTTTACTGGTTTGAGGAGTAGAATCTACGTTTTAATTTATTGCTCCTATTACAGAAACACACTGTATAGACGGCCACAGCCTAAGAACTTTTTGAAGCTCAAGTCAATTGCGCCTAGCAATTCAAGTGACATTTTCTCTTACATTTTCGGTATCTTTAGGAGGTTTTCGGACAGAGGGCGCAATTGATTTGATCTTCAAAAAGTTCTTGGGCTGTGACCGTCTATATCTCTATAGTCTCTGGTTATATGTATATCTGCTATAACCCCAACAAATTTCATGAAGATCTGAAAAACGTTACTAAAGTTATCGTCGAAACTATCAAAATCAAAAATACATCGAAATGCCGAGACGTTCCAGTAGCCAGAAGTTGTTTGTAAGAACTCACTTCGCTTACGCTCCGCTCGTTCGATAATTAACTGTTCAAACTGGTTTTATTTTATGCATACTCTATTCTCCCTTTGGTATTATATGACGTTAATCGCACTTAAAACGTTTAATTCTGATTATGATTTGACGGTATTGGCAGTGCATCTCGCTATTATTATTGTTCCGAGGTGCACCGCACAGATGTCCGCTGGATTTGTCCGACGGATAAGCCCGGCGGACAGATCCGTCCGTGTATGGCGCAAATTGGACAACGGACAGACAGCGGATAGACGTCTGGCAGGCACATCCGTGTCCAATTCGCGCGATACACGAACGTATCTGTCCGCCGGGCATATCCGTCGGACAAATCCGGCGGACACATCTGTGCGTGTATCCCTAGCTATTGTTAATTAGCAATTAAATTAGTGTCAGTTTAATACGTTCAAATGCCATTGTTATGCACATTAACTGTTGGCCTGCAATTGTTCCGGTAGTACAGATTACGTTTAGCACGCGCTAAGCCTGCCTCGGCTATCCCAGTGTGAACTCCGTGATATTATGCAGGCTGTTAGTTTTCATTGCATACTACTTAGCTAGCGGGTTTGTTAAGTATATTTAGTATTTCAGTGGATTTTTTATATATGTAATGGCTTTCTCCCTTTGTCTAGAGCAATGGGAATTTCGCCAATGACGTTAGACGTTAATCATAGTTTATTACTTTTAATAAAATTTAGGCAACGTTGTTCGATAGAGGCCCTTGTTCTTTGTAAAGTGATAGCTATTCTTTACAAACACTTGGCGGCCAGCCAGGATAACCGTCCGTCTAACTAAAGAGTGGCTACACGCGTTATGACTGTTATGAGACTATTTTTTTCATAAGCTGCATGTTTATAGATCACCGCACAATAAGCTATTTATCAATATTACACCCTGAAAAATCGATTTTAGATTATAAAATGTACTGACATGACAGGTGTCAAAAACCGCTTCTTAAGTTGCACAAGGTATAACAACACAACTTTTGTGCTAGGAAAATCTCTAAATACATAATTAGTTTTGTTTTATACGTGTATCTACTGGAAAATGTAAATTCAAATGCATCATCACGTCATACAGTCACGTCTGAAAATATGGATCCATGTTATTGTGACAGAATTATGTAGCCACGATTCTATTACCACGGCGTACAGTCTTGGATACGTTTTGTCATATGTCAAGAACATAGATTAAACTTGAATGATAATACAATAATGTCAAATCGGGCAAGTCATTATAATCGTCAATATTTAATGATACATTTTCTTAAACAGTTTATTTAGCATTTAAAGCGGCATTTAGATAATTTTATTACTTTGTCACCTTCAAGCTTTTCAAATGAGGAAGGGATTATGTCTAATCGTAATATTTAATAATAATCATCATCATCATCTCAGCCATAAGACTTCCACTGCTGAACATAGGCCTCCCCTCATTAAGGGGAGGGGGGTTTGCCATACGCGCCACGCTTGGCAGGCGGGTTGACGCGCGCAGTTTTTTCGTTTTTGTTTGTAGGCTTTCGGAAGATGCTGCTGCGCATCTCCCGGTATATTCCCTTAGCAGACTCCTACTGCAACCACGGGACGATATGGTGGGGGACAATTCTGAGGCCGGGCACCCCACGGCAATATTTAATAATAAATTTTAAAAATAATAATATAGTTCTTCAGTTAATCCGTTTAACTAATTAGCAACTTCAGATTGGTTTTAGTATTGATACCATTTTGTATTGAAATGAGATCGTGTGAATGTTGCAAATAATTAGTTATGAAGGTCGTTCCGCAAATGTGATTGGTCGTTTATATTTATATCTGCTTTTATTTTAATGTGTCTGTGATCGTTATATTGGATTTCTTAGTAACAAGGATCGGGGACGGTTCTTTTCTCCATAATAAAATACCGGTTAATTTCCTTCTTTTGTTTCCTATTTCATGTTTAACGAGGCAATGTATTAACACTTAGGCAATACGTAAATACAATATTGAGTCTACATGGAGGGATCAGTTGGAAGTGGAAGACCTAGGCGAACTTTCCTCGACCAAATCGGGGAAATATTACAAAAAGGCCAGGTCAGAAGTACCCTAAACCGACGAGCATGTATGAAGAACGTTATGAGAGTGAGTGAAGCGAAAGTGGTCTGTCAGGATCGTAGCTAATGGAAATCCGTGATCTCTGCCTACATCTCTGGGAAACAGGCGTGATTATATGTATGTATGTATGAGTCTACATGAAGACTATAAAACAATTAAATATATCAGATTATTTCAAAATACCGGTTAAGATCCCTGCTTAGTAAGGAATCAATTATAGGCCACATGCCCCGTTTGTGGCCAGTGTGCCGGTTTTGGCCATATTCAACTTTACTAAAGTATAGACTAATTTACAAGTCTCATGGTTCATACTTGATATAAATTATTGCAGCAAATTTTTTTTTTTTTTTATAAATGGCTTTCTCCCTTTGCACATGAGCAATGGGAATTCTGCCAATGACAAGTTGATGACGTTAAACACATTTTATTTTTTAAATAAATATAGGCTACGTTGTTCGGTTTTAGCCTTGCTCTTTGTAAGGGTGATAGCTGCTCCTTACAAACAACACGTGGCGGCCATGCCAGGACAACTGTCCATTAAACTACAGAGAGTTTACACGCGTTTTGAGACTAATTTCTTCATTAGTTGCACACTTTTATTAGATCACCGCACAATAAGTTATCAATATTACACACTGAACTACTTAACACGTTCACTGCGGGACAAATCTTAAAGAACTTTCAACTAGTGCGGTTGAGATCGAATCAGCCCAAACCTAAGCTCTTTTTCAGTGCGGGTGAGGCCTAATCGACCTCGAATTTCAGTAGGTAATTAAATTCTTCATAATTTTGCCTGTACTCGGAATAGGTGTTTTTTGTTTTGTGCTATACATTCGTCACTAAATGCTTAAAATACCCTTAGCTTCGCCTTTGGTTCTGACCTCTGGTTAAAGAAAAAATACCTAAAGAATCTTTAAGGTCTTTTAGGCCTCAAAACGCACTAAATTTTATCTAAGTCTAGTGAAGGGAATGGCAGTTATCGCTAAACTATCGATGATCATCATCTCATCGACCATCTTCGATACAATATTTCAGACGCCAAAAATGTTAATAAATAATGTTAAAAAAGTTAATCTAATGCATTTATGCTATACAGGGTGTAACAAAAATAGTGGGGATCCGTTTAAGGGCATAAATTTTTTTTTCTATGGGGCAGGTCGTGCGAGTCGGCCAACCCTTTTCGCGTCAAAAATTTTTTTTTCTACTTTTTCCTGATCAGAACACGATACCGAATATGTTAAACGGATCCCCACCATTTTTGTTGCAGCCTGTATTTATTATTTCGAGTTCGAATCCCAGTAAGGTTAGCGGCCCAGTGGATGACACTATAAGGAGGGAATTCACACATTTTTACAAACAACTTCTGAACTATCAAACATACAGACTGCAAGCCTGTGCAAATAAGTAAACCACTTCTTTCTACATGCTATGCGGGCCATACAATGTATTAGACTATCTGTAAAAAAACACTATCCAACGGTCACGATCGTTGTCGTTTTTAGGTTATACCTATTATTTACGTAAAACACGCGTGGTTCAATATCGATAACTATGGCCGCACTAACGTGAAGCGGTCAACTCCCGCGCCGCCCGCGTTCCGCTCAGTGCGGCCTTGAGGTCACTTTCTTGAGACATTAATAAACTTCAACCTGCACTGAGTGAAAATAAAATATATCTAGTGCGGTTGAGGCTTATTAAGACCTCAAACGACCACCAACCACCAACGAGTCCGGCTTTGGAAAACATAAAGAAATGTATATTTGTCTCTGTCGTACGCCTTGTAGTTAAACGGCAGCAGTTCCCGCACGAGAGAGATAACACGAACTTTTAGCCCCGCACCAGCGTAAAGTCGAGATTGAGGCGGATTTGACTCAACCCGCAGTTAACGTGTTAAATGAGCAAAAAATAAAAAATGTTTCTCAAGACGTCCAAACTACACTGCGTTACGAACAGAAGTCCAGCACTGTTATTTGCCTTTTGATCTTGAGTGTCACACATGTATACGCATCTAGGGTTACTATTTTCAACTTCAATTTGACTCTTGCATTCTACCTTGTCTCACATATGGCAGTCAAACATGGTCAACAAAGGATGTTATCAAAAAAATACAGGTATGTCAACGGTCCATGGAGAGAAGTGTCCTCAACATCAAGTTATCAAACAGAACAAGAATCACAGAGATAAAAAGGAGAACGAAATTCATAGATGCCGCAAAACATTTACTCAAACAAAAATTTTACTGGGCCGGTCATAAAGCTAGGATGCCGAACAACAGATGGACACGAACACTGACAAGTTGGAAACCAACAACTGGGAAAAGAAAAGTGGGCAAACCAAAAACCAGATGGGAGAATGACCTAATAGAAACAATAGGGAAGGACTGGAAAGAAATAGCAACAGACAGACAAAAATGGAATAAGATGTTATATAAATACATACATTTAGAAGAAGGCGATTCGGAAGAGGCCTAGTACAGAAGGCCCCTACAAACATAAGATATGAAAAAAAAAGTAAAAAATAAACAAACTGAAAACAAAATTAATATGTTTGTAAAAATAAGGCTTAATAAATAAATAAATAAAAAATTTCAACTACACGCGTAGGTATCTTGTCAGAGAACACTTAAATTAATGCAAATTTTGTAGGGATAGATACGTATTGTTAGTTTTTATTATTGAGACGTCGTTGCTTATCATTTGTAAAAATTACGAACTTCGTAGAAACGAGTTGACATAAACTAAAAAGATAAAATTGATAAACCACCATTGGATCACACTGGATCACCAAAACGCTCACAAAAACTGGCATCTCAAGAAATTGGAAAATTCTATAGCTCTATCCCTTTTCCGTCAAGCGGAAAGATAAATGAGCGACGGAGATAGAAAATGTCTAATTTTGTTTTATAGTAGATTGTGAATTTACGAGCGGCAGGGGGGTTATTTCGAGGGAATGATACGACTTATCAGTCAGAGTGTTGATGGTAAAATATACAGGGTACGGCGGAACAACAGAACCAACTCGAGTCACAGGCTCTAATGCTTATTAAAATATAAAAGTTATATATGCAAAAGCCCTCTTTTGTGTGTTTTATACATTTTGCACGAATGAGTCAATCTGTCAAAACATTAACAGTAAAATATGTATGATTGTACACAAACAGTGTTACTAACTGAACAATTTTGACTGTTCACGTATCTCTTACCTTTCACTAGACACTAAAATTATATCTTTAACTAGCTGTCAATTCATATGTACGTTAAGAGTCGCCAGGACGCTCGCGTGAACTCGCGTTCCCATACAAACGTAGTTTAGCTCTCATTTTAAAACGATGTGCTTTAGAACTATGAAATTTGGCATGAGCATTCTAGTAGTACAGATCTAGGTAGGACTTTCATTTTCGTTGCTAAAAATTGTAATTCAAAGAAAATACAGCCAGTTACAAATTGACATACAAAACTTATTTTTGCTATAGTTTCGTTGTATTATAATTTTTTGCAAACGAAAATGAATGTCCGACCTAGATCCGTCTGATGATCCTGACTACTAGAATGCTCATGCCAAATTTCTTGGTTCTAAAGCATGTCGTTTTAAAATGAGAGCTAAACTAGGTTTGTATGGGAACGCGAGGTCACGCGAGCGTCCTAGCGAATCTTAAGTATTTATGCAGCAAATGTGTCTTCTAATCCCATTCTGATTGCAGCATCGTAATAAAACCCTACTAATTGTAATATCTTCACATGTTGGAATCAAACGAGCGTGGTACGAGTATTATCGCCGTAACACCGGTTGGCCGCCCGCCAGCAGATAATACGTGAGATTAAACGATATCCCCTTATGTCTTGCACGCGGATGCTGATAGGGGATTTGGGATTAAGATCTGTGTAATAATATATCATATTAATTATAAGTTACCTTGTATACAAGGAGAAATCTGGGTCGTGATTCTGAATCACTTTTTCTAACTCCACTTACTGATCACCACTTTCATTTAGTATTTTTCTACTCCGGTACTTTTATCTGTCAATTATATGGTCCCGCCAACGAATATAAAAGGATGTCTTATGACATTTCAAAAAAGTCTATCTAGTCTATTCTTCATAAAGACCCTAGGGTTATTATGTGATAAAAAGCAACTGCTAACAGTGGTGCCCTGTGAACCCAACAGATAAAAAAGAAAAACAACACTAAATATACAACGAAAATCAAAACTGCCAACTTAACAAACAACTGAATTCATATGGTTTGGAATAATAACAAAACTAAAATAATTGCTGTCAACATAAGGAAAAAAGCAAGTAAGTTGATGACAGTTGAAAAAAAAATATTACCGTGTCTATGATTACGTTCTCTCAACTGTCATTTATCAGTTTTCAACTTCTCGCTACTTCTTAAAGCAAACTGCGTTTAATTTTGGGTTTTATTTAATCACTAGTCGTAGAAAAAGTAATGTATGCAACGTTGTATAAGTAGGTCAAAAAAGGCTCATGGCGTCTTTATTAACAATTTTCGGCTTCGCCTCAAATTGTTACCCACCTTTTTTGAACCCTCTTATACAACTATTGCATAAAATACTATTATTCCAAACAGACTTTTTTTTTATTTGTCTAGTAAAATTACACTGAGTTCATGGTCATTAGGCACCATATTATTTTTGACATTATACGCTGTATGTAAAAGGCACCATTGCACCAGGCACATTGAGTAGGGTAACGAAATTGTACGCCAAAATTTATTTTTCCACTTATCATGTGAAAAATCAATATTGGTGGCAAAAAAGATTAACATTATTTAGACATCTTTAGATTCTGTATCATGCCTTGATCACCCTGGATAATTTGGTACACGACCCCGATTTTATCCTGTATAGAATGAAAGACAACGAAGACATCGAAGATCGAACACTGTTTGGGACACATACATGGTAAATGACATGAGAAAAGTTGTTTGGAAATTTATTTTCCTAATACTAATTTGAAAGTGGTTCCAAAACCATCATCTAGGGAAGATTGTTTGCGTGTTGTGTCCCAAAACCTTACAGCCAACGGAAATCTAGTTCATTCATGGTGACTCTGTATATTTAAGAAAAAAAAACCTCCATAAAAATGGTTTTTTAAGATAATATGAGAAAAATTGGTCTCATGTAAACCATTACACGAGAACCATCGATCTCACAAAAGAATACTACTAGACTACCTAAAATAGTGAGGCGAAAATCACTTACAAATATAAAAAAAAGTTTACCATAAAAACATGGAGGTGATATAAGTAATAGGCTAGATGAATTTTTTTCATGCGTGGTATCATTCGATTCGTTTTGTTGTGAGGATCAAATGTCTATGTACCAATTGCCTGAAATCAACATAAAAGACAAAAAAGAGACTTAAAGTCTGTGATTTGCTTTTGTTTCTCAAAACGCTCCTGACAAAATGATATGAAGCCGTGACGTCACGGCTTCATAGTTGCCCTGTTTAAGTAATGGAAAAATTATGAAATTGCTATTTTTACAGTGAAATATTGTGTTTATGTATATGGTTGCCATACAATTTATTTCACAATAAAATGTTAGATATTGAATGGTTTTTTAAATTACGTACTTTCAAAATTCGAAAAAAATTGAAATTTTGAAGCCTTATATCTTTGAACCATTTCAATAAAAAAATTTAATGATTACCTTATTTGGATATTTTGATCATTTTGCATCGTATCAACTTATTGCCTAATTCAACATGTGTCATCATGCCTATTGGCTAGTACTGTATGTACAGTTTCAGAGGATCCTGACAACTTAAGAGGACTGGCGTGACAAAAATACATTATGCAATGGATGCCACAGCTGCGGTCTGCCTCTATTGAACATTATTTCCTGTAAACTTGCCGCAAAGTCAATGGTTCGTTTATCCTTTTTCTTTTTGAACTTTTATCCCTTTCCTTTTTGAACTTTTCCGAACGCCCTGTAGATTATTACGAGTAAGTTTTAACGGAAAAACTTTCTCTTGTTACACGAGAATAATTAATTTGGTAAAGTTGTGTAGTTTTACTTAAAGGCAGTCTTAACAGGATGGTGATCCGTTCATCTGGTGTATAAACGTAGCGCTTTCTCACTCTCACACGTCAAGTGGCGTTTGACATATAAAGTCGCGCGCGAAAGGGTAGGACGTGCTAGGGATTGTGTAATTCGATATAGGGCAGATGCCCCGGTTTTAGCCACTATGCCGGTTTTGGCCATTTTCAACTTTATTAAGGCATAGACAAATTTACGAGTATATGGTTTATGGTTAATATAAGAGTAAAATATGGCAGTACAGATGGTACTGTCATCTGTCATGTATAAGTTGTCATTTAGCTATCAGGGGCCATGGAAAAACTGGCCAAAACTGGCTCCTAGCCCCCTTTTTGACATTTTATTAAAGAAAAAAATAAGATCTAATGTCAGAATCTTAACAGCGGAGATTCATATAGATATAGTAATATATTTTTACTGACTTAGTGCAAAAAGAGTGTCATAATTCCTTATTGACACAAAATGAAGGACGTCCCAGCAGACAAACTCTCCTTAAAGTGGCCAAAACCGGGGAATCTGCCCTAGTTAGAGCAATGGCGCATAGTTACAGTGACCGAGAGGCAACCGGATGGCTCGCGGTATTTAAGTTCGCTACGTGTTGTGGAACCCAAATTGACCCACGTTGGACTTGTTTTTTTTTAAAGTTGTTGAACAAAAGTTTTAATTATAAACTTGTATAGATGTCATATACAAAGGAAAAAGTGACCAACGCCTCCGGTGCCCAAGGCTGGATTCGAACCAGCGTCTTCTGCATTTGCGGCAGACGCGTTAACCAACTTCGCCACCTGGCCACGAAAGCACCGGTCGAATTTTCCCGTGTATATGCAATCTTTGTAAATGCTAAGGCGCATTTGGCCAATCATCTAAGGTACAACATTATGAGTTACAAAATATTAATTAAAAAAATAATTTGATTTGTTCTTTCAGTTCAAAAGTTTTAATGTTATTGGCGTAGTATCAACGTTTTGATCTACTGTTCTTATTACAGGAGCACCCGGTAAATCCAATTCCTTACCAATCCTTCGTTATGCAGCTCCTCCCACGTGGGGTCTCCCGGGGGCTCAGACTCCATGGCACCCTCATAGTGCAGGACTGCCACCTGCTTCGCTTTTGTAAATCTGGGAACAAACATTACATATTACTATCATATCAGAACATATCGAAAATGTAATTTTCAAAATTACAGTATTTGACCACAAATTGGAAACAGTTATCCTACAATGAAAACATCACGGGATTCGAACCCACGTCCTTCGGATTCGGATTCGGATTCGACGTGCTACTAATTACACCAGACGATCCTCTATCCATCACAGCGAATTTAGTCATATAAGGGTGAACAAGTCACTAGCGACATCATGAAAGTATTTCAACATAGCATAATTATATCTAATAATTCTTAATATGCTTTCGTTTAGATACGGAAACCTAAAATTAGGTAGGTACATCAACATTCACCGCTATGCTACTCGTGTAGCGTTACACCGTAGCCGATAACATGGGTTTCCCACGCAGCGAAAACCTTAGAGGATAACCAACCGGAACGGCCATTGACAGGCGTTCCCATCTGCCGAAAATATTTGACCAGTGGTCATACTTATAATATCTACTGACGTTTAACTGACGTGGCTATTTTGACGTTAATATACATTGGGCGTTCCCCTCTCCCGCAAAAACCGGCAGACTTTTTTTGTATAGAAAATGACAGGCACGGCCGCTCCGGTTGGTTGAATCCTCTAAGAGCGAATATGCTTTATAGAGACGTGTCGTGATTAGGGATTAAGTAAGTAAATCATCTTCTTGCTCAAATAGCTGGCTAACTCCAATAATTTCCAGCGCCCTCATTAGCGGGATTACATTTCCTAATTAACGAAACAATTTCTGTATAATCCCTCATGTTTAGTTGTAGTCCGACTAATTTCCGCAACTTATGATCTTTATATTACTTTTGGCTTTATAACCTAAACGGAAAAAAGTGACCACCATTTGCCGTTATTTAATGAAGCAAAAAACACGCAAAATGAAACTATGTGACAAAGACCAAGTTAAGACTGAAACTTAACACGAGGAAATACAGAAATTGTTTCGTTAATTAGGAAATGTAATCCCGCTAATGAGGGCGCTGGAAAATATTGGATTATTAATTTAAACTTGATCGTAAAAAGCGCTCTCCTCTACTGTAATTTGTTTTGTAAATGATTTAAACACTAACATACCCTACTTGAGTTTGCAATAAAAAAATCAGTTCAGTTAAACTGTGAACCGTTAATTGCCTTTTCTCTTTATCTATCAGCAGACGAGTAAACCAAATTACTAACTCGACATTTATAATCTATAAATTTAAAGTACCTTTTGATTGTATAATTAGGTTTCAAAAGTTTTAAAATTGTCCTTATCCTAATTTAAATTACTTACACAAACTAATTGAATCAAATATACAGGTTGAATTTTCTTATTGGGTCAGTGAGGGCAGCTACCAAATCCCGTGCTGCTACGCGAACATAGTCTTAGAAGACCTTCCCTCTATTTCTAATGAATGAAGAATCGCGTTTACAGATTTCGGAAAACGCTCATTTTTGCCAAACTTTTTTTTAATGCCATTCGATCCCAGATCCATCCAAGATCAAAAGCTTGTATAGGACAATAAAAAAATCGACTAGAAAAGCCACAAATCGAGGAATACTTTTTCCATACATTTTGTGTGGAAATTATAACTTTTATTTTTCACATGTAATTTTTTATGCAAATTATTTTTTTTCAGTCCTATTTTACCTTGCCTTTTAGCGTTCCAAGCTTTTGATTCTGAATAGGAATGGGATAGAATGGTGCCAAAAAAAGTTTGTCAAAAATGACCTTTTTCTCGCACCGCTTTATTCGATATTCAAATCGAGGGAAGGTCTTCTGAGACCATTTTCACGTATCAGCATGGGATCTGGTAGCTGCCCTCACTGACCCAAAAAGAAAATCCATCCTGTATTGTACAATGCGTCAGAAGAAAACTTCTGAAAGTTAAAGGTTCAGACGCCAATACTGAAATTTCAAGAGTGATGTATCAAATAACTTTCAAAGCAATTTATATTTAATCAAAAGTTTCGAGAATTATACTTTACCTATATCAAAGAAAATCAAAATTCTTGAAGTTCCTCTAATGCTCTTCATAGGGTTGGCTCGTGTAATGTTACTTTAATTTGGTGTCTATTTTTAGAAACTATTAATTTAACTGCATTCTGGTAGACAGGCGTTTCTCAAAAAAAAATTGCCACTTTTAAAAATTCTGTCAAGTTTGTGTTTTTTCTACTCAGAATCACGAATTATTTCCAAAGTTTTTTTTCCTATTGTGTTACTATTTCCCATATGGATTGTGTGGCGGTAACACAAAGGAAGATATCAAAAATGTATGAAATTTTTGGCACACTTTTTTTCCCTTTTGGATCGAAAGTCTTCTTCTGAGTAAAAATGTCATAAAATTTTCACATGTCTCAATTATGTACAAATATTGAAAATACATATTTATATATAGATATTTATATAAAGATATAGGTACTACATTCTATGGCAAAAAGCATAATCCATAATGAATGATATTAGTAGAATGTTTTACAAAATTCACTGTGTGCCTACAGCCAGACGAAATAATTTTAATGTGGATTGTTACATATTAATAAAAAAATTCTGACCAAAATATAGTTACTAGTAAATTAAGTTTAAAATTAAACACATTGATGTTTCTTTGTACAATTGAGGTCAGTAGGAAACACGTTAGACAACCCTACACGTGATCCCTGGGTGGTGCTAAAAGAGTAACAAACTTGGCAGCTGCACTGTCCCATCTGGACCTCGCAGCACTCACTAGATTATCTTCATCATCAGCTTTCTCACTACTACTACTACACCAGAGAAGAAACGCATATATATATATATCCAGTGACATGTATCCATACGATAAATAAATAAATTGAGGTTACAAACTCAATAGCACCTAAATTATGCCCCATGACTAGCCCCCCATTGAAGACCTTTGTAGCTTTGTCCTGCGAAATGGTATTTACACAACGACTATAAGATTAAAACATTGTCACACAAACATGTCTACCTTTACCTAATGTTTATTAATCTTAAAGTCAGTAAGTAACATTTTATTTTACATAACACAGTGAACAAAAGTATGTAGTTGTAAAGTGCAAAGGAAAACTAGTCCCTTTAGCTGGTCTCTTCCAATTAATCTTTATAAGAGTGAAATAAGGCAGAACATTACAACAACATGTATAAAATTTGAGTTGAAAATAACAAATAATTCTGGTTCTACCTCGAAAAATAAGGTACCTACTCAACCCCACACTGAGAAAAATAAGCGGTAAATACAACTGATAAACCTCAGAACGTTTACTACTTTAAACAGCTCCAGGGGAGCGTAACGATCTATGCAGTAAATTTTACTGTTCTGAAAACATTAAAAAATGACAGTAAATTTTACTGTTTTGAGTACCTTAAGCTATTGTTTTTCAATAATTAGTAATGTTCAATCAGTCATTTTTACTGTTTTGTATTTTACTGTTTTTAAAACATTTGTTGATACTGTACAAAATAGTTAATCTTAATGAATATCACTTTAATGTGTGACGGTTAGTAATTATATTTTTCAGTGCAGTAGTAAATTATGTCGTAGCCATCATTAGCCTGCCATTCAAAGTCTTGGCACCGCGAAATGGTACTCTCTAACAAAGGGCTATAAGACAGTGTAATTAATAGTTTTTCCACGCGGCTGGGCGCGAATTGGGCTAACTGCGGTTAACTGTGATTGTCTAGTGATTCTCATTCTACAACTATAATGAACTGGTTTGGTAAAAGTTCAGTTTCTAATTTACTTGTTTTCGTAATTCGTTTCTAATTAATCGTAGTATTTGTAGTAATTTCGGATTTTTGTAAGCGCTTCATTACCGCCCCAGCCTTTGGTCCATGTCAATATAATAATTCCCCTAATAGGTACTATTAACATAACATGGACGAAGTGTGACCAACTAAACAATATGAAAAGAAATTGTAAATAAATTAAGAATAAAATAAAAACCTTTCTGTTTATATACCTTTAGGTTGCTCTCATTCAGATGGCGCTTCAGACTCGGAGCTTCAAAAAGTTCATAGACTGTGCCTCTCTATAATATATCTCTGGTATATCTCTGGTCAAAGCAAACGTCTGGTAGCCAATAAATACGGCTGCCAATCCGGTTGACGTATTTTGACATGACGTTAGGTTTTGAAACCGTACGGCGTAGAACCGTGTGTGCGGGACTCTAGTATTAAGTATGAGACATGCGCCTTGAGGCGACCTGGGGGGTGATTTTTGAGATTCGAGTACTCGAAAGTGACATTTACAACTCAGAATAAAACGATGAAATTATGTTTTAAAAATAACAGCGATATAAATTTAAAATCATGAGTATTTAAACTATTAATTTCATGCGAAAAAAATAGCTGGAAGCTTTTGTGTGTGATTATTTTCGAGCTTAAACTTTTTGAATTCGGGCGCTCGAAAGTCAAAAATTGGCCCCCTGATTTGTTGACTGCATCCAGTGACCTTCCATGCAAACCGGACGTTTGCTTTGACCCTTCTTATAGAGCGCAAACCTGTGGTTCAATTTATCAACAAAAAATGTGAATTATACATTTCATTATAATATATTTAATGTGTCCTACTCCATCTTAAGTCTTCTTCATCTTTGCTGTTAATATGCCTGAGTTCCACCCATTTAAATTAGATAAACTCGTTTGTTTACATTTCCGGGCCATTTCCACTGGTTTTATAATGGCGGCTAAATCCAATCAGTCCGTGCCAGTAATTACTCCGATAGCGGTACTAGCTAATGTCCAGCGGCTATATTCGGAAACATTAAATACAATTTGATTTTAAAGATTATAATTTGACGACTATTGGGAATTTTTTACATCTCTTGTAATGTATGGACTATGTGCTCTCTCACAGTTTAATGTTGATCCAGGTGAGCCATTTTATTTTATTTTATAAACTGTTTTTTTTTTTTAAGTTTTAGATGATTTCGACTCAGAATCACAAGTTGTTTCGATCTGAGTTAGAACACAGAATGTGTCCCAAAATTTTCATAAAATTTTTGTTACTTCCATTTCGTTACCGCCTTAGGAAGTCAATGGAAGAATGATAACGGAATGGGAAAAAAAGTTGTGACACATTTTTATCTGAATAAAATCGAAATAGCTCGTGATTCTGATTCTAAATCACCTAAAACTTTCCAAACTGAAAAAAGTGGAATATACAAGTTGTATTGTCCAAGTATTGTTTATTTTATTTGTAAAGGCCATGCCAAAATAAGCTAAATGAGTTTGCCCCCAGCGACTTATGGCTTGTAATTTTTTGGCTTTATATTAGTAACAAGTATGCAAAATTTCAGCCACCCAATATAGTTTTTTGTAAAAAAAAAACCGAAGTATGATCTTTCTTAGGTTCTCTACCTTTTTGCCGAAAATTGTATTGCCGAATTTCACTTTTCAGATTCTCATGCAATTTTCAGAAAAAAGGCAGGACACATCTTTCTTATTTTTTTTTTTCATTTTACTTTATGTTAGAGTTAATGTTAGAGCAAGCAAGCGCTTATAAAATTAATTTTCCTTCGTTTAACAAATGTTGATTTAAGAATGAAGCCCTGAAAACTGTGGATGTTAAAACGTGATTAGTGTGCTAAAACCATTCAATACAATCGGCGAAAATGTTTGCCGTGGGTGAGTGAACGGTGTGAATTATTTTGAGAGGCATTTAATGCTACACTTAGCATTTCCCCCACGATTAAGAAAAAAAAAATTTTTCACCCCTACTATTAGAAAATGGGTAATTTGTTGCCCAGTTACAGGGAGCAAAAGTGACTTTTGATCCCTCTGCGATTAGTTGCCCATTTACAGGGAGCAAAAGTGACTTTTGATCCCTCTGCGATTTGTTGCCCATTTACAGGGAGCAAAAATGACTTTTGATCCCTCCGCGTTTTATTTTTAATTTTCCTCGTCTTTGCAACCGATTAAAATGAGACAACATTATATAACTTCTCTTTCTAGCAGATAGCTAGTTTAGTACCTTTGTTTTCGTTTTTCTCATAGAAAGAGTGAAAAGTAGAGTGTACTACGCGGTAGCAAAATTATTTAGAGCCTCGACCGAAATTAGTCATTTTGCTCCCTTGTAATACAATCTACTATTTTATGCTAAGTATGCATGCTTGACGAACTTTCTTTTTTTCAGTCCTCTACATAGTATCGTTGATATCTCTATCAGCATCATTAACAGATGATTTACCCATACTGAGCCAGTACAATTGCACCAACTGCCCCAGCGTGTACGCTCCGGTGTGCTCTGAAGACGATAAGACCTTCGTCAATGAGTGCAGGTTCGGCCATATGTAGTATTAAATAGTATTAATAGACTATTAGCAGGGGGGTTTCACTATGTATTTCTCCATTGTACCTGTTTTTTTTAAATTTCGCGCCCCGTGCGCGTCTTAATGAGGGCAGGGCTTGCACATCGCTTATTATCTTATGGGTGCGTTCGAGAATAAAGGTTTATAGTAGTAATTTTGTACTAAAATAATAATTAGATTGGGCAAATAAGGTAATAAATCTGATATTTATCTAGTTTTGTATTAAATTAACTGATAGATTAGGTAGATTAAGGCAGATTGACTAGTCACTTTTTATCTGTAGATACCACGTGCACGGAATGAAGCACGCTGACAACCCTATTTTATTTTTTGCACAGATAACATTTTCATCTCTGTAGCTAAATGTCAAAATCAGGAAGGAGAACCTTCTGTACTCTAGTACTATTCATTATTCTGTGCTATTAGTGTGTCCCACTACTAGGTAGGTGGTAGTTTGTTAGTTGAAGGCACGAGACTTAGAGGCCCTCCCCCTGCAAGATGGTGTGCCCAAATTACTGCACCCATGCAATTAAAACTGCACGAAGCCATGTGCGTAGCAAGGGATAGAAGCCTGTGGAGGAACCTGATCTTCAACAGAAGGACATGATGTCACGATCCTCAGCTTTGAGGGAACGACTGATGATGAGGTGTTCGCTGTCTGTACATTTTTCAACCGAGTTCAAGATTTCTATGGAGCAGGTTCTCGATTAGTCGGGATCTATGTTTTTCTTGCAATTTTTTTGCTCCCTTCAAAGATGGCTGCGCCGATTTAAAATAATCTTTTTTGTTATCTTTAGTTAGTTCCATTTTCACCAGCTCTAGATCTGATGCCGATCCTGGAGAAATTATATATTAATGTTCAAACTATTATACATATAGTGATTTCACTATTTTTACAGCAACTCGACAACTTCCTCTTGGAATAAGTGAAGTCGGTTCTTTTTTGTTTAAAATTATTATTATATGTTACTTTTGTTTCTTTGTGTTACCAGCCGCAAAATTCTCAGCTTGATGATCTTATCGGAAGATCAGCGCTGGCAATTGCTGGCACCATGCTATGGGGCTATTCATAAATTACGTCATTACAAAATAGGGGGGGGTCTGGACATCGGATGATGGTAGCATAACGTAGGAGGGAACGGGGCCATTTGAAGCATAATTTTTGGATGATTTTAGGGGGGGGGTCAAAAATCGATGACGTAATTTATGGACAGCCCCTATGATGACGCCGTTTCGTGGCACTCTCTCGTTTTTTTGCTTTGCGTGTATTTATGTCTGTGTGCGCCTACAAAAAAATTATTTATACCTACCCATTTTATATTGTACGTACCTAATCTTTTCAGATTAGATTGCTATAACGCAAGACTGCGAGAGTTGGGGAGACCATTGGCTTACATGGCCTAGTAAGTATCTTAGCCTAAGATAGTAGCAGTCGTTTTTACAAATAATAGTTTAAATAATAGTTTTAGTTTATAATATGTTGTGTGGGCCTTTGCCCAGCAGTGGGACACGAAAATAGGCTAATAAAAAAAAATGTTATGTAGTATGCTAGTCTTTAAGGTATTTATCTATGGGTCACTAGTTGCCTGAAATAAAAGTATTTCATTTAATTTACGGAGCGACACCCAAATGGAGAACCATAAAAACCATTTCATGAAAATGGTGAAAGAAAAAAGAAAACCTAAATAAAAAACGTAAATTGGTTGCACTGCAGAATACCTAGAGAGAATACAAGTCTAATTAACACTAGAGAAGGCAATACGGGTAGAAAACAATCCAGGTCAAGTTAAATCCAGAATACATAATAATGACTGAAAACCTAAACCACACTACAAAATTACCGTCAGCCGATCAAATGTAACTTTTTCTACTTCTTTATAATTTACTTTTAAGCTGATATTTCTGTCATAAACGAAAGAAAACATGAACAAGGCGCATTTTAGCACATTTATGCCGCGAGCTACTACCCATAGGCTACCCGACTTACGACGGCACATTTCTAAAGTTCTCGTGTTACCTCTGCTTTGTAATATTTGTGGACGATCGCCATCAAATATAACGGAGCGGCCAAGGTAATCAAAATATCTGAACATGCACTACATCGCCTTGACAACAGAGGCGTTATTCAGATATTTTGTAACCATCTGGGCCGCTCCAATATATCTTATGGCGACTGTACCTAATGCTACTAAGGAAGCATTTGACCTCTCAGAATTACACTATTATGAATTTATTTTTATTATTATTATTTGTACGTTTTTTCCATATCTCGGGACCATGGGGTCCCGGACCTTTGGTAGCCATGCGTGGAGCCGAAGCCAACAGCGCATAGACCCTTTAAAACGATTTAATATAAAAGTGAGGGATACACATGGCAGATACCATCTCCGAACGCACAACATGATACATCCAGAGATGGTCCCCGCCAGGTGCAAAGACTATTGCAGTGCAGCACTTTTGTGCTGCGATGGGAACTAAGGTCATAAGGCTATTGCTTTGAATGTTGGATGGACTGGATACTGGGTTATGGGAGGAGACTAGCGGACACCTGCCGTGACAATCAGTCTCAAAATTGCAAAAGGCAGGCGGTGACTCGCCAATTCATTGAGTGGGCCCTGCAATGGCCGCACGCACGGTGCGACTACGGAGCAACACTTGAGAGTGGCTGTGAGGTTGTCGAGAGGTGAGTCTGCGGTAGCCAGATCCCGGTGTTCCGTTCAATGGCCGCCGGCGTTATGACATTTACACTTCCAACCTGGAGCATAGGTCCCGCTCTTGCGACACTACTCTGGCCGGCCAGTTAAGGCAAGCACAGAGGCGAGGGCCAGATGGAAAGGGCCCTGTGGAATAGGGGTCCGCGGTGTCGCCACTCACCGTCAGCTCGCCACAAGCTGCCCCCGCGGGTTTATTATTATTGTTATTTACTAAGCAGGCAGGCAGTTATGACAACTGATATTGCCTGTATACAGTAATCATCATTTTCGTGAAGTTATTTATTTTCATATTCTTTTTTTTCAGTTACGGCACTTGCGTAGGCTCTTTCGTGCAAATGGGTGTGCAGATTCCAGAAAAAGAGGACACTGATACCGAACTATTTTAAATAAATACTTGCCACAAAAAAGGGATTAGTATACACCATGTAATTTTTTATTGAGTAACAGGAGATGACATCCCTAAGAATTATTGTCCCGAAAGTTGTAGTGAAAATCACTACAAAGTCTATACTACTCTTTGATTCAGTTACAGCTCTGTCAACCGCCAAACATCGCGCACACATTTTTTTCTAGATGTCACATGTTTTAGAAGACCCTAGTCTTTTTGAAAGACCTATCCAACGATACCCCACACGTTGTGGGAATTAATACATATACTCATACCAAGTTTTTAACCGACTTCAAAAAAGGAGGAGGTTCTCAATTCGACTGTTTTTTTTGTATTGTTCTTACTCGATATCTCCGTGAATCGTAAACCGATTTTCAATTTTTTTTAATCGAACGGGTATAACCCTTTATAGGGTAATGGTCTCAAAAAAAACCACCTGTTACATCATCTTTTTGTATTTTTTTCTTGTACAGAATTTTCAGGACTATAAATTGGCGATGAGGCTAGAATCGAGGATTTTTTTCAGTCTTGCCCGTTAAAGGGATAACCTATAGATGGTCCCATTGACACCAAGTCGGGGTCTGATGATGTGATCCTGGAGAAATCGAGGGAACTCTTCAAAGTCAAAGTCAAGTCAATATTGTCTTTATTCAAGTAGGCATAGCAACAAGCACTTTCGAATCGTCAGTCTATCTTCAACTATTATAGGCACACCGATAGGAAATTTCACTATTTTTTACAGCAACTCGGCCACTTCCTCTTGGAATAGCGGATCCTAAGTGAAGTCGGTTCTTTTTTGTTTAAAATTATCTAGTTTCGAGCTAGACCGCGGACAGACGGACAAACCGTCGGCCAGACGGACAGACGGACATACGGAGATGATGAAACTAAAGACTATACTTACACTTCGTCACAGTCCATGAGGCCTCGGAATCGTATCCAGTAGTTGTCAATCTCGTTGTTGGCTTCCAGAATGAAGTCGTATCGCTCCCCCGCGTACGTCACTAGCGATGTTGCTGCAACAATTATAAGAATTCAGTATTAAGAGGATAATACATACATACAGTCACGCCTATTTCCCAAAAGGGGTAGGCAGAGATCACGGATTTCCATTTGCTACAATCAATATAGCAAAACGGCTCTCCGTGAGCTGCTTCTAAGAGGATAATAAGAGCTAAATTCCCTCCCTATCTTTTTCAGCGCGAGTGAAAGAGAAACACTGCGTTACGGTTAGTATGAGAGCTCATTGCAAATTTTGCAAAATGGTGAATTAAAAATAACTATGCATTAATTGAGAAATATAAGGCAACGAGGTTTTTAGTATTAAAGTGGTAGAATTTTGTTCTTAATTACAGACATATAAGCCAAGAAACTAAAGACGTGCAATTGTTTAAAGCTAATTTTAAGATGTAACTTTGGAATTATTTTCTATCGAGCCGATTTCGTCCAATCGTGTATTGGAATATTAACGAAGTTCTTTTAAATATAATGAATATTAACATATATTTTTTTACTTTTCCAAAACAAGTAGTTATAGCTATATGACTGTTTAAGTCAATTTGAAGGTCATCGGGTGTTGTCAGCCTCTTAAGGACTCGTAATATTGTCTTCTGTTGCCGCGATAATTATACATAGGGTCAATCGCCAGTAACTGGCCACCCTCCAGTAACTGGCCACCTCATACTAAAAATGAACTCTATTCACATACAAACAGAATTCATTTTAGTATAACGAGGGCAGTTTTTGAAGGATGGCCAGTATTTAAAACTTCATGCTAAAATGAATTCTGTTTACATACATACACATACATACAATCACGCCTATATCCCAAAAGGGGTAGGCAGAGATCACGGATTTCCATTTGCTACAATCAATGCAGCAAAACGGCTCTCCGTGAGCCACTTCTCGCCCCCGTGAAGAACGAGACGTGATGGGTAGCGAACCGCATCGCCGCCATGCGGATGACTATTAATTAAATAAATCACCACAGCGTTCTCACGAGTAGTAGGGATCAGAGGTTCCCTTATCTCTTATCCCTTAGTCGCCTCTTACGACACCCGCGGGAAGAAACGGGGTGGCACTATTCTAAAGCCGGAGCCACGCAGCAAAAATTCTGAATTCTGTTTGTAGATAAATAGAGCTTATTTTTAGTTTGAGGTGGCCAGTTACTGACTGTTTAATACTTATTCTATGAAAAGTCCAGTGTAAAGTGAACCCTAAATGGCTCAACAATTAAAGTCCTTGACCGTACGTGTATTCCAATGCTATACACTTACAGCTTTAAACCAAGCGGAGTAGCCAATGACAGGCGTTGCCGAACTAGTATGACCAGTGGTCATACTCATTGTATGGACTGACGTTTATTTGACGTGGCTATTTTGACGTTTCTCATACATTTGACGCTCCCCTCCCCCGCAAAAAATGGCAGACATTTTCCGATAGAAATGAGAGCGCGTGTCGCATCCGGTTGGTTTAATAATCAAAGGCTATACAGGCTGGATTCTCTTTTTGGGTCAGTGAGGGCAGCTACCAGATCCCGTGCTGCTACGCGAAAATGGTCATAAGAGAATATAATTAAACTAGCGACCCGCCCCGGCTTCGCACGGATGCAATTATACATATAAACCTTCCTCTTGAATCACTCTATCTATTAAAAAAAACGCATCAAAATCCGTTGCGTAGTTTTAAAAATCTAAGCATACATAGGGACAGACAGCAGGAAGCGACTTTGTTTTATACTATGTAGTGATTAATGAAGATTCGCGTTTACAGATTTTGGAAAAAACATACAGGATGCGAAAAAAAGGTCATTTTGGACCAACCTTTTTAGCATCTACCTGAAACATAACTAATTTAAACAACATAAATGACTAGTAACTAACTCATAATTAAGAACAGATTGAATTTAAAATAGTCTTTAACGAATTTGCTGAATAGCTAACCATAAAAGTTGGAATGCTAATAGAGCTAGCTTAGAACCTTTTTATTCCGTCTTCATTTTAATTTATCTCTCAGAATATTTGGTGTACGTCAGAGACTACACAGACACCTCATTATTAAGCTTTTACATGGAGCACGAGGTCACCACATCAAGCGCAATTTATTCGTAATTTTTTACGATTCGAACAATGTGTAGTATAACAATCCAGGTTCACCTCTGTAACTTGATTTTTGTAGATATTTTTAATGCACATTAGTAAGATTATCTGTGGTGTACGTAAATGTAAAATAAGTTAAACTGTTAGGTATGTGCTTCTGATACTACACGGAAAAAATTGAGTGTTAGCAAAGTACCAATTTGGCTCGGTTAAGATATTTTCGGTTGCATACAACCAAGACATATTTAAAACACGGAATAAAGCTTTGTTAATGACAAACAAGCAATTATTGCTAAGTATTCTTGGTTATTTTTACCAATCACTCATTTAAATCCAAATAAGTGTCCTAGTAAATATAACCCTTACCTGATTCTCTTATTTATTTTTAACTAATTTAATGGTATAGTTTCACATACGTACGTTAGCCAAGCTAACTTCTTTGATTTTAGCAACGAACTTTGCAGGCTCCATGCGAAGCGAGTCACTCGGTTGTAAATAGCAAAAACTTATTTATTTCTAGCTGTTTCGTTTTCTCATTGTACCTAGTTATAGTACGAGTAGTATTTCTTTAAGATGCCCGAAACTTGCTAGAGATATCTTCACACAATTCGGGCATCTTAAAATAATCTTACTTCACGTAATTAGATGAATTTAGATAAAAATCCAGTTAAATCTATAAAATTAAAAAATAACTTGAATAAAACGAAACGAAACCAACAGTATTCATATTACAAGTTATATTTAGTAAAGACATGCGTCGCTTAACGACATAATCCGTCGGTCTCTTGCCAACATCAATGCGCCTGCTCTTCTTGAGCCGACTGGCATTATCAGGGATGATGGCAAGAGGCCTGATGGGGTGTCTTTGGTTCCTTGGAGCCTGGGACGGATGTTAGTGTGGGATGCTACCTGCGTAGACACACTGGCACCGTCCCACCTCCAACGGACTAACGTAAAAGCGGGCGCAGCGGCGGAAAGCGCCGAAATTTCAAAACGTAACAAATATAAAAGTCTCGGTGGAGAGTTCCATTTTGTACCTTTTGGAGTTGAAACTCTAGGTCCATGGGGTCCCAGCGCACACAAGTTTTTTGCAGATATCGCAAAGCGTCTGGTTGATGTAACTGGTGACCGAAGAGCTGGCGGTTTCCTCGCACAGCGTATCAGCATTGCGATACAACGAGGAAATGCCGCCAGCATCCTTGGTACAATGCCGCAAGGGCCTAGTTTAGATTTGAGCTAGTTATTAATTTAGTTTAGTATTTGTACTGTAGTACCTCTGTATATTTAGTTATGTAAATAAATGATTTTTATTTTATTAAGTTTAAAAAAAAATAGTAAAGTATTGTATATTGTAAAGATGCTTGCCTTAAAACTAGCTAATTATCCGGGACGGTCCTAAGGGGCAACTTGCAAGTCAAGTTCCCAGTCAAGTTAGCTGGTGCCAGTGACTTGAACGCACCTTGGGAGTGTTTCTTAAAGACAGTTGTCACAGAGCACAAGCGATAGATGGAGTATTGCGTTCATCTCGCATGTTGCAGTCTCCATTAAATAGGTAGGTCTACTGGCGTGCGGGAGGGAGCTAAAAGTGATTCTGATTACTGACGACGAGAGCTTGATATGTATAAGTACTAAGCACGACACGATATTATTGACGTCAGTCGCCAACACAAAATTAAACCATTAGATGGAATTAGTGAACCACGCTAAACTATATCAATTTTAAACTTATTTTTGTGACCAATTTAAGAGATACATGAGACCGAATATTTACAATCAAAATTTGAAATTATTTTAAAATGAAAACACCTAGTTAGGTATTAAACTTTTGTAACTTTTAAACACGTTTAGACACGGTACAATTTCAATAGAACTCCAATGCATTAACAAAGCAATACATACAGCTTGCGCCTAAACGTCTGAATCAGAAACGTCAAAATTTGCTTAAAAATTATTCCGGTGCACCGTCTATCGATTGTATTTTTAATTTATTTTTTATGTATTTTAATAGTACATTACGTACCTAGGGCGGTAAAATAAAGAACGGTTCAGATCGCGGGCATTTGTGGCCCAAACCAAAGGTAAGGGCCATAAACAAGCGATCGGAGGCTTTCTTTATTACCGCCCGTGGTGCGTACACAATTTTACGTCTTCTCCTGGGTGTGAAGTCAGATTTGCCGCTGCGCCCGTGGGCGGCAAATGTCACTTACCGCCCAGAGTGACGTAAAATTATTATACAGTACCTGTGGTTGCAGTAAAAAATGTTAATAGACTTAGGTAGTTAAGATTCAAAAATAGTAGACGTTATAGGAGCAACTATTATATTATTACTCCTATGAGCGACATAAATCAAGTAAATAGTTAGTTTAGTTTAGTGAGTATTATTTTGCTGATTCTATGAGAGATAGTCTATGGTTGAGACATAGTAAGATAAGAAATCCCTAGGTCTCAGTAGTAAATGCCTTTTAAAGGTATTTCTGAATTGGATTTGTAGTCGGAATGTCTTGGAAATGCAGTATTATTTAAAAGTTAAATTTGTTCAGGTAAAACTTTTGTCTTTCAACTATGAAATACTTCTCATCATATCAAACTTTTAACTGGTTTTATCCTTTCATTTATCAAATGAATGTATCATCTATAGTTCGTTTTTTGAATTAGAAAAACGTTGAAAGAAGGGTGTACAGACACCTACCTTTAGGGTCACAACACACCTAGCGGAATCACAGCGGAATTAAGCCAATTCATAGACAAAATGTCTATGGTAGCGGAAATTTGTCTATGGTAGATGATTTTTTGTATGGAAGCCATAGACAAATTTCCGCTAGAATAGACAAATTTCCGCTACCAAAGACAAAATTAAGCATTTTGTCTATGAATTGGCTTAATTCCGCGAGGAATTCCGCTAGGTCTGTTTTGGACCCTTAGGTAGTCTTTTATATATACTGGTTTTGGATGATGTACATGATTGTTTGTCCTTGTTAACGTTTTATACTGCATGAATTGTTAAATTCTACACCCTTTGAATTTCAGCATGCTAGTAACAATATACAGTGTGTTTCTGTAATAGAAGCAATAAATTTAAAACATAGATTCTACTCCTCAAACTACAAAACTTTTGTTCAACAACTTTAAAAAAATATTTATTTTGTAGATTGTCTCTTTTTCATAAAAAACTAAATAGTATTTTCAATGAACGTTAAAATCCGTCTAATTGACATTGCTTGTCACCCAACAGACATAGTCAATTTCAGAATACATTGCGTGTTCGAAAAAACTTTAAAGTGTCCTTAAAATCAAACCATACGTTATTTTTAAAAGTCGCTGAACAAACGTTTCCTGGTTTGAGGAGTAGAATCTACGTTTTAATTTATTGCTCCTATTACAGAAACACACTGTATACAGAAGCATTAATCCCCATTTCCCGGCCTCTGATGTAATGAAATATGATAATATGTGACGTTACACGTGATTATGATAACTAAAAGGTGTAAAAAAATGTGGTGATCCGTTTAAGGGCATAATTTGGTCTCGTATTCTAATTATGAAAAACTAAAAAAAAATACACGCGAAAAATAAAAATGGTTTTGTATGGTTGGCCGGCTGGGACGACGTGCCCCATACAAAAAAAAATCCGCGTCAAAAAAACATTCACCTGTCTTTTCTTAGTCGCAATACGATACCAACCAATTATGGTTAAACGGAGCACCAGTATTTTTGTTACATCCTGTATAAATGGAGATGTCACGACTTATTATCCAATTGTATTAGAGAAGTGGCTCACGGAGAGCCGTTCTGCTGCATTGATCGTAGTAAATGGAAATCCGTGATCTCTGCCTACCCCTTTTGGGATATAGGCGTGATTGTATGTATGTATGTATGTATGTATGTACTAGACAAATACGAAAGGGTTACGACAAGAGTGAACGACGTCCTAAAGTATGCTAGGTATTTAATGGAATTGCATAAATGAAGATACCTAAATACATAAGAAAAGTAATACAATAAATAAACCAATTAAACATTTTCTCCCAAACAAGACTCTTAAAGATAATTAAACTCGGTAAAATAATGAAAGCACTTTCATAACGAAATGCAAGATTATCAAGCCTTAACAATTTTAAATTAATTCTGAGATACGAACTCGACGAATCGTAAACGTAAATCACAATGCTTTGTTAATTTACAGCTCAGGGGTTGATTTTAAATTTAAAACCCGAGCATGTTTCGTAATTGTAATCCAACAAACTTGACAAGACTCGAAGGGCATCTCAAGCACACGTTTAAACGTTTTTGTATCATTAAAATAACAAAACAAATTAGGAACTTTGAACCTCGAATCGGCCTCCTGGTTGTCTTAAATGTAAAATTGTTTGGATAATAGGTACCGCTGACTTAAAATTGCAAGTAATTTAAACCAATTTAACAAGAAAAAGGTTTAGTCAAATTGGGGCCTTTTGTTTTTGACTCTTTTATTAAAATTTGAATATAAATATTTGCATTTGTATATTTCGTTTAGAGAGGCAAATTTCACGATAGTTAATCACTACATAGTATAAAACAAAGTCGCTTCCTGCTGTCTGTCCCAATGTATGCTTAGATCTTTAAAACTACGCAACGGATTTTGATGCGGTTTTTTAAATAGATATAGGTACATAGAAAAAAAAGATATCTTAATCGAAGATATTCATTCTTGTTTATAAGGAAAATCGATAATTTCTTGAACCAAGTATGATTTTGTTGATCCCAGATAGAACTTACTGGGTTCAACAAAATCATATTTGGTTCAAGAAATTATCGATTTTCCTTATATACAAGAATGAATATCTTCGATTAAGATATCTTTTTTTTCTGTGTAGTGATTCAAGAGGAAGGTTTATATGGATAATTGCACACGTGCAAAGCCGGGGTGGGTCGCTAGTATTACCTACTATATTTTGAAGATATTATTCACACCCTATAAGACTTGATTAGCTGACTATCTACCTCTGATGTATATGATATACCACTGACGCAGTATAAATAAACTGACAAAATAGACGTTAACATGAGACTAAAATACTACAAAATCTATCAAACTCCTACAGCAAACAATAGCTTGAACACACAACACACAAGTTGCTAGTGTTCGAACTAGGTAACAAAACCGTTCAAACACAGTGCAGTGGAATACCTTCTCTCTGAGTATATCCTTTACCTGCCTAGGATAAAATTGTACACACGTAGCGTCGTAACGCGGCGACCTTTTTCTTGTCTTGAATTTGTATTTGTCTTTGGTCTTGTTGTCTAACGTTGTGCTAGCTTTTGTCTTGTCTTTAGTTATTTTGTTTGTTTGTTTTCAGTCATTTGCTGTTATAATTGTTCTTAGTGCGATCTCTGTCTTCAAGCAGCTCAATTTTTAGCCCCTTTTGCTGGCGTGTCTCTAGTGGATGCTTTGAACCTTTGGCCCTACGTGGAGCTCTCTTTTTTCTAATTTGACAAACTTTGAAATTTCCAAAATTAAAGAGTTATTCTGTTCATAAATTCATGAATGAGTGGTGTCTGCCAAAAACTGGTTTAGAACTACTGATACATATTCAGCTCATGTGATGTGTGTTCTGCAACTGAGGTTACGGGTGTTATAACCAAGCAAGCTATATGTTGCAGTTTCAGACAGGACGCTACGAGGCCCCTCGTTTGGTTTATATTCGTTACCAAAAAATCTCGATCAAACAAAGTCGCACCGAATGGTCTGCAGCTGAGACTACGGCTATAATCAAACTGAATTACAATTTCAGACAGTGCGCAACGGGGTATGGTTGACATGTGTATCCAAAAAAACGTTTGATCGCACAACGTCACACCGTATGTTCTGTAACTAAGGCAGTGAGGCTACGGATATTTTAACCAAGCAAACTAAGTTGCAGTTTCAGACGGTCGGGCGGAACGAAGCTCGTATCGTATGGCTTTCTGTACTACGAATGTGTAAGTAAATAGTACAGTCAACACTAAACATATGTTTACCTTAGTCCATCGTAATTAAAGTTTAAAATTGTATACATATTTTTGGCGTTGATTGCACAATGTAATTTGAGTAAAAAGGCAATGGATTATGAGTAAAGTATTAAGACTTGTATAAACATGCATTCATTTGCAGTCAAACCTCGCTAATGTACCTAATTTTAAAATTTTCCGCATTTTAGACGGCTATATAGTCGCACAATTCGACATATAGGTAATTCGAATAAAATCGTATTTTTTGTAAGAGGACGTATCAAACATATTCTGGTTCTATTCGGAGGCCTTGAAGAACGGTTATCAATATATTCTTGTATACTTCTAAAGCTCAAAGCTTAATTATTTTGTAGACTGGATACAAAATAGCCAACATAATAATGATGAAACTCTTCCTACACAATATGGCACGGTACAGTCGATGCAAAATACACTTTAGCACCTTAATACAGAGGAGTAAAGTTCAAATCGTAAACAACTTTGTCTAACAGCGAGGCACGTCTTAATGATAGCAATTAAAAGTTGTCAGCATTGTTCGCAAGATCAAGGTTCGCTAACTAATCGGGTGCTGGCATTCGCAAGTTTTAAGACCCAAGTTTTAGTTCAGCTCAAGTTTTAAGACCCCCGGCCCCGCGTGGCGGGGGTTATCATCTTAAATTTCAACTAATCTTTACTTTATATAATTCTCGACTCGTGAAGTATTTGTCTGCGTATTTTAAGTGTATGGATAATAGAAACATCTAACTGTATAAATCAGTCGCGTTACATAAAAACTGATGAATACACAGCCTAAATCATTATAAGTAGAATCTTAAAATTTCGAACATATACCAATGTCGTGAAATTAGGCCTATATAATTTTAAACAAAAAAGAACCTACTTCGCTTAAACTCCAGCTTTCCAAATGCTAAAGCCCGAGCTGCTGTAAAAAATATTAAAATGATTTTAGGTGTGCCTATAATATTTAAAGAGTTCCCTCGATTTCTCCAGGATAGCCCAGCCAAAAAGAAATTTGTTTCTTGATAGTTCTTGAAGTTGTACATATATTATAATACTTTTCATTGGCAACTGCTCAGTATATTTTTCACGTTTCGATTAGCCATGTCGATACACGATATTCATCTTGAGTACGGCCCCAAATATTTAAAACCATATCGAATTAAAATATGTAAAAAACATCATCTACTTTCAAAGCAACAGAGGCTCAAGAATTTGTTAAGAAACTCGCTCGTACCAGCAGTCAAAGAAACGTTTTCCCCCTTAATACTCAAACGGCCGGATCCGAAACGTCAACGACTGTAACAAACAGAAACGCCTCACTTCCCACTTACTTCAATTTAGCGAATGCTTGCCGAATTTAGCGTTTACAATAGAGACTTGTGAATAGTACGGTTTGTCAATCGTCGTTAACACTAGTCCCGTCTTTGTAGAAGGGCTGTTATGACTATGACAGACGAACGCATTCTCGCACCTTTATTATACCGGGTGTTTTTCTGTGTTGATTCTTAGGAAGTACAATATTTTCACGTTCCATAGAAAACATCGAATGCTGATTGACCGAAATATGTGAAACACCCAACATTTATTTTGCCACGTCGATGATGGTCTCATAATAAAAGTTGTTCAATATGGTATACCTAATTAATTAACTCCTAAAAGAGGAAAAACATTCTGTATTATTAACTTTGGTAGCCTGGTAAGCGTGGTGGTAAGCGTTGGTAGCCTGACGGTAACGACGTCTGACTTTCAATCCGAAGGTCCCGGGTTCAAACCCCGGCTCGTACCAATGAGTTTTTCGGAACTTATGTACGAAATAAAATTTGATATTTACCAATCGCTATACGGTGAAGGAAAACATCGTGAGGAAACCTGCATACATCCGCGGAGAAATTCAAAGGTGTATGTGAAGTTCCCAACCCGCATTGGGCCAGCGTGGGGACTATAGCCTGATCCCTCTCGTGCATGAGAGGAGGCCTGTGCCCAGCAGTGGGACATATAGAGGCTAACATATTATATTATTATTATATATTATTAACTTATTGCCATATAATTATGATTAACTAGCGTTTCTGATAATATAATGAAGAAACGTTATTGAATTAGGAAATGGTAAGGAACGCCACTTAACTATTAAAGTAGATAAATAGCACTTAATGTATATTAATTTTGTACATTAACGTTTATTGACATTTCTGTAACGTATTAAAGTTCAACAAAGCCAAGTTTTTCACGCCAAGAGCTATGTCAAGTGTAGCACTTTGATACACTCACATTTTTATGCCATATCGTAGCATCAAAAAATTCCCAATAAGTACTTTTTTCTCGCTTTACAGTGTACGGAGATAATTGGTCTTTACTAGTAACTCGTCTCTGCCTTCACGAGACCGGATCCCGCTTTGATCCTTCCTGGACATTTGAATATGTAAATGCCGAAAATGGGATAAGCCGGATCGCAGCTCTGAAAGAAGCGGTGATATCTGAGTTTTAACATGCGGGGCTTGCCACGGTTTTCATTTAATTAATGCATACGTGAATTTACGTGGGGTTTTGATTGAACTTTTAATACGTTGAGACATTCTACTGCAATTAATGTAACGTAGGTTCTGGTCGAGATGGATTCGGCGAGAAATAGCTTTCGGTTTTAGATTATAGTTCACGCATGCTGATTTGATATGTCTTCTAGAAGAACTACGCGTGTTATGTGTATTTTTAAATTTTTGTTTTTAAAAAGTAAGTCCCGCCGAGGGCCGGTCGGGCTTCTTGGGTCAGAGATGTAGGATTAGAACTGGAGCCATTGATTTATTATGTACCTATTCTACTCGATGTGACATCTAGTACATGTGCGTCATGTTTGGCGGTTGACAGCTGTGACGGAATCTAAGAATAGTACATACTTGTAGTGATTTTCACTACAAATTTAAGACAAAAAAAAACTTAAGGATGTCATCTCCTGTTACTTTATGGCTGGTGGTAATTCTTTTGCTCTCTATCGTTCATAAGTGCACTGTAATGTGCCTAAATGGAACAGTAAATATCTATTTCTCAAACATGCAATGAAATGTCTTCGTTATGTGCGTCATAATAGGCTTCAAAGTATCACGTTTAGGGTGGATCAACTCCAGAGAACAGGTAACGATTTTCATATAAAATTGAAGGCCTAGGCCGGGAAGTAATTTTTTTTAAATTTCCATTCCAGATATGTTTGTGGCACAGGATCATGGCATTCAGCCATTTAAGGTTATAAGCGATATTTACTTTTTGGTTCATTTGACATTCTGTCACTACTTATGCATATAAAAAAAAACAATAATCATCATAATTTTTTTTTTTTTTAATTAAAAAAAATTCAATTTTTTTGTTGTATGGTTCTGAATTTATTCAGTCCCCATATACATTATTAATACAAGTTTACGAGTAGACTTTTGCCTTACGTATGTCGGGAAAAAAATTGGATAATTTTCATATTTATTTCATTGCATGTTTGAGAAAAGCACTATAAATTCCTCGGCGTGAAAAGGGGTTGCCAGCCTCGTCACTATCCGGCCTCGCTACGCTCGGCCGTCTATATAACTCAGCCGGCAACACCCTACTTCCCGCCCTCTGTAGTAATGTACTATTATCAAATAGTTAAGTTTAGTCTTAAAATCAGTTTGAGTCTTAGGTTTAATACTAAAGGCACTGCAGTTCCTAAAAAGCACAAAGCATAAAGAACATTCGTGCCACTCAGTAGTTTCATAAACATACCGACTCGCATAAGTTTGCGTTTCTTTTCACTAAATACGAGCGCCTTCCTTAATGAGACTTTATGGCTTGTTCCTTTAAATAGGGTTTTTAAATTGCAAAGGTAAAAAGATTTTGTACTTTCGTTATGAATAGCAACGACTTTGTCGTATGAGGCTATTTTGCGGCGTTTTTTGATGATTAATGATTAACACAATAATAAGCTATACTAAACGTAGTTATAACGTTAATGACCAATTGACCATGTTAGCTTGAAATCGTATAGGTACCTACACAAAATTGTTGTTGTTGTTGTCTTGTTTTATCATGTAAACAAACGTGTGTCGACATCGCAATGTCAATTATTTTTAAGGTTAATTATTCGTTGATTTGATTATTGAAGAACATTTTATTAGGAATGATATTTTTTCAGTGGTTACTTGGTTGAATTGAATACTTTTTTCGTTGCTTTAAGTAAGTATATCTTTAGTGATAATTCCGGAGAAAAGTGTGATTAATGCCTTTGAGAAGTGTTTTTACACGATAATATGTACCTACTAGTAAGGGTGCAATACCTGGATTTTATATTTTGTTTTTGGGTTAAAACGGGTATAAAATTGACAGTTTACCAGAAACGATTCCGTAAAAATGTTACATTGTTTAGATTCATTCCATTTCCATATCGGATAACTATGTTACTAAAAATAAAAGCAAAAAATATTGAAGTGGTATACCAACAGCACTCATATTGATATTTCTCTAAAAACGAATATGGAAATATTTGTTTTGAGTATTAGTGAATGTTTGCTAGTCGTCCTTTGTTTATTTATAGTTAAAACAATGGCGCGTAGTTACAGTGACCGAGAGGCAACCGGATGGCTCCCGGTATTTACGCTCCCTACGTGTTGTGGAACCACCCTGTGCAACCCGAATGACGTTTGACTTGGCTTTTCATGCTCCCCAACTCCTCCCCGGTAACTGTACACTTAAAACAATATTAGGTATTAACCCCTTTAACATAAAACATAGTCTACAATTTTATTACGTTTCCAACTACCTACCGAATATTCACGCCGACGCGAACATTTAAACTGTTAATTGAATTCCGGACGGCAGAACAACGGAATTACCATACATTGAATACTACAAACTAAATTGATATTAGTTGCCGGGGCCCGGAGGCCACTTTATAATGGACGAAGACTACGACGAGTCGAATTATCTCAAGCGCTAATAGGCTATTTTCCTATGAAGTCAAATCTGCTACTCTTTAGGAAGCGTCAAAACGATTTGTTATATGAAGTTTATACGGTAGACTAATATTGTGACGTCATAATTCTATATGATTTAAAACGCAAACACATGTTACACCTGGATTTTCCCGTGTATTTTTGAAAATTAAATTTTACGAATGCAGTGAAACAATTAAGTTTATCTACTGGAAAGTTCCCTACTTTCTGGAGGGACAGAGAAATAGCATATAATTTACTCTATCCTTTTTACCAAATACTTTTCGATTCGACAAAAAGGATGGATAGAAAAGGTCCTAGAGTTTATCCGAAAAGAAGTGTCGTGGTTTATATGCGAGCTCATACATTCTACGGCACTTTTCTTTCGGGACAGACTCTATCAGTAATAACACTATAAGTACATTAGTAGCAGTAGTAGTAGTATGTTTATAACACTGTCGTGTTCTTATAGACTGACAGGCAAAGCCTGAAGGTAAAATTTTGACATTTAAGCTTGTTGAAAAACGGAAGAACTTGACTTTGGAAGAGGAGAGACTGAAAGATAAATTAATTTGAGTGCAAGATTTTTCATAGAAATCGTTAGATGTACATAGAAATATTTCTTAAATTAGATACTTTTGTGGGGTTTTCAATAATTTAATTGATTATTAGGCCTTCATTGTTAATTTCTGTCGCCGTGTCATGTCGTTCCCGTATCGCTCCCGTCCCGTTCCGTCACTTACATAAGCCGACTACCAACTTCACTGTATTTGTGTTTCGGAAGATAGTGGCAACTATCAGTTTTAGATATCGGCTGCCGTCAGATGATATCTGCTTATAGGCTGGAAGCTGGAAGTAATTAGTCTGACCTATTTATTGGATACACAGATCACCCCCTATTAAATGGTCCATCTTAAATGTACAGCCTTGGCCAGAAGTGTTGAGCATAGGTGTTTTTTGTTTACAATTTTGATGTTAAGCATTATTTCCCTATCCCAACAATGTACGGTAACGGTAAATGTTATATTTTATTTATAAATATAGAAAACTTCACTTAATAACACTTTCAAGGTACTTAAAAAATATGAAAACAGAAGGTACCAAAAATGTAAATTTAAGTCGGTGCGACATATTGCAAATATTCTATGCAGTTACTACTAACTTCAACAAAACATGCCTATTAGTTTAAATTAATTGACAAAATAACTTAAACAAAGATGGAAACGATGGACTAAACTTTCCAGTTTTGTATGAAAATCGCATTGGTGCTCAACACTTCTGGCCAAGGCTGTATAATATAGATGGATGATATGGTATTAGTACAAAGTAAGTTATAAGAACACTTTCTTAAGAAATATACCAAGGTAAACTTATTCATTCTTCTTCTTGATCTTCCGAAACCACAATAAAATACAGGGGTCTATTGATTTTTGATAATCAACTCTAATACGGAAAACTTAAGAAACAATTTGGAAACGTTTTGTTGTTTTATAGGTATGGAAAGAGAACGCATGGTCCCAGCTGGCCAAGCCTCCAGACAAAACCATAATATACATGCATAAAATAAATCGTTTTCCTTATACAATACTCGTACCAATTAAATGGACGACCAGCATTTTTGTTCAAAATTTGACCAATAAACTTTAACTTTCTATCAAGACCCAAATAGATATCAACTGTCTTAAAAATCTATGACCATAACAGTGGTGGGTAATCTATGATTAGATATTATACACGAGACAGTTATGTATTTTATATAACATATGTCTTAGAGGAAACTCTGAAACAGAAACAATTATTGTATTTCTATTGTAATTCATGGAAAAGTGTGAAGGCTATACTTTCCGATCAGATCAGACCATAAAATTATGCACACGTTTTAATTTTTTGTTGTCATATTCTGAGTTTAGACCTAATGTGTACATACGACATACGAGAGGACATACGATTTATCCTGCGTAAGTACAATATAGGTACAGTCGCCATCAGATATATCGGAGCGGCCAAGGTGGTCACAAATATCAGAACAACGCATGCATTGTCAAGGCGGTAAAGTGCAAGTTCAGATATTTTTGAGTACCCTAGCCGCTCCGATGTATTTGATGGCGACTGTACATAGTATACGCAACGGTAAATTCGCAAACAGTGAAATTACCAATTTCATAAAGTTACAAAATAAAGTGATGTACTCGTAACTATGGTTAACATACAAATCGGATTCACATTCAATAAAATCAACGCTTCAATTTATTTCTCACTTATAATTTTCATTTTACATTTCTGCACTCACAACAGCCATTTGAATTTAAACTCAGTCTCAGTACATTTAGATTCCATTTATTGTAAGCACACGTATCAATTCATTAAACACATGGAGAGATAAAAAATCCTTAACTACGTGAAAAAAGAAAATTCAAAATTAGAATTTCTCGTTCATTTTATCGCGTGTGCTGGTCACAGATCCTGTGCCAACTAGATAGAGCATTTAAAAAAAGATAAAAAGTAAAAGATATTTATTCTTCAATTTAGGCACAATGCAATGCACTTATGAACGTCAGAAAGAAAAAAGAAACTACCACCGGTCCTAACCAAGACCTCTGACGCGAAAAGTATTACTTATTACCGGCCTGAAAGACTTATTTTCAGCGCTATCAGAGTAAGAAAGTAAGGTAGTGAGCTCATTTTCATATGCGTTTGGCCATCAAACAAAGATATTATCAAAAAAATAAAGTAATAAATCAATATAATACAATAATAATATATATAATATGTTAGCCTCTATACGTCCCACTGCTGGGCACAGGCCTCCTCTCATGCACGAGAGGGATCAGGCTATAGTCCCCACGCTGGCCCAAAGCGGGTTGGGAACTTCACATACACCTTTGAATTTCTCCGCGGATGTATGCAGGTTTCCTCACGATGTTTTCCTTCACCGTATAGCGATTGGTAAATATCAAATTATATTTCGTACATAAGTTCCGAAAAACTCATTGGTACGAGCCGGGGTTTGAACCCGGGACCTTCGGATTGAAAGTCAGACGTCATTACCGTCAGGCTACCAACGCTTCAAATTCAAATCAATATAAAGTAGATATTTTTATGTATTCAATGTTCGTTGACGCAAAAGAAGATTGGTTGATTTTGAGAGTTGGTGCTAACCACGAGACTTAGGGTGGGTTGCATCACGCACAATTAAAGGACTCATCAACGTCAAATATGGCGACGGAGCTGTCATCCCATAGTAAACTGTCAAACTTTTCATACATTTTTTTAACGATGACGTTGACGTTAACAGATGATTTGGTGTAACCGGGCCTTAATCTTCATGCCTCTACGAAGCATTTTCACTACATAGCGGGAAACTCATATTATCGGCTATGGCGTAGCTTTACGCATATAGCATAGCGGCCAATGAAATATGGCTCACGATGTGTGTGTACAGCGTTTCATATTGTACCTAAGTATTTTTTAAAAATAAGTCTCAGGGATGAGGACAATGAAGTCAAAGAAAAAATCTACGGATTATCTTTTAACACTTTATAACGCTGAATCTATAGGAGGTAATCTATGACGTTTTTATTTGAAATGTAAAAGACATTGTTAGCACAAATGATGTGGATTGAAGGTAATCGGATTTTTTCATGTAGAACCTTGTCGCGAAGATTGTGTGATGAAAAGTTGAATTTAACATAATACTTGTAACTAAGTCGTCTTAACAATCTTTACTTACTTACACTCAAGGAAAATGGAAACTGGTCATTTTGTAATTACATTTTTATACGAAGTGATCTTATTAACTTTGAGTATATAGTTTTTTATTTAGTTATTAAATATTGTTATAGCTGCGGGTGTGCTATTATGGTAATCTAAATTATAAAAAAAAATTGGGGAATTAAGTTCCCGTAAACCTCCTCCTCCTAACTCATTACAACTCCCAATTTGTACCTACTGCAGAAAAACAATTCAACACAAAATATGCAAAATGCTCACGGCTAACTAAGGGTCTAAGTAGGGTCGCGGTTCAGGCCACTATGGAGCGAGAGTACTGACCAAAATTTAAATTAGGACGCCATGACCAGAATCTCGACAAACGTATGACGTTTCCAAATAAAAGACAATATATTTACAAATTCACGCCTTTAATTTATCCTTTAAGTAATTGCACTTAATACTCTATAGTAATCGCTACCATGGATCTACCCAGTGATGCATCACGGTGATTACATATGTCTTGGGAACGCTAAAGTACCACAGTATATTATATTATAATAGTTTACAATCTAAATGCAGCTCCAACTTAGGCCGCATTACAACATCACTATATCAAATTTCAACATTGATTGCCTTTTGGTTTGATACCACGTTTAAATATAACCTATAATTGAGATTACAAGATACACTAAGTTTTTAAATGTTCAATTACTCTTTTATCACTCAACACTGATTACTAAATTAAAGTAAAAGTTTAACTCACAGTCTTTTGGTTAGAAATTACCCCGAGTTAGGGTTTTACCGAGCAACGGGTTCACCAGATGAGTAGGACTTCACAGGAAAGGTGCGTCACCGACCCCGGAGAGTAGTCTGTCCCGCTGACATCACACAGAAACAGAGGCTTGGAGATGTCTGCCCGAAACAAGGACTCTTCGCCCGATATAAGGACTCTTCGCCCGATATAAGGACTCTTCGCCCGATATAAGGACCCTAAGAACAAAATAATGTTCTAGGTTATAGGTTACTAATATTTCAAAAATGGCCTAAATTGTATTTTTAACATGGGCCAAATGGTGAGAATTACAAATCTCAACTTACTTACCGGGTTTTAAACCGGGTCCTTTTCAGCTTGTAACATTTATGGCGACATGTGGTCACGTGCCTCGACACAGCAGAGTTTGCTTGGTGCAAGGAAACAGCTAAAAAAACCACATACAAAACAGCATTAGCTAAATGAAAACAATACTAGATACTTCGTTTTACACATCGTACAATATTACCGTGTGAAACTTACCAAATTATTTAATCAAGAAAGGAAAAATCGAACGCCATTCCGGCGATCCGTGCGACACGAATTACCCCGACATTATACGGATTACGCTGTAACAAATAAAATATTGATCACAACGTTGTACGTTAGGATAATATAGGAATTACCAATCCTCAGTTAAACTACATACCGGAGCAAAATTATATGTCGACGCACGCAAGATTCGTGCCAGTCGATGAAATGAATAGCCGGAAAATGAACCACAGACAAAGAAAGGCTTCGTCCCTCTGACAGCGAGTGACCGAGTCAAATTCTCTGAACATTGTTAAACATAGAAAATAAAAAGAATAGTTTATTTCGACACCTAAAAATATGCCTATTATTTATAACTAGGAATTATAAAAAAACAGAAAAACCTCCATGAAAAATCCAAGAATACAAAACACGTTCGATCACGCTGGTGCATAGACAACAAACCAATTGACACTGACAGATGTCTCTTATACCAATGTTCCCGTCGTCAACAAATCGTTCGGCTTCGCTTATTTATCTAGGAATCCATGTTATTTTAGCCTCGTAGACCAAAGTTATAACTATATTTCAATTGTGAATATGTGTATGATGAGACGAACAAAGCTTCCACGCCATTATTCAACGCTAAAACGAGAAATGTGCGCATACGATGCGATTGTTGGAATGCTTAGGAGGACCTTTACTTTCGGTGAGTATTATCCTTTGAATACAGCCACAACTGTATCGGTGAGGTTTCACAACAGTACCACAGGTTTATATCTCGAATTACTTACCATTACCACTACGCTAAACGACTAATTACCTATCATATACGTACTAAACAAAACTCTCGACATCTATCCTACCAAATACTATATTACGGCTTCCAGCTCTGGGTTTAACACTCTAAAGTGTTACAGTTCATCTTTAGTTGGGTTAAAAAAAAAAATTTAAAAAAAAATATTTTTTTTTCTAATATCTATATAAGCACTATGCCTAACACCAAGTTCATACCTTAATCTACAAAACTTACCTAGCAAAACTTCAGAAAATCTGTAAAGACAACACGACTTACCTCTAACCTTATACTTATGATTTGGTGAATGGCCAATTCAACCAAGGACACCTTACGACTATTTTTGGTTCGAACCTTCCTAATCCTAATGCGCGCTTACCTAAATCAAACAAAAAATAAATGTCAAAGACGGCAACAACACCAAACTTTCCCTTTATTAAAGCAATTGCCTATCACCGACAAAAGTGGAATTAAGTAAAGAGCTGTAGTCTTAGTTATTACACAATTCCTTATACATGAACTACAGTTCTGTCATAGTAAAGGGAACAATGGGAAACGCAGTTCATTTTTATAGATTTCTATGGCATCATAGATTATCATTTATTATAAATAAGATTATTTTCAGCTTTTATGTCTTTATAAGGACATAATAAAATCGATATTGGTCCGTATGCATCCGGTACCAAGTTTAGAATTCAATACCAAGCCCTTTATCCCATCTGAGGAAATCATCCTGCGACAAGTGTCATTCCGTTCAGTGGGTACGTTCAGGTTTCAGTATATCATAGAATAATTAAAGTTTTAGGAATGGAACCCAGAGTTGTAAAGACGAGTACCGCTAAGAGGACGGCTCGGCTTCACCAGGTCGTACAATATCCTTTATATGAAAGTTACCTAGAAGTTTACCTTCTAGAGATTTTAATGAGTATACGAGAGGACTCAGTTTTTTATGAATGACACATTTGTTGTACCGGGGAGCTAATTTAGCAGAGAAATGCTTTGCTGCATTTGACAATGGGAAACATTTTTTATATACGATTTGCCCTTCCTCCAATTCTACGTGGCGCTTCCTCATGTTGTAATACTTCGCATTGCGTTCATGGGAGGCAGTTAACGAGTTGCGCACCTTTTGAAATATCGTTTTGAGCTCTTTAAGTTTCTCAGAAAAACTACCACTGGTATTCAGCTCAAGTGCGTTTTGATCGAGGGGACCTTCGCTATTATAAAGAGTGCCATCTAGAATCATTTGACGACCATGTGTTAGAAAATATGGTGTGTTTTTGGTAACTTCGTGACGAGCTGTATTAATTGCACACTGTATTTCCGATACGTTCTTATCCCAGTTACGGTGATCAGAGCGTACGTACGAGGCAATGGTTCTTACTAATTCACGGTTCACTCGTTCCGTTTGGTTCGTCTGAGGATGATATCTAGGGTTATAGAAAATATGAGGAACTTCATATTTTGACATTAAGTCTCGAAAATCTTTCGAAGTAAATTGGACACCATTGTCGCAGAATATATATTTAGGAACACCATGTACAAGGAATATCCCCTTTTCCATGCACTTAACTATAGCCTTTGCAGTTACGGAGCGCAGTGGGAACAAAGTCACATACTTACTGAAATAATCAGCACAAACGAAAAGATACTGATTCCTCAGATAAGATGGAGGAAAGGGTCCAAGAATATCACAAGAAATTGCTTCGCCTGGTGACGATATGCGTCTGGGGTTACCCATGAGACCGGGACGAGCTAAGTTAACCGGTTTATAAGTTTTACAAATTTCACATAAATCGACGTATTCTTTCACGTCTTGGAATAAAGTAGGCCAATAATAAATATCAGCTATTTTGGAATGAGTTTTAGCCACCCCAAAATGACCGGCAGTTGGATCATCATGATACTTATTTAAGATTTCTTTTCGCTGCTCATAAGGGAGTACCAGCTTCCAGTCAAATTGAGCTGTCAGACGATACTTATTCTTTGAGTAACGGAAGAGTTTATCATGTTCAATTTTAAAGTTAGGAAAGAGAGAAGGTTTTTCAGACACCTTTTTGTATAAATCGAGGTACCAAGGATCTTGGATAGTAACTGAATCTATAGCACTGACCTGTATACGAGAGAGACAGTCAGGTATGACGTGTTCTTTGCCCTTCCGATGGATTATTTCAAAATTAAATTGGCTTAACCGACATGCCCATCGATTTAATCGTCCTGTAGGATTTTTTAAGTTTTGGAACCATTTTAACGACGCATGATCAGTGACAATATAACATTTTCTACCTTCTACATATGCACGATACTGCTCGAGACCATAAATTACGGCTAAGAGTTCGCGCTCGGTAGCCGAATAGTTCGTCTCTGGTTGGTTAAGTGTGCGACTGCAGTACGCAATAGGATGATCTACACCGTTATACGATTGAGTCAAGACAGCGCCTACCGCGTATGAAGATGCATCAGTATGAATGTAGAAGCTTTCTTCGAAGTTAGGGCATTTAAGAATCGGAGAAGACACCAAAGCAGATTTAAGTGTGTTAAAAGAATCGTTAACTTCATCAGTCCATTCAAATTTTACTTTCTTACTCGTTAAGCGAGATAAGGGACGAGCTATCTTTGCAAAATTATTAATAAAACGACGGTACCAACCGCACATTCCCAGGAAACGTTTAATACCTTTGGCATCTTCGGGCATGGGGAAATTTAATATTACATCAATTTTAGAAGGATCGGTTCGCAGACCGTATCTATTAACTAAGTATCCAAGATATTTCAGTTCACTCCTACAGAAGGAAGACTTTTTCATATTAATAGTTAAATTGGCTGATTTTAATTTTTCAAAAACGGCCTTAAGCAATCTTATATGTTCATCAAAATCGGAGGTACAAATAATAATGTCATCAATATAACAGAAAACTTTGTGATCGAAATGAGAAGTAAAGAGATTATCCATGAGACGTTGCATGGTCGCACTAGCGCCTACCAACCCAAAACACATTCTATTATAGTGGAATAATCCTTTTCCTGGTACAGTAAAACTAGTTTTCTCCTTGGAGTCTTCACTAAGAGGTATCTGATGATATGCCGCACTTAAATCAAGCGAGGTCAGAAATTTCGCGTCGCGTAAATTATCTAAAATATACTGAACGTGAGGTACGGGATACGCATCAGATTTTGAAACTGCATTTACTTTCCTACTATCCAAACAAAGTCTTAAATCTCCGTTAGGCTTTTCTACCATAACGACTGGAGAATTCCAGGGAGAGTGAGAGGGTTCAACAATTCCCTCGTTAAGCATACGATCAACTTCTTTTATTAACGCAGCCTGTTTAACAGGACTAAAGCGATAGTATTTTTGTTTTATCGGAGGAGTATCACCTGTATTTATGACGTGCTCGATTAGATGAGTCTTTCCCAAACCAACCTTATCCGTATCAATTTGATCATACAGTAATTTAGTATCCTCAAGCAGGGATTTTTGTTTCAATGACAACGACTCAAAAGTAGTGAGTCCTGTCTCCGACGGTAGAACGTCGAGACTAGCGATATAATGAGAGTCATTCTTTTCTACGTCCGTAATGAGGCCTGGAGCTAATCCGAAGGCTCTCCAAAAGTTTAATCCAAGTATCATCGGAGTAGCGATCTCCGGTTGAATATTAAAAGTTATAAGTTTGACTTGACCTTTATAATTTACTGGTAACACCATATATTCGGAAGCTACGATACGATGATCGTCAGCAACGTTTACCATCACCGGCTTCACATGTTTCTGAATAGGTATCCCACCCGTGGTGAATACTACATGACTGCCGTGACCCAGAAAACTAACACTGGCTCCACTATCTAACAACGCCTTAAAATTCAAATTGAGAATGTTTAATTGAGCATAAACTCTATTATCTCCCTTAGGAGGATTAAAGAAGATGGTCTTTTCTGCACTACAGAGAGCAGAAGACCGACATTTGTTATTATCAGAAAAGACCCTATTTAGTTTTTTGAATTGGAGTTACATTTACCACATTCCGGAGTTTTCACCCCTTTTTCTCCACACTTGAAGCAAACGATATCTCTAGAGCTCCTACACTCTTTAGTATTGTGGTTGGATCTACCACATCGGAAACATTTTAGTTGAGAAGAGCTTTGTGCTGCCGCAGCAACAAAGTTTCTAGAAGAATTCGACAAACGAGGTGGATACGACTTATTCCGAGTTTCAAAGTTCTTCTGCGGATGCTCAGATGAAGAATCATTCGACCTATTCGATAGAACTGGTTCTCGAAACTGCTTCGCCTTAACTTGCGCCAATTCAATGCGCTTACACAATGACTTCAGTTGCTCGATCGATTCAATGTCCTGTAATGCTAAATCCTTGGAATACTCTGGCCTAATATTTCTCATCATGGTATCCAGCTTTTCTCGTTCAGGAACCTCCTTCGTAAGACGCTCGTACATTCCTAGAATGGTTGATACGAAATAGACAATAGTCTCAGACTTCGCTTGAGTCCTAGCCCGTATTTCTTGTAGTAACTGATGATCTAAATCAGGTATATCGAATTCATCTTGTAAAGCAGCGGTGACTTCTTTATAAGTAGTGAGTTTCGTACGTTGAGACCGGAACCACGACAACGCCGGACCTTCCAGAATCTCAGGAAATCCTCGGTAAATTCTGTTCTCGGAAATTCCTCTGGCCTCTCGCAGCTCCTCGAGACGAGAAAGAAACGTACGAACGCATGTGTCACCTTTAAACTTCAAGTTGAGTGAATTAATATTAAACGTCTTATCCGTTTTGTATATAATCTCCCTAACAATGCGAGATTCGTTAGGCGATTGGAAATCATCATCCGACCCAGACGACGCAGATGAGCCTTGATCACCTAACCGATCCAATAAAGAAGAGATGACCTCCTTCAACAGGAGTACCGCTTCGGTGTCCAGTGATAACCGAGAAACACGACACAAAAGATATTTACAACGCGAGGATATGCCTACGATGAGGATACGCCTGTCAATCGCCGCCGCCGACAAATCTCTTTTCGCTTCTAGCTCTATCTCTTCTACCTTATGCTGACAGAGTTCCAATTCGGAAGCTTCGTTGCTCATGACCAAGTCTTGGAACTTAAGACTACCCTTTTTCGCTAAAACTTCAGTTTGCTTTATAGCTTGACATAAACTAGATCGACGTGATACGGGGTTAACCGGAAGTTTTCGAATCGCCAACTCATGTGCCAATTCGTCTTTATGTAAGTGGGTAATTTTACACCCTGCCTCTATAAAATCTATTTTTAAGATTAATATGTACTATCAGAAGTAGGTCAATTTTAGTTAAAGAGTTGTAGTTACAGGTGAGTTAAAATTTTATCAGATTTTAACTTCGTTTAAATTCTTTTAAAATAGCTAAATAGTTAGCATAAGAAGTGTAGTTTCATTTATAAGATGGTTAAATTTATAAGTTTAACCTTGTGTTAAAACAACAACTTGTAATCTCCATTTACATAGAATAACCTTAATACTAAAATAACGCTAAAAAGTTTTACTTGGAAATGTCATACTCCATAGGCCAAACGTTGGGCACGCCACTGTAATAGCTGCGGGTGTGCTATTATGGTAATCTAAATTATAAAAAAAAATTGGGGAATTAAGTTCCCGTAAACCTCCTCCTCCTAACTCATTACAACTCCCAATTTGTACCTACTGCAGAAAAACAATTCAACACAAAATATGCAAAATGCTCACGGCTAACTAAGGGTCTAAGTAGGGTCGCGGTTCAGGCCACTATGGAGCGAGAGTACTGACCAAAATTTAAATTAGGACGCCATGACCAGAATCTCGACAAACGTATGACGTTTCCAAATAAAAGACAATATATTTACAAATTCACGCCTTTAATTTATCCTTTAAGTAATTGCACTTAATACTCTATAGTAATCGCTACTATGGATCTACCCAGTGATGCATCACGGTGATTACATATGTCTTGGGAACGCTAAAGTACCACAGTATATTATATTATAATAGTTTACAATCTAAATGCAGCTCCAACTTAGGCCGCATTACAACATCACTATATCAAATTTCAACATTGATTGCCTTTTGGTTTGATACCACGTTTAAATATAACCTATAATTGAGATTACAAGATACACTAAGTTTTTAAATGTTCAATTACTCTTTTATCACTCAACACTGATTACTAAATTAAAGTAAAAGTTTAACTCACAGTCTTTTGGTTAGAAATTACCCCGAGTTAGGGTTTTACCGAGCAACGGGTTCACCAGATGAGTAGGACTTCACAGGAAAGGTGCGTCACCGACCCCGGAGAGTAGTCTGTCCCGCTGACATCACACAGAAACAGAGGCTTGGAGATGTCTGCCCGAAACAAGGACTCTTCGCCCGATATAAGGACTCTTCGCCCGATATAAGGACTCTTCGCCCGATATAAGGACCCTAAGAACAAAATAATGTTCTAGGTTATAGGTTACTAATATTTCAAAAATGGCCTAAATTGTATTTTTAACATGGGCCAAATGGTGAGAATTACAAATCTCAACTTACTTACCGGGTTTTAAACCGGGTCCTTTTCAGCTTGTAACATTTATGGCGACATGTGGTCACGTGCCTCGACACAGCAGAGTTTGCTTGGTGCAAGGAAACAGCTAAAAAAACCACATACAAAACAGCATTAGCTAAATGAAAACAATACTAGATACTTCGTTTTACACATCGTACAATATTACCGTGTGAAACTTACCAAATTATTTAATCAAGAAAGGAAAAATCGAACGCCATTCCGGCGATCCGTGCGACACGAATTACCCCGACATTATACGGATTACGCTGTAACAAATAAAATACTGATCACAACGTTGTACGTTAGGATAATATAGGAATTACCAATCCTCAGTTAAACTACATACCGGAGCAAAATTATATGTCGACGCACGCAAGATTCGTGCCAGTCGATGAAATGAATAGCCGGAAAATGAACCACAGACAAAGAAAGGCTTCGTCCCTCTGACAGCGAGTGACCGAGTCAAATTCTCTGAACATTGTTAAACATAGAAAATAAAAAGAATAGTTTATTTCGACACCTAAAAATATGCCTATTATTTATAACTAGGAATTATAAAAACACAGAAAAACCTCCATGAAAAATCCAAGAATACAAAACACGTTCGATCACGCTGGTGCATAGACAACAAACCAATTGACACTGACAGATGTCTCTTATACCAATGTTCCCGTCGTCAACAAATCGTTCGGCTTCGCTTATTTATCTAGGAATCCATGTTATTTTAGCCTCGTAGACCAAAGTTATAACTATATTTCAATTGTGAATATGTGTATGATGAGACGAACAAAGCTTCCACGCCATTATTCAACGCTAAAACGAGAAATGTGCGCATACGATGCGATTGTTGGAATGCTTAGGAGGACCTTTACTTTCGGTGAGTATTATCCTTTGAATACAGCCACAACTGTATCGGTGAGGTTTCACAACAGTACCACAGGTTTATATCTCGAATTACTTACCATTACCACTACGCTAAACGACTAATTACCTATCATATACGTACTAAACAAAACTCTCGACATCTATCCTACCAAATACTATATTACGGCTTCCAGCTCTGGGTTTAACACTCTAAAGTGTTACAATATTCTTTATCGCTATCTCCTACCTACCTTACTAATATATGAAACGAAATATGCATGATAGCTTGAAATGACACGCTTAATCATAATTGAAAATATTATACTTATATTATAATTAATGTAAAATTTTACATAATTAAACTTTGTGTATTCGTTACATAAATCTGTCAAATATTATGAGACATTATTTTTACACAAATCTACCTAGTCGCTCAGTTAGCTCAATAAGGATTATGTTATTATATGGGTACTAGAAGACGATATAAGATAATAGATAGATATGAATAAATACTTAAATACATAGAAAACATTCATAACTCAGGACCAAATATTCGTGATAAACACAAAAATAATTGCCCTGACCAGGATTCAAACCCGGGACCTCCTGCTTCGTAGGCAGGGTCACTACCGATTGACCTAGGAGCCATCTACTTATTGAAATGAAAAAGCGTCTCACTTACTACGCCCGGACTGACCTATATTTTATACATATTAAATTGTAAGTACAAAGCTTAATAATTCTTTTTTCAAACTCATAAATAAAGAAAAGCCTATTGTCACTATCGTCACAGACAAGAATGCAGTAAGGACTGAATATCCATAGTAAGGCTCGATAGTAATTTTATTTTTCATGTTGCATGATGGATGGTATCACGTCAAGTAGCAACTTATTTCGATACAACATTGGATACAACCTAACATGTATAAGAAGATAACCTTTTCTAATCTCTGACCCTCTAATTAATCGCTAAGGTGTTAGAGAGACCAAGAAATATTTACCTACCATAGATAAACAAACAAACAAGCAAACAATGATTAATTTGCAGAAAAAGGGTACATTACAGTGGCATTGTAAGAATCATTTGTATCACCTTTTCCAACTGTTTTTAATAGTATACAAATATAAGTTATACTTACACAGATCTATACTCATTAACTCATGCAACTACTCATAGCTAACATAAATAACAAATAAAGTTACCTAATAACTCTGATACCTAATATCATATGAAATTAGTCAGTAACTAACAGATTAGTCACTACAGTAATGGCTAAACTTGTAATTTGTAAGTTCTATGCACACATAAAATTAATTAAGATGAAATTCAATTGAAAATAGTTTAAAACATAAAGAACTGAATTCACTTAGCCTCCACCTTTCCAGAGCTACTCTAAAAAATAATGAAATCAGTATATTTGTGCCTATAATATTTGAATAGATTTCTCGATTTCTCCAGAATCCGATCATTCGATCCTGAGCTAATTAATGACGACCAACATTCCTCTTTCAAACAAAAAAATAACTATCCAAATCGGTCCAGCAATCTTCGAATAATCGGTAAATAAAAAAAATGCAAGCAAAACAAAAGATCCCGAAGAATTTACGACCTCCTCCTTTCAAATCTTGAAGTCGATTGCTAAGCTCAAGCCAAGCTTGCTTAAAATCGTTTTAGCTGTGTATGGTGTTGACACTAAGTTTAGGTACTCATTTTTCTAGGACCTACAACAATTGACGAACTAATCAATATACAAACTCAGAGAAATATTAAAATTTGACGAACAATTTGACGAAGGTAGGATTAGTAACTTCAGTACAACTAACCACAAGTGCTAGTTGCACCAACCATTTTTGACGGACTCATCTGGATCGACAGGGTAGTATGAAAATGTTCATACAATAAAATTTTACGAACGTTTTAACAGTGACAGACGGTTTAGTGCTGCCTGTCTTCATTATGTAGCGGTCTCTGTTCTCTCATTCATCTTTATTATAGAAGAAATTTAATTAGGTGGCCGCCTAAGCGAATCTACTAAAGTTCCAGCATTGAAATTACAAAAAAACAACCTTCAAAGCAGGCCCATAAAACATTTTCTGTGTCCCTAATAATGTTATCTAGCGGCACAGATTAGTAGCTAATGGAAGGTGCATTTTTGACGTTCTTACTTAGGGAAATACCAATGGTTTGCCACTCAATACGCTCGTGTCCTAAATATACTTACAGTTAACCCGCCAGTTACTCGTAGAATATGAAAAAATATTGGACCCGCTTTTTTAACCGACTTCAAAACATGAGGATGTTCTCAATTTGACTGAATTTTTTTTCTTCATTATAATTTTTTCTATTTTCTTTTTTGTATGGATGTTACTCGATATCTCCGTGAATAGTGAACCGATTTTAATTTTTTTTAATCGAACGGGTATAACCCCTAGATGGTCCCATTGTCACCAAGTCGGGGTCTGATGGTGGGATCCTGGAGAAATCGAGGCAGAGTTCCCTTCAACTATTATTAGGCACACCAGAGTCCTATAGTGATTTCACTATTTTTTACAGGAACTCGGCCACTTCCTCTTGGAATAGCGGATCCTAAGTGAAGTCGGTTCTTTTTTGTTTCAAATTATTATTTACACAACTAAACTAAACTTTGCTAAGTTTTGCGTATTTTTCAGCACGTTGTGACGTCACGAGTCCTCGCTAAGTCACTATTTAACTTTGACGCGCTTTATCTTGGTTATTTTTATTTTTGTTGACACAAAATATGTATCTTATATTTGGAGAGAATGTAACTGATAGACTTACTAATAATCATACTTATATGTCATTATTTTGGTAAAGGTACCATTTTGGCGGTCTGTGCAGATTCAATATTGTATTGGAACAATAAAAGCGTATGCGCCGATCGCCAAATGGTACCTTTACCAAAATAATGACACATTTTTTCCAAGATAACACCCTAATGTTCATCCACTCTCAGCTCGCTGCTCTCGGCAGGTATAAAAGATATACCCATAGAGCGAGGGAGAGAACGCTTCATCGGCCCATTGCGTCAGAGTGGGACAACTTCCTTTTGGCCTTTCGTTCTCTCACAAAGGTTTAGTTAAAAAAGTATTTTTTGATATTTTTTTCTTAAAACAAGACATTTATTTTACTACTAAACAACAAAAAAAACTGGTTATTATGGGGATCTAAACATTTTCTCCTTTGTTAAACAATAAAACGTCTGGGCTGTTTTTTTCTGCGTCAGACTTTGAAATTTACGAGGCAACTTAGTGAAAAAAACACGTTTCGCCAACAAAGCGAGAAAATGCGAACGAAGTTAATTGAAACTCTTGTCGTTATAAGACCGGGAATACACGACGCTGTGCGGAAATGCGCAACGCATGCGCAAACGGACGTGTATTCCAGCTTTTACATAAGTCTAGAATTGTCTAGATCATATAACTCTCGTGAAATTAAGACGTAGTTATGTACTTAGCAAGTAGCTCCCAAATTATTATTTTTTACAACCTTATATTGCTGACTGTACCTATTAAATAGCATTGTCATGTAAATTACGGAAGCATACCAAATTTCAGATAAATCGGACACCGGGAAGTGTCACATAAATAAATATATGGTGTCAAGCTGAATAAAAGTGTGTCAAAAGGGTCACATATCGAAACATGCCAAGGAAAATCGAATCGAATACTATTACTACTATGTACAGAAAATACACTCAAAGAAAAACCTGGTCTACTACGTGGTTTTTCATACAAGACCGAAAACTATTTCTACATTGCGATACTTCTACCGAATACAATGGAATATTCTTAGACATTCAGATTGCTTTGTGTATAAAATTAAAGTTTAAAAAAATACAAATTAAAGTAGTTGATTTTTCCCGATGCGCTTTTAAATATTTTCGTTTAAGTTTTTTATTTCTGTTAGCTAACTTCAGGAAAAATCAGTGGTAAATATTTCGAAATTGGAAAGCAAAAACAGCCATAATATATTAACTGCTTATGTAAATAATATAAACTTGCCCAGAGGATATTTACATCGACCACTCATGCGCTTATTTCATCACGTTTTTCGAAGTCTAGTGGCTAATAGACGGGATTGCCCCATCGCACAGTACTGGGATGGTCTCCATGTTCCCACAGTATAAATAATAACATTTCAATTTTTATTTTATTTATGATTTTGTATTTGCGTTTAGGATATTAATTTTAATTTAATCTAAATTGCATTTATGAATTATGATTTCTTTTGATTTATGTGTTGCTGTGTTGTCTGCAATTATTTATTTTAATTTAATTTATTTATTATTATTTTCGTTTTAATGTTGATCTGTTACGGATCTGTTGTCAATTTGATATCTATTGCAATTGGCATCAAACTAACATTTGAAATTGTAATTTTGATAACTAATGTCATTAAAATGTATGATGTATCATATTCGCTTTAAGCAGCCTACCTTTGATATCTACTTCACATGAAAAATGATAATGATCTGAATAGGCCAAACGTCACTTCAAACAATCTTATTTGAATTAATTCAATAACATATCTTATTCTTCGAACAGGCGCCTATTAAATTTAATATACACCGAGTAAAATAAAATGAAAGCTTAAACTTAAAATTAAACACAAAAGGTTAATGATTCTTGTATGCTTTCATTAATTTATCATCACGGCATTGACCGCACGAAATAAAATTACATTTCCAATAACTGGGTTCAGAATTTTATAATTGTTATTGGGACAATTTCAACTCACAATGATATTAATTGCTATCGTAGACACTAACATTATTTTATAAATTGGCAAAATATGAAAGTGCAAAGGATTAGCAAGCTGTAGTGGCAATGGGCAGGCCACATCGCACGCAGAGCAAATGGCCGATGGGGTCGAAAAGTGCTCGAGTGGAGACCACGGATTAGCAAGCGCAGCGTAGGACGTCCACTCACAAGATGGACAGACGACCTTATAAAGGTCGCCTGAAGACGCTGGATGCAAGTAGGTAGCCTCCGACCGGTACATATAGAGGTCCAAAGGGGAAGCCTATGTTCAGCAGTGGACGTCTTATGGCTGAGATGATAATGATGATGATAAAACGGGGATAAAAGAGAGCGTAAAAGTTAGTAAGGTCGGGTGGGGTAAGAGAAAAAGTTTATTTTGTCCCGGGAAAGACAAACAGTATACAAGTAACTTCCATACACGTGTTCCACGGTTTTATTTAGCTTATCTTTGACCCCGTATATTTCTTTGTTTGTTTATTTGTTTATGTCATTATACGCATCAAATCTTGTAAGTTAAATTTCAACCTCTTCCCAGTGTCTGATTAAGCTGAAATTTACTATACTTCCGTAGTTTACATGACAATGCTACTAGGTATATAGTCATAGTCACTATAGTCAGCAATAAAACTGTGTACAGTCGACTTTAGCACCTAATTACAAAGGCGTAAGGTGAAAAAGTGTAAACATATCTTTGACGACGACTCTACCAAAAAAAATTTGGTAGTTACTTGTTTTTTATGATTTTTATGATATTCTCTACGACCTTTACAATTACAACACTGTATGGAAAGTCAATCGTAAGAAAATTTAATTTTAAGCCCCCGGGGCTCCAGCACTATATCCCTTTCAAATGGGCATTTACCTAAATCAGATGTCAGGCGTAAGTCTAGTACAGCCCAGTCCGTACGTGATAAGAAATTTAAATATCTTTCGTTTATCGGCTTATTCTAAACGTACTGAAACTTTTTTGAAACGGAGAATCGGTAGGTTTTTTTATTATTATCGTGCTAGACGAAACAGATCTCCACAATACCTACGTTAAAATTTAAAATACATCTACTCGTACAGTCGTTATCGGGTATATCGGAGAGGCCAAGGAGGTCATAAATATGTGAACAACGCTTCTACAGTGTGTTTTTTTTAAGTGGGCCACTATGGGGAAATCCTAAAGTATAGGAGATACAGGGAAACTGTCTTAGGAAACATTAGGTATTTTTTTGAGAATTTTTTTTTGATGTAGTCAAATTTTTGGTCAAATGTGAGTTGTCCCTAAAAATTAATAATTTTGATGATTTTTTTTTGACGCAGGTCTAGTCAGTTTCATGAGAGGATCATTTTATTGTATGGAAAGAAACAGTAGAAGTTAGTCAAATAAAAAAAATGTTTTTATTATTACCACATGATGTGTAAATTGCCTAGGTACACTTGCAAGGTTCATAAAAAGTATTTCAAATTCCAATATGACATTTGTTTTTGGAACACTTTATTTGATTTAAAAAGGAAGTAAGAATACTGTTCGGACCAAATAAAATTTTTAGGGACAACTCACACTTGACCAAAAATTTGACTACCTATATCAAAAAAAAATTCTCAAAAAAATACCTAATGTTTCCTAAGACAGTTTCCCTGTATCTCCTATACTTTAGGATTTCCCCATAGTGGCCCACTTAAAAAAAAACACACTGTATTGTCAAGGCGATAAAGTGCATGTTCAGGTATTTTTGAGTACTCTGGCCGCTCCAATATATCTGATGGCGACTGTTCCTACTCACATCAATCGGTCGTCCGCTATCTGTTTTTATATAAAACTATTTGTTTTAGTTAAATAATTAACTCAATAAAACAAATTAAATCCATTTTAACAAGTCTAACGCTTTCACGGTAATTAATACCCATCACGTACTTATTTTTCATTCAGTGCTTAACTTATTAAATCATTCGTAGAGCATGAAAAATTCGCGCATAATTTTATTTCGAGCAAAAAGCCATTTTCACGAAGTTACCAAACTGCAGCAGTCACAGGTGTGACGTCACAGAAGTGCTAACTAGCAGATATTTCATTTTAGATCAATACAAGTAGCGTTTTGACTGCGCCATTTAGGCAACGATTTATTTTTACTTACGCTCTGACACAATAAAAAAACATTTTCATAAGATGTTTCATTTATGTCATGGTATGTAAAGTTTTACAAACTTTAAATCTGTTTATTTTTATTTTTGTTAGTACTAGGAATAAAAATAAACTTTCGAAGTTAACGGATTATTTGTATACTTACTTATATATTCAAAGAATTTTATGAAATATATTTCGAAGTAGGTATACGTAACTGTAAAGTAAACAATTTAATTACGCTTTCTATTCTCATAAATTGAACAACATAATTCACTACAAAACGATCTGTTACATAATACAGTTGCTATCAGATATCGGAGCGGCCAAATCGCTCACAAATATCTGAACAACGCCTCTATTGTCAAAGCGATAAAGTGCATGTTCAAATATTTTTGAGTACCCCGGCCGCTTCGATATATTTGATGGCGACTGTACCTGCAAATTGCTTACATACCTTCACCAAGCGTTTACAAGGACCAGTGAACTTTCTGTCCATAATAATTATCTTTTCGTCGTAAAATCAAATTTAGCTGCTTTGTCTGGGCTTTTTATTGTTGATGACAAATAAAATGCTTCATCATATTACTAAATTAATATGAAATAACGTGAGATACCTATTTTTCGCAGAATTCATAATCAGTACTGTAAATTTTAAAGACGATGACAGATTTTGTGTAAGTGACTCTTCGCCATTCAAGGCCGTAGCTAGAAAGGGGGACATTATGGGGCAAATGGGGCAATGCCCTGCCTTAAAATACTAATGCCTTTCCTTGAAAACTGCAATCGGCTCAAAAAGTATGAAAATAAAGTAAATGCCCTGCCTTAAAATTGGCCATGCCCTACCTTAAAATAGCTCTGCCTTACCTTGACAGCAATTCTGGTTACAGATGGATGGAATGGAGATAGATGCCATTTTTCAAGAAAATCGTATTTCAGCGTTTAAAAGTATCTCTCTGCATTCGTCACGCGGAACTGGTCCCTGTCTGTACAGCTAAATATAAAGGTTATTATTGTTTAAACTTACCAATGATGGGCTCCAGGTCATACCCATCAGAAGCGATGACGGTGATGTTGTGGCCGTCGACGGACATCTCAATGGGACAGTTCAGGAACTCTGCGTTGATTACGCGAAAACGGTACTTGTAGCCCTAGACACAAAGGACACCATTGTTTAGTTTATTTTAGGATGATTTATTCTAACTGGAGAAGACGCATCGTGATTCGGGAATGGAAGTGCGGATCATGGCGAAATCACGCAGAGGCAGGAAAGCTTGATATAGATGTACGAGTTAATTTGGAGAAATATTAATTTATTTGGAATAATATTGGGTTAATTTGGAATGGCTGGACGTTGCAGATAATCGGTGGGATTGATAAAACCAGTGGACGGCCTTTGCCCAGCGGTGGGACATTGCAGTCTCCTAATGATAGTATAATTAATTTATTTCCGTGTAGTAGTCGTGAAATACACTCGTGTTAAAAACCTCGGCCGAAACCACTTCTAGATGATATAGGCTCTAAAACTAACTCGTTCATCTATAGTAAGTTTTCTGGCCTTTTCAACATTGAACTACATATTTCATGCCTGACGCCATTGCTAGGAAACGAAGCATTACATTTAGGTAGCTGAAAAGTATTCTACACCTAACAATGTATTTGACACATTTGCTGAGAGGCCTAAGTAAGGTACGAGATTGTCAACTTTATTGTATCACTATTGTATTTAATACTTCTTCTACGAGATTTAATACTTTTTCAAAATAGTTTTTTCTTTATCTATAAAATGTATATTTACTCACCTGCTCTACGTTAAACCTCGCCGTCTTCATGTAGAAAGGTTTGAAGGTCTCATTGAACACCTTAAATCGACCCACGCCGTTGATGAGCAGGGTGGGGGGTTTGTTGTCACCCTTGGAGTGGTGGTGGTCCGTGAACATGGTGACGGTGAGCTCGTGGATCCAGTCCGTTACTATCATTACATGCTCCGATCTGGAATATTCAGAAAATTATGTTGCGTACGTATTTTTCCATCTATCGAGCGATGATAGTCTAGCGGAAAGACGTCTAATTTTCTTTCTGGAGCTCGTACCTCGACTATTTAGTACTTATTAATGAAATTTACGAATCGCTTACATCTGCGAAAAAATATACATAAATAGGTAGGGCCTGTAGGGATCTATGAAGTGCGTACGGGCATGTTTTACGGAGGGAAAAAAGCTATGTTACCAGAAAGGTATTAAGAATTAATGTGGTGTGTGTGTGTGTGTGTGTGTGTGTGTGTGTGTGTGTGAATGTGGAGGGATGTAGGAGAAGAGGCAAACCTAGGAAAAAGTGGATGGATTGTGCGAGAGATGATATGAAAAGAAAGGATATGAATGATGAGATGACGGTTCACAGAGATGTGTGGCAGAAAAAGGCATGCTCTCTCATCACTGCTCCAACCCCAAGTAAATAGGACAAGGACAAGAGAATGATGATGAGGTCTGTGAAGTATCTGTGAAGCCCCTAAAATATACCCAACGTTATCTACTCAACGTTAGCTCGAAGCATTTTGGGGACCTGCCCTTGTCCCATTTTCTTGGAGTCGAAGCAGCACGTCTTTTTCTGTCACACATCTCTTTACTCGTTTCGAAGCCAAATTTCCTAACACGTGTATAATTTCCATATTCATAGGATTACTATGATGTTATTCAGTGTTAATTCATCAACAAACTGGTGCCTAATTGAATGTACTCGGTAATGAATTGAATCGAGCGCGATACAAACTCGCTTTATTGCCAAAGTTCGAGTTTCCCGAACTTCGTGACGAGAATACTTGTATTAAAATATTATGAGTTAACCAGTTAAGCTTACTGCGTTTATGTCTGTATCAGTTTGTTTTGATATATTCTTTCAGTTTGTCAAAATATTTTTACTTTTAAGAAAATATTTTTTAAGGTTGTGTGGAAAAGCTTTTTACTGATAAGGCTGCCTGTTTATCTATATTTTTATGTACTGCTTTTTTTGTATTGAGTTTGCTTTAGAAGTCTTAAATAAAGAGTTTTTGTATTATAGTATTCAGTCATGCGAGATCTCCGCCATTTTTCTATTATTAAAATTTCGATAGGCGACGTCGACAAACGATTATTATAACATAAGTTTGAATCCAGTAACTATCGTTTGATCGATTATTGATATCCGTAGGAAATTTGATAAACAATATTCTTCCTTCTTCATTAATTCATTTATTATCCAACTCCCGAAGCAGAATCGTAGCTAGGGGGGCATTATGGGGCAATGCCCTACCTTAAATAATACTATCGACTCGAAAAGCAATGAAAACCAAGTAAAATATCCTACCTTGAAATGGGCCATGCTCTACCTTGATATGGGCCATGCTCTACCTTGAAATGGGCCATGTCCTACCATAAATGAACATTGCCTTCTTAACTGTCCCAAATTCGGGTTATGTTTTGAGTTCTCACGTTGTTCAAAAGCAGAGAAATTCACATTCCCCTATTATTATGACATAGAACACAAAGCGTAGAGCCAAGTTCTTGAGTTAATAGTTCACAAACAATACAAGTTTCAGCCGGAAGCCCGTATGACGAGTCTATCCCGCGCCCCGAAGGACTCACAGATATACATAAAAAAATAGATGACGCATGTACAGTCAGCAACAATAGTATCTTCCTACACGAAGGCCGCAAAAATATGTGACACGCTCATATGGCTCTACAAATAAGAGCGCGTCACATACAGCCTTGGCCAGAAGTGTTGAGCATAGGTGTTTTTTGTTTACAATTTTGATGTTAAGCATATTTCCCTATCCTAACAATGTACGGTAACGGTAAATGTTATATTTTATTTATAAATATAGAAAACTTCACTTAATAACACTTTCAAGGTACTTAAAAAATATGAAAACAGAAGGTACCAAAAATGTAAATTTAAGTCGGTGCGACATATTGCAAATATTCTATGCAGTTACTACTAACTTCAACAAAACATGCCTATTAGTTTAAATTAATTGTCAAAATAACTTAAACAAAGATGGAAACGATGGACTAAACTTTCCAGTTTTGTATGAAAATCGCATTGGTGCTCAACACTTCTGGCCAAGGCTGTATTTTTGCGGCTTACATACATACATACATACATACAATCACGCCTATATCCCAAAAGCGGTAGGCAGAGATCACGGATTTCCACCTGCTACGATCAATGCAGCAGAACGACTCTCCGTGAGCCATTTCTCGCCCCCGTGAAGAACGAGACGTGATGTTTTTGCGTGTGGTGATTTTTGCGGCTTTCGTGTAGAAAGATACTATTGATGCTGACTGACTGTACCGCAATTTCATGACATTTAAGCATCGATAAAAAAGGATCGCGTTACTAATCCTAAAAATCCGTCATCTAGCAAGATGAAGCATGAGGACCTTACGCTGCTATCCTGGCAAGGTCGCCATGAAGCATGAGGAGCTTCAGAGGTTGAGGGCCAGTATGGAGAGAAGTGATAGGCGAGGTGTCCGATATAATAATGCTCGGTTTATTAAGTCAACAACCTATTTTATTTTATTTATTTGTGTAAGGTCATGCTTTCATAAAATAAGAGGAGGGGGTTTGTATGAGAGTAACATTAACAAATCCACGGGAAAAAATGATGTAAGTACTTAGCGCTTGTTGTGGTGTAGGCTAGCAGCCACAGCGCTAGTTTTCGGTTCAATTCTAACGACTCATATTAAGCCCTAGATCTGCGGATATTCAATTTTGAAAACATAAAAGTTGTGTTATATTATAAAATAAAAGAGACGAATAGGCGTACAAAAAGTAATTTAGCTTGCTTTCTCTGACTGCATTGCGTGTATAGTTTTTTCTTTTTTAATAATGTACTTTCATAACACTGAATAATAAATATAGCTTTATAATGTATTCCTGACATGTAAATGCGCCCTTGAGGCATAATTCCAGAATAAATGTTTGAATTTAAATGTTACTTGGATTTGCATGATCTACCCAGATAAATATCTGTGGTACGAGTGCCGAGATTTCCTCTTGAGACACGCATCTTTGTGAAGAGCCGCCCTTTGACAACTGAACTTGTTAGTAAACTATTATTATGTAGTATTTTTTGTGAATATCTCGCTCATATCTTATGATAAGCACAGTCAGTGATTATAATATAATACAAACACACATACTTAGGTACCAATATAAAAACAAATGATAATTACAGTAGAATCCGCTTATAATAACATCGGAGGGAAATGCAACAAGTCAAACTAACCGGACGTCATATAAAACGAAATAATGTTACTTGTCCTATGGCGATTTTTAAAACTCAAGTAGATATATTATCCTTCTATATACTCGGTGATTTAGTTTTCGATACGTTCCGCTTGGTGCCCTGTGTTAAAAATCCCATACAAATTAATACCAAAAGCAAACGCAATCGTTACGTTAAGTTAGTGAAACGATTATATTAAGAGCTCTGGCATTTCTTGGCTCTGGCGTCTTGGCATTTCGGTGGCTTTTTGATTTTGAGAGTTTCTTCGATGATAACTTTTCCTGACCTTTATGAAATTTGTTGGGAATGTAGCATAAATACATAAAATTTGAGAGTTCGTTTATGAGCTGGATAGATCGAAGGGTTTGTGGACTTAGAAGGCGAAAAAAATCTTCATATGGGTCTTGTTATATTGGTCAACTCGTGCAAGTAAATCGCGAGTTCTTAGTTCAAGGCGGACTACTATCGTCGTGCAACCTAAGAAGCAATTTTTGACACCTGTCATTTCAGTACATTTTATAACCTAAAATCGGATTTTTGTACTGAAATGAGAGGTGTCAAAATGCTTCTTAGTTTGCACGACGTATAGTTAAACTTCAGACACATATATGTGTTATCTGTGGCTATAAAACCAAGTGCCCAATCACCGTTTAGCTCATAAAAGTATCTTCCTCCACGAAGGCCGCAAAAACATGTGACACACTCTTACGGCCCTACATACAGGGTGTAACAAAAATACTGGTGATCCGTTTAAGGGCATAATTGGTATCGGATAGCGAGTAGGAAAAAGTAGGAGAAATTTTTTTTTTATGGGGCGAGTCGTCCCAGCTGGCCAACCCTCCATACAAAACCAAAAATTTTTTTCGCGAGAAAATTATTTTTTCTTAGTTTTTCACAATAAGAATACTATACCAATTATGCCCTTAAAAGGATCACCAGTATTTTTGTTACACCCTGTATAAGAGCGTGTCACATATTTGCGGTGTTCTTGTAGGGAGATGCTATTGCCTGTGACTGTGAGTCTGGAGTTCAAAACTTTTCTACCTACACAATGTACCTCAAAAATATGTTTACAATTTTGCACCTTTCTCCTTTGTGATAAGGTGTAAAAATGTTAACATATTTTTGACGTCGATTGTATAGTCACCTTGGACGACCTACCTCTACACTTTTTTCATGTCATTAGCTAAGCAAATACTTAACATTTTGGGTTGTCAAAGCAAAGTTAAAAAACAAATTTTCAATGCAATGTTTATGAGTGGTCCTCAAAGTTATTAGAATCATAAAGCATTGAATAATATTATAATAGGGTGGAAAGCCTCCTATTAGAAGTCGTTGTTATTGACAACCGGCAATGTGGTAACTTTTGTCTGATAAAGTCACAAATTATTAATAACCCGCGTCTATTTTCTTTACTACTATGTGGTTCTTGACTGCTAATAGGCTACCGACCCCTGTTCTGTAACTATTATTTTATCATTCAGCGGAATTTGCAAACATTGATGCAGATTTAGCGTCAAATCATCTTGAAACTATCAATATATATATTGGCCGTAAAAAACGTATATCAAGTTAATGTAGAGGTCATAGTGTCAAGTAAACAAGTCAAGCTTTTAACTGCAGCACATCAAAGTAATGTGTAATGTGCCTTTAAGATCATGATGTTTATATTACATGCATCCGTTGCTTAATTAAAAATTAAAATTAAATTAAAATTAAAATTATTTATTTCGTAAGACACAGATTGTTTATAATGTAAGGTGATGGAGCCACCCGGTAAGCAAAAATGCCTGTGTTGGGTGGCGCCGCTCTTCCTTTAGTTTACATAACTATTATATTACTTATGCTTATGCTAAGTTACTTAATTAACTCTAATTTATTGGCTAAACTTGTACTTTATACAAATTACATAAAGTTTTGAAATTAAATGAGTGAGTGAAAGCTCGAAACATAAAGAAATGCATATTTATCTCTCTTTGTGTATGGATGTGTGTGTGTGTGTGTGCGCGCGTGTGTGTGTGTGTGTGTGTGTGTGTGTGTGTGTGTGTGTGTGTGTGTGTGTGTGTGTGTGTGTGTGTGTGTGTGTGTGTGTGTGTGTGTGTGTGTGTGTGTGTGTGTGTGTGTGTGTGTGGGTGTATTTTTGTTTGTCTGTTTTTGTGCTTCATTCTAAATCAATGTAATAAAGTCTCTGTCTCATCATAGGTTAAGGTCTTCAGCCAAGTTGTAGCTTCTCTCTTGCAGTCATAATAAAGTTTCGGATAGATGTCAAGTTGTTTGTTCAATTTATTGTAAATACGTGAAGATCTCGAGCAGAACTGCCCGCGAGCAAATGAGGTCCCTGTTTCTACGTGTCCCGCTACAACGGTTTTTATTCTTTTATTTTTATAATTTGTATTATAGGGTATTATTTTATGTTTTTTTAAAGTGATATGTAGAATATATAACTTTCTAACTGTTAGCAAATCACTAATTAAATATAGTTGATCAGTAGGGAACCTAATTTTTTTGAAATACATCACTTTAATTAATGCACGTTGGGCACGTTCAAGGCCAATAAAACGGGTCTTTGCCGATCCACCCCAGACGGAGATACAATATACTAGGACAGATTGGACCAGAGATATATATATTTCATTTAATATATTACGTGAGTTGGACTGATTGTTTTTCCCTGGCACAATGTGCCTTAGCGTTTTAAAAATCCAGATTAGCTTCCTTACTCTCCCCATGACTTGGTCAAGTTGAGGATACCAATTGAGATGTTCGTCAAGTAAAACTCCTAAGTATTTAGTTTGAGCAACCTTTTCTATTGCGGGACAGCCACAAGTAGACGAGGTTGAAGACGGGCATGAATGAATCCTGATCGACATATCATTTTTGGGTTGTGTATTTTCCAAGATGGTGAAGCATATGTAATTTGTTTTTTCCGTGTTTAATGTTAGTAGGTTCGTTTTGAGCCAACTGTCTATGTGTCTCAAGCCATTTTCAGCATACTCCTTGACGTCATTCCAGGATTTGCCAGTAAATATTATTGCAGTGTCATCGGCATATGAGAGAAGTTTTGCATTTGGAATGGTCATATTGCATAAATCATTTATATAGACCAGGAATAACGTAGGTCCTAGCACACTACCCTGTGGGACACCATAGGCGACGTCTTCGAGACCACTGACGATATTTCCAAGTTTAACCCTCTGTTTCCTATCAGTAAGGTAGCTCTCAAATAGTGACAGCGGTATTCCCCTGACCCCCATTCTGTAAAGTTTCTGTACAAGAATGGGAACAGAGACGGTGTCAAAGGCTTTTTTCAGGTCCAGGTAAACAGCCAGGCACTTGTTCTTATTGTCCAAATTTTCAGTAACTAGAGACGTAAGTGAGATTATAGCATCTTCAGTTGATTTTCGCTGTCTAAATCCAAATTGGGCATCAGATAAAAGGTTAAATTTATTTAAAAAGCTTAAGAGTCTGGCGTTTAGTAGCTTTTCGAGGATTTTTGATAATGCAGTTAGCACTGAAATCGGCCTATAATTACTGACTTCGCCTCTGTCCCCTCCCTTGTACACCGGAGTGATTATTGATTGTTTCAGTGATTCAGGGAAGACACCGCGCTCAAAACTTAGGTTTATGAGGTGAGTTACAATTGGCACTACTTCTGCAGATATGTGTTTCAAGAATGTTGTTGGTATATTGTCGTAACCCGGTGCACTTTTGGATTTCAAGTTTGATATTGTATTTTTAACTTCTTCATGACTAACAGGTAGTAAAACAAAAGAATGAAGTTGTGGAGGTGAAGCATTCACTGGCGGACACGAATGAGAGTTCGGTGAAATTTTCAGTGCGAGATCTTTGCCTATATTTGCAAAATAACTATTAATAAAGTTCGCTGAAGCGCAAGGAGTATCTTTTAAATTAAGTAATTCTGGTTGAAGTTTTTTTGGTTTATTAGTGTAAGTTAGGGATTTTATATTTTTCCAGAGCATTTTGTTGTTTTTAATTGATTTTTCAATAAGCTCTTTCTCATATTTTCTTTTAAGCTTTTTAATCAAATTATTACAGTAATTTCTGTATCTTTTATAGGTTACTTTTAATATATTGTTAAAAGGGTTTTTGCGGGAATCTCGTTGTAGCTTGTCACGATTGCGTATACAGCGCAGTAACCCGTGAGAGATCCATGGTTTTATGATACGTTTACTACTAGGTATTACAGTGATTTTTGTATTTTGTTTTATAGACTCGCTTAGCAAGTAAGTAAGGCGTTCAGTTACGATATTAGGGTCCTGACAAAACATCAATTCGGGAAGGTTTTGTTTTTTCAAATCATTTAAAGCTGCTTCAAAGTCAATGGTGGTTTTAGTTTTACTTATAGTTGCTATATTTTTTAGTTTTGAAAGTGAGAGAAAGGTAGTAAAATGATCGGTTGTAGTGGTTTTTATAATTGCTATAGTGGAGGAGTATCTGGCTTTATTTATTTTTAGGATGAAGTGGTCTAAACAGTTTTTTTCTCTGGTAGGTCGAGTGTGACCAGCTAAAAGGCCAAAATTCGATAGCATATTCAGATAATTCGTTCTGTTTTTATATTCATGTAGTGGTTCGAAGAGCTTAGGTTTTATGTTTATGTTAATATCTCCTGCAATAATGAGATTATTATGAGAATTTAATGATTCCAGTTGATTTTTTAAGGAGTCTATAAAGTTTTCTGCATTCGTTTGTGACGGGGACCGGTAGATACAAAAAACAGTATTATTTAAAATGTCTAGCTGGAGACAGGAAGCATGACTCAGCCTTATTTCCTTTACTTTGTGCAGTTCAGATATTTAATTACTTTTGTTTGGTTGTATTTGTACTTGTTGTATTACTTGTAATACTAATTCAGCCTTCGGCTCCGCTCGCCTAGTTACTATCACTCAAGTTATTTATATGAACACAGAAATCGCTATAAGGCTTCTCTGCCTTTTCGCCGAAAGCTGTATTGCCAAATTTCACTGGCCAACCAACTTTTCGCAGAAGTTTCATTTGGTCGAATTTCATTTCCCAACTTTACATAATCCAAACAAACCTAACCCAACCCAGTAGGTAATTTTCATCTCCCAACTATGGGGTTGGGAAATGAAATGGTTGCGAAATAATTATTTGGTAAAAGTTGTTCGGCCAAATGAAACTTCTGCGAAAAGTTGGTTGGCAAGTGAAATTCGGCAATGCAATTTTCGGCGAAAAGGCAGGATACCCGCGATAAGTTTCCTTCCTAAGGTAATCCCATTACGATGTAATATCCAAGAACTATCCACTGTCATTGGGTCTTTTGTACCCGTCGTTCCAAACCCGTCGGTCTCTTAACTACAACCGTGAGCCTGTTGATTGAACATTTTGAAGTCCCATTTTAACTGCATCACACAAACCAATCAAGTCAGCAGTGAATCCTGATTTTCCTGAATCCTTTGTTAGTTCCTAAGGTACTTCTTATAGCAAAATGTTATAGATAGACTGTTTACTCTTACTTTTTACTAGTTTTTACTAATGTGTTAAATTCTCGCACACGGATTGTTGTTCAGGGCATTTAGGTTTCCACAGAGCCCAAGCCATATACAGTTGCCATCAAATTTATCGGAGCGGCCAAGGTACTCAAAAATATCTGAACATGCACCTTATCGCCTTGATAATCGAGGCGTTGTTCAGATATTTGTGACCATCATGGCCGATCCAATGTATCTGATGGCGACTGAATGAGTTACACGAAACGGATGCCGCCCACCTCTACCCGTGTCAATGGGTCGCACGCAGAGACAGCAACCGCCATGTAGTATACTCGTAACTAGTAATGATGGCAATTAGAGTTTGTATGAAATCTAAAATGTACTAAACTAAGCTATTGGGCGCAAGGAGGGATTAATTATTGGATGGAAAACTGGATGCCTGGGGTATAGAATGGTAACCATTTAATATACAGGCTTAGTATGGCTTGCTTAACCAACTCGCTCAATATCAACGGTGGTTAATATTTCACCCTGTATTTAAAGTGTTCAATTGTTTAAAAGAGTATACAGGATTGCCAAATGTGGTAACATTATGTGATACTACTAACCTGTCATAGTCGTATAACGCGCCATGAGGGTCCTGGGACTTGGGGCGCCTGATGATGAAGGCACCCGCCGCACCATCAGCTCGCTGCATGCCGGAATGCGAGTGCCAGAAGTGGGTGCCTTCGTGCGACGCGTTGAACTGGTATCTGAGGAAACCGTGAGAAGTCATAAGAATTTCTGGTTGACATAAGCAATAGGCTTACCTAATATTTGACTCTATTAGCTAAATGCTAAGTATACATTGCCTCTATTAACTAAAAAGCTACTTTTCCACTGAGGCGCAGATGAGAAAGGAGTGCAAGAATCAACTAATAGCTTCAACCGCCACTTATCCCGCCTCAGTCAAATGGTAGCTTATGGTCTAAGAGCTGGCCACGTCAGATATGACACAATAATGAGAGTTTTGTAACCAGTCCAGTTAGATTGCATAACCATCCTTATTGCTAGATCCGGGCATCTGGCAGCTTTTAATGGGTGGAGATCAGAGTGACAGACCAACAAAGTTTTTAAGTTGGAAAAAAGTAATACCAAAACAGATAAAAACTGCTGAAGTTGTGTCATTTATAGAGAACAGGGCCTATATTTTAACATTAGAACAAAAAACATTGTGTATTATTGCGGAAACAAAAACAGTAGGCGAGTAACCAAAAATTACATTATACATCATTTGGCACTACTTCCCCCAGTCGAAACTTTTGGATATGATACAATCTAATTAATTACATAATTTTTCATAATATTGGATCAAATCCAGAAATCTAGGATTTGTTTTCTTCAAGTTATTTGCATTCTTTGACCTCCACCACTTTACAGCTGCCAGATGTCCGGGTCTAGAAATAAGCATAGTATAGCAAACTAACGAGAGGGGTTTCGTCGCTCTCATTATTGTGTCATATCTGACGTGGCCAGCTCTCCGTCTATTATTGGTTGATTCCCGATTGTCTTCTTTTATTTCCGCTTATCTCCAACTCGAAGGAAAGCCATCCTTAGTACAACAAAGGCCCATGGCTTTCATAGGAATTATTAGTTAGAATGGCATGTCGCGCCTCTGTGGTTCTGTTCACAACAATGTACCTACTGTGGTGCCCTCTGTCATTATGTCCTTTTACAAGTCTACACTACCTGAAAGTATTATCAGGAAGGGTAGGACATTGGGTGACGTTAGGCGTTCTATCCATATAAGGTATCTCTCGCTGGTTCAATCCACGCCAGTGATACCTTCTGTCCTCACATCACACTACAAGTCTTTACCACATACCTGAAGGTATTACCAGGAAGAATGGGGCATTGGGTGATGTAATGCATCCCATCCATATAAGATGTTCCGCGTTGGTGCTTACCATGCCAATGCACCGTGGTTTCTTCTGCCATATTATTCTATAAGTGTATAACACAAACCTGAATGTATTACCTTCTGTCCTCACATCACACTACGAGTCTTCACCACATACCTGAAGGCATTACCAGGAAGAATGGTGCACTGGGTGATGTAAGGCGTCCCGTCCATATAAGGCATTCCGCGTTGGTGCTGAGTGCTGACCGCGCCAATGCAACGTGGTACCTTCTGTCATAATATCACTTTAGAAGTGTACAACACAAACCTGAAGGTATTGTCAGGAAGGATGGGGCATTGGGTGATGTAATGCGTCCCGTCCATATAAGGCGTTCCGCGTTGGTGCTGAGTGCTGACCGCGCCAATGCAACGTGGTACCTTTTGTTATAATATCACTTTAGAAGTGTACAACACAAACCTGAAGGTATTGTCAGGAAGGATGGGGCATTGGGTGATGTAAGGCGTCCCGTCCATATAAGGCGTTCCGCGTTGGTGCTGAGTGCTGACCGCGCCAATGCAACGTGGTACCTTCTGTCATAATATCACTTTAGAAGTGTACAACACAAACCTGAAGGTATTGTCAGGAAGGATGGGGCATTGGGTGATGTAAGGCGTCCCGTCCATATAAGGCATTCCGCGTTAGTGCTTAGTGCTGACCGCGCCAATGCAACGTGGTGCCTTCTGTCATAATATTACTTTAAAAGTGTACAACACAAACCTGAAGGTATTGTCAGGAAGGATGGGGCATTGAGTGATGTAAGGCGTCCCGTCCATATAAGGCGTTCCGCGTTGGTGCTGACCGTGCCAATGCACCGTGGTGCCCTCTGTCATCAGGTCATTCTCCACATCCACTATCACCCTGTCGTGTTTGCACACCTGGAATAGAAATAGAATTTATCTAGATATATCCGTACAAGGCGGGAAGAAGTTGATAACTCGAGATACCTATAAAATTGAAGAAATTTGAACCTTATGAATTTTTTTAGAGTTCAAATTTCATCAACTTTTTGCCGCGACTTGTCAACTTCTTCCCGCCTTGTACGGATATTAAGGTTAGCTGGAAGAGATTCCTTAAAGGGATAAGTTCGCCTTTGTACACACTTACTATATTTTTGTTGGTCATGTACTTGTTTTGTGCAAAAAAGTGTTTTACTACTACTACTATTTATTTAACGTCACAAATTTTCCAAATCGGTCTAGCCGTCTTCGAAAAATCGTTGAACATACAGAAAGAAAAAAACAAGCAAAAACAAAGATATACCAACGAATTGTGAACCTGCTCCATCGAAATCTTGAAGTTGGTTGAATATAAATATGTAATTAAGTCGCGTCATTTGCGTCAATTAGATTTTATAAAAAGCTATAAAGCTTTTTATAAAATGTAATTAAATGAAATTATCTTAAAGTGTACTCTTCCAAAATAGACCAAAATCCCTCAACAAATCCCGTAATTAACAATACACGGACAAAGTAAAAAAAAGCCACCCTATTTAATTCCGAAAGCAATAACGTTTTATTTGATCCGTCCGGAAGGTGGCTCAATAAAAAATATAAATATCTATTCAAGTAAACTGGACAAAACAAAGTTGACCTAACTTTTCGAGCTCGGAATATCTGCGCCGGGCCAACAATTTTTGAGGGAGGATAAACAAGCGAAAAATGTTTTGGAGACTTTTAAATACTGAGCATTATTGTGCAAAATTTAAATTAAAACTTGGCAGGTATTTGAAGTGAAACGTACCTCGATGGCAGGTCCAGGCATTTTCCTGTTAATAACGTTGAGAGCTCTGTTCATTCCGTCAGCTGGTATGCAATCAAGTCTCTCACAATCCGTTTCGTTAAAAGGACAGTCAAAGCAAGCCTTGCTCATCGTCTGGTACCATTCGAGATGGAACATGTAGTAACAGATCATTGGTTCCTCTCCTTCTTTGCACTCTCTTTGGCATGGATGAACATCATCAATCAATTCGCCCATTGCTTCATCGTATTTATGTATTTTTTGTTCGGACTTCATTATTACTTTTTTTGCCTTATCCAAATCTTCATCTTTTAGTTCTTTGACTACATGTTTTGTCGGTTGTCTTATTATATTTTTTTCTATTTTATTAACGCTTAATGGATTAAGTTCTGGAGCTAAAACTAGTTTAGAAGCGCTTTCTGGTTTTTTACCGTCGATGTTGACTGATTTAGTATTAATTGATTCTTGTGATGCAACTTGATCATCTACTTCCAATGCGACATTGTCTACGTGCTCACTGCTTTGACTTCGTGATTGCCTTACATTAAACTTGTTAAGAGTATTTTCTTTTCTTGTTGTTTGTTCTGAATAGTCTGTAGTAGTTTCTAAATTGTATGTAGTGGAGTCTGATATTTGTGTTGTAGTTTCTATATTTTCATCAGTTGTCTGACTGTTGATTACTGGAACACCTGAAACAATAAACAACATTTTTTTATTACATGTTTTAGCCCTTCTGTATTCATTACAACAGGAATCATTAACTAAAATAATTTACATATAAACTATACTTTTAGATACAAATTTCCTGAACATAAAAAATTGCGCGACATGTGTCGCTTCATACCAATTAGCTTTTCCATCCACTCGCGTTTGGATGGCGAATGAAAACTTAATAACACGATTTAACTGTTTTAATTTATTATACATACATACATACATACATACATACAATCACGCCTATATCCCAAAAGCGGTAGGCAGAGATCACGGATTTCCATTTGCTACGATCAATGCAGCAAAACGGCTCTCCGTGAGCCGCTTCTCGCCCCCGTGAAGAACGAGACGTGATGGGTGGCGAACCGCATCGCCGCCATGCGGATGACCACACCAATATTTAATACATGTCGTTATTTTAATAATTAAATAAAAACGTCAAATTTATCAAGTCGATGGTTTTCTCAGCTGCCTAATCTCTTGAGATCTTTATTATCAAGTTAATCTTAAAATCCTATCTATTTGATTAGTCAAATCGGCAATTTATTTATTTCATTCGTCCATTTCGAATTGCAAATTAAAGAGCTCATCTGCTTTATTCTATTCAGTATTTTAAACGTCGGATCGGTAATTACTAATTACTTACATCCATTAGGCTAATGAAAAATTGGACGAACTCCATTAATATTTTACAGTCACTGATGAATTTAGTTTCAGGTAATTACGTAGTAAATATTGCAAATTCATCAAAGTTAATATTTATTTGTATTTTCAAATAAAATTTAATTTAATCCGACTTTTTTAATTAAAAAACGGATCCTGAAACGGCACAGCGAATTTATAAATATTTATTATTCTCTAACTTTGAAGTTGTCGTCTCTATTTTATGTGTAGAACAAAGTGCTCATATTTTTTTTGCCAATGTTGTCATCCTAGTTCAGATATTTTTTTCATATTCTAAGTAACTATAAGTATTTAAATAGTCCCGTCGCGTACATAGAAAATGACCCACAACTACCCGGTGCAAATTGTTAAAAACCTTCTACCTTTTGTCCCGAATTTTGCCATATCTCACTTGAGCCTTGGGTCCGCTTGGTAACCTAATCCCATGAATTGGCGAAGGCACTAGTTTTTACGAAAGCGGCAGCAACCTAACCTTCCAACTCAAAAGGGAAACTAGGCCTTATTTGAACTAGTTCCGATTGTATCACGATGTTATGCTTCACCGGAAAGCGCCTGGTAAATATGAAAACTTAATGTATATTACGAACAGAGGTTTGAACCTCGACGTCTGGATAGTCTCTATCATTTTTAGGGTTCCGTACCTCAAAAAGAAAAAACGGAACCCTTATAGGATCACTTTGTTGTCCGTCTGTCTGTTTTTGTTTTAACAGCCATACAGTCTTGTTTAAAAAAAACCTAAACAGAAGGTAGTCCCTTCAGAAAATCTCAGCACGCACTCCACAGCCGGAGCATTAGCGACCATTTTAAGTTCTAAAACATTAAAAACGTAATTAAATTACGATTACATAATGACCAAATTACGAGAATATGTTTTTGTTGACTTCAAAATCCGCTTTAGTTGAATGATGTGTAGTTTTTACAAGCTTTTATTTAACTCACAGTGTTTGTCAGTAGATAAATATGTGTGTTAGATGTTTAGGTAGAATCTTGCGAGCCAGATTTGAACCAGTTCCTGATGTCCGATTGAGCTAAAATTTTGCATACCTGCGTAACTTGGATGACAATACAATATTTTGATACCATCGAGCTGGTCTGATGATGGAGACAGGAGGTGGCCATAAGAACTCTGCCATAAAATACCTCAACCAGGTTGAGTTTAGGTTTGTTAGAAACGCCTCGATGAGTATTCCTTGATTTTCTAAAGAAAAGTACAGTCAGCCACAACATCAGAAGCTGATTTGGTACCTATTTCTCCTAACCGATACTAGAATTAGAATCGTCTTAATAAGTCGCTGTTTGAGCTCATTCGACTTGTACTGACGAGGAGTTGGGACCGGTATCACAAGATGGACTTCATGCTGAACCCTGGGGGCACCTACTGGATCTCAAGTTTGTGGCAACATAGACTCATGCTGTTTGAGGTCATTCGACTTGTACTGACGAGGAGTTGGGACCGGTATCACAAGATGGAGTTCATGCTGAACCCTGGGGGCACCTACTGGATCTCAGGTTTGGGGCAACATAGACTCATGCTGTTTGAGCTCATTCGACTTGTACTGACGAGGAGTTGGGACCGGTATCACAAGATGGACTTCATGCTGAACCCTGGGGGCAACTACTGGATCTCAGGTTTTGGGCAACATAACTAGACTCATGCTGTTCGAGCTCATTCGACTTGTACTGACGAGGAGTTGAGACCGGTATCACAAGATGGTGTTCATGCTGAACCCTGGGGGCACCTACTAGATCTCAGGTTTGGGGCAACATAGACTCATGCTGTTTGAGCTCATTCGACTTGTACCTACTGACGAGGAGTTTTAACCGGTATCACAAGATGGACTTCATGCTGAACCCTGGGGGCACCTACTGGATCTCAGGTTTGGGGCAGCATAGACTCATGCTGTTTGAGCTCATTCGACTTGTACTGACGAGGAGTTTAGAACGGTATCACAAGATGGTGGTCATGCTGAACCCTGGGGGCACCTACTGGATCTCAGGTTTGGGGCAACATAGACTCATGCTGTTTGAGCTCATTCGACTTGTACCTACTGACGAGGAGTTGGAACCGGTATCACAAGATGGACTTCATGCTGAACCCTGGGGGCACCTACTGGATCTCAGGTTTGGGGCAGCATAGACTCATGCTGTTTGAGCTCATTCGACTTGTACTGACGAGGAGTTTAGAACGGTATCACAAGATGGTGGTCATGCTGAACCCTGAGGGCACCTACTGGATCTCAGGTTTGGGGCAACATAGACTCGTGCTGTTTGAGCTCATTCGACTTGTACCTACTGACGAGGAGTTGGAACCGGTATCACAAGATGGACTTCTTGCTGAACCCTGGGGGCACCTACTGGATCTCAGGTTTGGGGCAGCATAGACTCATGCTGTTTGAGCTCATTCGACTTGTACTGACGAGGAGTTGGGACTGGTATCACAAGATGGAGTTCATGCTGAACCCTGGGGGCACCTACTGGATCTCAGGTTTGGGGCATCATAGACTCATGCTGTTTGAGCTCTTTCGACTTGTACTGACGAGGAGTTGGGACCGGTGACCGGTATCACAAGATGGAGTTCATGCTGAACCCTGGGGGCACCTACTGGATCTCAGGTTTGGGGCAACATAGACTCATGCTGTTTGAGCTCATTTGACTTGTACTGATGAGTAGTCGGAACCGGTATCAGAAAATATAGCTCATGCTGAACCCTGGGGGTACCTACTGGATCACGGGTTTAGGACAACAAAGACTCATGCTGTTGGGCTCATTCGACTTGTACTGGTAAGCAGTCTGGACCGGTATCACGAGATAGATTTTATGCTGAACCCTAGGGGTACCTACTGGATCTCTGGTTTAGGACATCATAGGTTCATGCTGTTTGGGCCTTGTGTGACATCCGATGGGTTTATAATTTTGAATGTTCGTTTCGCGAACATTTTAGTAACGTTTTTCTGGTCTTCATGAAATTTGTTGAGGTTGTATCGGTGGTATATAATAAGAGACTTCAATGAGCTGGAATGACCAGGGGGTTCTGGAATCAGAAGGCCTAAAACAGTTTTGTTGAGGGGTTTTATTATAATCGCAAGTTCTTAATTCGAGGCGGACCACCAGTTCTGTTAGATTAGAATAGAACCGTCTAAATAAATAGTATATGATTGTCAAAAGAAAATTATACGTGCATAACTATTATCGAACGAGCGAGTGCAGCGACGCGAAGTTCTATCATTCAACCTCGGACACAACTGTCAGTTTGGGTTTTTAGTAGCTGTTTCTCGAAATTATGAGGTCTATGTTAACTTAATTAGGCTTATTGTTTTGCAACTTTAATGTGTCATTAGGGATTTTTCCGTAACATAATGTTCTTTTTGAAATATAACAAAAATGATTGTTTTTCAAGAATTTTTAAATTATCAGGTGATATGGTTTAGCGGTCAGAAATAGCATACCCGTAAGTGTTTCATCACTATTATGATAAAAAAAACTCAGCATGCCTACCTTGATGCTTATTGCCTACTTTGATATCAGGTAACACACCCAATGACCATTTCTATTAGCTAAAATTAACAAGCAATAAGAAACCGGTCAACACAGCGAAACGATGTGTTAGTCGAAATGTGCAGGCTACGGAACATGTCTCTTAAAAACTAAAAACATAAAAATAAATTTAAATAAAAAACTTTTAAAAACAAGCTTTTATGTGAATGCTCTAAAAAGAGAAAATAAGCTTTTGAGTCAATCAAACTTTTTTTATAGGAATTTTGTACAATTTTATGACATAAAAGCTTGTCGCGAGACTTTCCCGTGTAAAAGAGATTGCACATATTTTAGGTGAAACCATGTAGCCAAGTAATCCTATGACGGTAGTGTAAAATTAATAAAAATATGTAATGTGCCCAGCCCATTATTCATGAGTTAAAATTATAATTATCAATGTATTTCTTAAAAAACAAATTCACGTCAAGTGTTATTTACGTGTTTTGGATGTAGTATATAGTAGGTACATATAAGATAGTGCTACTTGGCGGTTTGTCATTTGTCATTGAGTTAATGAGTTGTTTTTGTTACGCTAGTTGCATCTTTTTAATATGTCAAACGAAAGCGACACAAATTTGCAATGCAATAACAAATCACGAAGTGAATTTTGAAGTCAATAATGAGTTATATGACAATATATTGGTATGTGACAAAGCCTGTGGTTGACCTACTGTTGTATCTGTCTGACGAAGCCTGCGGCGTGGATTATAAAATTGTAAATCAAATAATTTTTAATGACAATAATTAAATGTACTCAAAGAATAAGTACTCAACATCGGACTGAATGAAACCAATGATTTTGTTATAATATTCAATATTTACATAAGGTTTCCTCGATATAAATGTGCAATCTCTTTTACACGGGAAAGTCTCGCGACAAGCTTTTATGTCATAAAATTGTACAAAATTCCTATAAAAAAAGTTTGATTGACTCAAAAGCTTATTTTCTCTTTTTAGAGCATTCACATAAAAGCTTGTTTTTAAAAGTTTTTTATTTAAATTTATTATTACTTACAAGTCGATTAGTAATGGTTTTTATTCATTTACGATCACGTGTTTCGCAGTTTTTCCAACAAAATCTTGATGAAATATTCGTACATTATAAGATAATATCCTACGTGGAATGTTGTTAGAATATAGTACATTTCGATATTAGTGCAGAAAGTATGTCATTACTCAACGAGTACCGAGATATAATAATAAGGCAAGACTCGGGACGAGTGAAGAATGACATTTACGCACGAGTATCGAACGACGTTTTTTAATACAGTTGCGAAAAAATTATAAAATTGTCAATTATTCACTTTGAGGTTACTTTAGTACAGTCGCCATCAAATATATCGGAGCGGCCAAGGTACTCAAAAATACCTGATCATGGACTTTGTCGCCTTGACAATAGAGGCGTTGTTCAGATATTTCTGACTACCTTGGCTGCTCCGATATATCTGATGGCGACTGTACATGCATCCGAACGCTCCGCGCGGTGCGGTGCGGCGCTGTGATTAGCTGTCTGTCACTGTCATTAGCTGTGATTGGCTGGAAAAGTAAAAAGCACTAGTGCGCGATATCCAACTTTCCGCACGCTAAACCACTACAAGAAAAGCACTTTTTTGAGCAACTGTATTAAAAAATACATTACACTTTCTTGATTAAGTACTGTCGCCATCAGATATATCGGAGCGGTGAAGGTTGTCACAAATATCTGAGCAACGACTCTATTGTCAAGGCGATGAAGTACATGTTCAGATATTTTTGAGTACCTTGGCCGCTCCGATATATTTGATGGCGACTGTTACCTATATTCGTTCCAATCGTGTCTTCTTTATGTAACTTGTAGATGTTGGATTATATTTTAATTGTTCGATTATTTATCCTTTATTTATTTTTTAAAGGAGAAAAGTTGTCGAAAACATTTCAAACGTCAAGTGTCTTTAAGTCCCTATAACAATAATATGTTAACCTACAAACGCCCCCCTGCTGGGCACAGGCCTCCTCTCATACACGAAAGTGATCGGGCTATAGTCCCCACGCTGGCCTAAAGCGGGTTGGGGACTTCACATACACCTTTGAATCCGCGGATGTATGCAGGTTTCCTCACGATGTTTTCTTCATCGAATAGCAATTGGTAAATATCAAATTATATTTCTTAAATAAGTTCCGAAAACACATTGGTCCGAGCCGGGGTTTGGACCCGAGATCTCCGGATTGATTTTACTTATAAGTCCCTAGGCGTATAAAAAATAAACTGATATTTCTATTTCAGAATTTCGGCGGATCTGTAAAGGCTTTTCTTTTGTACACCAATTTGAGAAAAAGCGCTCAATTCTTTGACAATAGGGCAATCCGATATGATGGGCCGCCCCCTCATTAGTACAGCCGCCATCAGATATATCGGAGCGGCCAAGGTCTTTATACATATCTGAACTATTGTCAAGGCGATAAAGTGCATGCTCAGATATTTTTGAGTACTCTGGCCGCTACAATTTATTTGATGGCAACTGTATTAATATCGTAAAGCTCGTATCATTGCTAGTCTTACATTCAACCCTTCACCCCCCTCGAAAGTTAAACTATAGCGGGTGTCTGAAGTGTCGGAACACCGACTTTATTGGGACCAGGATGGGACCGCGTTCCGGGAACACTCATATTGCGATCGCTTGAGCCAATTTGATACTTATTTTTATCAACCAATTTCTTCTACATATATATGTATATTGTATTTTCTTAATCATTTCAAAATATAAAACATACTTCCATAACTAGCTGCGGCTCGTCAAAAAATTCTTAGACTTTTCTTCTTGCTTGCTTTTCTTCCATTCACTAGAAGGAAGAAAAACGCTCAATTAAACAAGCCGGTGGGAATGGAGTTCTATGAACACCCCACGTGCCTACTAAAATCCTAAGATAACTCTTTTCAAAACCCCCCATTCCTCCAAAGGTAAACTATAGCGGGTGTCTGAACACCGACTTATTGGGACCAGGATGGGACCGCGTTCCGGGAACACGCAAATTGCAAGCGCTCGAACCAACTTGATACTTATAGTTGAGCCGGGGAATTTATTACTTACGAACCTACATAAATAATAAACAAAGGAATAAGTACATCCTATATGTTTCTTACGCTACTGCAAACTGCAAGTACCACCTGGAAAAAGGATTAAAATTTGCTCTACTACCACTACTGACGAGTTTAATTTGTCAGAGTCAAGTTTATGATACAATCTATTTCTTTTAAAAATTATGTTCCTCTAATTCCTTGCTAAATGTTTACTTACTCCATTTGCAATAATAATACAGTATGAAATGCCCAATTCACTGCATTATTTTATTATCTCCTTTTATTGCACGACATGGTATTTGCAGAATTATCTCGAATGTACTTCGCATGTTGACTGCACATTTGAATATTAAAAGGCTGGTAAATACGGCTTCCAAGGTTGATTAATTATTACTAATAAAATGTAATGAGGAACAAGCCACTTTAAGGCTGACCTTAAGTTGTGTGTAATCAAATTGACTTTGATTATGATGAGACTAACTGTAAAAAATCATTGAATGACCTCAGACTGCAGAGAAACCTATTCGGAATTCATATTATAAATATGTATTCAATAATGTTTTATCTTATATTTTTATACTCGTATTGGTACATTGTACGATAATATCATGCTATGTATAATCTACCTTTTTTAAATACTGTCATCCAATTGTTAGCTTTTAAATTATCCTCTTATTGACATTATTGTAATAAGACCAGAAATATTCAAATTTAACGCATTTGACAGATTTCACAAAATAAATGTTGTCCTTGTACTGAATGGAAAAAATATACGACACAATTTATTTGATACAGGTTTATGAAGACGAGGAAAGATGGCGCGGAATTTGTATGTGTCAACTTTTTCATAGCCATTCGGCGCCAATGTTAGATAGATACTAACTAAATATAAAAGTCAAGTTAGATATCAAATTCTATCAATTGTTCGATCTAGACCTTTTTGACTTTATTTCTTGATATTCCATTAAAGTTTTACTTTTAATTCATAATCTTAAAGCATCTCATTTTGCGTACGTTTGGACATAATTTAAATTTTCAAGCACCAAGTCGTGTCGATCCCGGGCCGCGACGCCAGATGAATGGGCCGATTAGGTCTGCCGACTCCGTACAATCTTGATTAGTTGTGCGACTCCGTCGATGTGACAATCGCGCGATTGAATTCAACTAAATACAACCTTCCCGGCCCCACCACGCATAATAGCCGTAACCGTAACAGTCATTGCAAGTCTTTCAATTTCTCATCGTGTTCTCGTGCAGTAAGTTCCAGTTTCAAACTGGTTTGCAATATACATACGGCTATTATGTGTGGTGAGGGAGTTCCGTTGTGTTGCAAACTTGGGATTGCCTGCTTTGATAAATTTTCGAGGTGGCAAAGGGCAATTAGAAATCAAAATGTCAGTAGCATTACCTATGTAAATTAGTTTGGGAGAGTTGTTATAGTTGTGTATTCATGAGCGCTGCATTGTTGACTTGTACAGTCGGCGTTAGAATCACAATAATATGATGTAAAATAACCTGTGTAACATTACAGTTTCACACTAGCCAAACGCATACCACTAGCGCCCTCCAACGGCGAGTAGTGAACCTAGTAGTAACCGAATATCCCGGTAGATGTCGCTAGTAAGGCTCCATACGATTCGTAGAACGCGGTGTTAAGATTTTTCCTGATTTGGTTAGATCCGCCGACCGAAAATAGTTTTGTATCGAATCTTAGGCAGTGATTATTGCTACCTATAGCCCTCTGCTTCCCTTGTGGAACTACGCGCTATAGCTAGTTATCGTCATTCATTAACGTGCTTCCGCTCCGGCCTCTTGCTCCTTGCCGTTTGGGGAACGCGTCATATTCGTCATCATTGTACTACGCTGAATAAAAGTCTATTCATTACGTTGCTCCGGTTTCCCTTCTCTCCCCGCACGCACCCCCGCTACAACTGGCAGCCCAACGTTAGGCGTAGCGAGCTCACGCGCACATTGCTGGAGGTGCCGTCGTAACCTATGAAGGACGAAGCAAAGCCGGAGGTGTCCACACCGCCATCCAAGTCCCCAGTTGTCTCACCGAAGCGCAGATCTTCAGGGCCCAGACTAGTAACCAAACCAGCGCGGGCAGTACGGAAACCTAGGAAGCCCGCGGATATGGCAGTGTCACTGACGGAAGAACAGTTTGAACGTATGATGGCGGCCATGGCACCGAAGCCTGGGTCCCTGACACGCTGCACACTCACATACGACGGAACGAAGGAAACCGGCGTCGTGGAGGCATTCTTGGCTGCCGTCAACACGTATAAGCGTTCCGAGCGCATATCGGACCAGGACGCTCTCATGGGTCTTCCGCTCCTCCTTAAGGGTGCCGCGGCGACTTGGTGGCAGGGCATGCATGATAAGATCTCCACCTGGGAAGATTTCCAAGAACGCTTGCGGAGGACCTTTGCACCCAAGAAACCAGCGTACCTCATATGTATGGAAATCACGAGCGTTACACAGAAACCCGAGGAGACAACGGAGGCCTTCGTATCTAAGAAGCGGATGCTATTTTCGCTTCTACCGCGCCCAGAACTCCTAGAGACCCAGCAGCTGGACCTCATTTACGGCCTCCTCACGCCCTATATCCAAGAAAAGGTCCCTAGAACAACGTTTACTACGTATGACAAGTTCCTGGAGGATGCGGTAGCTGCAGAGCGACTGCGGGACACCTGGAAATCTGCCTCGACTACTGCCTCGACTGCCGCCTCAACTGCGGTTTCAGCATCATCTGCCATCTGCCACTCACTGGAAGAATGTCGGAGGAAGCAAAAGGCGGATGAACATGCCAAGACCGCGTCCAACGTACCTGCTGGCACCGATAAGCAGACATCAGCACCACCGAGTTCCTCTTCCGCCGCTCTCGTAGCACCTAAATTTTCTTGCTATGGGTGCGGCGCCCCCGGAGTCGTCCGAAGCAACTGCTCTACATGTCACAAGACGAGGGGAAGCGCCTCTATTGGAACCAGCTTTAGTGCATTCGGTGTGCAACTGGATACCCGCGAAAGGCCGCTAGTTTTCATCTCGACCAACGGAACGCGGTTCTCTTCGTCGGGTCGACTTCAGGAACCGAGGGGGAGCCTGTAACATTACAGTTTCACACTAGCCAAACGCATACCACTAGCGCCCTCCAACGGCGAGTAGTGAACCTAGTAGTAACCGAATATCCCGGTAGATGTCGCTAGTAAGGCTCCATACGATTCGTAGAACGCGGTGTTAAGATTTTTCCTGATTTGGTTAGATCCGCCGACCGAAAATAGTTTTGTATCGAATCTTAGGCAGTGATTATTGCTACCTATAGCCCTCTGCTTCCCTTGTGGAACTACGCGCTATAGCTAGTTATCGTCATTCATTAACGTGCTTCCGCTCCGGCCTCTTGCTCCTTGCCGTTTGGGGAACGCGTCATATTCGTCATCATTGTACTACGCTGAATAAAAGTCTATTCATTACGTTGCTCCGGTTTCCCTTCTCACCCCGCACGCACCCCCGCTACACCTGTTAAAAGCCGACTTATTGCACATTTATTGTCTAAGAGTGTTTGAAATAAAAAATGATTACTAAAAACATCACGATTTTTTTGCCAAACCTAAAAAACGCATAAATTTAATGAAAGGAACTGATATAGCCGACGATATTTATTCGCTATGTGCGAAGTGCATGGTGGGGGTAACGAGAACGAACGCAGTGCACAATGTGACAAGAAATGAAACTGTTTAAGCCCCTGTCAGCTGTCAAAATAGTGAATCAGCCAGCGATATCTCATATAAGCAAGGAGTACAACCTATTTATTAAAAAAAAAGAGATTGAACACCTACCCAAGAGATGACGCCACAATCATGCACACAGCGAATAAAACAGGCATGTTTTTTTAATCATAACTGATTTAATCCTTGTTAAATTGTTTTTTTTTTGTTCAGACGGCCTTAAAAAAGGTTAAGTTTCGCAATTCGACTGCATGCTTGTTTTATTACGTTTTTATTTTATTAAATTATATCAATTGGCAATAAATTACATCGCCCGAAAATTACTGGTAAATAATTGCGGGAAGCAATACAAAGGATAGTAGGACGCTATTTACTGAAATAAATAATGTATTAATTACAAATGCATGAAGCGCAATGACAGTGAAAGCAGTAGTGAAGGATTTTTAAAGTTACAAGCAAAGTAAAGTAAGTATATGTTACAAGTTAATAAGTTTACAGTGGCCATATACTGAGTAAAGTGCCCATCGACATTTGACAGACGCTGTTTAAGGCCGTTCCTCGATTCGGACAAGCCACGCCCATCCGTATGAGACACGTTTATGGCCGTGCACGAAAGAAAGAGATGCAGCGCTCTTAAGGATCAGACTTTTTGGTTAAACTACGATAAATAAGCGAATCTATAAAGTTTTGTGTAATCTTGTTTCTGTGACTTTTTAGATAAACCAGAATACCATATTTTTAACTTAGTTATATTGTTAGTTATGTTTTTATTAACGTTAACTCAATAGGGATGATGACACATGTTGAATTAGGCAATAAAATTTAGTTGATAGGATGCAAAATGATCAAAATATCCAAATAAAGTAAACATTTAAAAAATCTATTGAAATGGTTCAAAGATATCAGGCTTCAAAATTTAATTTTTTTTTTCCAATTTTGAAAGTACGAAATTTAAAAAACCAATGATACCATTCGATTTCTAACATTTTATTGTGAAATAAATTGTATAGCAACCATATACAAAAACGCAATATTTAACTGCAAAAATAGCAATTTCATAATTTTTCCATACTTTAAACAGGGCAAATATGAAGCCGTGACGTCACTGCTTCATATCACTTTGTTAGGAGCGTTTTGAGAAACAAAAGCAAATCACAGACTTTAGGTCTCTTTTCTGTCTTTTATGTTGATTTAAGGCAATTGACCCCATATAGACATTTGATCCTCACAACAAAACGAATCGAATGATACCACGCATGAAAAACATTCATCTAGCCTATTAAAATAAGCGGTTGCGCTCTCATACAAAATTAGTACAGGAGTAGTTCAGATGCGTGATGACCTCGTCTTGTACTTATGATCTATGTACCTACTGGTTGAGGTTATCTATAGCGAGCATAAACAAATGAAGTGATTCTATTGGTTCTTAAAAACATCCCTCGCGACACATCCTCGCTCAGCTCTGGTGGAAACGCAGCCACGCAACCACATCTAATGGCTCCTCTACATGATGGGCCATCATAGGGACGCAGCTACGCGTTAGAGAGAGCTAACGATATTGCGATCTCGCTCCGTCGTACAGCTGCGTCCCTATGATGGCCCATCATGTAGAGCAGCCATAATACCGCGATAAATCTTAATAATGATTGATCGCTTTTATATTTTTCCGTAGAAGTCCACGGCACGTTAAAACTCTATGGTTTCATTCATCTCTTCTCTCTTCCTCCTAGCGTTTATCCCGGCTTGGGGTCCGCTTGACAACCTAATCCCATGAATTGGCGTAGACACTAGTTTTTACGGAAGCGACTGCCATCTGACCTTCCAACCCCGAGGGGAAACTAGGTCTTTTTGGGATTAGATCCGGTTTCCTTACGATGTTTTCCTTCACCGAAAAGCGACTGGTAAATATCATATGATATTCCGTACATAAGTTCCGAAAAACTCAGTGGTACGAGCCGGGGTTTGAACCCGAGACCTCCGGATTGAAAGTCGGACGTCTTACCGCAAGGCTACCAGCGCTTCAATTTATGAATGAAACCATAGAGTTTTGCCGTGACGTGCAACGGCACGATAAAGTATAAAAGCGACCATTGAAGCATACAGTCGCCATCAGATATATCGAAGCGGCTAAGGTGATCACAATACATACATACATACATACATACAATCACGCCTATATCCCAAAAGGGGTAGGCAAAGATCACGGATGCTACGATCAATGCAGCAGAACGGCTCTCCGCGAGCCACTTCTCGCCCCGTGAAGAACGAGACGTGATGGGTGGCGAACCGCATCGCCATGCGGATGACTATTAATTAAATAAATCACCACAGCGTTCTCACGAGCAGTAGGAATCAGAGGTTTCCTTATCCCAATTACCACAATGGTCTGAACAACACAATCACAATCACAATCTGAACAACGCCGCTATTTCCAAGGAGCTACTGATACTGTCGTCACTGCGTAACTCGCATTTAAAATGGCCGGACAAAAATGAGCCGTGAATCTTTTATTGGCGACCGCATCAGTAACCGCTTATTCCGAAGTACTGCATGCTCTAGTGAATCGATTACATTCAGCAATCGTTTAATTAACCGACTTCAAAAAAGGAGGAGGCTCTCAATTCGACTGTTTTTTTTTGTATGTATGTTACTCGATATCTCCGTGAATCGTGAACCGATTTTCAAAAAAAAATTAATCGAACAGAAACTCTAGATGGTCCCATTGTCACCAAGTCGGGGTCTGATGATGGGATCCTGGAGAAATCGAGGGAACTCTTCAACTATTATAGGCACACCTATAGTGATTTCACTATTTTTTCAACACACTTGCTTGTAACGAGGTACTTATTCCACCGCTTTTAGGCTCATAATCCTAGATATTAAACACGCGTGCTTTTCACGATAATTATATAACTAGTGCTATAATGTAATAAATCCCTTCAAGTGACGTTGGTATTCTAGTACCAAGTCTTATGTGCGCAGACAGAGGCGATTAAATTTAGACGGGTATTATTTTTATTTTTTCTAAACTGATTAGGAGTTTGCATGGCAAAAAAGTAAAAATAGTACACATTTACGAGAAAATACAAATTATAAAATCCTAATTGTGAAAAATAATCATTTCTAGTAATTATTTTACTCATAAATCTCATAATACTGCAGAGTGCAACTGCAAAGTACTGAGATGCAACGGATAGTGGTTTGGCCGGATACCGGATACCGGATATTCGGCCTGACCCTCCGCCGAATATTCGGTATCCGGCCGCCGAATATTCGGCCGGCGGTACTATACCTACAATTTGAGTTTCGCAGGTGCGCGTCGTGCAGGTTTCGACCTGCGTCGTGTGAACGTTCGCGCGGATACATTCCTAGGAATTCTAGGCAACAAAACGAATTTTATTATGTTAGTACGCAGTAACTTCTTTCAAAAGTACACACGCGCACGCGTATATTTGTGTAAAAAAAATTTTTTTGTATGACTAGTGGGCGACTCTGACTAAATCCGGTATCCGGCCGGATAGTACGAAGTAGGGAATGCAACCCGGGTTTTGTTAGTATGAAAAAACCCGGGTATTACCCGGAAACCCGGGTTTCTTCATACTAAAAAAACCCGGGTTGCATTCCCTAGTACGAAGATATCCAGTATCCGGCCGGATACTAAAATAAGGGCCGGATAGGCCGGATACCGGATAGTAACCGGATATTCGGTGCATCTCTACATAATACACAATAGATTATGTTTTAAACACAAATTATGTTTTAGTATTGGCTGTTTGTCATAAACCTTTGCCTCAAGGTGCGCGTGAATGCAAAAAAATGGGCGCCATATTAAAAGTTTACTTGAAGTTACAGTTTATTTGTTAGATTTTTCTAGTTGTGTTTTATTATTATTAATTTAAACAATTTATACTTTAAATGAGTAAAAAACCAACTTTAGTGTTTATTTAACCTCCGGGTCCGGATATGTTTTCAAAATGTCATTCCTACAGACTAGTAAAATGTTGTCATAAAAATCGAGTGAGAAATACATGTAAGGAAACATTCTAACTTATTTGACAATAAATGTGAAGTGTTGGATTTTATGAAATGCTTCGAAAAAGAGTTCCAGAGAAATAGATCCAGTCAATAACATCAAAAAACAGGTTAGTTAATTTAATTAACAAAGTCAGTAGGTACCGCTATCCTGTAAGCATTCTGAAAATCAATGTATTTATCAAAAGTTATTACTTACAGTTTTCTGTTTTTTCCTCGCAAGTGTGTTGAAAAACGTCGTATGAAACGCGTGTGCCTGATCATTACATAGCTCGGCTTCCTTGTGCACACTCACTTCGTTCGTGCGCACAATAGCGCCTCATATGTAATGATCAATTTAGCACACTTGTATCATAATGTACTATTATAGCAACTCGGCCACTTCCTCTTGGAATAGCGGATCCTAAGTGAAGTCTGTTCTTTTTTGTTTATTTAAAATTATAATTAATTGTAGTCAATTTGTAGTCGATTGTTTAAGACCAGTACGACCGTGATAGTTTTTCTACTCGACTACAATGCTTGAATTGAGACAGTGTAGACCGAACTACAAGCGCATGCTTTTCGATGGAGCTTTTATGGACGCAAAATTTAGCATCGTTGATTATGCTGAAATGGATTTTAATACAATATCATACAACGTTCCTCAACGTTTTTATTTCTATTTTAAGAAAACGTGGCTTTATTAAGCGAAGAATCATATTTTTGGTAAAGGAAATAAATACTTGTCACGAGGAAATATTTTCAACATAATAATTATAATTATGTCTTAGATTGAGAATATCCCGGAAGCTTTTTTTCCGTGTAGCTCAGGTATTTACTTTTGGAAAGGTGAAGTCGGTTCTTTTTAGTTTAAAATTATTCTTATTCGCAATTATGCACGCATAATATTTATTTTTCACTTTGGTAATTTAGCATACTCACCTGTCTGTTTTTCTTCATATAAGTATGTAATAATACAGGGAATATAAATGCCCGTTTCACGCCCTATCTCCTCAATATATCAATATTGAATATGAATATCCCAATGTGGGAGCGGACGAGAAAATTAATTAACACCCAGAGGACTAAGTTGATTAATATGGAAATACTGACTGCTCTGCGGATTGTTCGGGTCATGTGTCGCAAAGTTTTTATTACCTACTACTTAGTAACTTTTTTGAATGTGCAACCTATTTGCTGGAAAGAAACGATCTTCTTAGAGCCTGATTATATTTTGAGAAAAATAAGCGGTGAATACCTCTGATAAACAATTGACTACTGCTTTAAACAGTTCCAGCACAACGATCAATGCAATTAAAGAATAACAGTAAAATTTACTGTTTTGACAGTACATTTTACAGTACTCGTATTGGGTAGCTAAAGCTATTGATTTTCAATAATAAAATTAGTAATGTTCAAACTTAAATACTTGTAACATCAAAAAAACCGTCAAAAAGTACATCAAAGAAATCCAAAAGAAAATCCACAAAGCCCCCTAGACCAGTTATAGTAAATAATTGTATAATAGCCCAGGCAAAATCCTTTAAATATTTAGGCAGCATAATTACGCATGACTCCAGATGTACACAAGATATTATTACCAGAATAGCGATGGCAAAAAAAGCTTTTAACTCAAAAAAATGTCTATTCAAGGCCGGAATATCAGGCAATATTCGTAAAAGACTTATAAAAGTATACATCTGGAGCATAGCCCTGTACGGATGCGAAACGTGGACAATGAAGCAACGGGATAGAGAGAGGTTGGAGGCGTTTGAGATGTGGTGCTGGCGTCGTATGGAGAAGATCAGTTGGAAGGAGAAGAAAACCAATGAAGAAGTTCTATGTAGAATAAAAGAAAAGAGACATTTGTTGAGAGAGAAGGATGCTTGGACATCTGCTACGACATGACGAATTTATTAAGAACATCATAGAAGGTAAAGTTGAAGCTGAAAGGAAGCCAGGAAAGCCAAGAATAGCGTACATGGATCAAGTCAAGGAAAAAATAAACGTCGTGTCGTATCAGGCCATCAAGGAGAAGGCAAAAGATAGATATACATGGAAAATGCTCCACCGACAAGAGCCCAGCTCTTAAATAATTGATGATGATGATGTTCAATCAGTCATTTTTACTGTTTTGTATTTTACTGTTTTTCAAACATTTGTGGTTTGTTAATCAGTTAACACGTTAATCTTAACGTGTGACATTTAGAAATTATTTTTTTCAGTGATTTAAGAAGGGATATAAATTTGTCCAAAGCCATTGGTATTACGATTGCAGGCGGTTTGCCGTAACCATCCCAAGGTCGTCCCATAGGTACCTAAGTTAAATTATTCATCATTAATTTGTATTATCCTCCTGAGGTTCAAAGTGCTAATATTAGTACAAAATGTCTTCAATGAAAATTCGATTATATTTTAATTGATACAGAGTTACTTTTGTTTTGTTTCGTTCGATTTCGAAACATAAGAAATTCAATTCTATTTCCTAACGCTTTTGATTCAATTTTCACTACCAGTCTTTCTTATATGGTGGGCCGCTAGAGGTTATGGGAATATCAAATTCTATTAATTTAAACACTTTTTTCTAGGGACTGAAAATAATAATAAATAGGCTATTTTCCTATGAAGTCAAATCAGCTACTCTTTAGGAAACGTCAAAACGATTTGTTATATGAAGTTTATTCGGGAGACTAATATTGTGACGTCACAATACTATATGATGAATACATCTCCTTTATAAAAGTTTTAACCATTATAAAATCATTTAAAACGCAAACACGTGTTACACCTGGATTTTCCCGTGTATTTTTGAAAATTAGATTTTATGAATGCAGTGAAACAATTAAGTTTATCTATTGGAAAGTACCCTATTCAAGGAAATTTCATTAATTTCATAGTATAGGAAATACAAAACGGTTTTACTTATTAGTGAAAATCATATTCTTTACTCGGAATAACAGAGTTGTACAAACTCTATAAAACTTTCCTTGAGTTTAGAAATGGTGTACTAGTGTTGTTTTTAGAAAAAGGACATTTTTTAGGTCCCTCTGTCCCCAGCATTGCATTGCTCCTCAGGGCACGTCATAGTGTTTTCTAAAATTTTAATGTAAATTAGAATGTAAGGAGCATATTGTATGAAAGCAATAAATAAAATGATTAATGATAAAACTCAGCCGGACGCACTGCCGTGCAAATCTAAGGCCTTGGGTTTTCTGACCACCCGTCGCCGGCGGCCGGCGACCGACGCCATACAAACATCCGATCGAATCCGATGTTTTGTATGGCGTCGGTCGCCGGCCGCCGGCGACGGGTGGTCAGAAACCCCAAGGCCTCACGTCGCGTCTAAATTTTAGTAAAAAGTAAAATAGATCAATGGATGTGGAAAACAATCAGGAGTAAGGCTGCGTTTCCACCAGAGATGAGTGAGGATGTGTTGCGAGGGATGTGTTTGTTAAGAAGCAATCCTAGAGCTGCGTTGTGCGAGGATAAACAAATGAAGTGATTCCATTGGTTTTCAAAAATACATTGCTCACAACACATCCTCGCTCATCTCTGGTAGGAACGCAGCCTTAAATATTGTAACGTATCGTGTTTAAAAAAAATATAAAGTCATTAAGTGCGACAGTTACATGAAGCAATTATTGCAACAAGTAAAATTACCTTTCAGTCTGTAAAATATTTTAAGGCAGTTGCTAGTAAATTAATATGAATATTATGAATATGAATAATTTCCAAGATTTTTTCACAAAAGTGTTTCACGACGTCGTCACTCTATCGTGTTAGTGGCTTTCCTCTTTTTTTTTCTTTTTTCTAGGGCACCAATTTGTGTCTATTTTGGACCAATAGCTCCTTGAACACGGCCGGCCCACTTCCATTTAAATTCTAAGATTTGTTTTCCATTAAATTGTAAAAAGGGGAAGAATTACACATCGATTTACTCACATAAAATAAGTGCTGCCACAACTACCACGCAGATATTTCTGCTTTTCTGTAGATACATTCTGGAAGATCTGAAACAAAAAAAGTACAATTTTAAAACTAAACCGATAAAACGAACTAGGTACCTACGCGTATACATCGTACACACAGCTAACATTCGCACGCAGTAATGGCGCATTCGCTATATCTGGACGCACCTTTAAAACGTTTTCCTTGGCAAACGCATAAACCTATAAAGTCTTTATGTAAACTAGCACAAGTTAGAATTACCTTACGTAAGTACTAAGACATGTTAACAGTTAAATACTGAATGATAATTAAAAATACACGGTAATATGCGTAATACTAAAAATAGACAATGTTTTAAAATAGTTTACAACAGCACACAAATAAGTTTATCACTAGTGAATTAATCTGCATTTAATGGGGTGGGAGATATTGATTGTTTATAATAGGAAGATTACCATTCAGTTCAACTCCCATAATTCTGTATTTGAGGAAAACGATATTAAATGTTGTTCTTAGACGCCTTTTATACCTACAAAAACGTACCTACATAAAAGGCATTTATGATAATTGAAGATGAGAGCGCCGGGCACGTCGCTCGGGATTCCCGCATCGATAACTTTACTGAAGGTATTTGGAAAGTTCAATACCTACGGTATTGCTCGATTGCCGGGGAATCCCTCGACATAGTGGAACATCCTAAATTCCAATCCTTAACTTAACTGAGTTCCTCAGACTAAAATCGGTGCACCAGACCGTTTGTCAGTAAAACGTTCGCTAAATTTTCGCGTATGCTAGAGTTACGTTGATCAGTCCGTTTATTGTAGTTGGTACTGTACGTCGGGTTTTTTTCTTTTTAAATTACGGTAGATTTCGCCAATGTGTCTTTTTTCAGCCATTCTAGAGAAAATGTTCAAATGAGACAATTTTTTCCATTATTAGTGGTAAGCCAATAAGATGCAAAATGGCGAAAGTTTAAACCGTTTTCCCAAAAATCGCACTACGACAATCGCACGATTTCTAATATGCAAAAAAACTTTACAGGAAAAGCAATTAAGTTTAAAATTGCTATCAACAAGAGGATTTCAGGTTAGTGCAGCTGTAGGTATGCGCCTGCGGGTAAGAATGATAATAATAGTATATTACCAAGGAGCCATTCGGGCACAAAGCGCTCTGCTGCAAATGTGCCTATTCCCTAGAACTGGACGTACCTTAACAGTTATATAGGCAAACGAAGATCCGAGTAGTACGCAATAGTTTTTAGACAAACTATAGACAAATTGTATTAGTACAGTGACCATAAAAATGATCGATTTTGGCATCAGTAGACCAACTCAAAATAAGGCGCACTCGTGCCGGATGGTGCATAAAAAACCGTCTCTTTTATAAAACTTACTTACGTAATACATATATTTAAAATTATCGCTTTAATTGAGAACACAATTATGCAAATATACTGGAAAATTGGGTTAATTACGGTAGTAAACGTAACATACGTTTATTTATTCACCATATGGTAATCAGCATGAAATAAAAGATAAAATATTTCTTAACATTCAAGTAGTATTTGCGTTTATTTGTATGATTATTTTTTACCTATCGTGTAGTCCACAGAAGTAGTTAAGTAGGCTAGGTGTTCAAAAATATCTGAACCCGTTATTATTCTTTTAAAAATAATGGTCTTGCGAATATTGACAGAGCTCAAGGAGTATGAAAGTGAATGGACAAATTCGATTTACGAGGACAATTTTTTCTTTCACTAATGCATAGTGCATACTGCGTGGTTTTCGGAAGTACTAGGAGTTACTAGTATGGAGTTATATCGACAAACTCCTAAAAATCAAACCATTAGTTATTTTTAAAAGTCGCTGAACAAACGTTGTCTGGTTTGAGGAGTAGATCTACTTATGTTTTAATTTATTGTTCCTATTACAGGAAACACTCGGTATATAAGTATTTCTTATATTTATTTACTTAAAGAGATGGGCTTAAGTTAAATGTTAATCCATTGGTAAGTGCCTACTTAAATATTTAATTTTATACTTAAGTAAGTATCTAAAAATGTCTCCTCCTCCGTAACTCAGTGCGTAGGCGTACCTACTTAATAAATTACGGTCTAGAGCCAGTTTATTTTTATATATAATAAATCTTCAACGTCAACTAGCATCAAATTTAACAAATGCTAATATTATCACATCTAAACTCAGTTACCACATAATTTAAATCCAATAAAAGTAAAAAAACTGACCACATTTGGTAACTAAAACATTTTAAATAATGGCGAAACGCAGCGCAACCAAAATTTGTAAACAAACGTAAGTTAATGTCACTTTAACGATACGGTAACTGTATCGTTCGTGACAACGACATGACGAACACAGGTATATATGTCGATTAGACACCCAATGTGATATATTTCTACTAGCTACAATAACCTAAGAGCTGGCTACGCCAGATATAACACAATAATTAGACCAATGAAACCCATCTAGTTAGCTTGCTATGCTTATTTCTAGAACCTGGAAGCTCATCATCATCGGTGGAGCTGCTCTATGCTTATATAAGCGTGATACAGGCCCACCTTTTGTTGCTGCGGTGCATCATTTATTTTTTACTCAATCAGGTACAAACGGCTGGGAATACATAATTTTACATACTTAATTAAACTACAAGTAACAGCGGACGAGCTTCCACAGATCAACCCAGCCCCAAACTAAGCTGAGCTTGTACTAGACAACTCGTGATGATATACCAATGAAACTACAAACACCGTAACGTTAATATAGGTGAGTTATGTAACATTAAAATAAAGAAAAAACACTTTGTACCTATCGCTAGATAAATTAGGGGCTTAATGCTCTCTAGCAGCGGTTTTAATACTAAGGACAAAACTGGGGCATAATGAAAAAAAAGACTTCCAGGACATGCAAATCTTACCCAAAATTAGTAGAGTGTTTGCGTGCTCTATTCAGACAGCAGTATGTGCTTCAAAACGTCACTGACTATCAATTACGTCAACGAATGTGTGTCAATGACGCTGCCGTCGCCGCCACAGCATAATAGAACAGAGGGATTATTCCATACATCCGGAAAATTACCATTCATTAATTATAATTACCTGCCTACTTGTAATTAGGTGTCTATTATTGGTATTAACGACATCTTATTTTAAGTTTTTTTTTTCTCAATATTTGTGACCAATTATTTATGAGGAAATCCTCATTATCATTTTCAATTTATTGTAATTCTGCCTTTAGTATGCAAATTGATACGTTTTAAACCATAATATGTGGCCGAGTTTAGTCAAAGGGACCACTTTGTCGATTTACAAGGACACTTTTTTCTTTCACTAATAGATAGTGCATATTGCGTAGTTTTAGAAAGTACTAGTAACTTCATATTGACAAAGTGGTCCCTTTGTCCGTATAGTGACTCATATGTAGAGAGTTACGGTTGTCGTGCGCAGATGGCGTCGCAGTCGCAACGAAACAACATCTCGTTGGTTATAGTTTGGAAATGACCAACCAAAGTCTAAAATGGTTCCACAATGGCGGCGAAAAAGTACCATTTATAATCGGTGGGTTTTTATCCTCACTATGGATAATATTTTATTTAGGTCCGTTAACTTTTTTTTTTTTTTTTTAATCTCATTTATTTTATAAGCCATACATCATAAAGATTAAGCCGGCTTAGGTCCGTTAACTTTAAAACACTAGAAAACTGACGGGATATCGAAGGTTATTGGGCCAAGGAATCCCTTACGTACCCTATACCTTGTGCAACCTAAGAAGCGGTTTTACACCTGTCATCTCAGTACATTTTATAACCTAAAATCGATTTTAGGTTATAAAATGTACTGAGATGACAGGTGTCAAAAACCGCTTCTTAGGTTGCACAAGGTATAGTTTAAAAGTCGCGAAGCAAATTTATATGGAGCGAACTTACTGCAAAATTTACTCTACAGCGCGACGCCATTGCTATTGTGCGTGCGCGCACCGCATCACGCTGATCCGTCATTTATAAGTAATTGCACTGGCATTAGAGGTCACACACACCGGTCTTCAGCTGACTGTGTTGTAACTTGTAACAGTGAATCATCTGACATTGAGATGCATTATTGCGTGTGAAAAAAATCTAAACCAAGTTAAAGTACTAACTATTCATTAGAGTATTCGTTTGTTGTGGTTATTTTTATGCTAAATTGAGAAGTGCCCTTTTGTGAAGTTTGTATACTGATTTTTAATACGGTACTTTCCAGTAGATAAACTTAATTGTTTCGTTGCATTCATAAAATCAAAATTTCAAAAATACACGGGAAAATCCAGGTGTAACATAAAGATAAAGATAAAGAAATTTTTATTTGGCATATTTAAAATCATTTACAATTTTTGAATAAACTTATGTTATAATAATACTATACCAAAATGGGTGCCGCTCAGCATTTGCCATGACATTTGCCATGGCGCTGGTTTTCAGGACAACCATGTGTAAAACAATTAAATAAAACAAAACAATTAAAATTAACATTAGGTTACTAGTAATTAAAGGTAATTTAAGGTAGAACAAAACGTGGCCAAATAGTACAGTCACTTCATAAAGAAAAGCTTGGGAACACATGGAATAGATAGATAATAGATAATAAAGAGTGGTCATCTAGGAGGAGGTTTTTACCAGACAGTGGTGCTTCAACAATACATGTGTTTGCGCTTTAAATGATTTTACAAAGCAGATGTATTCATCATATAGTATTCTGAAGTCACAATATTAGTCTCCCGTATAAACTTTATGTAACAAATCGTTTTGACGTTTCGTAAAGAGTAGCTTATTTGACTTCATAGGAAAGTAGCCTATTGATAGCCCAGCAGTTATGTTTATGTACCATCGGGTTCATAATTGCATGGGCAATTTATGAATTCATTCATTTTTACATTTCACCTGGAAAGTAATCTGAACTCAACGAAACTTTTAACGGGCTGTTTGGGAGAATACTAGGAAGACTCTCCTAAGTTTTCGACCTCGGCTAACGTATTTTCCCATTTTTGATGTCTCATGGCTACAATAGATAGTAGGTTTATTAGAGACATTTGTATTTGACATTTGTGTCATAAGATGATTGAAAGGGTGTTCTTAGGGATATAAGAACACTGTTGCCGGGGCGGGCCCTGCACCGCTGCCACCCGCCGCTGTACATGGGGAGCGCCGGCACAATCCGCCGGGAGATTGAAGATACTCAATTGTATAGAAAAGAGGCAGCGGGTCATTCGTCGAACTCAATCCGGCTTGCCTATTTTACTCGTATAAAAAGTATTGTGTGCAACGGTACATAATTAGGTCTTAAAACTCTCGGGTCTGTTTTTACAAAATTCGGCTTCGCCTCATTTTCCCAACTTAGAACCTCGGATCTTAAGAACCCTTATTATGTAACTGTTGCACAAAATACTATTAACTGGTATCTAATCGGCGTAACAAATAAATACGCAATGATGCCAAATGGCCCGTAAACACGCTCATATACTGTTGTTTTACGTCTGAGTTGTTTCCGATCGATTATACATGGATGCTCATTGATTTTCTTGTGAATACAAACGTGTCATCATCCTTATGTTACAGATTTAACGGTTGCACACTAAAGTGTCCTTTATGTCTCGTTAGTCAAGGACGATTATATTTGCGTCTTGGTTACCGTAGTATAACTTGTTGAAAGTTATTCAAGTTTAGTATGGCGAACTTATCCCTGTAAGCCTGTAAGGGATCTCTGTGTGTGTGGGGGGGGGTCTAGAAGAGATCGCTTTTTAGCGATAAGATCGCAAATTTGTATACCTACCTCTACTATTTCTACTTGTAGTGTATTTTTTTATCTCTTAACGGATCCAACCCAAATGGATACAAAAGGAGAGATAGGAAACTGTGGAAGGAAATGGGGAGGCCTATGCCGCCGAGGCCACTTTTACCTAATTTTTGAAAGTTAAGTAAATTATTGTAAATTGTTTTTTGAAGTACGTAATAGAAATGCAGGATTTCGTATCGTTTATTTATTGATATTTTGATTCTTTCATTTGAGGTGTGCAATAAAGAGTACCTAGGTATCTATTAGTTTTGTTATATAGCCTCCATTGTTCAGCGATCTTCTGTTTTTAATTTGGAATCTTCTCGAATTGAATGATATTCAAAGGTAATTTCAATACTTACGTTGTTCGCATTATTGGTCGTTGCAACACTAGCTTGCTAATAAATGCGACGCCCGCATCCTCGCAATCAGCGCAGGATCGTGACAAACCAACGAGAGCATTCCCATTGCGTTCGCGCATGTAACCGAACCAGAGTATTTTCTAGTCTTAAATTTTCTTTCTTTTAAATATATTAATAGTATTAAGGCTAACGTGCCTATAGGTACGTCCCACTGCTGTGCACAGACCCCTCATGCGCAAGAGGAATAGGGTTAGTTTGCTGAGTCCCGGGGAAGGATATAAGATAGTGTTTATCCCAGAAATCAACCCTCAAGGGGGTGGAAGCTTGTACGGTATTGTTACTCACTGTAGACGTAAAATAGCATACGCGCTAATTCACGTTAATCTCACGCAGACGTAGTCGCGGCCAACAGCTAGTATTTAATAGATGTGAGCACGTTCAAACACTCGCCTACGACCGCCAAGCATCGGTAATAACAAACCCAGACCAACCCAATCGTCGTCATCTCCAAAACGACGTAACCGATAACTATCACAAACCAACAATACTCCCTTTCAATCAAATAACACTCATTAAGGTAGCTCTCTAACGTCAAAAGCCTTATTGTAATTACATGAAGTCTAGATTTGCTTGAATCTCGAAATCTACTGAACGTATACGGGAAAATCCTCATGGGATTTCACTTCAGTTTTGGGTGGTAGCCAAACTGTCATTTGAAATTGAGCTTTATTCCCATTGCACGGCAGAGGCTTGTTAGATGCCAAAGGTATTTGAATCTTATGTGCAGTCGTTAGATTTCATATTTAACAGAGCTAACTCCATGATACCCGATCTACTTCTCGTAGATGATGGCTATACTCATTGCGAACAGTTTGAGTGTAAAGCTGAAGAACAATGGAAACAGATATCTTTAGATAGATAAATAGATAGTTTATTAATCGAAAAGTATACATGAAGTTATACAAATATCAATACGAAACGATTCGGCAATATCCTACTCCAAAGTACCGTCAAGTCTGGCAGCTTTGCCAAGGGTTACTGACTTTGCCACCAGCAGAGTGCATAAGGTAATCCTTTCATACCACCGACAACGTATATTTTTTAGTGTTGTGCCTACTTTTAGTAGAAAATATGGTTATCAATTGGCAAAATTATTATGAATGAGACAACACCACGGCAACCATTTTCTTACCATTTCAGTTCCAAATTCGTCACTCACATAATCATAAAAGTTAGTGCTCAAGAACTTTAAAAAGTTTAGAGTATAAACAACGCATCCAGGTACGTAAATTTTAGATATTATGTTATTTAAATGGTAAGGAATGAATTGATTACCTTATAAATGCCGTAGTGTTTGAATTGAGTCCGATAATTGTTTTGGCAAAGTCACCAGACCACGCCGACTAATATGGGGGGGCAGCTTTGCCATGTTTTGTAGCGGCCTAGGGTTGGTACACAAGCAAAAAATTTAAATTACATTTTTCATAAGATAGATACTTTTTAGGGTTCCGTAGCCAAATGGCAAAAAACGGAACCCTTATAGATTCGTCATGTCCGTCTGTCTGTCTGTCCGTCCGTATGTCACAGCTATTTTACTCGGAAACTATAACACGTATCATTATCAAATTTTTACATAAAGTGTATTGTGTGTGCAGCTTCTTAGTTTTGTAGAGAAATTGCAAAAAAAAAAATTTTAGGGGGGCACTCCATATGTGTAAGTAATTGTCAAAAAAGGAGTGTATAGGTTCTTAAAGGGTAGGCAACGCGCATGTGAATCCTCTGGAGTTACAGGCATTCATAGGCTACGGTAGCTGCCTACCATCAGGCAGACCGTATGATTGTTTACCAGCGTCGTGGTATAAAAAATTACCCCTATTTTCACGACGTTGTAGGTTGATTTTGTGAAATTTTTATGTTTTTTATTACTTTGCCCATAGTTGTTGGATATTATGTATAAAGCCCGAACAATTTCATTGTTTGAATAGTTATTATCGAAGGTTTATTACTCTGCCGAATAGGTGATGGGCATTATTTATAATGCCCGGGCAATTTAATTATTTGAATAGTTATTTTCAAATTGCCTACTCATATTGCATCGGGCATTATGTATAATGACCTATTTATCACTTGGTCCATAACATATACAGAGTGAATGTTTTGTTTAAGTAAAAAAGAAAACTCAAAGTTAACTGTGACATACTTATTTTATTGGTGATAATTACTACATATACCTAAGTGTTTTGTTTCGATAATACTTTTGTTAAGAGGCGACGAGGCAGTTCGTGACGAAGCCCTTTTATAAATGTCTATCGTCAAGTTTAAATAGGTACCTAGGTAATCACAATTATTTACGAGTGGACCTGTGATAGGCCTCTTAAAGAGTTTTCTATGTTTCGTTTTTGATAATATTTTATTTAAGGTGTCTTTTATGTTTTTCCTGAGTACTTATGTAACCTGATTACTCGTATGTAACAAAATAAATAAGTACTTAAATAATTAATATTTTTTCATTTGTGTCAACCCTGACCACTTCACCTGACATTCACTGACTTTCTATGAAATTTTCTTAAATGGGTGATCGACTTTGCCACTTTTGCTGTATTTCTTTATGGAATAATATATCATTAAGGATCAAATTCCAAAATATTGTATCCTAAATACTGAATATTCTTTACTAATATTGTAAATACAACTAAATTACTATACAACGTAAAAATGCAGTTGGCAAAGTTGCCACACGGTATAGGTAACTTTGCCAGTTTTCTTTTTACTCGTAAAACCTTATTATCCGTCATTTAATTTATAAACCATCTTATGTATGCACTCGTTGATAAATATATTATGTGTCGCGTCATTCATACTTCAGTGGTTTCATATGAATTCTGGTTAAAAATGTACTATGACTTTTCAACACCTGTGAAAAGTGGCAAAGTTGCCAGACTTGACGGTACGTAAAATGTCTGGATTGTAGCCCGTCTAAAAAATAAAAAATAATAATTATTTGTAACAAAGAAAGAGTCTTTCTTCGCAACCACGGGGACAATGTCGTCCTCGAAACGTCGAAGTTAATTTGAAAATTATATACGCGGTTAAGTCCCGTTTATTACAAATAATTATGAGTAAAAACCGTGAAAGTCTAAATCAACATCAAAATATACTTGTACTATTTAGCGATATAACAACAACATATAAACTGCTGCTTATTTGTGACACTTTCGAAAAGAACCAATGAGGGATTCTTTGATCGATTTTTTCATCAGGTGGAAGCAAATGAAAATATATAAATTAGAAGGAAATCCATCAATTATAATAGTTAATCGAAAGTAATACATTTCCTTAATAATTATCAATATATTTATTAAAAACAAAAATATAAGTAACATGCTACAAAAATACAGCAAATTATTTTTTTTATTCGTGACGGCCGCCAAATTGTATTTTTTATCTGGACGATTAATCTAGTCATGTACCTACCTATCCGTAGTTTATTTTCGACCAAAGATCCGACAGGGGAAGCGATGCTAAAATTCCTCCAAGTAGGTATCGTATTCGCAAAGAATCCGCCGGTTCACCTCGGAATTTCCTCCGAACAAAAAGGCATTTCGTCACGGCACGTGTGTGCCATACCGGCTTCGGATCTATGATTTTTTGTTGCAATAAAAGTGTTAAATGTTGGGATTGCCATGGCAGGATTGAACTTCATAAGAAACGTAAGGCTATCGTACTTTTTATAAAAACAGAACGAAGACAATTAACATGAGGCGTTGATAAACTTTCAACAATAGAAAATCTGCTACTGGCGCGATTAAACCAAATTTTCAAATACGGAAATGATAAAAATACTATCCAAATGCTATTGACTTTAATATTTTAGACTCAATGGGAGATGAGGAAACAGGTGGAAATGTGACGGTAAATTTTCACAAAAAGGCACTTATATAAATTTCATTTATTTGCGTTATCAACTTATCAGTATGTATATATCTTATGGTCATGGATTTAAATAATATACAGGTATCCCAAGAAGTAGTGATATATTTACTGAACTATAGGTGAAAAATGAAAAAAATAAGTCATAACTCCGAAAATACGAAAAATCGTGGAACATACATGGGGGTGATTCAGATAGCCCTCTAGGTCCGCTACCTCCCAGCTTCAGTATATCACTACTTGTTGGGACATCCTGTATAAAGTCCCTAAAATGAACGTTAACAGTTATTTATAGGCCTGATTCAGCTGATAGGCAACATGTCGTTTGTGTCTTGAGAGTATTTTTTTTGTTTTTTGTCCATATGCGTTGTTCAGTGTGTACTATATAGCTTATTGTGCGGTGATCTAACGAACAAGTGCGCAGCTAATGAAGAATTTGTCTCAATACACGTGTAACTGTTTAGGCCAGTCACCGGTTGTCCTGTCTCGGCCGGCACGTGCTGTTTGTAGAAAGAAAAGAAGCTACCTTTCTACAAAACGCTGCGTCTCACCCTACAAGGTCAAGCTCCAAGAGCAAACTTACAAATTAACCGTACACTAGTCATACTGCCTTGACGCCGGCTGAGTTGTCCCAATGGACAGAGGCCTTTTATTTTGAAAAGAACTGAACTAAACTATCAGATTCAGCAGGTTTTACCCTAATGAACACTGCATTTTTTATTCACAAATGCAATATAAAAGTGCCATTATCTGGAGAAGTAAGACGTTTTCAATAGAATCAAATTCCCTTAATCTAATAGTTAGCCTAAAAACTTTTCTGTCAGCCCTTTATTGGCTAGTTGATCTTGACGTTGGTTTTACCGTTAATGTTTACCAAATTTCAACCCAATCAGTCCAGTACTCTCAGATGAAATCGACTGTGACAGACGGGCAGAGTAGTAGTCAGACGGATGGACAGACAGACATGCGAGTGATCCTGGGTTCCGTGTTTTTCTTTGGAGTAGGGTGACCAGATCTGATTCCCGATTTTACGGGACAACTGCGTTAAAAATACTGGACAATGTACTTTCTGGACTGTCCCGTATTGGTTTCGCCAAATTACGGGACAGAGAATAATTCATGCCGGAAATATGGGACATCTGGTCAGGCACTGTATGATCGCGTTGTAAGTCTTCTTTTTATTAATTAATATTTAGTATTGACCTCAATTAATAGTGTGTGTAACTGACACGAGACATTGCGTGACAACGTTTCAGTTTAAAAGTTCGGCTGCTGCATTATTCAATAAAACGTTCAAATAAAATAGCATAGCGTGGTAGTGAAAGATATAGATGTAAAAAAAACATTGTTTTTTTAAATCACTCCGGGAACAAACAAAAGTGCATCATATTTATACAGGATGATTTGGGGGTCGTGTAGCAAGAGAACAAGATATGATAGGTACAGAACTTGAAATGAAGATGAACCTAATGGTAGTTTTAATTTTTTATCTCCAATATTGATAATTATTTTCCAGATGATAAGAAGAAAAATAACATTTTTGCATACGATTTGGTCATTCTACTTAATGTGACGTCTTGTCGTTTCCCATACAGCGTATGTCAAAAGTCATAGGGTGACCATGAGTTACATTATATAAGATTAATTTTACTTGAAAAATAAGAAAATTTAATGAATTTTGTTTTGAGAAAATACTATTTACCATATAATAAAATATTGATCAGATCAGTTGTCACATTTCAAAGAAAACGATTTCTTTAATAATATTTTGCTCATGTGTCAAAAGCGAATCCTAGAAATTCTGCCATGTTTGTTTACCTAATTTTACATTTCTATTGACATGGACCTAAATGCATGTAGTCGTAGTCCAGTCGCCGCCATTTCTCTTAATAGCAAAGTCAATTAAGCGCGTCCCTCTTCAGAATACTAAGCTAAGACAGTTAACTAACCTAACCTAACGTAGTATTGAATTGTAAATTAGTAGGTAAGTAGTGAAGTGATTCACTACTAATTGTACTTGATTGATGCTAATGGCTCTGATGTCTTGGGAAGGGCTCTGTTGAGGAATTCCATATATAATAATTGTGCGTCTACACTACACCGTTCTTTCTACTAATTCTACTAAATGAAGACTCTTCTTTAGATCCTTGATAATTGAAAATAAAACTCCTATAGCCCACCAAGTCTCCATGAAACACACGGGTAAGGCGCTTTGATAATGCTGCGGTTTCCGCATGCGATGCCGGTGCGCGAGCGAGATGACGATCTGCGTGTGTATAGCGTTGTCATGCTTGCACCCTTGCACAGTGTGATAATCGCCTAACAATTCCATAGGGTACTCTTTCAAAGATATACCTACGCTAATCGTGAATGGCATCAATACGTCGAAATAAACAATTGCATTAATTACACGCACCATTGCCCGCGAGGCTGCGGCATTGGCATTGGCGACTAAATTGCTTCTACCCCGTTCTTAGATAATTTTGTTTACATTTGTTTCCGCCTTTTACTGAATTTAAAATAAAGTGACAAATGCAATACGATACCTACAATATTAAACATTTAATGCGAAAATTCGTTGAGAGAAATAACCATAATTTCGTAGGTACCTTAATTTTTGCGTCTTAATAGATGTCTCAAATGTAAACAGAGTCGCAGCATAAGAGTTTGCCAACCACTTTGGTATGGAACTCTATAAATTACATAAAATCTCATGTCTAAGTTGTAAGGTTAAAGTTTTATAGTAAAATCCATTTTATACATAAAATTGTACAGCACTGAATTAACGACACATTTTGTTAAAAAAAAATACCGCGGTCCATAGGATTTTCTGGCCAAGGAAATGGGATGGCTTGCAATACATATTAGATAGAATAAGCCTTATAAATTCACCATATATAAAAAGATATTATATGTCTAAATATATCAATAGATACTTAATAGAGAAAACACGTAATTATCTACAAGTATACGTACTTAAAATTATAACAACATTTAAGTATTCATGCTTGGAAAATACGCAGCGATTTAAATCAAGTATTTTCTCAACTTCATGTTGAAGTGTTTTTAATAATAAAGTAGCACTTACAGTTTTCTTTGTAGATGTAGGACTAGAAATAAATGGAAGATATTTTATTCAAGACGATGTGTAGCATGTTTACTCAGAAATGAAAATGAAAATGTTTATTTGTTAATATAATAACTTTATTGGCAGAAAACAAGATACATGAACATGATAGGATAACAATTAAACTAAACCTATAAATAAAAACTAATTTTAAAAATAAATGCTAATGAAAGTAAAACTTAACTTAACTGCGTATTTTCCAAGCATGAATACTTAAATGTTGTTATAATTTTAATTTGTTAATAATGTTGGGTACATTAGTTAAAGGTTGGAGTCTCCTAGTAAGTATTTAATACCTGTGACAGGAGACCCATTCACATCAGAAATGAAAAGAGAAATAAGATATTTCTCTTTTCATTTCTATAGATCGGACAATTCTTCGCAAAAATTAATTTTGTATGGAACAAGATGCACACTTTTGACACTTTTTAGGTTGTGGTTATGTATGCTATAGGTATATAAAAATAATATTAAAATACTGTACATAATACAAATTTAACATATCTTCGTTTTGCGGCGTTTTTGCGAGCTATGGTCATTTGTATTAAGATATTTAGGTTAAGTAGACTATTTCATGTTTGCAGATATACAATACTGCAGAACTTGTTACTGTAGGTACATTACATTACAATGGTAGTTACATGAATAGTTACCCATTATATGTTACCTTTTTTTTCCTTTTGTATGTACCTTTTACTTTTTTTTATGATATGACACAAACATCAATTTATTATTAACATCCTTTTACTTACATTATTCTGGGTTAGTACTGAGAAGATAACCCAAAACTTCATTTCTAAACGACAAAGGATATTCGATAGGACCTGAATCTAGGTCTAAACTTAAATATGTCCTTTATCAAACGACGACGAGTACTTTATTTAACGGCCTCCTAGCCTAGTCGGTAGTGACCCTGCCTGTGTAGCAGGAGGTCACGGGTTCGAATCCTGGTCAGGGCATTTATGTGTGTGTTTATCACGAATATTTGTTCCCGAGTTATGGACGTTTTCTATGTATTTAAGTATTTATTTTATATATATCGTCGCCTATTTCCCACAACACATGCCTTATTGAGCTTACTGTGGCACTAGGTTGATTTGTGAAAGATTGTCTCATGATATTTTAATAAATAATTAAAATATTGGACTTCTGATTCCCTCGTAGTCTTACGTAAATTTCGGGATTCGAAAAGAGAAACTACAACCATATATTTACGTTTCAGTCATCATTTATTAATTAATACTTAATATATATCATTACATTAACAACATTACACTAATATATTTTCTTCTGCTCAGAAAGAAGCAACATTACGCAAATATACTTTCCAAAGAGACCCCTTAATAATGGACATTTGTGACTTAATTAGGTACATAATTAATTTGATTCGAAAAGTTTTTTCAGGCTGAAAATGCTTTTCAGGAAAGGCTTTTAATGTTAACCATGGACTTTCGGGAATAATATTTTCAACAGGTTCATTCGTTATTTTGTTTCATTCTTTTAAGACCTAAACTGAAAAGTTGAACATGAAAATGAATCTAGGTAGGTATATTCGCGTTAAAACATAAACTGAATGTAGGGCAGATGCCCCGGTTTTGGCCACTTTAAGGAGAGTTTGTCTGTTCAGACGTCCGTCATTTTGTGTCAATAAGGAATTATGACACTCTTTTTGTACTAAGTCGGTGAAAATATATTACTATATTTATATGAATCTCCGCTGTTAATATTCTGACGATAGATCTATTTTTTTTCTTTAATGAAATGTCAGAAACGGGTCCAGGAGCCAGTTTTGGCCACTTTTTTCCATAGCCCCTGACAGCTGAATGACAACTTTTACATGACAAATGACAGTGTCATCTGTATTGCCATATTCTATTCTTATATTAACCATAAACCATAGACTTGTAAATTGGTCTATACCTTAATAAATTTGAAAATGGCCAAAACCGGCACAGTGGCCACAACCGGGGCATCTGCCCTATAATGAATGTTATGAAAGTGGAAAAATGGTAAACAAATTTAATAAAATAAGTTTTATTTTTAATGTACGGTTCATTAAATAAATAAGTATATCCCAAAAATAATTGGTACACATTTTATTACTGATTGTACCTCCTGTACTTTGCACGTCTATCAAGTTTCTTGAGACCTTCCTAATGAACCCTATCTCGGTATAATTGCATCCTTACTTCACCTTAGGACTGAGTAATCAAATAAATTATGACATTATAATGTATTTGTAAACTGCACAGAGATATGCCAAATGTCATGTAACTTTTTACGCAAAATTTGGAATGAATCATAATTGTATAGCTACCAAAGCTATCAGTGAAAAAAATAAGTATTATTTGACACCACTGAGTAGGTAGGTTAAGGGAAGGTACCTTTAAGGGAAATCAACACCCTCTCTAAATGGAGGGAGATTGGAGAGGCGTATGCCCATTATGCCCAACGGTGGGCGAACACTCGCTGATGAAGAAGAAGAGAAGAAGAGTATCTAACAGGAGATATCATCCCTAAGAAATTTTGTCAGCCATGAGCTTATGTTAAATATGAGACTTTAAGTGAGAGGTTTGTCATTAACTGTCGGACCACTGACGTGATGTCACACATGCGTGAAAAAATAAAATGAAAAAATATAAAAAAGCATGGCTTCATGCGTCGTAAAAACTGCAGCAATACTACTAACAAAAGTTATTGAAACCACGGAATTATATTGCATCGGTAAGGAAGTGCAAAATTAGGTGTAATACTAAATTACAATTTTATTGCTGCCGTGCGGCGCCATGTTCCTTGCCGCACAGATTATTGTCGCAGAAGTAACACATATGCCTAAGGCACTGGTCCCACCGCGAGCTAGTAAGCTATGAGCTATCGGCTATAAACACGAACAAAAGATAAGCACTCCCGTGTAAATAAAAGAGACACGGCGATATTTATAGTTACTCGCCCAGCGGTGAGCTTTTGCAAAAATTTTAAGCGCGGGTGGAATATATAGAAATCATTTACATGATTTGAATTTAAAACTTAAATATCGAAATACCCATGTTATACGTACTTACATATAATATGTATTATTATGTTTTTCGTCAATCGATCGAGAATATGAATATGATTTTAAGTAAAATAGCAAGGATAAGTAATTCAATTATATGTATACGGATAAGTAAGTAACCACATTCAAAGTGAAAAATATCACGAGGTCGTTTTTTTTCTTAAGTAAGACATGACAAAAGTATGAAAATAAATATTACAAGTAAAACAATCGGTTTCTTTTAAAATTATTAATTCATGTTTGTTTACAAAATCTGCTTAAACCAGCATATGAATTTCATCATAACAGTGTCACGACTGTTTTTAAAAACGACTATTTGATTCAAAGACAGTAAACTGTTGTCAACCGCCAAACATGGCGCACAAAATTTGTTCTGGTGCCGTATTCTAATTTTAAAATGTATAAACAATACATTAACAACACAATCTGTCTCAAACATAACTCCAACACTCAACCAATAATCAACCAATATTGAAGTTGTATTGTAGTTGCATCGCAGTAGTTTTCAAGCAAATTCCGTCATTTTTGATTCAGATGTGTAGGCGTTAGCTGTGTTGTGTTGTTATTGCATTGGATTTGCATTGAAGTTGGATCGTGTCTGTGCGTGTTTTACAGTTAGAATACGGCCCCTGGATATCAATGTTTCACACCCATTTATTGGCAATAAAATCATTCCACGTCTTCAGGCAATAAAATAAGCTGAAGCAATCATAAATACAATTAGCAAATGTCTAAAGTATTTAAATTTTATGTGGATAATAAACATAGTCATTATTTACCGAAACAAAAGCAGCTAATACTCGTGTAAAGTGTAATTGCACCGTGAAACGAGTCACGCGTGTGTTTTGAGGTTTGTGCGGCCGCCATTTTGTTTCAAAATGTTGTTTTTGCAATGACACGTACTGAGTAATATAAACTGTATGTGATACTGAATAAATATCAAATTTCGATAAAAGGGATTTTTGCGATAGGATGTTAAAGAATTGCTTAGAAATATTGGCATGCTCAGATCACGGAAAGTAGGTACCTTGTGTCAAAATGTTTAGCTTTATGTGTTCACAAGATGTATTTTAAACAGGATTGACTTTGCTATAGAATTAAAAAAATATACAGCAAGTAAAGTTCAATGAATTTTAAACATCGAACTATTTGGATATGTAGTCGGTCAATCGTATGATTCACCAAATTGAGAAATTTCTAGACATACTTATACGTACAGTCAAGGAATTTGATTCGCGTACCGTCTTCAGTCTAAATTACTGATGACAATTAATAGTACTAAGGGCTATGTTTCTTCGCTTGCTTAAAGAAATATAAGCCTTATGATATTCTGACATTTCAAGCAATAAATCAACGAAACGGTACGCGAATCAAATTCCTTGACTGTACATAGATACATAAACAGATTTATGAATTTTGTATGGCCATTGAGCGGCGCGGCGGTGAGTAAGTATAATGGCCATAGAAAAGTCCACAAATCAAATCTATCTGAAAGGTTTCAAAACCATCTAGGGAAGAGTTCTTTTTTGGTCACTTTGTATTATTAAATAGCCTAAGATTTTTCCAGACATCATAAAATTTCTGGGTATTCCTGGGTGGGTATACCGAAAAGTCCACTTTGGCGAGAATGAATTAAAGGATGATGCCGAATTTGGCCTACACTTCAACAAGCATGCTATATATACGACAATTTATAGCAGATTTTTTGCTTTATCATGCATATATTATATTCCAACGGACACTTCTTAATTCCTCAAAGCAAAAATAAAGAACTAACATCGAGATTTGGGTCTTTCCTCTGTTTTCTATCGCGAATGACACAGTTTCCTTCCGGTAGTTATGTGTGCGTTTCATTATTCCAGTATTTTAGCAATCTTCTATTTATAACGACTACACGCAAATAATTAAAAAGTACTCCATATTCAATCTAACATCGAGATTTGGGTCTTTCCTCTGTTTTCTATCGCGAATGACACAGTTTCCTTCCGGTTGTTATGTGTGCGTTTTATTATTCCAGTATTTTAGCAATCTTCTATTTATAACGACTACACGCAAATAATTAAAAAGTACTCCATATTCAATCCAATAAAATCATATAAAACGAAGAGACTTATTTTTTGTTAATAATTTATTTAATCTGGCATTGTTATTTATTTTATCATTTAAATGTAGTGTCAGTATTTATAGGATAATGCAGCAACCAAACGCTTTATTTTATCTCTAGCCACATGAACTGTCATATTCTTACATGTCATGACAAAGTAAATAAACGTTGTTTTGATTTCCCTTACTAAATAATAAAGTGTGAATTAAAGAAAATAATAATATAAATGTGCTTTTCAACCTAATAACTGAAGATATTAGACCCAGGGTACGTCAAAAAAAGCATAAATACGAACAGTGTTAAATAAGTTAGGGAGGCAAAGAACCATCATTGCAAAGAACGGACGATTCATGGCTAGCCTTTATGTCTAAATATCGAATGGTAAGTGCGAGATTATTTAACTGGGTACCTACCTATTTCTTGGGTTAATCGTGAAAACTAAAATAATAATATAATATTTTAATATTCCAAAAACGATAGTCCATGAAATTGAAAATGAATCAGTTTGTAAATAACAGTGTTGTACTAAGGTACATTTTTACTATCGATATTATAATGTGTGTTCATTTCACAGAACGAGATTCACTTCACTTCACCGCAATGATGCTGCAGTCGTCTAATAATAATAAAATAATAAAATACTCTTTATTGCACACCTCGATACATGAATTATGACAGAAAAATTTACAAAAAAAAACTTAAGGTAAACAACAGGCGGTCTTATCGCTAAAAAGCGATCTTTTCCAGACAACCTTAAGGTAGCGGAGATTGGTTAATTTATTAATGTCAGTAGGTGTTGAAAAACATGACGAAATTCTTATTTATCATACACATCGTATAGCCAAATATTTATATCATACAAATAAAACCCATTGAAATAAACATACATATTACACAATTTACACATATAACAAAATAAAAACGGATAACGGGTTCGGGTCTAATAACGGATTGATTCAAAAAAATTGAAAAAGGAAATCGTACATCGCACTGTGTTTCTAAAGATTATTTTATCAAGTATCGGCTGTCGCTGGTTATTAAAGTGTAACTGAATAGGTAGATGCAAAGCAATAATAAAATAATGAAATAATTTTGTATTATTGAAATCCTTCTTGGCGATTTTTCAATAGTATGAACACATGATATCCATCATAACAATTATTTTATCGATATCGATAAAGCGTACCTAACAGGTAGGTACAACGCTGCATACTGCTATCATTACTTCCGCCAATCCGTGCTTTTGCAAAACCAAAATGACGTAATGACATACAAGTTCCATATGACATACAACTTTTGAATCAGTTCCATATTGTTCTACCCTTCTATTATAGTATGGTCTAATTAAAAAAAAGTATGGAAGTAAGTCGTGTAGTCGTGGTTCTTTTTGGATTCGTTAGAGGGCGCAACTAGATTGTTTCCCCCGAGTTGCACCGTTTCTGTTATATACGGAAGACTGTTAAATTTTAGGTGTAAACTATAAAGTGCTGTAATTTTGAAGTAAGTTAAAAGCTATTGGGTTCAAGCTTAGTAGTGTATAGAGAACAGCTTGGTGCATAGTGTATCTTAATTAAAAAGATGTGCGATGTATGACACCCTTTAAAAAAAATTTTTTTCGATTGCGGCTCGAGGATAAGTCAGTCGGTTGGTGCGACTTCAAGTTAAGCTTTTTAAAGCATTATAAACATTCAGTTAAATTTGCACGCCTGGGCAAATTATGGAACATGTATTTTTGATTATTTTGTTATTTTAAATTGGAAAGGGAAATTAAGAGACACGTGAAAATTTTAAGAACAGTACTTATCTAAAGACACTACATTTGCACTAAATAAAAAATAGGATTTTTTTACCGGAAGTTTGTCAAAAAGTAAATATAATTTATTGCAACAAACTGCAAGCAACGGTGAGCACGCGGCGCGGGGCGGGGAGATAGCGCAGCGCGCAGCAATTGTTTTACTCTCGCCGTACGTTGAGACCGTTCGTTCGACACTTTTAACGGGCAACCAGCATAGATCTCATATAAGTTAGAGATACCCAATCAGCACGCAAAATGTGGCACAGTAAAACGAGCCGAAGAGAGCCGAGCAAAGCCCGATCGTTCCAGGGAGGCTATTCACACAGGACTAACAAACGTTTCGTTAAAATATTAAAAGTGTAAGTGAGACTAGGGCACAATTGGCGTTAGGAAGTAAAAGTTTCATAAATATAAACCGAACTGACAGCATTGAGGCATAAGCCTGTGGAGTAATTGTTGTTTTATTTAATTACGAAAGTCAGAAAATAATTAAAACTTACTAAAAAATATACACAAATTACTAAAAAATATGGTAATAAAATTAAAGAGAAAGATAACTGTCTTCTTCGTTTCAAAATCAAATTTACATAACCCCTCCAAGGGTCCACCACTTTCTTATTCATGATAATTTTATTATTAGATTTTAGCTAGTACGGCTCGTATGCTCCTGCCGGACAAAAAGCTGGCAACCCATCTGCACAATCCCTCAAGCAGTCCGTAAGCTGGGAACTTCGACAGAAGACCCTGATGCCAGACCCGATCTAAAGCCTTAGCTATATCAAGGCTGACTGCCAATGCCTCAATGGGTAGTCACCACTCGTACTCGCGGCTAGGGGGCTTAACCAGCTTTGTATGAATATGAAAACTTTTATGTTTAACGTGCTGTTTTTTTATGCCAATCGATTTCATTCCTATCCAGTATTAATAGTTTCGTAGGGGCCAACTAGCGGTAATGTATAAAAAGCCACAAATTGAAGATGTTTTTTTTTCATACATTTACTATGGAGAATTTATTTTCATTTTTCTATCACGCCAATCAGCCATTACAGTAAAAGCATTCAAAATATCAAAAAATAGGGTTTCAAAGCAGTAAATATATGTAAAATTTTTCTTCAATTTGTGGCTTAAGTAGTAAGTTGGCCCCATAGAAACTATTAATACTGAACAGGAATGGGATCGATTGGCATAAAAAAATAGCATGTGAAAAATAAAAAGTTTTCTTTTTCATGCAAAATGTATGGGGAAAGCTTTTCTCGATTTGTGACTTTTCTAGCTGGAATTTATTTTTGGTCTTATACAAGCTTTTGATCCTGGATAGGAATGGGATCAAATGGCATCAAAAAAAGAGTGTGTCAAAAATTACCTTTTTCTCGCACCCTGTATGTTTTTTCTAAAATCTGTAAACGCGAATCTTCGTCAATTTGAAATCGAGGGAAGGTCTTTAAAGACCATTTTCGCGTAGCAGCACGGGATCTGGTAGCTGCCCTCACTGACCCAAATAGAAAATCCATCCTGTATAGTTAATAATTTCATAATATTTTTTAACTACCATATGAAGGCAATTTAATAAAATACACACTATAAAAATCGATTAAAACCAACTAATAAACGAAATAGATATAATTATGAAGTTATCAATATTTATTACAAAATCAATCAAAAAATTACAAATAATAAAGTAATTGATCCAAGAGCGACTCTGTGCTCTTATGTGCCATGTGATTTGAACGCCAGATAAATGACAGGTAAAATTTTATCATATCTTTCTTTTAATCTGTAACACAACCTTAACGATGTTAAATAATTCGCACTGGCCGGTTACAATGTTTTACTTTTAGGAAAATCTTGTTCGAGTCTAGGCCTCTTTAATATAATATCTCGATGTTCTCGAAAATTGCACGAATTAACGTCCTCACTAAATAAGCTCCGTAAGAATTGAGTTTTCGTTTATGAAATATTAATAAATGTATATAGACCTAAAGTACTTTTATTGCAATAACAAGACTTCAAACTATCTTACCAAATGCGATCCATGTGCATTGTCATTATTAGCAATTTTTGATTTCAAATCGTTACCGGACTCTTACCCGCTTATTCATAAACGTGTTCCAATCTTTATTTAGTTAAACTATGTTTTGTTAGTTACAGTAGTACAAACACAAACACAGTAAATAAAAACAAGCTTGCTGTCAGAAGATGTCGTATCCGCAAAGCATATAAGTCATTTTTTGGTCAGGGTATTCATATTTATAACAAGTTACCCGTCGATGTTTTGAATCTATCATTTCCCGCTCTTAAGAAATACTTCAAAAAAAACTTTAATGTCAAATTGTTATTACAGGGTCGAGGACTATATGACAGACATATATGCATGGTCCAAACCAGAAACTATAAAATCATATAGCATTTAGAGGACACAGTTCAGGTAAGAAGGCATATCAAACGTTTTGTGAAGCAGTCAGATTTGGATTTTATTTTATTTTTCATTTTAATTACACAATAGGCAGGCACATGTCTGTCTTTCAAGCTGTTTTGATATGCCTTTTTGAAGAACTACGCATTATTGTATATAGTATCTTGAATGTATTTGTATTACTGTTTTGAAAAAATAAGTCACGCCGAGTTTCTTGCCGGTAATAAGTAATACTTCTCGGGTCAGAGGTGTAGAGTTAGAACCGGTGGTAGTTTCTTTTTCTGTCTGACGTTCATAAGTGCATTGTAATGTGCCTAAATTGAAGAATATATATCTTTTATCTTTTACTGTCAAATTGACAGATAAGGTCAAAAGATGATTTAGTTAAATGAGGTTTGAAGTAAGTTTATGAATATGTGGGTTAAGGTTTAGCGCTTAAGTTGGTTTAATAATTATTTTAAAATTTAAAATTACGTAAAATTTTGCTAAATACCTATTTGAAATACTGGAGAGATATTATTGTTTTGTTTCAATTATAATTCTTATTGAGAAAAAATATAATTTTAAACAAAAAAAGAACCGACTTCACTTAGGATCCGCTATTTCAAGAGGAAGTGGCCGAGTTGCTGTAAAAAATAGTGAAATCACTATAGGCGTGCCTATAATAGTTGAAGAGTTCCCTCGATTTCTCCAGGATCCCATCATAAGATCCCGACTTGGTGACAATGGGACCATCTAGGGGTTATACCCGTTCGATTAAAAAAATGATTTTGAAAATCGGTTCTCGATTCACGGAGATATCGAGTAACATACATACAAAAAAAAAAAAAAAAAAATCAGTCCAATTGAGAACCTCCTCCTTATTTGAAGTCGGTTAAAAATAGGTGTTGTTTTAATATTAAGATAAATTATTGTTTTTTTTTTTCATTTATATAACTTATTGATAAAAATAGGTGTCGTTTTTCTATTAAGAGAAATAATTGTTTTGTTTCAATTATAATTGTTATTGATAAAAAATAGGTGTCGTTTTAATATTTAAAGTACGCCCCACTGCTAGTGAGAGGCCTTCTCTCAGAATGATAGAGCGTGCAGATTAGGACTTCACACACCTCATTGAACTGCTTCGTAAGTCTGGTGAAAAACGTTTTTACGAATTTAACAAACTTTGGGCGTACCTGTATTTAATTTGTTGAATGTCTTTCTGCATACTCAGAAACCCTACTATTTTTGCAGTACATGTCACTACTCTTGCCTCAAGAGCCGTGCTTCTCGTCAGTACGTCTACGCGCTTTCCTTCTCTTGCCATTAATCACGCCGTTGTCGCTTCTGTGTATTTATTGTTATTGCTCTACGTTTTTGGTACTTGATTACAGAACTGCATGTTCCGTTTAAAAATGTCAATTTTTTATTGCGTGCGAATGTAAACGAAATCAAATGAATATGATTGCGTCAAATTCCAAAAGTATTAAAATTTCCCTTTTAGTACAACGACAGTAAAAACATGAAAAACTACTTTCCGGGTGTCGCACCCTGGTGCGAATTTGATATTGGATTTAGTATTTTTTTCTAATTATTTACTCAATTTGCACCGAGTACAATACTTTCTCCAGACCCGCAATGGCCAAAATAAGATTCTTTGTTATGTTGTTTTTTTTTTACCTGTTCCGTAGCTTAAATTAATATAAGTAACACGTGCAAATTTAGATATACGTGTTTTAAAACGTACGCCAAATTACGCCGAGTACACCACTTTTCTCTTCGTAGTTATAACCATTACATTGTTCTCAACCGATTTCACCCCTTTCCGGGGGGGTGAATTTAGTAGGGGTTGTATAAAGTTCGATTTTTAGCCCATACAAAACAATCCGAAGTGATTTTATTAGTCTTTAGAATTAGTTCCTGACTTTAGTGAAATTTGATCTAGTTTGACTAGACTATTAGTTATCTTTGCCGACTTAACTGCTATTATGGCGATTCTAACCTCAAAATCTTAAAGAAATTCGGCATTTGCACTTTTCTGTGAAGTGTCCGTGAATTTCTGTTAATTGTCAGGAGTTTTATTTCATATTTAGAGCCTAACTATACATCCCTCGAGTTTGTTGAGTCTGGTGCCAAGCTTGTGTGGGAGCGGAACATCATCCTTTTCAACACTCCGTGATCGATATGCCTAAAACGTCTCTAGGCGATTCGACAAATGAAAACACATTTTAAACGATATGGCAGTTACGTTTCATGAATTGCCTAGGCGTTTTATGATTTAGCTAATTATACGATCTCAACCCTGGGTCTCAGTCAATTTACTAAATAGTGCTTTAACCTAGCCCCTTTAAAAAAATAGTTTGCCTTTAAAAATAAAATATACGCAAAACATACAGCTCAAAACATTCATCTTAATCCGCAGTTGAGTTATATTTTTAAAACAAAAATCCGATTCCATTTGCAAACGGTCCATGGTTTCCAAATAATTTCTCTGTACAAGGCAATTGCAAAGTCCCACCATACCGAATAAATTGCCTGGGTTCTAGAACATTGATAACTGCACTGTGCACTTTTATAGCCGTATGTGCCCACTGGGCCGCGGGCGATTCCTGGAAAAAACGCAAATGCAACAAAAAATCGCACAGACGGCTGCTCAGTAACGGGGGCTTTCGAAGGTGTGAATAAATTGCACAGTGCTTTACTTTGCTGTTCGAAAAAAACTTGCTGCTTATTGATTTTAACTGTTTATTTTATTAACAGTAATTTCTCTGGCATGCACTAAGTCTTATGATACCTTAGAGTCTTACTTTACTTACTGGAGCTAATCACATGTGTCAGTAATTAAGTAAAGGTACCTACTATTTGCCGTGGCGCTTACGTTGTATGGTGTAAATGAAGGGTACACGGAAAGAACATGTCTAGTCACTTTGACAACATTTTGAGTTATAGCGGTTTTATAGTTTGGAACGATTCAATTAACCATACTATTGTCGTAACTAGATAGTTTTTATTAATTAAAAAGTGGATTTATGTTAAAAATTCCAGCTGTTATGGAAGTTGTTGCTAATAGTTCATTTCAAACTCTACATTTTGATTCAAAATCTCATTTTACAAAAAAAGGGACTAGACATGTTCTTTCCGTGTACCCTTCAAATATGGATTCAATATTGTACCTATGCGAGCAATAAAATCGTAAGCTCGGACAGCGAAACGCCACCTTATCCTAAAAAGTGTCACATATGTCTTTTGACATTATGGATGATGCACGCTGTTCCGTGCCGCGTCCTACACGATACTTCCGACACTTTGTATAGACAGCGTTACGTGATTCTCAGAGGTGACATAAATGTAATGTAATCCTAGGTACTTATATAATTATATATCCTGTAAGTAGCCGAAACGTATTTTTTTCTGCTGACTGTTATTATTAAGGCATTCATAATATACAAGTTGGGAAAAAATCCGGAAAATTCTTGGCAAGTTATGGAAAACTTATTTAAAAAAATGATATTCCCATTCCGCAAGTGGAAAGTTTCAAACTCTATACAAAAACCAAAAATGTTATAAATTGTAAAAAACCCATGTTGTAAATTTTGCTAATAATATATGTAGTACGCTACTAGATACACACGCTAAAACATTCTTCTAATTTCCTGCTAGCAAGGAAAAATTAAATATGAGTCTCTTGTTTGTTAGATACACTATGTAACTGAACGAAAAACATTTACTCAAACCCGTTAATGAATAGGTCATACTGAGCATCTTTTATTATGGGACCAACACCGAAATCACAAAAAAAAATTTGGCTGTTTCATACATTTCACTGGCCATATTTTGAAATTTCCTATAGGAAAGTCCAATTTTTATTTTGCGATTTCGGGGTTGGTACCATAATAAAAGATGCTCAGTATGACCTAAACATTAACGGGTTTGAGTAAATGTTTTTCGTTCAGTTATATATGGTATAATCAAAAAATCATAATCCTTCTTCGATAGTCGGGTAAATAGGAGTGTAAGTCGTTTTAGCCGTCAACACAGTGAATCCTCCTTTTTGTATAGGGTCGGCAACGCGCGTGTGACACCTCTGCTCTAGAGATGCAGGCGTCCATAGGCAACGGTAGCTGCTTACCATCAGGCGGGCCGTATGGTTGTTTGCCACCGTTATGGTATATAATTAAAAAAAAGTATGCTAGTAAGTTAACAGCTCACAGGTATCACGTTTATTAAGATCCGGGTCCAATTCGCCGAATAATATTAATTAAGGTCCGGCTAAAGGTCCGGCTGGTCGCGGGAAAACCTAGGAGCTTACGTGAACACGAATCATACTTCGGTTACTGTTTTTATGTTTAAATTAAAATATATAATGAGATATATTAGCATGATATCTGTACATACATACGGGTGTTTCCTGTAATAGGAGCAATAAATTAAAACGTAGATTCTACTCCTCAAACCAGACAACGTTTGTTCAGCAACTTTTATAAATAACTTATGGTTTGATTTTTAGGACACTTTAAAGATTATTCGAACAGGCAATGTATTCCGAAATTGATTATGTCTGTAGGGTGACAAGACTGACAAGCAATGTCAATTGGACGGATTTTAACGTACATTGTAAATACTATTTAGTTTGTATGAAAAAGAGACAATCTAAAAAATACATATTTTTTAAGAGTTGTTGAACTAAAGTTTTATTGTTTGAGGAGTAGAATCTACGTTTTAATTTATTGCTCATGTTACAGGGAACACTCTGTATATTATCTATCGTACATACATCATTCATCATTGCGATAACACGATTTTTATTTTATTGGGTGTTTTTTTTGCAGTTTAATAATACGCATGTTGAGTACATTTCGTTTAATTACCTACATGTAAGGAATCGTCAATTAATAAGATTTTTTGGGACTACTTTTATGGTCTTATACAATATTTTCGCTTATTATTAATTAACTAGGTACTAATTTAATATCTATCTATATTATGTTGTAAAATATGGAAACTATAGGTCTAAACTCTAAAGCTAAGCAGATGGTTTGTAATTGTAACTCTTGAATGACTGTGTGTTTCATTTCAGTTCATTTAAATAAAATAAACTAAAAAAATAAAATGCGGTATGTATTTGTTGACTTGTGGGCACTTGAGTCAAAAAAGGAAAACTTAATTATTTTCCGAAATTTGGCGATTTAATAAAATCTTGCCTTTCCATTTAATGACAACTTCATCTCTTTATTAAGTTGTTTGAAGTGACATGGAAGGACTGGCGTTCTATAAAATGACAGGGTTTTTTATTTTATTTGACAGTTGCAGTTGCATTAAACAGTAAAATTTAGGTACAGTTTATTTAGTTTGACAGTTAAATTTGTATTAAAAAAAATTACTCTTTCATAAAATATTATTCAGATGTGTTTTTGCCATATTGAAATTAGATCAAAACCATATTTGATGCGCTTGCTGGCACGTGGGCAAAGTTGTGAGTGGATATGATAATCACATTTTCGAATTGAATAACTGTCGCTGAACTTATTTCCTTATATGTTAGGTTTGCGTTAATGCAAACGGTTTATAATACGGCCATTTTCATAGTAACCTACAAAACAATAATTCCTTTGTTTTTAGTTTATGTGATACCGGCTAGTTTGGGCGCAGCCAGCAGAAAAAGTAGCTCTAGGGGTGTGGAATCCAAAATCTCATATTCTGCTTTTATTCGCAATTAAAGTCGGCGGTCACATGGGACATGACCTCCTCCCAAAATCGTACATTTCAAATATTGAAATCTCCCCCAATTTCAGGCTGCGACCGCGCCTGGTGTCCCATACGCTCAATAAGTATGTAGGCAAAAATAATCACATGACTTATGATAGCCCTGAAAATTTCCATAACATTATTGATATTTTGATTTGCGTTATTTGTCAATAACCGAAATCGATTCATCTAGATAAATATCTAGATCCACAGGCATCGAAAATTTATCAAAATTCTTACCGCTAGCAATAATAATGAGCAAAAAATCGAAGGTCGTGTAGGATAGGATGTACGATTCAAAAATGTTACGTTATATGCTATTAATTACACCTAAAAGAGTCATTTTAATGGCTTCCGCATTTTTCATACCAAATGCACGATAAACCCACCAGACTGGTTCCAATGTAACCACGTGCGGTCAAGTATTAAAAGATTCACACAAGTTTGATTCTTATCCCACTGACATAAAGTCCAAAGGAAGCCTTGACAACAGAGAACACAGTAAGTAGTTTCTTGATGAAATCCGGGTGACAATTTACTATATTATAAAAAGTAATAAAATGAAGCATTACACGTATGTATGTTATAATTTACCATTACATTTATATCGTAACGTGCATCCATATTGCCCGAATGCGCCTCAATGGCATAGGTATAAAATACATTAACATAACGTCACAAATACACAAAACAACATAGCTATAGATCGCGCGTTTACTTAGCGCATCTCACGTAACGTCAACTGATTTGCGCGTACTGGCAAGCGACGCATTTCGCGGTACGATCGGGCGTTCTGGACGCACCTAGAATTGTATATCGAACAACAGATCCGGCATCCATGTAGCATTATTAACATTTGTAATTATTATATGGAGTTATGGGCTTTATTAGGTACTTTGATTATTGTTTGCAAATTACTTCTGATTTATTACTTTGACATTTATTGAATTATTGCACACATTGCATCATTTAAATTGCAATTAGTGTATACTGTATAAAAAAAATAACTTTGAGTTTGCTGGGGACAGTTTTTAATTTTTATGTACATCAAGTAAAAATAGATTTTTCACATAATATGTCTAAATTGAAAAGCTGAAACGAATATAAATGTAGGTATTACTAGGAAAATTGAATAAATAACAGAGTTAAGTAGGTAAGTTAAGGAAATTAACATAGAATTCGTAATAATCTTTTTCGCCATCATCAAAATTAAATCTAAATAAAAAGTTATTCGGAAAACCAATACTAGAATATCACTATTTCGTATCTCTTTATGATACCTATTTGATATTAATCTGATAACAACAAACCAATAACAAAATTATATTATCCAAACAGGCCTCCCCGTTTAAGTTACGCTATTTATCTTTGCCCAAATACCATTATATTATATTAAGTTGAGCAATTAAGTATTAATATACTTGCGGATAAGTCGAGGAAAATCAGAGTTACGAAACGCTCATGTCCACGCAGAGAATGTCATTTGAATTTCGAAGGCTACTAGAGTCGGGACATTGTAACGAGAGTGGGCCCACGGAAGACCAGCGCTAGCTAAATACCTACTAGTAATAGTCTGGCTGGCCAATAAGTGAAGTAATAAGCTATACTCATCCCTTTTTTGTAGCGAGGGTACTAGCATAAGAAAGAGATAGTATGATTTTCTCTATCTATGCTTGAAGTAAAACAAACCCTGGCCTAACTATAGTATTTTGCTGAGCAGGGTCAGTTTCCTGGTGCTGCACCAATACGTCTTTGTTAAGGGGATGGCAATAGCTAAATTCTATCCGTATCTTTTTCACCGCAAGTGAAAGAGAAACACTGCGTTACGATTAGTATGGGAGCTCATTGCAAATTTTGCAAAATGATGAATTAAAAAAAATGCAACAGTTGAGAAATATTAAACAATTAAGATTTTAGTATTAATGGGGTGGAATTTTATCCTTAATTACAAATTTATAAGTCAAGAAACTAAATAAGTACAAACAACTTTTTAAATCTAATTTTAAAATTCAACTTTGGAATTCTTTTCTATCAAGGCGATTTCGTTCTCAGTTACTTAAAAAATAAACTTGACAGCTTACGCTATACGAACTTATTAGTATTTTATACAGTCGTGACTTACAATATTTATTGCATGAAAATCCTTTGTGCCATCGTTGGCGATACTACAATAAAAACTCTATCGAGAAGCATGCGCTAGTAATTCCGTCTACACAATCTCAGTTCAAGCATTACAGTCGACAAATATAAAAAGGTTATTTTCGCTAACTAAAGCATGGGCATTATGATCATCCAATTCCTTTAAGGCGTTTTAGCGTTAAAAATGTCTCAAATCCGCAATAAAAATTGGCAGATATAGGGACTACCGACTGTGTGAAGTGAAAACGTAGAACTATTTATTTTAGGAAATAAAATTTCACTTTTAACATTGGACTTTGGACTTTGCTTAACTTCACTTTATTTTACACTTAACATTTCATTTTACATGATTCTCAATCGTATGGCTTGTGACGGTGTCGGTGACGCGAACCCTTAAGATTTTCCCCTACCAAAAATTGCCAAACGCGGCAGTTCTTACTTCAAAAAAATTGTTTGGATGTAAAACCATAGTCTATAGCACAATATTAAGTGTGTAAACTTCAGTATGGTTGCAAAACAAGAGCCAGCTGCAACAAAATACGATATACTTAGGTATAGAGTTTTATCCTTATTGACGATGGACAAGATACAATACAAGTCATTATTATTAGTCATAATTATCAAGTAAACCTATTTTTTTACAGATCATATTCACAACCACAGAAGCAGAATATATATTTTACACTTAAAGGTAGGTAGATAGGGTGATAGAATGCTCCTAATAAAATAATTTTAACAAAAAAAGAACCGACTTCACTTAGGATCCGCTATTCCAAGAGGAAGTGGCCGAGTTGCTGTTGTTGAAAAAACAGTGAAATCACCATAGGTGTGCATATAATAGTTGAAGAGTTCCCTCGATTTCTCCAGGATCCCATCATCAGATCTGGACCTGGTGACAATGGGACTAACTGTAAAGCGCTCGTTCAAACAAAAAAATAATTTTCCAAATCGGTCTAGCCGTCTTCGAATAATCGGTAAACATACATGAAAAAAAAAACAAAGATCCCGACGAATTAATAACCTCCTCCTTCGAAATCTTGAAGTCGGTTGAAAAAAAGACAGAGACAGGCAACAGGTGGTCTTATGCCTAATACCTATAGTTTTAGTAGTAAATGGTTTTTGTAATGTAAATGACCATGTTAGCTTAATGTCGTATAGGTATTAATGGTATTATGCCTAATAGTTAAACGATATTTTCCAGACAACCTCTGAATAGCATCATATTTATATACTAATTTATAAGTAGTTATTTCTTTAGAACTCGGTCTATGTTTATTATCTGTTATCAATTTGTTCGATAAGTACCTCCTTGATGATACCTACACGGAAAAAAAGATAGGAATCTTCAGTCAAGAAGGTATCTTCAGTCATTGGTAAATGTGAAAATATTATTATTTAAACGTAAGTAAATATTTTCTAGGACTCATTTTATATCTTTAACCCAAAATATATTTTACTTCAATGAAGACATTTTACTTAAATAAAGATCACTTTCTAGGCAAATTGTTTTCTGTTATCTTAGAGCATAATTTTATGTCTGTTATATACAAAACAATATTGTTTTGACGAAGAGGATTTGTCTTCGATGAAGATACTTTTTCCGTGTAGTAAAACTTGATGTTTATAATATATCTAATGATGATATTATATAAAATATTATGATATAAAAAGTAAGATACGATTTTATTCATTCAAAATTTCAAAAGCTTTAGGTACCTGCAATACGTGTCGACCGAATTTTATATACAATCTGACTACAACATTTTAATATAATTATCTGCGCCAACTTTAAGCGTTACCAAGCGTATTTTTTATAGCGGTCTTTATATGCAAAATGTGTTTTTATTCTTAATTTTTAAAATTACAAAACTTGGTTGATTTGTTAAATAATGTCCTTTTATAGGTACTTGTTTATTTATATTCATAATTTATTTCTCCTTCTTCTAATAAGTTGTGTTTTTTCTGTTCTCTATTTCTATTAATATTTAGTTTATAACTTAGTATTTTTTAGATTTAATATTAGTCTATTTTTAAGGATATTAATGTTATTGTATGTACTTATATTTCTATATAATCCTATAAAGTTAAAAAGTTTATTAAAATTAAGTTGTGGGAAAAATTATTTATTATTATTATTTAAATTCATACTTAATTAAAATTCAAATATAATAATTTTATAAACCATTTATATTAAACACGAAATACTTATTTATCGAAATATATAACGAGTCGCAGTAAAGTTTCGCGGTCTATCCGAACTGCATACTAAAGAGCGGTCAAGGCGACTAACACATGAAGCAAGAACCGGATCACGCTTGACATAACTTATCACTAAAACTATGCACAAATTACATCACTTTAAAATCAATATTTATTATGCTAATGCCAAAAGTGAGAGTAGACGACTAGACGTGCTACTTTTTAATTAATACTCACAGTAATTCCGTAATATCCTTTTTTAAAACAAAACACAAACACTATTTATAAACACTGGCAGGCGAAATATTTTTTTAAAAAAAAAACGTCGTTCGAATTTGGAACGGTTCGCGCACACCGCACGTGGTTGGTGGACGGTAAATGGCCATAGGTATCACCTGTGGATCTTAGCGTACAAGTTAATGCACGATAGTTCGGCCGCACACTTGCGTTCGCTGCTATTTTTTACGAGCATGGTTTGATGCCCTGTCGGCTTTTTTAGCGTCTACATTGTAATTATTATCATTTTTTACGGTCTGTCAGGTTTACCATCAAGGTACCGGTTGTTACGGGTGAGGTAATTTATGTATATAATCAGTATGTATTGCGAATCAAATACAAGTAAAATTGCCCTTGTGGCATACTTAAATAAATATTTGAGTTTGAGAATCACTCTTCTGCAATTAACATCATTATAATATGATTAATTGGTAATCGAAGTTTTTTAATCTTACTTAAACTATTTTAGTCTTACTTAATCTTAATTACACTTACTAATTTAGGTAAATATTTAAAGTATATAGGTAATTGGGTATGTAGGTAACCAACTGTATAGGTATATTATGTGTACCTACCAGATATTGTATGCTAAAAGAATTTAAAAAAACACATGCTTATAATGCTAATTCTAGATAAAAATCTACATAATAATATAGGTCGATCACGCACCATCGGTTTCACGGTTAAGAAATGCATGGAATACTTAATAACAACTGCCGTGTGATATGTATCCTGCATAAAAGGGCTGAAGATTCTTGCAAGACATAAAACAGATAACATTTGTCATGCATCGGACGTTTTTCCTACAGCAAGCATAAAATAATATATCCGTTTAAACCTTCATAAATGATTTCTTAAGGATATTTATGGTTTTATCTGGCAACAAATTAATTTACAATTTGGGCTTACGTCAGGTGAACAGATTAGATGTACTAAGCGAAAAATTAATATAAATAGAATATACTTAGTCATTAAAAAGAGCAGTTAAGGGAAGAGGTAAGCAGACGAAGGTGCATTTAGTAACACGCCTAATACAGACTTAAGCAGTTACCGTAGCCTATGGACGCCTGCAACTCCAGAGGATTCACATGCGCGTTGCCTACCCTTTATGAACCCATACACTCCTTTTTTGAAGACTGTTTTAGTACATACAAATGGAAACCAGTCGCGCGTCTGCGCCCGGCCTAAGCAATGCACGCGACCTTGCATTCGCGATCGTGCGGCATTTCGTCCTCAGTTAGATCCACTAATTCATTAACATTTGACTATAATGTGATGACTGATGAGTGTGTCATTGAAAAACGTAGTGGCGCAACGTGGCTGATTTTCAATTAGGATTCGGTAGGTTGGTGATGGTCTGATGGTTTTCTCTCAGTCTATAGTGAAAAAACATTGTGTGGTTTTATGAAACCACGATGCAAGTGAAACTTTACTATGTTAGCATGGCGCTTAGAAATTGGTGCCCAATTGGTTTGTGCCAATCCATCATTGAAACAATAAGCGGCCTTGATTCAATTTTCATTTTCTAAAAATGTTTCTAAAATTAAGAAAAAAATATTCGTGTCACGGGGTTTGAACCCTCGCCCATTCGATCGTAAGTCTCATGCCATACCACAGTGCCACCGCTGCTGTGACGCTAAGATGCGAAATATAGATTTGTATACCACGGTTGACTACCAGTCATGCCAAAACATGACATGAACCTTATTGCTTATGAAATTTCATTTATTTATTAAAACACATGCAAGCATAACAGTGTACAAGTCACCAAATCGCTTACACACTAGTATTCATTAAACATTAAAATTAAAAATTAAAATTAAGATTTATAATAAAATTAGCAGTCAAAATTTAAATTATTATAAAGAAAATTAAAATTTGGTCAATAAAAATAAATAATAACACTTAATAATTACAGATTACAGTCGCATAAATACAAATTATTAAAATATTCGTTTAGGAATAATAAAATCTTCCTGCCAAACCCACCAACACTATCTGCAAATATGTCAATCTGTGGAGCATCAATGGACAGGATATTGAGTAAAGATAGTGCCCGAGCCGTGGGCGCGTTCTCGGCGCGGCGGGTGCGCGCGGAGCAGCCCGCGAACAGGCGCTGCGGCCGTCGCGGGGGCAGCGCTATCAGGCCTGGGGGGCAGGGGTGCCAAACTGGGATGAAGAGCCCGAGCCTCTCTAGCACACTTGGATTATTTATTGTGTTGTTAATGACACCATAATAGTGCATCAGCAACAACAGTTTCCTCCTTAATTCCAGAGCATTAAGCCCAACCATCCCCAGGATAAATAACGAGGGATAATTGCATCCATTATTGAGCGGATAGTAACCATACTGTCTCTTGTAAAGGTACCTTGCAAACCGTCTTTGGACTCTCTCTATCATTAAATTATATTTTTCCTCGCTGGGGTCCCAAGCTATGGCCGCAAATTCCAACTTACTTCTGACGTAAGCATTGTATAGTAATACCGCTACTTTGATATTTTTGAACTGCGCGGATATTCTCATAATGAATCCGAGTGTTTTCGTAGCGGCTTTACACATCTGTGTTATATGCGAGCGAAAGTCCAGCTCAGCGTCCAAGTTGAGCCCCAAATCCAGCACTTCGTGAGATCTGTCGAGCACTGTGTCTCGAAGACGATATGCAGCATGAACAGGAGCACGAGCTCGAGAAAAAGTGATGACTTTGCACTTAGATGCGTTAAATTGCAGCATGTTGGCATCACTCCAAGCTACAACAGCGTCGATATCGTCCTGCAGCCTAGTACAATCTTCGTGTTGGTTAATTTGCAGGAAGAGCTTAAGATCATCTGCGAACAATAGGCACTGAGAGGTGCTGATGACCTTCGGCAGATCGTTGATCATTAGTAAGAATAGGGTTGGCCCTAACGTGCTACCCTGACAAGCCTCTCCTATAAACGAGAATCTATGTTACATCGTGTAACGCGCGACATGCAGAAGGCAGGCTTAAATATTTGAGGCGATTGAATAAAAGTTTCACGTTAAAACAATTGTGCGCGTAGAGAAAAAGTTGTGAGTTTGCGATGAATATTTTTTTAGTATTATAGGTCCGTAAAATGATTTGGACCTTCATGTCAAAATCAGGGGTCCCGTGCAATATGTTATTACTCTCTGGCTAAGGCTGCTAAGGGTTATGTGATAAACATTTCAAAAGTGAATTATAGGGTCACAGTTAAGTGTTACCTAATAAAGCATCTTAATTAATGATTACACTAATGAGCTCTATGTCTGGTTTAATTTATCGCCTGTATTAGATTTATACACTGTTTGTATAATATATGCATAATTATACTAGAGAAACACTGATAATTTCAGAGTTTTCTAATGTGATATCGTAAATAGACACATTTTTTTCGCTTACATTGCAAACGCTGGCTGAACCTTACGAGATACAAAATAATGTACTACAGTTACACTTAAAAAGATCTACAAAAAAGTCCGCGATAGTATTATTATGTCTAATATATCTCTTAAGGCGGCCACCGACTATAAGTCCGCCTGCAGTCAGCCTGACGATCTTGGCCTGTCAGTTAAAACAAAAATTTGCCGGCTCCGAACAACTGACATGCCGATATCGTCAGGCGGAGTGGTAGTCGGTGGCCGCCCTTAGGGATAGCCCACGAAGTATATTTAGTATCAGCATTGCAGTCATTGCACCCGTGCGGAACCGGGGCGGGTCGCTAGTCTGATATAAATTCGGTAAGCATTTGCAATATTTACAAGCCAGTCTCTTAAAGTCGTCGTTCGTACAAGCATTAAATGTAGATTTGTCGTATCTAACGTACGACGTGAACTAGGAATGTAAACTGTAACTCCATGGGAGAAAGTTGAATTTAATATGTTAGCGCCCTACGAGATACGCTCCTGAGATATTTTATGTTGCAGTTTTCAGCACTGCTCATTGATTTGGAGTGAATAGACAACGCACTTTTGATTGTAAGATTTATTTTAACCTCTTACCTATAGGTACCTCATTAATATAAAAGAATGTTCAAATTTGAACTTTATTATTAACGGCCATATACATATATGGATACGTATGCGGTAAAGGGTAATATTTAATCACAAAAAAGTTACATTGAATTTGAACTTTCGTGATGTCTATGTCTATTAACACTATTACATTGAATTACCTAACCTAACCTACGAACGGAAAAGCCCAGTGAAAACACCACTAATAAGAGCCGCAACACGTTTGAAAAACCTATTGAATTGTTTTTCGTATTCCTGCATGGTGGGGCCGAATAAGTATAATGTAGTAGTAACAGTGGTAGTAATTATAAGTGTAGTAGTAGTAGTAGTAGTAAAACTTTACTTTTTTATGTAAAGTTTTACACAGTAAGAGACATAAATAACACCAATATAGGTGCCATCAGGTTCATAATTCTATACCAGATTTATCAATGAATTCATTTATACATTGGGTATGCAATTATGAACCCGGTGCAGAATTGCCTACCCAGTTTATGAATGAATTTATTCATAATGTGGGTATGCAATTTTGCAGCGCGCTGTACATATAAAGACAAATTTATCCCTTTAAGAGATTTCTTCCAGTTAGGCACTGAGCAACTGAGAGAGTAAGTTGAAAGTGCTAGGCAGACAATATTTACTAAAATTTAGATACATTACATAATTAATAGAATAGAATAGTTACCCAAATTAAAAATAAACGCGCTTGCGTTGTCTGTTTCTACATCTGTGCGTGTCTTGTGTGCCAAGGGAGATAACAACTTCATCCTCCTCTAGCAATTTAGACTTTAGCAAATACGACTAATTAGCATTCATTGCAGTCATCATTAGGCCACATGAGTTTTGTAAATGAGTACCGTAAAATGGGGCGAGTATGGATAGCGAGGGCAGTCGGGTCATAAATGGGGAGAGTAGGGATGACTGAGGGGTGAGGTGGTTTCTATAAGCTACGGTTACGAAAATAATATATTCTTGTTACAAATTAAGCTATTGTATTGTGTGTCGATCTAATAATTTTGTAAACTCGCATTAATATGAAATCCCACCTCAACTCAATGTCACCCAACTACGGGGTGATGATTTTGTTTATATCCTTAAAATGATGAAATGGAACTACACAAAATCATTGACAAACTGATATTCATACCTACATCCGGAATACTTTTTTTGTAAAATCAATGTGCCACATATATAAAAATAAACTTTTATCCAGGTTTGAACTTCGATTTCGTCTCTTCTCACCCCATTTCACGGCAATCAACATTTTGTGAATAAAGTAGACGAAGTGAATCGGAAACAAAAGAAATAATTTTTTCAGTGTTTTTCGAAATTTTCAAAATGACCCGGGTGTATTTCAAAGTCTCAAATGCGTATCCACAATAAGTTTTCATCTTTATTAACTTTAAAATAGCCAGCCTGATTTGATGTAAGGTAAAAAGTACCATATCAAAGGATCAACACTAAGACTTGACAAAAAAAACTTAACTTATCTATTTTTTATTTAACTATTAATCCATTTCAATTTGCGATGGGCGTCTCCTCGTTCTACCCTATAAATATGTTCCACAAAATGACACCTTCAACGGTTTAGGCTGCTCAATATTTGTCAGTCTCTTGGTGATAACGTGACTGTTCTAAGATTATACCTCAATGTTTAGAAATAATGGAAAAGTAGAAAAATCCACTGCCTCAGGCGAGACTCGAACTCGCGACTCTGGGAAACATGCCCATCGCTCTGCCAACTGAGCTACTGAGACTATACCTGATGGCTGCGAATTTCTCTACCACATCCTTTATTTTATATTCGCGCCTTAGGGTGACGCGCGAATAAAGGATGTGGTGGAGAAATTCGCAGCCATCAGGTATAGTCTCAGTAGCTCAGTTGGCAGAGCGATGGGCATGTTTCCCAGAGTCGCGAGTTCGAGTCTCGCCTGAGGCAGTGGATTTTTCTACTTTTCCTTTATTTCTAAACATTGTGGTATCGTTAGCAGACGTTCTGCTTAATACAAAAAGAATTACTCAAATCGGACCACGGGTCTCGGAGTAATCGGTGAACATACATAAAAAAAAACACCAATCCGAATGCAGAACCTCCTTCCTCAATGGAATTGAAGTCGGTTAAAAATAAGATTATACCTACCTGTACAGTCAGCATCAGAAGTAGCTAAGCGGATGCGCTTTTCAAAACACAGACCACACAGACACCTCATTATTAAGCGCTTACAGGGAGCACGAGGTCACCACACATAAGCGCAATTTTATTCGTTTTCTACTATTCATTTCAATAGTATTCTACACCAATTTGTAGTATAACAATCCAGGTCCACCCCTGTGGCGATTATCACACTGGCGACGGATCCGCATGCGACGCCGGTGCGCGAGCGAGATAGCGCTCTGCATGTGTATGCCTATCTCGCTCGCGCACCGGCGCCGCATGCGGATCCGTCGCCAGTGTGATAATCGCCTGTAACTTGATTTTTGTAAATATTTTTAATTCACATGGGTAATGTTCAAAAATGTTAACTCAACTGAAATAAGCGGTCGCACTCTCATACAAAATTAGGACGAGAACACCTGTGTGTGGTGACCTCGAGTTGTACTTATGATCTATCTAGAGGTTGAGGTTATCTGTGGTTCAAAATGAGCTTGGCACCACTTCATTGTTAAGAGAATAAGAGCGCGTGAAAATTATTCACAACACCTCACCCGCTTAGCAACTTCTGCTGCTGAGTGTACATGTACAGTCGCCATCAGATATATCGGGATCGGAGCGGCCAAGGTGCTCCCAAATATCTGAACAACGCCTGTTATCAAAGCGATAAACTCCATGATTAGATATTTTTGAGTAGTACCGGTAGCGGTGGGTCAAAAAAATTCTTGGGCAAGCCGGAGCTTAATTTGGCTTAAAATTTCTTCATGAGCTGTAAGGTCAGGTGCCTGAAAATTAAGCAAGCCGACGGAAATTGTGTTCTATGGACACGCCGCCACTGGTACCTTGGCCGATACAAAAGTATTGCGACTAAGTTTTGAGCCGGAAAACTACAGTCAAGGGAAGTCCCTTGTAGCTTTTTGGTAGGTACCTATATTTTTAATAAATGAACGGATAGGTATCACTGTGGGATTTCCATTAGTCACGGAACGTTGTGACTTGTGCCATAACAAATTAAAAATTGACCAAATCATCTCGACAAATATTTAGCATGGACTCACCTTACTAATGCCTTGTTTTTGCAAGTTTTTAATTAGTTTAGGTTTATTTATTTATTTATTTATTTATCAAACAAATGCAGCCGAATATAACCCTTTTTAGGGTTCCGTAGCCAAAATGGCAAAAACGGAACCCTAATAGTTTCGCCATGTCCGATTGTCCGTCCGTCCGTCCGTCCGTCCGTCCGTCCGTCCGTCCGTCCGCGGTCTAGCTCAGTGACCGTTAGCACTAGAAAGCTGAAATTTGGTATGAATATGTGCATTAACCAAGCCGACAAAACGGTAGAATAAAAACGCGAAAAATATATTTTGTTAGGGTACCTCCCGTACACGTGAAGTGGGGGGCGAAATTTTTTTTCATTCCAACCAAGTTGTATGAGGTATCGTTGGATAGGTCTTTTAAAAAGAATCAGGGTCTTCTAAAACTGTCTTTGGATAAAACTAATACTTTCGGTAATAATAGCTCCGAAAGTTTAAAACAGGGCGTCGTCGTCGTCGTCGTCCCCCCCCCCCATCTAACTTTTGAATCGTGGGTCTTAAAATTTTGAAAAAAATCATGAAACTAAGGCTTAATGAGTACCTTCAATGAAAACTATATTGAAATAAATCGGTTGAGCCGTTTTTGAGTTATCATTCAAAAACCCATAGTGAAAGGACGTAAGTAAAAATGACGTAAGCGCCGCCAAATTTCCCGTAAGAAACGACCTTTTGAATTAATGGTCTCAATTTACGGAACCCTACACTGAGCATGGCCCGACATACTCTTGACCGGCTTTTAAAATTGAATAGAATTACTTTTTCCGACGGACCTATTGTTTTTGAGCTAGAACTGAAAAAAGAGCAAACATTTAGCAGTTATTTTGCTGCCAAAAGTTATGCACACCTCCTGGGATTTGGAAAAATGAGATTACACGCATTTAGGACCACATAATAGTATTTTATGCAACAGTTGTATAAGAGGGGTCAAAAAAGGTGATTGGCGTGGGTAACAATTTGAGCCGTAGGCGCAGCTGGAGGCGAAAATTGTTAAGAAAAACGCCACGAACATTTTTTGACCTACTTATACGACGTTGCATACAATACTTTTTCTACGACTACACTTACGTTTACATAAAATCCGAAATTAAATACTACGTGGATATTGCAGTTATTTTGTCACATAATCAACAAATTCAGCTATCATTTAAGTTTCACCTTTTAAAACACAGTATTTCAGAAGAATACTCACACAAACAGTCGTTATTTAATCAATTATCAAATCAGAGCAACAGAGATTAGTTAAAATCATGTTAAAATATATTATTTTTCAAAGTTTGCAGTTTGCCCCCACAAACGAACGTAAAAACTACAAAGTATGTCTGTGGTTCTTTTATTTTTTTCTTTTTTAACGTTTTTTTCTAAAAACGCTGCGTTTATTTAGGTTTCTTAGGTTGGCAGTAATTTTATTTCTTCTAAAGTCATGATAGCAAGCCTATTTGGCGCTTTTATAGAACAAGTGCTATTTTCGGGAATAGACTAGATAGACTTTTCTTCGAGTAAGTATATTATCTATGTTGTTATATAGGTGATGACGAATGTATATTTTTTTTTTAATTTTTGAATTTTTTTGAAATAAATGACAGATAAAAGTACCGGAGTAGAAAAAGGTATTAAAACTCAAAGCAAGCATTAACTAGAGCCCGCACACGTGTACCCCCGTATGGGATAGATATATAGATGTCCATAATCACTTCTACAGCATAAAACAGAACAATTTACCAATCTTTTCCTTAGCCGACACAACTTTCTAGGAAAACTAACAGCTTTTCTCGTAGCAATCACAGAAATTCTTGAAGAAATCGCGCATTATATCTGTTTGTTACCCTCCACTGCTAGAAGTAACGCGTGGAGGGTAATAGAAACTATGACAAGGACCAACGATAATAGCACCTCTCTGCCGTATCTATTGAAAGTGTAATAAGACCATCCCGTTCTATCTTGGTATTATTAGTTCCGTGTCAGATCTATGGGTGGTATATCTATGTATTAAAACGATCTCCAGCCTGCTGAGTATTCATTCCTTTTTATAGATCTAAAAACGCTTTTTATAGATATTATTTGCTTGGCCTATTAACGCCGTAGCATTTTTTACTATTAGTACAATGGATAAAACGATAAAAGTGGACAAGCAAAAATTTGTAGACGTTGCTTCTGAAAAACTATATACTTATACGTAGATGACTTCGAGAAACGATATAAAGAAGTACAGATTCGAACAAGAGTTACTGAAAATATGGCTCGTGAAAATTTTGAACCGGCCAGTCTTATATTATACCGTAATAAGACTGTCAGAGAAATTTCCGGAAACCGGCGGTAAAATAAAGAAGGGCTCAGATCGCTAGCAGTGATCTGAGGCCTTCTTTATTACCGTCCGTGGTGCGTACACAATTTTACGTCTTCTTCTGGGTGTGAAGTGAGATTTGCCGCTACGCCCGTGGGCGGCAAATCTCTCTTACCGCCCAGAGTGACGTAAATTAAATTTCCAATGAGAACATTCCCTTTGGGAATATTCAAAACATGTATTACTAGTATTCTTTATATAAATTCGTAAATGAGACAATTAAAAACATTGATAAAGGCGGTGTCCAGAGACTTCCGGAATATTTTTTTCACCTCAGCAGTTCGAACAAGCCTACTTTCCTCACTCCCTGGAGTGACGAAAGTACGACTTTCATCACTCCAGGGAGTGACGAAAGTTGCGACTTTCCTCACTCCAGGGAGTGAAATTTTGTTTCTAGAAGCTTTTCGTCATAATGATGATGCCTTTCATTCGGGAATGTAAATAAATGTGTTTTTTTAACTTTAATATATGTTCTCACTACTGAGGTGAAAAGTTGTATGTGTCACATGTGAGGAAAGTTTTTTTACATCTCGTGTTCTTGAGATCCCCTGCTACGCTCAAGATTCAAACTTGGAATCACTCGCCTCGCTCGTGATTCAATTGTAGAATCTTTCGCTTGCTCGGGACTCAAAATCAACACTAGCAAGAAAAACCAACTTTCCTCTCTTGTTGCACAAATAACTAATAACGTTCGTAAAATTTTAATTCTGAGAACATACCGTATGGAAAATTTGGCAACTTTGGAAACTACTCCTTCGTGCATTACTAACTACTGTTAGATAAAGAGGCCCAGAGGCAAGCACACACATGTGAGTTCACATGACGTGAGTCATACTAGTGTACGAGTAGGAGTTTTCTGCAGACGACTACTTACAATCAAACGATTTCCTACTTAAAGTAATAAACTATCATGTCTCGCCCTAGGAGTGATCTAGCTCAAGCTAGACAGAGCGATGCTGTAGTCGCTGTACCTACTGCCGCGCAGAATGATATTTTTTTGATTTTTTTTTTTTTTTTTTTTCAGAATAGGCAGGCGTTTGACTACGATCTCACCTGATGGTAAGTGATGATGCGGTCTACGGTGGGGCACGCTTACCTATGAGATACCATTTACTCGCGCTTTGAAGAGACCCAAATTGTACTCATGTGGAAACACAGACTCGGGCAGAGCATTCCACTCTTTGGCAGTTTGCATAAGGAATATTGAAGCGAAACGCTTCGTGCGTATATGTGGAATACCTACTGATTGACATTGTATTGTATTAATAAATGTTTTATATATTTTTTTACGGGACAGGTGAAACTAAATAAAAGATTACAAAATTTTAAAATTATATTTTTATTATATTGTATTTTATATAAGTCATTATCATCATCATCATTGCTTTTCTGCATCTATTGCAGACGATTGAAACATGAATACTGTGGAGACAACGCCTTTGGTAGCGATGGCGTGATAAGTGATCATGTAAATAATAAGATAGCTACTAGCTGCTAGTGTACTACTAGTACGCTATTTGTTACTAGGTGGAGTAGCAGTGCAGGTGACATTTCTCTTACATTTTCGGCATCTTTAGGTGGCTTTGCCATAGATGGCGCAATCTACTTGAGCTTCAAAAAGTTCTTAGGCTGTGGTCGTCTATATCTCTATAGTCTCTGGTTTTAGTTATAAATGATGTAACCGACACGACTTTGTGTGTGTATGTTTGACTAGATATACAGGGTGGAAAGATAAGTCGGGCCCTGGAGGGAAACTACCTTAAAACGTTTAGATAGCTCAATATACTGAAAGGAAACATTCCTTTATTTTTTCTAAAAAGTAAAACTGCATTCACAGATTTTTTTCTAATTTACCCTTTTTTCGGTAGTAAAATTGTATGATTTTTCTTTTTTCATTATTTATGGCATCTCTTGTGCCGTAAATTTGGTTGGTATTAAGAAGTTTGTATTCTTGTTGGAAATAGGATCGTTTGTCATGAATTGTCATAAAATTGTTTTTGACAAAAATTACAAAATGAGTAGTTTTTTTGTGAATTGTAACATTTTCTCGAAAATTTGTAAATGCAGATATGTCTCTTTTTAAAAATAAAAGAATGTTTCCTTTCAGTTAATTGAGCTATCTCAACGTTTTAAGGTAGTTTCCCTCCAGGGCCAGACTTATCTTTCCACCCTGTATAGCAATATAGATGAGTACCTACAAAATGATAATATATCTTTGAGATAATGCCGTCAATAAACACTTCAAAAAGTTTTTTGACAAATGTTGATATCCATACAATATTCATAAATAGAGATAAGATAAAAACGAAATAAAATACCTACGTACTTCCAATGCGTTTGAGATAAAAAGACCGGAATTAAAACTTCATCATTTTCTGCGCAAGCGATGTTACGCCATCTTGAAAGATAAGAACGAGATAGGCCGTTTTACTAATATTTGGTCCTCTAGGGAGGTTCTGATAAGCGTTTGAGGTTAGTGAGTGCGGCAACAGTAAGCATAAATACGGCCCGCCTGATGGTAGTTAAATAGTTAGTTCGTTTTACTTGGCATTTTCCGCTAGTCGAAGTCCAGGTGCTTATTTTGCGAAAAAGGGGGATGGCGCTACTCTAACCATCCCAGCTCCTCCACGAACCCCAGCAAGGCCTTTACGTTGCTTCGTGTAAGGTACTTGAAGACCCTAGATCTTCCGTTCTGTATACTTCTACCTGTTTGCAGTCTAGCAGAATGTGTTGACACTAGCGCTAAGGGGGCGCAAAGTGCAAAAGTGATTCAAGCATCTTAGGTCAACATCATATGTAGTCCTAAAGCTAATAGCTCTTGCGCATTGCTGATCTGTGGATTTTCCAATAAAGACGGATCGAATTTAAAATTCAATAAAACGTTATGTGTAAAATATTAATTACTTTTTAGTTTTATTTGAAAGGCCCATACGTGGCATAATTTGTGAAATATGCCATCGTTCAAATGTCCGCCTCGGTTTCTTTTGGCAGCCCATTTCCTAGAACTCCAATTTTCAATAACTCTGCCGTAGTACATACAGGCAGATTTTCAGCGATGGCTTGAGTTATATTGATTTTAAAAGTAAATAATATATTACACATGGCCTGTTTTATTGAATTTTAAAGTCGACCCACCCTTAATAGAAAACCCTTATATCTATATATTCTCCTTTATATTAAAGGGTGGGCAACGCACATGTGACACATCTGAAGTTGCGGGCGTGCAGCGGCTGCGATAGCTGCTTACGGTATGCTTGTTTGCCACCGTCGTGACTTAAAAAAAGTCTATGTGAAATTGAAAAGTATTATATTATTAATTCTTGAACTTATTTTCATAGGCTTTGACATGACAAGGAGAAACCAGGATAATATAATGAGCAAGATTAACTGATTTATTTGCCACTATTATACTCGCATGCACTAGATACTCGACTCGCCCGCGCTCGGGTTACAATGGCAATACACAACCGGGTCCGGTCGTAAGCCGAACGGATGGTCACCCTAGTTGCAGGATACGCGGATAATCCGGTGAAGACCCGGACGTGTGTGCAGCACATCGAGCTTTTACAACAGACCAGTAATAAATTAAGATTAACTGAGAATGTTGTCAGATTAGGTATTATAAATAAAGGCGCACTGCGTTATTTGGTTTAAGTGAGAAACTTCAGATTAATATCAAAAATCAATTTAGCTGTACATAAAACCTACCGCCATCTTTCAAACCAAGGTTACTTTGCAGGCTTAGGCCTGAAAAGTTGTATGAAATCCCATTTACACTCGCCTCGAGTTGTTACGCCGTAAATAGGATATTTACGAGCCTTTTACATAAATACCAGTATATGGAACGTAAAGACAATATTTCACAAAAAAAGTGTTGCAACATCAGTCACAATTTAATAGAGGTCATTAAAGAAGTTTGAATTTTTGTCCTTTTGCATAATTTTGCTGACTTAACAACAAAGTTACCACATTTAACACAACTTTGCTTGACGTTTTATTTCTTCTTTTATTACTGTTAATTATATTTCCAATAAAAACTATCACGCTAGTTAATGACACGAACCATTAGTTAGATGAGTTTCGTGGTGTAGATACGGAACCTTAAAAGAACGTGGCAAAATTTTACTAAGTTTTTAATTTTTAAAGTTACCATAAATTAATTTAACACATGTATTTTGTTATTTAGTAGGTAACTCGCATTTAAATCAAATTTAAATTAGCAGATGCGAATAGAACTAAAAACTATACTACTATTTTACTAAAAAGAAGTAAACTTTACTAAAAACACATAAACTTTACTAAAAACAAGGAAAGGGTTTACTTGTTTTTAGTATACGTTTACTTGTCCTGGGAATTACTATTTTTTACTTGTCTTCTAGTAAAAAAAATTGTCCGCGTATGTTGAAAATAATTCACGCGCTTTTAATCTGTAAACAGTAAACTCGTGATTCGATCATTTTGACCGCCTTCTGCGTTTAGCTACTTCAGCTGCCGACTGTAATTTCATAAGCATAGACATATAATATAAAGAGACGTAACTCCGTGAACACAAAACTGTGATTCCATTATAAGCCAATTTCTTCGTTTACGCGCGACATATAGGTACAACTCGTGCACGATTGGTTCAAACGTCAAAAGTGAGTGTGTGCGCACCGCGGCTTATAATGGAATCACAATTTTATCTTCGTGGGATTACGTCTACTTACTTTATATATATATGTTCACAAGGCTGGTTTTATTTACAGATTCTGACAAACAAACATCTATGGTGTCGCATCTACTATGTATATAATTTATTTTATTGTGGTTTTGCGAATGCCATCTGATGGGGTAGGCGTGAGTCAGGGAAATACCAGGTATCTTAAGAAATACCAGTGACGACTATAGGTCTCATATGAATCGTATTTAATCGGTACTTTACCTTTTTGGTCTGTTTTTTGTTTGTTCATTACTTTAGCCGTTATCATTGTTTTAAATTAGCTTGGTCACCTAAACACTGTAAATTAACTAATCTAATAATAATACACTATAAGTTTTTTATTTGGAAGCAGGTTTTTAGCGAGTATTTTTTTATCTTAGACAAGCTTAATCAAAATCAGTTCATGCGTTTTGGGGAGCTTTCATATTAATTTATAATAGTTACATAGAATAGGACAAATACAAATATTTACATTAACCACTACTATTCAAAGCAATGACGCGTAATTTCAGAAAAATGAGGGGGGGGAGGATGAAAAACCAAGTCCAACGTGGGTCAATTCGGCAATATACTAGCCGTATCAGTATTCCGCATTCCTTTGATACACGTGCAAAGGTAAAACTGCCTGTTTCCGCCCGTTCCACAGAATCGCTAGTTGATCCTAGGTCCCAATTGAATCATAGTCAAAGCGCCCACGTCACGGCATTGTGCCTCAATCACAGTCAAATTGCCAATTGCGGCTAACTACAGCACTTTTTTGACCTTAGATGGACCTTGTTCCCTTACGATAAGGTTCACGATTGGTGAGTAGTAGTGTACACTTGAACTTGCCGGCGTTACAAATAGACGTTAGTGTTAACTAGCCATTATGTCTTGCCACGTGACTTTAAGGGTGTTTAAATTGTCGTAAAATTAAGAGTTTTAAGGAAGGAATTAGCTAGGGATACACGCAATGTCTGCGAAGAAGATTGGGACTAGTTTATCGATATAACAACTAGTTTATTTTAAAGACTACAGAGAGGATAAATAAAAAAGCACCCGGCCAAGTGCGTGGACTACGTTGGAGGGTTCCGTTCCGTACCTTCAACGGAATAAAAAATACTTATCTAAAGGTCGTATGTATCTGCCTATGGAAGACCTTTTTGGAGATTACCCGAAAACACTTTAACCGATAATGTCCAAAATAATTTTCATTAAAAAATATGCAAAAAGATATCTTCTACTTTTTTTTCATATTTGTTCGATCCCCGGTCCAAAAGTTACAGGGGGTGACACAAATTTTTTGACTTTTGGGGTCAATATTTCTGTAATTAAACCTCTATGTTAAGACCTATCGATTGATGTGCAATATGTTGCTATAATGGTAAAACAAAAATGTTGACAATTTAACTATAAAATACATGTATGGATGGAGTGCCCACCTAAAAATATTTTTTTCTCCATTAATTTTAATATAAAACTGATTATAATACAAAATAGACCTCATATTAAAATTGTATTAAGATACGTTTTATACTTTCCGAGGGTGAATACATTTATTAAAATACAAACAAAAGGACAAACAACAGTATATAGAAAACTTAGACTCATTAATACTACCTAGCCTGGGCTACGTAGTATTAATTAATACTACCTAGCCTACGTGGTTTAAACTATATTTACAAATGTCCCCTATGTCACCGCTATTTGGTAAGGTGCTCATAATATGCCCCTTTCCGAGTAAAATGGCTGTGACATACGGATGGACGGACATGACGACACTATAAGACACACACACACGACACTATAGTTCCGTTTTTGCCATTTTGTAAGTACATAACATATGAATGATAAGTCAACCGTTGTACGATGGTTCAAGCTATTTCCTTTTGTTTAATACTTACTCTATGAAATGTCCAATGTAAAGTGAACCCTAAATGGATCAACAATTAAAGTCCTCGGCCGTACATACATGTGATGATGATTTATATGTATGTTGCTTAGTTACAAATATTATAAAACACTTCAAACAAAATTAATATCTAGCAGCGCCATCTAGGGAGTTAAAACCTCTCTAATGCCATCCGAGACTACCGATTAAAAAACTGCCTTTAAATCGGTTCGTTCATTTAGAAGCTAGAATACTACATCATTAAACACACAAATACACACATAAAACATAATTACAACCCCTTTTTACCTACATATTTTATGCAAAAAAATCCCAATTAGCATAAAGCTACAATGTCCAGTAATTCTGCAAATGACCAGGGAAACGTTTACAACGCCCATCAAATTTACAATTTCATAGTTAAGTTAACAACGGTAACGCGTCATTAATAACGACTCGTTATTTCGTTAATTAGTTACACGTTAACGAAACGTTAATGGCTGGAACTCGGACGTTTAAAAGGCACCTCTTAATTACAGGTATTATGGCGTTTTTAGTTGTGATAAAATGGACCGTGTTATTGTGGTCATTACTTAGTAGTAAGCACAGTACGAGTAATTACTGAAGAAATGGTGTACTTACTAGGTACATTTTGGCAGAACTTCGTTTTTATAAATTGTTATTGAATGTTGCGTGACTTGCGAGGTTACATCACCTTCATGCGACTTTGAGTATAAATACCTACGATTTTAAGCTAACGTGGTCATTAACATTATAAACTATTAAGAGGGTATTTAGGTTCCATGTATAATTGTTGTTTTTATGAGGTTTTCAATGTTTCAGCACAGTTACATGCGCAATTTTGACGAAGTTACTCCGGCTTGGCTTAGGTAGGTACCTATTGAGAGTAGGTATAGAGAGAGTAGGTATGAGATGCAATAGCTCATTATCATTTTCAAACAGACCGTAAGCCAGGCATCCCAGGCAATAAACTCCTGAATACTGCTGCTCCGTTGGTGGATTGTGGAATGGCAGCCATTTAATCACTTTAAAAAATCGATCTTAGTTTTTGATGATTAATTTAAATACACTCAAGAGTCACTTTTGCGATTTTCCAATCTAATTTGAATCTTCAAGTAGAATTCAATTGACAAACTAGATATGTGGTGGTTAAATCGTATGTACCATGCTTAATATATACTCGTAATTACCATTTTAGGTATTTTGGGGTTCATTTGACGAATCATTTATCATTGCAAAAAAATAACGATTTTGCTTTTTCTTTTTACAAAACAGTTCCTAAACCTCTCGATGTTTTTTTTTCACCACGGTAAGAAGACTTAAACGGAAAAAATATTGTTATATTATCTTATTAAACTGTCAGTTTTCTTGATGGATTCGAGGGCAGCCAATGCATCATCTATTTTCATTCTTTCAATCACGAGATTCTATAGAAAAATATATCCACGCACGGCACGCACCTACGATCAATACCTATTACGTAGCGTACGTAACGTAACGTACGACCTGAAGAAGTTTCTGCAGAACCTTATTTTATACAATCTGGAAAAAATCTGTGGGTCCTCAAGAAGAATATCTAGAATTTCCTCGAAGATAATAGCTTTTATTTATCCTGAGATGAGCACATGCTTTTTGGAAAAAAAAATCAATCAGCGAGAAATAGCGAGAATCGTCAATCATTAACAACGACTAAAATGTAGGTAATATTTAGTAGGTATATTAGGATTTTACAACCACTTCATGATATCAAACAACATTAAATTATATAGACATAAGACCACACCTAACTTTATTTTTTATTTTTCCGATAATGTTCAGCTGTTTTAACATTGGTTACGCCTCCTGATGAGTTTATCTCATTAGCGGTTTTACATGCTGGTTAATTAACGCAAACAGCATTATTCATGCAATTATTTTGTTTTAATTAAAATAATTAACGAATAAAAGTATACGGGAATTAGGTACAATTAATTGAAATGATTTTTTTACGAATAACATTAGTTTAGCTAATCAATTATGTATAGCTGATCTAGCTAGTATGACAAAACTATGTCCCTTGAGTCAGCGCTTAGCAAAAACAAATATTTTTAACTTTATTCAATAAAGATAAGGTATACAAACATAACTAAGTACTTATAAAATAAAACTATTAAAACTAAATCTTAATATAAAAAATAAAACACACACTTACCTAAAATTTTGTTTTTGTATTGTTATATAACAACCCTAGAGGCTGAATACTGCCGGAGACCTTCAAATTGTCGAAACGTGTCTAGCTAAATTGGACCGAAATTTTGTGAATAACCCGTTATAAATATTATATAATGATAATTATGTTAGGGTCGTGATAGAGTTTTGTAGATACTTATAGGTAGTTTTAACTGTAGCTATTTGGTTTGGTAGAGCAACAAAAATATTTGTAATTCATTATATTTTCCATTCTTTGCTGTTTCAATACACGAAGCTCGCCGCTCAAAGTAGCACATCATTTCAAAATTCTAAACAGAAGAACCATATATTATACCCAGAAATTCATACTTTTGGAGTTGCGCTGCGTTCGAGTTTCTGATAACACTGAATATTTTCATGGGCAATGCTTATATTTGTAGGGTTACCACACGTACAGATATTTATAGGCAGATTTTTTTCTAAGACTGCAGCCGGAATACTAAAATGTCAGAAGTTAAGACATTTTTGTCGTGGCTCAATTGGTGCACTTTAGGAAATACAAGTGGAGTAAAAAAAGATAATTTTCTTAGCACTTATAAAAGTGGTTAAAGTTATCTTAGTAGCTCAGCTGGTAGAGCGGCGGACTGTTTCCTGAAGTCCCACTTGAAGCCGTAATTTTCTCCTTTACATATTTCCAAATTTGTTCAAAGAAGTTTTCAAAGGCAACCCTACGTGAAAATGAGAATATGTTAAATGGATTACGAAAACCGGAACCGTCGGGTTTGAATTAATTATGTTATTGTGTTTTCATACTCGAGCTTGCTGACGATGAAAATATTGTTTTACATTCATCAACCCTCGGAGCCACGTGTGGCCTTGGGGATGGGCATCCCTCGTGGAAATTATTAGTATCTGTATTTGAATAATTAAAATAGAAATTACTTAAGCTAAATAATAGACATTCAGAAGTCATTACTGTCCGACCTTTTCCACGATTTGACAATAAACCAAAATCATCATTATTCGTTTCAGTGTTATTTACGACATAATTTTGCAGTTGATAACTGTGGACACGTTAAAATTTCACTTTTAAGCTTCGTAAGTACCTACCTACTAAATCATAATAATTTCGTGTTAAAGATGAAGGTCCTACAGGCTACAGGCCACAAGAAAAGAGTAATAAATAAATTGTTTTAGGTACCTAAATACCTATTTAGATTTTTACTGACACACTTAGCTGTAGTAAGTATTTATTTATATCGATATTGTTTTTTCATTTGGTTGCGTGGAAGCAAATTAAATTATTTTCTTTCTTTCTTTAGTTAGGAATTATTTATTTAAAACCGAAAAACACATTAACTAACAAAGTTTATAATAAAATATGACCTCAAACTATTTAAAAACTACCGACAAAAAAGCTAAAACCTACCTACATACCTAATAGAAAACTGAGAATTTAGGTAAGGTCACCGAGGTCCGAAACCTGGGAAAGAGTTCCCATAAGGCTGGCTCCGCTGGCTGCGATCCCCCTTTGGATCGCTATGCCAATCCTTATGGAGTCCTTGTAACTTAATTACCTACATTCCATGAATGTTACTATATAAATTATTATATCAGGTAATTTATATGAAGTCACATGTATCTAATGTATTAATTAAGTATTTTGATCTGGGATTTTTTATTTTCCATGAAAATCTTTTAAGGGTTTTATTTACACCGCCGAAGCAGGGGATATCAGAGTATTCAGACATCTTTCCAACTGACTGTACATATTAATAAAAAGGTAACACTGAGGTAATAAAGACATAAATGATTTTACGTAGATACAGAGTCACTCCAATGATAATGAAGTCACAAGTACAGAGATATCATGTGAGAACAAATAATATGTAACATAACAGGCTTGATCAAGTGAATCATATCAAGAAACGAATATTTACGCTTTCCTGTATTTTTTACCACAAATTATTTTTACTAGTCTTCCTCCTAGTGTTGGCTTCCTAGTGTAGCGACACGCTTATTAACAATTTTATTGCTTTATCTTCTTTATGTAATTAAGAAAAATCATAATTTAAGGGCAGATCTTAAATTAAATTTATTTTTAATATTATCTTAAATTTTCAACGTAAGTAATTTTTGCACGGGAGAATGAACTATTGCAAACGTGTACTAACCGTTTAAAAAAATTAAATTCTACAAAAGCGTTTCTCAAAACGTTTTTTTTTTCGAAATAAATGAGTTTTTACTCATGTTTTAACGACGTCACTTTTCCAAACAAGTACTCATAACAAACTTAGCATCCTTTTTAGGTACAGTCACAGTCACGGACGCGTACGGTTCAAGCTATTTTGTCCCATGCAAAGTGACACCACCACCACCATAGATAACAGGAGAGGGAAGATGCTTGGACTCCTGCTACGGCACGATGAGTTCATAAGAAACATCATAGAAGGTAGAGTGGAAGCGGAAAAGAAGTCAGGAAAGCCAAGGAGGGCATACATTGATCAAGTAAAGGAAAAAATAAACGTCGTGTCGTATCAGGCTATAAAGGAGAAGGTAAATGACAGACAGGCATGGAAATTGCTCCACCGACAAGAGCCTAGCTCTTAAATATATGATGATGATGCCTTTTGTACTATAAGATTTTCTTTTGTGCAATAAAGATTAAATAAACAAATAAATAAATGATGAAAGTGACACCTGAAGGTTAACAATTTTTTGAGTCCGTGACGTGACCGTATCTACCTTGTAGCCACTTTGTGTATCAATATCAAAGCTTTTTTTTACATTTGGCCGAAACCCAGCTGCCTTAAAAGTACAGTCGCTATAAGATATATCGGAGCGGCCAAGGCAGTAAAGTGCTTGTTCAGATATTTTTAGTACCGATATATTTGACGGCGACTGTATAAGAGAGAACAGCCATTTGCCCCATTTGTGTGCATCTCGGATCTCGGATCATCAAACATCGTGTTTTTTAGAAGAATTATAATTTTATCTATAAGTAATTATTGACAGCAGTGACACCCACAAAGATGATTGTATCCATCAAAAAGTGTAATTGAAATACGTGGAGACGCCAAATAACCTCCATATGTATCTTGTAACCCTGACCTAAATATCAGACGTTCAGATTCTAATGGCGGGGAATGTTGAGTAAAACATTAAGTGCTTATGTTAATAGTCGGGTAGAACGGGGTCGATGGTAAAATCACCCCAAATTAGACCCTTTATCCAATAACCCAACCCCCTAACTACATTCCACTTCCCAATATCACCCGTTATTACTTATAAACATGCAAATATATAATAAATTAAATTAGGTACCTCTTCTGGCCTCCGAAATCGCTGGTAATATGCGAAACTAAATTTAACTACACATAAAGTACATAACTATAATCGAACGAACGCTATAGAGAAACGCATTTTCTTTTTGAAAATTTTCATTGTTCTTTTCACAAAAGGCTCCACTGTTTTGCTTTTATAGCAATGTTAACTTATTTGAGTTTTAAACATAAACACTGAACGTTTTAGCACTTAGATTCAGTTCTTAGTCCACACTAATCACAGTCATTTGAAACGATCCATAGAAATTTTCGCGCGCGAGAATCAAAATTCGAACGGCCTAACCACATCAGTCACTTCATAAAGATGGCCGCCGTATGAAGGGGAAACGGCTTTGGGAGTGCTATTTTGACCATTCCTTGCTGTGTATTATTTATTTTTATTGGAAAATTAGGCTGTAATGGCCCTATAACGATGTCTGCAGCATCTAAGCCCACGCGGTCTCGGTACGCGACTGAGGACTCGTTCATCGTTCATTCCTTTTCGTCGTCAAATATTCCGTTTAATAATTTAAGATCTGTATACATACATAGGATCTTTATAGGAGCTGATATCTCAGTATGTACAGTGACGTCAGAAGAAGTTTACGGAGAAGTTAACACGCGCTCGAGAAAGTTTGACTGAATTATAAACTTGAGTTATGAACTCGTGAGGAGCTGTTTGTTTTCGTGGATAAAGAAAACATACGGATTAATTTATGTTTATTCATGTTTTAACATGCAGGTACCATAGATAATTTGTCAAGATTTTATAAAAAAAAAAATTTTGCCATACCTACACGCAAGTAGGTACCTAGGTACCTAATTATTCATATAAATCTCCTAAGGCTAAAAATTTGACATAAATTATGAATATTATCAATTTTACTTCAATTTCCTTCATCTGTGCTTCCAAATTAAGTCAAAGATTATTTTAAATGCGAATTCTTAACATTCGTACTGTACCTATAACATTCATAATAATAATAAAATTAATAAAACCATGGAGTAACTTATATAGTAGAGCAGCACAGACTAAGAACTATTTAAAGCTCAAGTCAATCGCAACATCTGCGTCAAGAAACCTACATATAAATACCTAAAATGTAAGAGGAAATGTCACCTGCACTGCTACTCCATATAGTAGCTGCGAGTGTACTACTAGTAAGCTATTCGTTACTAGATTATATAATAAAAGGATGTAAAATCATAGTTTTTAATGTATAGAATATTATAATGAATATAATAAATTCTGGTTTCACTTACTTACTTTATTTCAGTGAGCAATTTTCAGGGTCTGTGACCACCTAACCTAAGTAATTCGTACAGCTGACCTTAAACCACAAATTTTCCGCTTTCTTTCGGATTAAGACCCATTCTAGCTATTTATTATACAATTATGTTATAGATTTTGTGATCAGTTACTGCATTCCCTAGTAGTATTATCCACTCCATATGATGTCCTCAGTTATACTCTTTATAGATATGAGCTCCAATAATGTGCACTTAGACAGTGGCCGCCTACAGCTCCTTTGTTCTTGGTTTCGAATGTACTACGAGTATCATTAATACATGGATTTCGTGGGATGCACTCGTTATTATAGAATTCTTTAAGGTAGGAGTGGTTCAATGTTAGGTTAAAATACTGTAAGTATAGTCTGGCTAGCTAGAAGTAATAAACTTTACTCGTCCCTTTTTCAGTAGCGAGGGTACGAACGTAAGAAAGAGACAGTATGATTCTCTATGTCTATGCTCGAAGTAAAACAAACCCAGGCCAAACTAGTTTGGATTTCACATATTCAAAGCATACCTAAATTAACTAATTGTGTAGATTTTTTTTTCGATTGCAGCTTTGCAGTGCCATCTAGGCATTATATTGCGTGTTTATTCTTATTAAAACGTGATTTTTATCTATGGTATATTATTTAGTAAAGTGCCAAGCACATTAAAATCAAACTGCGCTAGGTTCCCCGCCAGTTTTAAGTGAAGTCGTAGCGGAGTCATACATTGCCACTTTCATAGAGTGCCAAGTTGATGCAAACTTAGCCTGCTTGGACTCTAGTTGACTTTAGTATTTTAACGTAAAATATCAGAAGGTTTTGTTATGTACGGCGATGGCGGGATGACTTCGACGTCGACGTCTTTGATAGAAGACTGACGGGAGACGGGTCAAGACGAGATACGTGGAAGGCGAGGCGGGAGGCCGTTGCTCAGCAATGGGACACTCTAGGCTCATGCTCAAGTAAATAAATACCTGCATTTGCGCTAGATATTTTCGTGTTACACGACCAATACGACCAACTATGAGATGACGGTTCACAAGTACTTATACAATTTCGTTGCAACTTTACACATGGGGATTGAAATGTTCTACATTTTCTGTGTACTATTGCGTCATATTATATTGTCGCAGCCCAATGATTTTATACTATAGATAGGTTTGGTTAGGAAATTAATGTTCAATCTCTATCTCACGCAGGTAGTGCGCGACTACAGTGGCATAATATTTAAATATAAACTTTTCACTCACATATATATTTAGTAGTGACTAAATGAGCGTGTCGTGCGTAGTGACGCGCGACATGTTTCGGAGACCCTCCATCTTCAAGCACTAAGAGTGCTAGTTGAATCGAGCCGTGACTCGTCACTGCGAGGCTCGCCACTATCTGATCTTTACTTACTTACTTATTTGGCGTAACGACTCAAAATGAGTCTTGGCCTCCGACACAAGAGCACGCCATTTTGCTCGGTCCTGCGCTACTTCACGCCAGCTTTTACCAGCGCTGAACTAATGAAGAGATCTTCAACTCTTACTCTGTCTGCCCAGCGATACGACAGGACGTTGTCCAGTCGATCGACCCAAATATAAAGAACCTATCTTTAGTTATTAAACATCATAGTCGCAGCCCTAGAAATGCGCACTTTAGAACTCGTAAACGTAGAGGGATAAATGTAGACTTTCCGCCTCACTTCCTCCCAACACGCTGTTAATTACCTCCAGGAATAGGAGTATTTACAAAATATCACTTTATGTGAGGCCGTTAAAGAAAACGGAGTGTAAATGCGAATGCGTTTATTTCTCACAAGCACTCTTTAGGAAACGGTAAGAGGATAGTTTCAAAAACCGTAACACACTGATTTAGTGTTCCCATTTGGTTAGATTAGACCTATCCAAAAAATTTAATCAATGTTACAAAACCATTTCGATTTTAATACTCCCAAAAACTAATAAGTCGTTTCACGCAATAAATGGGTCAACTACTCTTAAACCAAGTGACAATCGTATTTCGTATTATGTACCTATAAATCCGGAAAAAAACACAGACAGAATCAAGTCGAACTCACGCACCGAGAGTTCTTTCTGATCCTAGATCCTAATAAGTGTTACGTAAACCAAGTTTTGGTACGAAACACTAAATATTTGCCATTGTATTATAGAATTGGGTCACTCAACATCAGTCATTCCCTCAGAGCTGAGGATCGTGAATTAACTTAATATATGCGAGTATTGATGTCTTCTTGGCTTTAGCCCCAGAAGTTAAGGCTTGTCATCATCATCTTCATCATCTTGTCCTGGCCAATTTCGACCATGGCGACTGAGTGTACTGGCTAGGTAGAGCGTCGGTCGTGAGCTCTCAGGTGGCTAACGTAGCCTATCTTTGCAATGAACGTGCGGCCACACTCACTGCAGACTGCAGGTCAGCACCAAATTATAGTTGATGACCGCAGGTCGACGGGTCTTTAACTCATCGCGTTTAGAGTCGAGTTCAATTCGAAGCTAAAAAAAGCTTCTGTAGTGGATGTCCTAATGTATCAGGTAAAAAGAGACACATTATTTGCCTGTGTCGTATGACCCATCCTAGAATGACACACTTACGATATTATAAGTATTACCTGGGCCAAAAGGTTACTGGATCGCAGACTTTACTCACTTTAGGGATACCACACACCAGAGCTGAATCTCATGTGACTGACAGGACTACAGATCAAAAAGTCAGCGCTGGGTGGAAGACTCTACCATAGAGTTCTCACTCCATACAACTGGTTATTAGCCCGCAAGCTTGACTAAGGGGTTGAGGGAGGAGCGGGCAAGAGGTGTGATTAGGGCGCCCGTTGTAAAACCTTGGTATTCACGCCCCCTGCCCGCTCCTCCCTCGACCCCTTAGTCGTCTAGCCTTCAAAATTTCAAGCTTGCGGGCTAATAACCAGTTGTATGGAGTGAGAACTCTATAAGGCTTATTATTTCTCTATGACTCTACGGAAGGCTGGAAATAAAGGGGCCCACCCACTATCAGTCCGCCGGACGATATCGGCCTGTCAGTTGTTCGGAACTGTCAAATGTTTCTTCCAACTGACAGGCCGATATCGTCCGGCGCTATACTGGGTGGGCCCCTAGCGATTGTGAGGACCAAATGGAGAAGAGGGTATGCCTTTTTTCCACATGTGGTAAAAGTAAACATAGTTTATGCTTTATATTTACGCTTTCGCTCTAGAGGCATGGGTTGCTTACACTAAGCTGAGCTCAAGGTGGGCTTCACAAAATAAAGATTACTAAATGTTATATCTACAGCAGATATGCCACTTTAGAAAAAAGTGCAAAATATCAATTATTATTTTGATTATTGAATCGTATTTTGCTGTCTATCACATAGCGTTTTCCTATAGCCTTCTAGTTCTCCTAATAGCTAGGGATACACGCACAGATCTGCCCGCCGGATTCGTCTGGCAGATATGTCCAGCGGACAGTTCCGTCCATGTATGGCGTGAATTAGACACGGATTTGTTTGCATATGAATAGCGTATTCTAATGTCATAAAAAGTAGCTTTTACAGCTTTACTATAATATATAGTTTATTACCTTCTCTACTCTTTAATCGAACGAGCGGAGTGAAAGCGAAGCGAACAACTTCTGGCTACTGGGATGTCTCGGCATTTCGATGGCTTTTTGACTTTGAGAGTTTATTCGACGATAAATTGAGTAGCGTTTTCTTGATCTTTATGAAATTTGTTGAGGATGTAGCAGAGGTATATGTATATAATTTGAGAGTTCGTATATGAGGAGGATCAACAAATTTTGGGTTATTTCTACTCAGAATCACGCGGACTATCGATTTAAATAATAAAACAGTGTCTGTGTGGTGTATCTGTAGTAAATATTGTGTAATCTGTGTTCAAAGGATAACGCATACAAACATACTTAGCGAGGTAAATTCCCAAGATAAAGAAATCATAATAAAAGTGTTGTGTTTCAGTTTTACTTTCCTAAGAATTCAGTTTTATTTCACGTACAGTTTAGAGTTTATGCAACAGTTAGAAAATAAGTTTCATTTTTAACCGACTTCAATTTCATGGAAGGAGGAGGTTTTGTATTCGGTTTGGTGTTTTTTTTTTATGTGTGTTCATAATGTTCACCGATTACTCATTGTATACCGCAGACTGCATTTTTAGGATTCCTTAGTCAACTAGGCGCCCTAGTTTCGCCTTGTCTGTCCGTCTGTCCTTAGGGTACCTACCCACTACCCTACACATAAAGTGTGAGGTGAACTTTTTTCGCTCGAATCCTTTGTTGTAGGGTATAGTTAAATAGTTATTTTAAAAAGAAAAGAGGTCTTGTCAAACTTTGTTTGGATGCAATTAATAGTTTCGTAAATAATAGCTTTGAAAGTTCAAAAAAGAGCGTGTGTCTCCTATGATCACTGCACTAGTATCTTGCTGAGTAATAAAAATCGAATGAGTTCAGCACAAAACTTATATTGTCCAGGTTATCTATTACTACATACATACATACATACATACAATCACGCCTATATCCCAAAAGGGGTAGGCAGAGATCACGGATTTCCATTTGCTACGATCAATGCAGCAAAACGGCTCTCCGTGAGCCACTTCTCACCCCCGTGAAGAACGAGACGTGTTGGGATTCCGTAGCTTAAGGACACTCTTCATAGTTGTTGTAACTAAAATGTTCCTTAAGACTTTGATATAAGGTCTAAAGTAATGTTGAATACCATTAGGGATGACCTTGCCCCAAGAGGATTCGGCTTATATTGACACGATGGGAAATATGATGTGCTTACCTTGGCCACTACATTTGGAAGGTGAAGGAGATGGTGACGCTTTTTAGTTTAATTTAGTAAGTACCGTAATCATAGAGAAATAATAAGTCTTATAGAGTTCTCACTCCATACAACTGGTTATTAGCCCGCAAGCTTGACATTTTGAAGGCTAGACGACTAAGGGGTTGAGGGAGGAGCGGGCAGGAGGTGTGATTAGGGCACCCGTTGTAAAACCTTGGCATTCACGCCCCCTGCCCGCTCCTCCCTCAACCCCTTAGTCGTCTAGCCTTCAAAATGTCAAGCTTGCGGGCTAATAACCAGTTGTATGGAGTGAGAACTCTATAAGGCTTATTATTTCTCTATGCCGTAATGTATGGTAGGATAATTGTGCTAGTTTTCGTCCACCTACCTATTTCAGATGTCCATAGTTATTTATATTCAAGTATTTCCCAAAATAAATGAGATAATATAAATATCTACTATATACAAGGTGTAACAAAAATACTGGTGATCCTTTTAATAGCAATACAATATCGTATTGTAATTAAGAAAAAGCAAGAAAAAAAAATCTCGTGAGATTTTTTTTGTATAGGGCTGGCCAGTTGTGCTGACGACGGTCACTTGTCTCATCCAAAAAAATATATTCTCCGATTTTTTCTTACTCGCAATACGATACCAATTAGGCCATTAAAAGGATCACCAGTATTTTTGTTACAGCCTGTATATATCAAATTAATAAATAATTATTGTGATACATCAAATGTATCACAAATTATATAAATACCTAAGTAACTTCAAGACTTATCTACTGCTTTCAACAATAGGTACCAGCATTACATAAATAATGTCTCCATTATTGTTTCGAACTCACAAAACCTGCGTCGAACTAAAGGTAGGCATTTGTTACTACGTGAAATGGGGTTGGCCGGTCGAAAGTATTTACAGATGGCGCCAGCATAGCTGGGTCCCTGTCAGTCCTACAAATAGTGTCAAAATCACGTTTTTTTTTAATTTTTTTTGACCTGGATGGGCTAGCCTTTAAGCCAAATCCCATACAACAATACTAGTGAAAGGGACCTAGCTATGCTGGCGCCATCTGGCCAAACCGTTGACAGTTGCCAACCCCATTGAGCCCTTCCGATATCGATAGACAATAACCTAGCTTTTGTTGTCATTCATAATATGTGTCAGTGTACGGACGAAGGGACCACTTTGTCGAAAATACGCAATATGCGCTATCTATCAGTGAAATAATAAAGGGCCATTGTAAATCGACAAAGCGGTCCCTTGCACTAAACTCGTCCACATATATAGCACACTCAGCCTGCTTTCAAGGTATTAGGTTGTAAAATTCTTTGGAATATTTGAAGAATGTTTGGTATTTTAGGTTTCAACCGGCAGTTTTAAATTAATAGGTATTTTGAAATATTTACTTTGGAACGCAGACCGCCGTGTTTTTCTTTGTATAAGGGTTCCATTGCCGAAAAATGACAAACTGGACCCTTTTACTAAGCCTCCATTGTGTGTCTACTTATACATGTGTCAGCGGATTGTATTTTAAGAACGATCTTACACAAAACATGTGGAAATAGAATTAGGTAGGTTGGTACCTACCTATGTAAGCACATGTACATGAAATGTTTTTGTAGTAGGTACCTTAACAACATTTTAATTTTAAAATACCTGAAACTCAACATTACGCAGAATAAAAACGAAGCGGGCATGCAGAGGAATCGGTCTTAAGAAATAGAAATATGTAGTTATTTATCTTTATCTACACCCATATCATAAACCCTCCATGATGCGTTCAAAACCCGCACGTTATAACCACCATAAAAATTGATTGTTTCATTAGTAGTTAGAACAAATGTCTTATCTGTAACGATGTTATTATCCGGGTGGGCCCCGACCGCCGGCATGCGCCGCCCGACCGCCGACACAATCGAGTTGGTCATGGCGATGGCGTGCAATCCGTGCAATTGCAGTCATTCAATAATCATTTCGGGTTTATAATATGTGTGTAGATAAAGCAGTGTATGCAACTGTACGTAATTAGGCCTTAAAACGTAACAGTTACATGAACTACTATTATGCCACACCTGGCCATAAAGTGGCTTTTTCCGCACGCTGCGCGTACGGAAAAAAACGCTTTCTGGCCAAGTGTAGACACAAAATGATGTACACAACACGGGAGGTAATAAAGAAAGCCCTCGATCGCATATTTACATCCCTCGCTTGCAGCTCGGGCCGCAAACTTCTGCGATCTCGGCCTTTCTTTGTTTTACCACCCTAGTTGTGTAATGTACTATTATCAGATTATCACATACCTTATGCATACCTTAGGACAGAAATAAAACAACTGCACTTTTATCACATTGTCGATAGATATAAAATTGTTTCTAGAATTGTTTACACAGATCACAGAACTGAACACATTACTTCTGCTAACAATAAGTGTCAACGTGTCAACACTGTCGACATTTACATCAGATTATCACATGATTCCGACCAGCAGCAACAGATATGGCTGTTAATAATATGATGATCATCTCTGTGAGTATCTGATAAGAAAACGGAGTCTCACGTATCAGAGACAAGTAAACATCAAGGACTGACAAGCAGTATCCATAGGTGTGATATGCACGAGAAGACAATTGCCCCTGCCCCCCCCGAAGACAATTGCCGATGGCTTTTTGATTTTGTAAGTTTGTTCGACGATAACTTAAGTAACATTTTTCTGATCTTTATAAAATTTGTTGGGGTTGTAGCAGAGCTACATACAATTTGAGAGTTCGTTTATGAGCTGGATCGATCAAGATAGTGTGTACTTAGAAAGCCGAAAAAAATCTACATATGGGTCTTGTTATATTGGTTAACTGCCCGTTTGTAATCCCTATTGCAACGGTATAAGGTCTACCGATGGTCAGATAAAGTGTGCTGCCGTTTGTCCCTACACTTTTACTGGATATTATTTTACTTAAGTTTGAAATCTTTGACCGCCAAGCATCGGACAGAAAAATTTGACGTCAGAGCGCACACCGGTTAGGTATAGTCTGGCAAACCAAAAGCGCAGTAACAGTCAGAGTAACATGATATACCCATCCCTTTTTTAGTAGTGAGAGTACTAGCATTAGAAAAAGACAGTATGATTCTCCCTGTCTATGCTTGAAGTGGAACAAACTCTGGCCAAACTATATATTTTGCACGTGATATCACGAACTGACGCTGAGGGCGCGACTTTCCGTACCCGATATTTGACATCTATGGCGGTCATAGGGTTAAATGTCGCTGTATAAAAAAATATAACATTATGTATATCTAGGTTTAATTTAAAACATTAGTTAATGTAAGATAAGTAACAATGTAGACAAGTAAATCGCCACATTGCGTGTCTCAAGCTATTAGAGCCGGGGCAAACAATAAGGATAGATAACTTTTAAATGCTGCACGTGCTCTTCAATAAAACTGTAACGGATTAATTACTGGGAGAGTCGCCTGGAATCTGCAAATGTGTTTTTTTTTTCTGTAAAGACCAAAAGCGGTTGAAAATATATGAGTAAAATAAGAGGTCTTAAATTGGGTTAAAACTAAAAGATCATTGCAAAAGTCGCTGCCCAACATGTGAGAATAGGTACATCAATAAATAATACTGCAGCACAAAAGAAATGCAAACAAAATATAAGGCTGGCTCTACATGATGGGCCATCATAGTGGACGCAGCTATACGACTGAACGAGATGGCAATATCGTTAGCTCCCTCTAACGCATAGGTGCGTCCCTATGACGGCCCATCATGTGGAGGCGCCATAGGTAATTTAACACTAAACACATTGTACAGTCGACAAAAAATAGTTTACACTTTTGAACCTTATTAGAAAGGCGTAAGGTGTAAAAGTGTAAACATATCTTTGACGTCGACTGTGCTTACATATAGAGTTTGTCCGGAAAAAGATGTGACTAGCTTTAAGTAAGTACGTTTATTGCTTTAACATGGGAGAGTTCATAGATTCTACGACAATTCTTTATCCGGACAAAACTCTACCTAACTTTTATAGCAGGTTATGCGCAAGTTATCCAGCAAAAGTGATGGGGCCCTAGGGCACATAAGAATATGGGGCCCTTGGACACTTAGAAATCAGACTCAGGCGCTCCATTAGGGACAATGTTGACTGTAGAAAAAAGGTCGTCTACGATCTTTCGGGGCCCCCCTGAGCATGGGGGCCCTGGGCACGGGCCCCGTGTGCCCTTATGGTAAAGACGGCATTGCCAGCAAACTATCGGTGCAAGTAAAGTAAGCATCCTACACAACTTGTGCTTACTTGAACTCGTCCACTTGCATTGCAAGTTTACTTGTACGAGTAGGGACACAGCTATCGTCGTAGGTACAAAATGTTTAGAATGAGAGATAAATCACTATTTCATTCTAGCATATAGCTGCATCCCTACTTACCGCAAGTAAACTTGCAAGTGTAAACCGGCCTTTAAAATATTTTATGTAAATACGTCACAACGTCTATCTTTTAGATCTTTATACATACAAGTTACGTGTCCCCTGTGCAAATATTTTCGAAAAACTTATGACTTACTTATTTGATATGGCAACACAAGCATTCAAATGTCAAAGCAAACTGTCATATGTCACTTCAGTTTTGTTAAGCAAAATTGCAAATGCTTTTTATTTTCAATATTAACCGATCCAGAATACTTAAATTACATGTGTGATGTCTGTATTCGACACCGCGGTTTTTAATTCGACCCTGTACGAAGCCTTGTATCTTCAAATCGGGGACACTTTCGCTCTAGCAAAGGACTTTTTTGGATCATGCGTGTCATCGTTACCGATAGAGGGTTTTTCTGAATCAATTGTTAATTTCCCCGAACTATCGTTGTATGAGGAGATAGCCGGCGTTTTTTACTTCAACGAATTCCAGTTTCTGCTATTGAAGACCTTCGTGCTCATTTTATTGGTCACTTTGTTATTGATTGTAATTTCTTGGCGTGTTTACGGAACGCGGATTTCTGAGCGGTTTATGAAACCAGGTGAGTTTTTGTCAATATGCATAAATTCGCGATGACCTTGATTGTCTACTCTGCGCACCAGTTGCATATTATTAATTAGAAGTAGGCACAGACACCACAGACAATAAACAAGTTATACAATTTTTTTTTCTTAATGTGGTGGCTTAGGTATTTGATTGCCTCTTAAGTTGCTAATTAACGCTATATGACTGCTTTATAATGTATTTTTAAATCATTGTTGCTATACAACATCATGCTTCTTCATTCTAAATTGTTTTATTGAGGTTATTAAGATATTGATTGAACATAGGCACAGAATCTTAGTCTGCATGAAGGTAGAGCTCCCAAGCCCTGTCACCACTATACCAACATTAGTCGCATAAGGTAGGTTAGGTTCAAGTAAACGAGTGTGAAAGAAAAGTTCTAACAGCTGTGTATACTAGCAATGTTTTCAAACAAAAGGTAGGTAGGTACCTATTATTATTTCTTAACAAACAATCAATAATGTTTTACCTTTTTTTTCCAAAAAAAATCTTTATTTAATTCAATAATAATTACTTAGTCCACAAATTTTCAAATCCGCATCACAGGCTTCGTCAGGAGGACACAAAAACAGGTCAACCACAGGCTTCGTCACACAACAACCAATATTTACAAGAAGAAGTCCGCCCTACCTTTTGATTGAAAATATCCCATTTAGCTCATTTCATTACCTATAATTTTGACTACTTTGAGAATTTCTGACAATTTATAAATCAAGTTTTAAGTGTAGTACTTGCTTTTTGAAATTCTTTTTGTGTTAATGGAAGTGAAAAGAAGTAAATTCATTAAACAGCCAAAACTTAATATAATGATAGAATTTACCATTAATTGAAATATACTAAATTGTACTATGATTCATTGAGATATACATGAAAAATTAATACATAACTGTTTATTTTGTTTTGCATTACAATACTTATTAAAAATTTCTGACTAATTTCTACTTTTACTTTTATTTTAATTTTCTTTTTACACTAAATTTTACTACTTCTAATTTTCATTAATTCTTACTTACTCTACTTTGCATATGTAATTGCCTTTATTCTTCTACTATTACAAGTATAGAATATACAAAAAAGTTTTCAAACAATATTTATTTTATTATCAATCATCAGATAACTTATCTCCACCTAATCTTTCAGCTACATTGGACACAATAGAGCAACTAAAAGAAAGCGTCTCAAAATTAAAACTACCTAAAGAGCACACCCCGAGAATATAAAATGGCCGATAAAATTATTAATTTCTTTAAGAAGAAAAAGGCAGATGTTCAGTTCAAACAGGCGGGCCCTGGGCACAAGCTGAGCGAAGCTACGTTGAGTAGTCGAAGCTCTAATTCGGGGAGGAATGAGCCGGCGGCGCGGAGGACTGGGTTGACGGAGGAGAGTAAGACTGCCGCTGAAGCAGCGTTGGCCAGAATGCAGCAGCAGAGGAGTAAACCAGCATTCAACACATCTTATGCTGCTATACAGGTACATTTAAGCTGTTTATTGCAATAGAATGATAAAGGCATATAAGGAAGGAATGATTGCAATAGATCAATTTTTATTGATATTTTATGCTGTTGAATTAGGTAGTTAACCTAATTTTAAATATAAATGTGTAATTTTATTACAAAAAAAAAATAAACAAATTATACACTAGGTAATATTTGATTTATTTGAACAGAAAAAAGTACTTCTCTTCAGACTATGTTTTCCTTACAACAGTTCACACCCCACTCCAACATTGTGGTTTATGAGTTTTATAATAAACATCACACAAAAGCCGCTATTTGTCAGGTTTGCCGCACTTGCTAGGACTACATTTCACTTAGTTCTCAGTTTCGTTTGTTTGTTGAGCAGTGAACTATGATTCAGACGTATCAGCGCGAGCTGCCTATCTAAAACGAAATAATAAATAAATAAATAAATATTTTGGGGACAATCTTACACAAATCAACCTAACCCCAAACTAAGCAAAGCTTGTACTATGGGTGCTAGGCGACGATATACATACTTAGATAGATAAATACATACTTATATACATAGATAACATCCATAACTCAGGAACAAATATTTGAGATTAGCACACAAATAAATGCCCTTACCAGGATTCGAACCCGGGACCTCCAGCTTCGTAGGCAGGGTCACTACCAACTGGGCTATGGAGGCCGTCAATAATAATATGTATGAATATGTTTTCAAAAACAGTCATACTATATCGCATGCCTATCTATATTGTGTTTTAGGCGCAAGTTAAAAAGGAACTTGAAAACGAAGCGTCAACTTCAAAACCACAGGAACCAAAGCCGCATGGTGCAGTGCACAAGCTGACCTCGGAAGAGTTGATGTTGCCAAAAAATATGGCTACCAGTGGTGTGTTTTTTAGGTAAGTTTAATCGGTTTGTAAAGGTTTCTAACCAGAGGTGCTTCAGACAGGGTTCAAAAGGATAATTTCCAATGTTAGTTATCTTGATAATTATCGCGATAATTGTCTTGATTTTTATGTCTGATAATTATCGATTTGATAATAACCCAAAATTTGTTAAGCCAGAACGTACAAAAAATATGAGGATCGAATTTCGACACTATTATCTGGATAATTTCGGACCCCGGCCTCCGAGCACCTGAAGTATTCGGCAAATGTATGAAAAAAGCAACTCTTTGTTGACTTAATTTGTCGTAGGTATTTACTTCCGAACAGTTGGCCTGCAAAAGTAGGAATTAGGTCACTTAGCACTGAAAAGTGAAGAACCGCTGGTATAGATCATACATAAATCTAGTGTCCGAAGTCCTGTTTTCAATGAGTGGGCAAATATCGGCCGAGCGAAGAAGTAATATTATAATAGGGTGTACTAGACTACTAGTCAAATCAGTTACTCTGTAGGAAACGTCAAAGTTTATTATTTAAAGTGTTTAAAACTGAACTGTGACGTCACGACATACACCCCATTTTAATGTTGATAGTTTGTCCGGTTTCGGTTTCGTTGGTCCAGTCCGGTCCATAGTTGATCCGGTTTTTTTCTGGAAGCATTTAATTTAATTTACTTATCTGTAGGAAACAACCTGTTATCATCTCACTTTGGCAGATAGCTGCCTCCCACTCTTTTTAAATGGAACCGGTTAGCAAGGTATTAACTTATGTGCGTGAAGTGCCTGTGCTTTATCTAAAACATTATGTTAAATTTTTCAGGTGTCCAATGATCAATGATGAGATTTTAACAAAACAAGAATGGAAAGCGAAAATCAAAACGTTTTTGTATGAACAATTAGAGGAAGAGAGAGGACTGACAGCCTGTCTCATCATACAATCCTGTAACGATAATAGAGAAAAGGTAATGCAATGTTTGTTTCTCTTTTCAAATATTTATTCCGTGTTGTCTGAGAAATTAAATAGAACAGAAAAACAAAAGAGAAACGAAAACAAAGAAAGGCTGGGCATGGTTAAGTAGCATACATTAGTAAATTGAATAATAATTTAAAACAAAAAAAGAACCGACTTCACTTAGGATCTGCTATTCCAAGAGGAAGTGGCCGAGTTGCTGTAAAAAATAGTGAAATCACTATAGGTGTGCCTATAATAGTTGAAGAGTTCCCTCGATTTCTCCAGGATCCCATCATCAGACCCTGACTTGGTGACAATGGGACCATCTAGGGGTTATACCTGTTCGATTAAAAAAAAATTTTGAAAATCGGGTCACGATTCACGGAGATATGGAGTAACATACATACAAAAAAAAACATAATGATGATAAAAAAAAAAAGAAATTCAGTCGAATTGAGAACCTCCTCCTTTTTTGAAGTCGGTTAATAAATAAGATATACACAAACTAATAACAGCAGTCAGATTCAGATTTTTAAGTTTCTTAAGTTTATATTTGAGCGAAAAAATGTACCTACATATGCTGCTCCATTATTACCAGTTTAATAACCTTTGTATATTGGTTCCAGATTAAAACTTGCGTGGAAACGCTGTGTAAGTACCTAGAGAACATAGTTACTTATCCCGAAGAAGAGAAATACCAAAAGATCAGGATGTCTAACAGGCAAGTATTATGCATAAACATGTTCTACTTTCCAAATTCTCGAATGATACGGATTCTATCATGAACTTATTATCATTATTATTAAGAGCCAAGAGTGTCCCACTGCTGGGCAAAGGCCTCCCTCTCTTTCTTCCACGCATCCCGGTCTTGAGCAGTCTCCCACCAGTCACCCCGAAAGGCGTCAAGTTCGTCTCTCCATCGTTTCCTTGGTCTACCCTGACCCCGGGTTTTGTCTTGTGGGACCCATCTGGTGGTTATTTTAGCCCATAAGTTTTCCGGCATACGGCTGATGTGTCCAGCCCAGTCCCATTTTAGTTTGCCCGCTGTTTGAGCTACATCAGCTACCTTTGTTTTGGAACGTAGTATTGTATTTCACGCCAAAAATACAACGTTCCATGGCTCTTTGGCAAACCTTGAGGTTAGACTTAAATTTTTAGTTTGGTTGTTTTTACAAGATACAAGCCTTTTCTAAAGTAGTGACAAAATGAACTATTCTAATGTAAACTGCTTCAACGTTATACTAGAGTCGACTCAGTTTGAACCTTCTACACCAGCTACATTTCTTATTTGCAAAACAGCGATTGCTTGTAACCATTGCCATTTAATATGAAATCTAGCTTTATAGAAGGTTCACATTCCTTTAAGTTCGACCATATGATAAAGCGGCCATTTCTCATTTCAGAGCATTCACTGATCGCGTGCAACCAATCGAAGGCTCCATGGATCTATTACTAGCAGCTGGCTTCACTGAACAGACTCTGCCGAACCCTGAGGGGCAGGATGAGCAGTACCTGGTCTTCAACAAGGACAAAGTACCCAGCGTCGAGAGCTTGGTGGTACGTTACGGTATTAATTGTACCAAAGGCCTGTTGCCAAAAGTCGATAACTAAGCAAATCCGTATTTTCTTTCCATAATCGAACGAGCGGAGCGTAAGCGAAGCTAGTTCTTACAAACAACTTCTGGCTTCTGGGACGGCTTGGCATTTCGATGGCTTTTTGATTTTGGGAGTTTTTTCGACGATAACTTAGTAACGTTTTTCTGATCTTTATGAAATTTGTTGGGGTTGTAGCAGAGATGCATAAAATTTGAGAGTCCGTTTATGAGCTTGATCGATCAAGAGGTTGTGGACTTACAAGGCGAATATCTTCATATGGGTCTTGTTATATTGGTCAACTCCTTTGCAAGTAAATCGCGAGTTCTCAATTTGAGTTGGACTACTAATGTTACCTTAAAGCGAAACCAAAACATGACTGAAGCATGATGATGATTGCGATGATTTTATTTCAGACCCTGATAGACGCGCTTCGTTCCGCGGAACCAATCCCGCTGGAACTAGACCGCGGTCTACAAGTGCTGCTGCCATCGCAGGCCGTCACCAAGATGCAGCTACCACCGTCCTTCTATGCCTTGAAGCCGGAGGACATCAAGCGAGAACAGCAGCTAAGGTCAGTCATCACCCTAGCGCCAGTCCTGGCTTTGTGCCATATTTCAGACCCTAATAGACGCGGTGCCAGTACCGCTGGAACTAGACCGCGGTCTAAAAGTACTGCTACCATCGCAGGCCGTCACCAAGGTGCAGCTACCACTGTCCTTCTGTGCCTTGAAGCCGGAGGACATCAAGCGAGAACAGCAGCTAAGGTCAGTCATCACCCTAGCGTGTGTCCTGGCTTTGTGCCATATTTCAGACCCTAATAGACGCGGAGCCAGTACCGCTGGAACTAGACCGCGGTCTACAAGTACTGCTGCCATTGTAGACAGTTACGAAGGTGCAGCTACCACCGTCCTTTTATGCCTTGTAGCCGGAGGACATCAAGCGAGAACAGCAGCTAAAGTCATAGCGTGTGTTTCGGCTTTTGCTATTCGTTATTCAGACTAATGGCACATTTGCAGACTTAGCAAATCTCTGAGGCGGAACCGCGCCGCTGGTTTCGTTGTATAACCTAAGCGGAACGAGAGCGAAAGGAAGGTACAGTTTGAAGCTGGGAGACATTAATCGCGAACAGCAGCTAATGTCAGTTGCCATTCTCCTAGCGTTTGTCCTGGCTTTTTGCCATTCTTATTTCAGTGCTAACGGCTTTAGCACATCTCCGCAACAGCAGCAGCTGAGGTACATCTCTTAGCATTGTTCCGTATGGATTTGTATACTCGGATACTTAGATTGAAAAATTGAAAGGACGAAACTGGGTGTTGTAACACAGGGTTTACAACACCCAGTTTCGTCCTTTTACAGCTCGTCTTGATTTATATTGCAATGTTGCCCTTATACAATAGACTTTTTCGTTTGACATATCCAATGTATAACTAACTTTTTTTAGCGCCTTTATTTTGCACTTTTTTCCTAATTAGCATTCGCCAGTTGCTGTAACTTGGATAGTTAGGTGGAAATACAACTAATAGTATTTTTTTTTAACCAACATATATGTAAATTTAAACATTTACAGGACGGAGGCTATCGAGAAGATGCAGATGCTGCGAACTAAAGCGATGCGCGAGAAGGACGAGCTGCGCGACATGCGCAAGTACAAGTTCGCCATCATACGGGTTCGGTTCCCCGACGGGATACTCTTGCAGGTAACACTTCTGCATATTATTTTAATAATTTTATTTCCAAACAAACGTAGGCTACCTAGCTAAGGTAAATTTTCTGAATAAAACTGATTTCCGTCAGTCAAGTAACATATTTTTCCAAAAAAGTACTCGCAAGGTTAACTTTTACGGTTTAAAATAAGACGGCGAAGTTGATTGTCAAATTAAAATTTTAAAGTTACAGAAATTGCAGGCTCGATTTACGAGACATAAATGTTGCACACAAAATCCATTTATTTTAAGATACAAACTTAAAAAAAATTAACAGCCATACTAAAATAAAATAAAGGCAAGTCCTAAACAGCCGAAACAGAACATCGGTATTTATAATTTTTAAATGTTGGTACCGCGACTTTTTAGTTACCTCAAATAGCTTGCGGTAATTTCGGTAATTGCGTTAACTTCCAACTTTTTAATTTAAAAAGCAAAGTTGAGCGTGTACCGCGAACATAGAAAATTTAAGCTATATCTGTCTCTATCACTAAATGGCAAGCGATGGAGATGGAGATATATGATCCGAATCGAAATCCGATGTTCGTGTAGACTACCTAGACGTCATCATGATATACATTATTTATGTCAATATTGTTTGTTGTCCACCAACATACTGGAATTTAGCTGTTTTGCACCATTTTTGATAAAAGCACTAGGTATATTTTGGACTGCGCGAAGGGCCCATTGTAGGCTTCGTATTAAATTAAACGGACTCTTCCGATCCGTTTAAACATAATAATCAGTCAACAATGTGCTACGTTCGCCTCATCGACAAAAATGTACTATATTGCTGTTGTTGACAAGATTGTATAGGTATGTTGCCGGAAATAACAGTCACACTATATGGTAAGACACATCCATGACCCAACGCCCACGTTATCTCTTCTTACCCCGTTTTACGGTACATCAGTATGTATCACAGATAACCTCAACCACTATATAGATCATAAGTAACAACTCGGGGTCACCACGCATCTGTGCTCCCTCTAATTTTGTATGAGAGCGCGACCGCTTATTTCAATTGAGTTAACGTTTTTGATCATTATAGACCAGGCAATAAGGAGGTTGACCTCGCATTAATTCCTCAGACAAAAAAACCTTTACAGTATGATAAAGTGTCATGAGTAGATGGTGTATCAATGTTTTTCCAAAAAAAAAATATCCGTATTATTTTTACTGCAATAAGTTATTTCTTTTAATATTTTTTTTTTTGGAAATTCGTAAATATTATGTTAAAATATGATTAACATAACAACCACTGTTACAAACTTGACTGAGAAATTTTCCAAACAAAATGACGAGTGTCAACAGATATTTTTAAATAAAGATGACAGTTTTTATACTTTTTATTGACATTTTTTTGGAACTTTTCCTAGTATCTGGCAATGATCAAAAAAAGTCGTGTGGTGAAAAAAATATAGCCTGAGAAATATTCCAGTACAAATTATTAAGCTTTTTGTACATTTTGGTGAAAATACCAAAATTGGCATATGTTTTTTTTTTGGAAAAATTATGTTTGGTATTTGTTATGATCTATACTATATCCCAGCAAAAGAATCATCGACTGAGGAATTAATGCGAGGTCCCCATACTACGCACCGCCAGATTTCCCGGCCTATTACTCGTGTGAATTAAAATATCTACAAAAATCAAACGATAGAGGTGAACCTGTATTGTTATACTACAAATTGCTGTAGAATACTATTGAGATGTGCTGTTCGAATCGTGGAAATTTACGAATAAAATTGTGCTGATGTGTGGTGACCTCGTGCTCCCTGGTGTCTGTGTAGTTTAGGTGATGTATAACATTTTACCTTTTCAGGGCACATTTTCAGTCTACGAGCACTACAACGAAATCCACGACTTCGTCCGCCAAAACCTCGAATACGACCTGCCCTTCATCCTCAACACTCCCACAGGTCACAAGTTGACCCTCGACGAGGACGCCAATAAGACCCTTATAGACCTTCGACTGGTGCCGGCCACAGTGCTCATTTTCGCCTGGCATCCGTCGGTTATAGACGAGATCGATAGCAGCCCGAACAAGGATGTGTTTTTGAAACCTGAAGTTATGGTGTTGGTTAGTGAGATTTAGAATTAACCTTTTGAACGCCAAGCATCGGACGGAAATATCGTGCCCTCAGCGCCAGCGCTCAAGGTAAACCGGTTATATTTTGGACGTGATATCACGTCCTGGCGTTGACGGCACGATTTTTCGTGCGCGTGATATGACGCTTTTGGCGGTCAAAGGGTTAAATTGACAGACGTGTTGACGGAAACTTTTCAAAATTGCAGAAATTTTAGGATTTCAGAAACTTACAATGATGTATAGGGATTGAAACTGTCTGTATCTTAAATTTTAAACAGAAATATCCGAGAACATTTCTTATCTTTTTGCGAAGTTTCTGCAAATTTCGCATCTGTTGGCAGACGCTTAGAAACGTCTTAATGGAGTTCGATAGTAATTCCGAATGGTGTAAACAAACCTTCTGGTATTTTACCTCCTCTTTATTACAGTGTAATCACGCACTTATTTAATGACAAACATAGTTTGAAGTAATGTTATATTGCAATAATAAATAACAGTCTGTATTGTTTTCATGTCTCTGGCGTAAATATTTATTTATGTAAAATACATTACACCTTGCATTATTATAATAAACTTAATCTAGTGCAAATGCACCTACCTGTAATACCTCCTTAGCACTTTCTGACTCCTTCCACTAGATTATGTTTAGGGTTTCTGCTCGAGAATTCTCGAGGCGAGAAATCTCGAGAAATTTGTCCTTCGTCGAGACGGGAAAAAAAACCGCAATGCCTCGAGAATTCGAGAAATAAATCGCAAGAGCGATAAGTAAAAAAAACACGTGTTTAACACTTAATGCGTCTAGCTTAATGCTGTCTGTGCTCTGTGCTTAACCTGTCGGATGAGTGGGACTGTAGGACCGGATGTCCAGTCCAGAGTGGGGTCGCTAGAGCTGCGTTCTCGAGGGTAGATGTGGAAACCTAAGCGGCGAGTTGGCTATATTATATGTTTAAAGTCTAGTGACACCTCTCTACCCCCAGCCCCGCACCGGTGTTGCCCTTGAGCCATCTTTGATGTCGCTTTTTATGGGATCCCATCTTGCGGAGGGCGAGTCACCGTCTGCCGGAATTAAAATTGGATACCGTTTTATTAAGCAGGCGTCTGGTTCTTCACCCAATAGCCCAGCCCATACTATTCACCCAATAGCCTGGTACATTTTAGACTCCATTAACTGAATAGTCCTTACACCATGGCGGGCGCTGTCTCTGCGTGCGTCCCATGACACGGGCAAGGGCAGCATCCTTTTAGTGTATCACACTTTGGCTTTGGCTCCGCATACGCCTTCCAAAGGTCCGGAACACCATTGTTCCGTGGTCGGAAAAGACTTTCTAAAATTTCTCGAGATACTCGAGAATCTCGAGAAATCGTGTTCGAGAATTCCCGTGCCTCGAGAAATAAAAAAGGTCGAGAAACCAGAAACCCTAATTATGTTACTTAATTGTTATTAAATTAATGTGCACTTTGCACTCAACGCACTTTTATCTTTGTAACATAACAATATCCTAATGTACAGTCGACTACAAATACATGTATCCACTTGTGGACCTTATTACAATGTATCTCTTTTTAGTCGACTGTACATATTCGTTTGTATAATTGAGTTTTTGTTATTTATCAGTACATAACCGATTCTTCAGCGTTAGCAATCCCGAACTTTTAACATCATGTATTTTTATGCAGCCTACAATAAACAAATAAATGTTTAATTATTGTTATTTTAGAGGAAAGTATATAAGAATATAATCAAGAAATAACCTTTAAATTATCATCACCAAGTACTGAAGCTTGCATTTAAAGCCATATAAATATATACGCATGATGTGTAAAAATTCACTTGATATTCTAGGATCACTAGACCGTCCAATGTTGTTCAATCATGCGACCCTGTCATATAAATAGTAATATTGTTATAACATATTCTTAAAGCATTGAGAAGGAAAGCGGGACACTATTCATCTTCTACATAGAACAATAGCAGCTAAAATGGCAAAACTATAGAATCGTGAAAGAAAATCTAAAGTTCTATGGAGAACCATTTTACGAAGTGACAATAACGTGATTATCAGCACTGGGAATGGTGCGGAATTACACTCGTAGACATTATAATAGTCCTTGAGCCTGGGCCCATATTACCTATTATGATATCACTTTAAAATGTATGGCAACATAATAATGCAATGGGGTTGGCAACTGTCAACGGTTTGGCCAGATGGCGCCAGCATAGCTAGGTCCCTTTCACTAGTATTGTTGTATGGGATTTGGCTTAAAGGCTAGCCCATCCAGGGCAAAAATTTTTTAAAAAAAAAACCTGATTTTGACACTATTTGTAGGACTGACAGGGACCCAGCTATGCTGGCGCCATCTGTAAATACTTTCGACCGGCCAACCCCATTATCTACTGATCCTGACTCAGCACAATTTTTCCATTATGTTGTCATGCATTTTAAAGTGATGTCATGTTACGTAGGTAATATGGGCCCAGGCTTAAGGACTATAAACGTACGGCCACAATACTTCATGTAATTATGAGATTAACTGGATGGCGTTGCAAGTCATACGAAAAAACAAATATAAATGTCTAATTAATTGTCTATGGTTAGTCGAACTCGCGGAGCGTAAGCGAAGTTCTTACAAACAACTCCAGACCGAACTGTCACCTGGCTACTGGGAGGTCTCGGCATTTGGATGGCTTTTTGATTTCAATAGTTTGTCTGACGATAACTTTAGTAACGTTTTTCTGATCTTTATGAAATTTCTTGGGGCTGTAGCAGAGATACATAAAATTTGTAAGTTCGAATATGAGCAGGATCGATCAAGTGGTTATGGAGCTCGAAGGAGAAAAAAAATCCTCCTTAGGGTCTTGTTATATTGGTCAACTCATTTGCAAGTAAATCGTGAGTTCTCAGTTCGAGGCGGACTACTAGTTTATATTAAATTTGACCCGATATTTATTATTACATAGCAACAGCTAATTTATATGGTATTTTGTATATCGAGTTGTAAATTGGTCGAATAAATATTTAAAACAACGTTATAATGTCTTATCATTTTATTACAAAAACACTTAAAATAGTACATTAAAATCCTACAGTAAACATCACATACAAGGTATAACTCAATACGAACAAAACAGAACTATAGTCTACCTTTTACCATTTGACCGCCAAAGACAATCACGGGCACAGAAAGTCGTGCCCGCAACGCCAGGACGTGATATCACGTCCAAAATATAACCGGCTTGCCTTACGCGCGCGCTGGCGGCACGATTTTTCCATCCAATGCTTGGCGTTCAAAAGGTTAAATGTCATTCTCTTAACAAAAGTTTGTATACATGTAACATCGCGACTCCCAAGAATTCATACAGATAAATAGATGAACTATTTTCCATGCTGCATGAAGGAATGTAAAGGTTGGAATTCTATAGATGCTTGTGTGATCAAATACGTACTTTAAGGGGAAGGATTAAACTTTAGTATAACAATAATGAAATGCGCTCAATTAGATACTTGCTTGCAATTTCTTGCATGTTACCCAAAGAAGATCTTTCAAAGTGATTCTGCTGCACGACGTATAATACAGTCACCTTCAGATATATCGGAACTGCCAACGTGGTCACTATCTAAACAGCGCGCAGCGCCTGTCAAGGCGATATATAAAGTGCATGTTCAGATATTTTCGAGTACCGCGGCCGCTCCGATATATTTGATGGCGACTGTACTAGTACAGTAGATTGTCCTGAATTTGACATGTAGCTACAGACAAGAAAACGTTAGCTGTCATACGCTTTTAAAACAATAAAATACGGTTTTCAACGTGCTTTATATATCCGTGCAGACTAAGAATAAGTTTGAGACATATAATATGCATATCATAGGCTCGAACGCACCCATAGGATGATAAGCGATGTGCCAATCTTTCCCTCATATGTGGTAATGGCATCGGTAAACACGGGTACCATGGAGAGAGACAGTGAAACCGCCCTGTCCTGACCAGCGCGCCTAGCATATCTACACGTGTGGCGCGCGAGTTCATACTTCAAGCGCGACTCAAAGTATAAAGTGACAGGCGACAATGTAAGATATGTTAGCCCTACAGGAAAAAGTTTTTTAGAGCATTTTTTTATATCTTGTATTTACGAAACAGCAACATCCTCCTGCGGTTTCTCGGGCAGCTTGTTCTCGATGGTGAGAGACTTGGTGCAGTCCTCGGTCTTGTAGATGCCGACGAGCCGGTTGGAAACTTCGAACATGTTGTAGCGAAGCGAGATGATGATGAACTGCGCGTTTTTGGTGCGCTCCTGGAGTAAAATAAAATGTATATAAGGAAATCAAGTTTTTCAAAACCATACATAACTTTAACCCGCAAAAAGTGACCCATAATTACTCGGAAATTAGAGTCGAGTTTCCTTTGGTTCACATTTTAAGAAAAATGTCCTTTATAGCACTTACATATGGTTAAATTTCACTGTAATAAAATGTAAACAGAACTGCAGTGTTGAAGCGTCAGAAAATTGAGGAAGCCGGTCAGACTCGAATTCTATAGACGCTCCGGAACCAGACATGTTCTTATCGTAATGCAGTGCGAGCGAAACGATTATATGACAGACATGTTTGGACATGTCGGCACTCACCTTGATGTAGTTAGCCACGATGGACACGTTCTTGAAGTCCAGCGCAGCGTCGATCTCGTCCATGACGTAGAGAGGTGTGGGCTTGTAGTAGTACAGAGCGAAGCTAGGGTCTGACAGACATGTTGAGACATGTCTACACTTACCTTGATGTAGTTAGCCACGATGGAGACGTTTTTGAAGTCCAGCGCAGCATCGATCTCGTCCATGACATAGAGAGGTGTGAGCTTGTAATAGTACAGAGCGAAGCAAGGGTCTGACAGACATGTTGAGACATATCTACACTCACGTTGATGTAGTTAGCCACGATGGAGACGTTCTTGAAGTCCAGCGCAGCATCGATCTCGTCCATGACGTAGAGAGGTGTGGGCTTCTAGTAGCACAGAGCGAAGCAAGGGTCTGACAGACATGTTGACACATGTCTACACTCACCTTGATGTAGTTGGCCACAGTGTCCACGTTCTTGAAGTCGAGCGCGGCGTCGATCTCGTCCATGACGTAGAGTGGCGTGGGCTTGTAGGAGTGCAGAGCGAAGCGAGGTTCCGACAGACATTTTGAGACATGTCTATTCTCACCTTGATATAGTTAGCCACAATGGAGACGTTCTTGAAATCCAGCGCGGCATCAATCTCGTCCATGACGTAGAGAGGTGTGGGCTTGTAGTAATGCAGAGCGAAGACCAGCGCGAGCGAGGAGAGGGTCTTCTCTCCGCCTGAGAGATTTGAAATGTTCTTCCACGACTTGTTCGGGGGTCGGACGCTGGGGACACGTAAAAAGTCGGCGTGTCAAGTTTGCTTATAATGTTTCAACCATTTTATTTGTTAAGTGGAGCCCACACGTTTTTTATCGATATTTTACCAGTTTTGAATCGATATTCCTACATTTGCACTACAGATAGAATTATAGGGCAAAAGGCTATCGGTTTTTCAATCTTTTATCTACATTCTGTACAGCCACATTTTGAAATAAATGAGTACTTATTTTTTTACAATGGCGACAACAAACATGGCCAAAAAATACACCATTTTCGATATTCGAATGCTATATTGTCAAGGCAATAAAGTGCATGTTTAGATATTTTTTAGTACCTTGGCCGCTCCGATATATTTGATGGCGACTCTGCAACGTACAACGCAAACGCATTCCGCCAAATGGCACCTTTTCCATGTAGACTGTCACAAATGAAGTAATTTACCTGAATGTGATTCCCTCAGTGAAGGGATCCAGGGTGTCCACGAGCTCCAACTCGGCGTCTCCCCCGAGAGTTATCATCTGGTACATCTCTTTCAACTTCGCCGTTATTGTGTTGAACCCTGGAAAATTATTCTTGTGAATATTTAGAATATTGTAACAAATAGCGTGCTAGTAGTACACTAGTAGCTACTAGGTGGAGTGCATTTCCTCTTACATTTTCGGTATCTTTAGGTGGCTTTGACATAGATGGCGCAATCGACTTGAGCTTCAAAAAGTTTTTAGGCTGTGGCGGTCTTTATCTCTATATAGTCTCTGCCTGAGTCTTAAACTAGGAAAATTGGTAATACTATTTGTAGAGATTTGTGCCGATACTTCGTTACCTGCTAAGAAGTCGTTGGTGCGTCTCTTCTTGAGCTGGTCGTAGCCGTTGCGGACTTCGTTCCGCTGCGCCGTGATCTGGTCCAGCTCGGCCGCGCGCTTTATATACAACTCCTCTTTCGCTTTGTAGTCCTTTCCAACAATAATTTTGATATTAGACAACTTACTACATAAACTACTTTATTCCTGTTTTGAAGTTATTGCACACAATGTCACTTGTGTGAAAATTTGTAACATTTCAGCAAATAAGTGGATGTCATTTCCATAAATTAAAAATTAAACGACATAGACAAACCTGTTATATTAGTTTCAAAACTTTTACTAATACTTTAATGTACCAACTTGAAGCATATAAAGCAGTCAAGCGATTATCACCTGTATGTCCTGGATATTAGGGTTAAACTCGCCCAGTCAGCATTGCAAGTCGTTCTAGCAGGTTTTCAAAGGCCATACCTTCTAATTCTTCACCGGTGTAAGGCCAAAGGCTCGAGCGCCTCTTCGGCGAGTATAGATATTCCCAGATCTTCTAGCCAAGCGAGTCTCACCTGTATGGCCTGGAGATTAGGTTTAGCGTCGCCCAGCCGGCCCTGCTGCGCCGTCAGCCTCTCCCGCAGCTCGTCGACGGCCATGCCCTCGAGTTCCTCGGCGGTGTGTGTGGTGAGCGGCTCGGGAGGCTCGATGCCGGGTACGCCTTCGATTCCCGGGTCTTCTAGCTTCAGGTTTCTTAACTATAAAAAAGTTTTGATAATGTACATTATAAATTAAGTCGCTTAACTTAAAATTTTCTACCAGTCAACCTAAGGTCTAAGTCAAATAGATATAGTGGTGCAGGATAATCCAGGAACTGAAGTGTAAGGGACTATGGTAACTAATCTACGTTCTCAAAGTTTCGTATAGTAGTACCTAGTTCACAGCCGCCATCAAATATATCGAAGCGCGACAGGTTACAAAGAGTCTATTTTCAAGGCAATATGTTAGATATTTTTAGTACCTTGGCCGCTCCGATATATTTGATGGTGACGGTACCTTCCATATTGGCAGCTTAGGCAATATCCTAAAATAAACTAGAAAAGCTAACCAGACTGTGAAATTGTTTGTGTTATAACTAAGATCATAAAAACGTTACAAAAGTTAATGCGGAAGAAACATTCAAAATCAAATAGCCATAAAAATACTCGGACGTCCTAGTAGCCAGCTGCCAATGTGTCCGAGGTTGCCTGTAAGAACTTCGCTTCCCTCACTCGCTCGTTCGACAAAACTTACATCTCTTTCCATCTGCGGCATCTTGGCCTTGAAGTCGACGATGCTCTTCTCCATCTTGGTGACGTTATTCTTGGCTTCTAGCTGCTCACTCTTGTACTTGTTCACCTTGGCCTGGAGGGCTGCTATCTCTTTCTTGAGCTCGGAGAAGGCGTCCGTGCCGTCGGAGATTTGTTCATCGAGCTAGAAACAAAGATTTTTTTTGTAAGCACTAAATAGCAAAACCAATAAATATGGCAAAACACTGAAATATTATTGATTACGTTTTTGCGACAATAAAATCCGAAACTCCGAGTTGTTAGGATTTAGTGTGTCTTACATATTAATTGTTTTAGATCATATATCTGCCTTTTAAGCAACGTATTATTATGCCTCTGCAACAGAATTGCCAGAGCCGTTAAACGACCTCGCTTTACTCGCGTAGAGCGGAGTTTAAGAAAGTCACTGCACGGGACAAACGCTAGAAAGATGATGATGAACGTACCTCTTCAATAAACTTCTGGAGCTCGGCGCTGTCCAGCGTGAGCTGTTTTTTCTCGCTGTTCCAGGTCTCCAGCTTCTTCTCGTTCTCCACCAGGTCTGCTTCCATCTGTGCGATCTTGTCTTTAGATTTTTTTGCATTTCTGTAAACATATTACATTTTAATTTTATTAACTAGTTTTGTCTGAAGAAGGTGGTAAGATTGTTCTGTCTGTAATAGACTGATGTAGATTTAGATGACATTTTAGTTCTTTCGTACAGGAGACATATTGCATGTCCCTAAAAACAACGTCAAGAGTGATGGGCTATCACCCTGTATGTACAACTATAAGACTAACAGCAACGCCGTCGGAATCTAATGCACTCACATTACAAGCATTTAAATATGATGTACTGTTCAAATCGGATTAATTTCACCAAAGGAACTATCACGGAATTACTACACAATAACCGACCTTATGCTAGTGCTAATAGCGGCCCTTAACTTAGTAGTCTCGCTTAGTCTAAAGAGTATAGATCCTTTACTATTTTCTCTTTTGCTTTTTTGCGATGAGAGGGTTTAACGCTATCAGTTAGCTTGCCTTTCCACTTAGGTGAATATTACAGAAGACGTGCGGGGATCAACTAATAGAATCATCCACGCCTCAGTGGAAAGGCGGCCTTAAGCGTGCCAATGTTAGTAGTCTCTCAAATACACGTTAAAGGAAAGTCCACCATTTGCTAATGTTAATAACGACCATGAGCGTTGACCCTACCTTACTTAATGTACTGGCAAGTATATAACAAGACAATGTTAAAGGAAAACCGACCTTTTGCTAGTGTTAATAGCGACCCTGAGTTTGGTGATCTCGGAGGACACCTTGTCGATCTTCTTGGACAGGTCGTCGACGGTCTTCTGCAGTTCCTTGACCTTGCCGCCGGCGACGGCCGCGATCTGAGCGTCGACGCCGTGCACTTCTTTCTCCACCTGGATTTGTGATGGGTTACGTTATAGTCGACGCTAAAGACATATCCTCCTGCGGCCCAGCCATACAAATGAAAAATCGAAAACTTGCCACTGAAATCTAAACCAAGAACACAAAGAAACAGAGTCGATTTTATTTTGTTTCAAAATCGTACGCTACAAAACAAATGCAACTCTATGGAAATAGAATGGATGATTCAAATTATATCGAAGACAATAAGTACTAGAAGTAGGACCTTGGGCCTTACGAGGATATTTACACTTTTGCACCTTACGTCTTAGTAATAAGGTGCATTATTGTAAGCAGGTTTTGACGTCGACTATACATTCAGAAATAATAATACGAGAAATGTTTAATAAACTACTACTATAGTTCACTCTTTAACTTATCTGCCGAAAAACTTTGAATCCATTTACTATTTTGTGCATAGTATAACTTCCTTACAGGCCTCGAAACGATGGAAAACAAGGTAGTTTCTTTAGATTTACGTGATACTAAAAGCTACAATTAATGTTTGATTATTGTCCTACCGCAATTTGAAACAAGTCCTTACCTCTCCAGCGTCACGTTTGGCCTGGTCCAGCTTCTCCTTGGCCTCCTCCACGGCAGCTTCAAGTTGGGCTTTCTGCGCCTCGTCCACCCGTGACGACGCAGCCTTGCTCTCTTGTTGTCGTATTTGATTCTGTTCACAAAATATATTTTACATTACAAGTAAATCCCAAACCATTTTTTGGTACACAGTTTTATCGCTGCCTGTTAGCATTGTCATGTAAACTACGGAAGTATACCAAAATCGGACACCGGGAAGTGGTTGAAATTTAACTTACAACATTTGATGCGTAAATGACACAAACAAATATACGGGATCAAGCTAAATAAAACTGCGCATCCTAGTGTACGTCAACTATCATGTAACCTCGTCTCTCTCTGTGTTATCGTTGTTTGAGGTGTGCAATAAATAATTATTACACTGTATTGTAAAACTACCCAACGTTTGCTAATACATAATTCAGTAAAAAATATCTAGTGCTTTAGTTTGCAGTTTTTTCCTAATTGATCCTCAACCAGGAAGCTGGGTCTTAGTTACTACACAACAACAAACTCAAGAAAATTATAGCCTAACAAAAAAAAACAATTACTTGTAAGAGCGGCACTTGTTCGGCCAGACTCTTCAACTCGAAGCTGAGCTTGTTGAGCGTGGACTTCCCCTCTCGAGTGCTTCGCTGCAGCGCTACCACGTTCTCCTCTATCACGCTGTGCTCGCCGCGCAACGCTGATAATCTGCAAGTTTAATCACATAGGGAAAAGTTTTAAAATAATATCCTTTCAACAAATAGCATTTATTTCGGTAAGATTTCTCTCAGCCGAATACACTACAACTCAACAAACTAAACCAAAGCGCGACCTCAGTAGCACTTAATAATCTGTATATTTTTAACCGACTTCAAAAAAGAAGGAGGTTCTCAATTCGATTGATTTTTTTATCTTTTTTTTTGTATGTATGTTACTCGATATCTCCGTGAATCGTGAACCGATTTTCAAATATATTTTTTTTAATCGAACGGGTATAACCCCGAGATGGTCCCATTGTCACCAAGTCGGGGTCTGATGATGGGATCCTGGAGAAATCGAGGGAACTCTTCAACTATTATAGGCACACCTATAGTGATTTCACTATTTTTACAGCAACTCGGCCACTTCCTCTTGGAATAGCGGATCCTAAGTGGAGTCGGTTCTTATTTTGTTTAAAATTATTTCATTATATGTATATGTAGTGTTGTGAGGAAGGTTGTCTGGAAGAGATCGCTTTTAGCGATAAGACCGCCAATTGTTTAACCGCTGCTTTAATTGTGTAACTAGTATGTTGTGTTTCTTTATTTTGTGGTGTGCAATAATAGTACATTACGCACCTAGCGCGGTAAAATAAAGAACGGCTCAGATCGCGGATATTTGTGACCCGAACCGAAGTTAAGGGCCATAAATCCCTGAAATCTGAGGCCTTCTTTATTACCGCTCGTGGTGCGTACACAATTTTACGTCTTCTCGTGGGTGTGAAGTGAGATTTGCCGCTGCGCCCGTTGGCGGCAAATCTCACTTACCGCCCAGAGTGACGTAAAGAGTATTTATGTTATGTTATGTTGTGCACTGATATTGAGTCTATTTACCTTTCTTCGAGCGCAGCCAGGCGGTCTTCATTGGCCTTTAGAACCCGCGGGTCCTGTTCATTAGTATCCTGTTGTACTGAGCTGCCCATGCGACCTCGGGACATCGTGCGACCGCCACCCGACATGGTACCTGAACGATAATATAATAGATGTACGTTATACTTATACTTAAGAAAAGGCTGAGCTTTCTAGGCTGAAATGAGGAGTGGAGAACGCGGGGCCCTTCTAGTTCCTTAACTTTAGTTGTTCTATAAAAGTTTTCAATAAATGATAGAACTCAAATCGAGTTTCTTTTTTTGAGATCCTCTGTTTGACCTATGAAAGGACCGGTGCATTAGGGTGTGATAAGGATCAGTTTTGCCATAAAATCTAGAGGTAAACATAAAAACGGATCTAAAGTAAATTTTCGAAAAACGTCTAAAATTTTGATCGATTTAAATAAAAATTACGGAATATCTTCGGAGATCTTTTTTCCATATCGGCTTGAGATCTAGAAGTTGTCCATCCATATATATAGATGTTAAAACTCACCGGATATCTCGATGACCTCGCCGGCTAACGTCACGACACGGTGTCGTTGCCGGCCGTACGCTGTACGCCACGCCTGATCGAGCGAGTCCGCTACGAGCAGTAGAATACTCACCGGATATCTCGATAACCTCGCCGGCTAACGTCACGACACGGTGTCGTTGCCGGCCGTACGCTGTACGCCACGCCTGATCGAGCGAGTCCGCTACGAGCAGTAGAATACTCACCGGATATCTCGATGACCTCGCCGGCTAACGTCACGACACGGTGTCGTTGCCGGCCGTACGCTGTACGCCACGCCTGATCGAGCGAGTCCGCTACGAGCAGTAGAATACTCACCGGATATCTCGATGACCTCGCCGGCTAACGTCACGACACGGTGTCGTTGCCGGCCGTACGCTGTACGCCACGCCTGATCGAGCGAGTCCGCTACGAGCAGTAGAATACTCACCGGATATCTCGATGACCTCGCCGGCTAACGTCACGACACGGTGTCGTTGCCGGCCGTACGCTGTACGCCACGCCTGATCGAGCGAGTCCGCTACGAGCAGTAGAATACTCACCGGATATCTCGATGACCTCGCCGGCTAACGTCACGACACGGTGTCGTTGCCGGCCGTACGCTGTACGCCACGCCTGATCGAGCGAGTCCGCTACGAGCAGTAGAATACTCACCGGATATCTCGATGACCTCGCCGGCTAACGTCACGACACGGTGTCGTTGCCGGCCGTACGCTGTACGCCACGCCTGATCGAGCGAGTCCGCTACGAGCAGTAGAATACTCACCGGATATCTCGATGACCTCGCCGGCTAACGTCACGACACGGTTTCGTTGCCGGCCGTACGCTGTACGCCACGCCTGATCGAGCGAGTCCGCTACGAGCAGTAGAATACTCACCGGATATCTCGATGACCTCGCCGGCTAACGTCACGACACGGTGTCGTTGCCGGCCGTACGCTGTACGCCACGCCTGATCGAGCGAGTCCGCTACGAGCAGTAGAATACTCACCGGATATCTCGATAACCTCGCCGGCTAACGTCACGACACGGTGTCGTTGCCGGCCGTACGCGATGCGGCGCGCCTGGTCGAGAGAGTCCGCTACGAGAGTGTCACGCAACGCGAAGTAGAACGCGGGCAGCATGCGTTCGTCTCGCACTGTGATCAGGTCGAAGAGACGCGGCACGTTTTCTGGGCTGCAATAACAGGAAAATAATTCATATTACCGGTGGTAGTTTCTTTTCTCTCTGACGTTCATAAGTGCATTGTAATGTGCCTAAATTGAAGAACAAATATCTTTTATCTTTTATCTTTTATTAATAGTCGTATTATAAATGCGAAAGTGTGTCTGTCTGTTTATATGTCTGCCTGTTACCTCTTCACACTTTTTTTTTCTTTTTCTATGTTTTAAAAATCCAGACCCCGCGAAGGCTACGGGCGGCTGGATTCGTTTAAGGCTATAATGTCTTATTTCTTATAAAAATTGGTGCAATGATTTAGATGAAGTGGAAAATGAATGATGAATGGATGATTTAAGTACCGTTAAACTTTTTAAGACTATTGACTATAGTGGTGGTGAGTTTACAGAATGATTCCAGTGTCGTTTCTTTTTTGATGAGGTCCTGGAGGTTACACGGGTCAATTTGGAGGCTGTGGCAGATGATCTCATGGTCCAGTCGTGGGTTGGTGAATTTCGGGCAAGTTCTAATTAGATGGTCTATGGATTGTGAGGAGCTTCCATCGCAAGGACAAAGGTCGTCGGGAGTAATTTTGAAACGGTAGAGATAAGTTTTGTGGTATCCATGGACCTCTTCACGCTTAAACCGCAGAACTAATAAATAAATAGCTGTTTGGTGAAGAAAACCATATTTTTTAAGCCAGGCAAAGTTGTGTATCGTAGGCAAAGTTGTAGCAGTTGACGGTACTAACAATGTTTTCTTAGTTCTGTAGTCGAGGTGCTGTATCTTCTCCAGCGTGATGCAGGTCGCGCGGCCGATGTCGTGACGACGCAGGTGGTCGAGCGCGGCCTGCGCGGTCTTAACCGTGTCCACCACGATATTATCCAACGGCCCGCAGCAAGTCGATATGGCTACGTCGTATTTTGGATCTATTCCTCCTAAGTCGCCCTGGGAAAAAAAACGGTCTTACACATCACATCACATGCCATATCCGTAAGCATAATATAGAATTGCAAGTACGTGGTTTTATATTGATTATATCATGATGGTTATATGTAATCTTTTCCCCGGCGCCGCCTTTTGATTGGATATCAGTCACTAATACCAACTTTAATATGTCGATTATACTTATTCTAAATGTGAAATACTTTAGGTCGAACTACACGGGTTGCGTATGCGTGTACGCAACCCGTGTCCCTCTGCGTTGTAAAATAAGAATTCTCATAAGATATGTCACAGCGCAAGCGCACGCACACGTTACGCACCCTCACGCAGTTGGTGTGGCTCGGTCTTTAGGGCCGTTTGTACCACGTACCATTAACGAACTGGTCAACGTTAAATATGGCGGTGCCGCAGCTGTAAATTTTTTCATACAAGAAAGTTTTAACGATGTCGATGATGTTGACAGACGGTTTGGTATAACTAGGCTTTAATGTTAGGGAAAATGAACGCCATTGTGATTTTTAAATACTGTTTGAAATAGCAAGTGAACTTACAAGCCTTCCGAAGATGCCGGGCATTTTACCCTTTTTCTTCTCGCTCATGAGTGAGTCCAGCACTCTGCCGCGCGACCGATTAGCGTTGAGCGCCGCTCGCGATTCTTCTAACTGCGCCCTGAAACACAAAAGATCAATTAATATTAATTACTTTGTTTTATTCTTTATTTAAACATCGCTGGTTGACAGCAGACATGATAGTCAGCCGTTACTGTAGATGCCTATGAGAGACTACGAATTTAACTGTTAAGGGCCGATACGCTTCCACATGCTTTTCAAAATGCGTGTTGCATGTCCTTAGAAAGCTATAGTAAGTAGAAATTTGTTAGAAATATGCGGAATAAATGCAAGCTCCGTATTTATTCGGCTAGGCTCCCGTGCTGGAACATAACCATGACTAAAATAGATCTTGTCACCGTGGTTAGGTCTACATACAAAGCTGGAATCAAATCAGCTATCAGCTGAAAACCCTTTCCCTCAAACTTCTCGCTTCTGTAAGCACAGTTGATTCCTGCTGCTTCATGTTCCGCAGCTGCGACTGCAAGTCTGTGAGCTGCTTCTTGTTGGTTGGCACCGAAGACGCGAGTTCTTGTAAACTACTAAACATCTTACCTCAAACTTCTTGCTTCTGTCAGCACAGTTGATTCCTCCTGCTTCATGTTCCGCAGCTGCGACTGCAAGTCCGTAAGCTGCTTCTCGTTGGTTGGCACCGAAGACGCAAGTTCTTGTAAACTACTAAACATCTTACCTCAAACTTCTTGCTTCTGTCAGCACAGTTGATTCCTCCTGCTTCATGTTCCGCAGCTGCGACTGCAAGTCCGTGAGCTGCTTTTCGTTGGTTGGCACCGAAGACGCGAGCTCTTCTTGTAAACTACAGAACAATATAGTGAAGTGATGGTTAATTTGCGATTAAATACTACGCTTCTCATTTTTTTACGGTGTACAATTCTGTTGGTTCTCAAAACACAATCCTGGCAAAAAATTCTCGCTGATCTCTGGCGGAAACGAATGTCGACGATGAGTTTGTCAACCCATACACAACAAAAACAGTTGTAGCAAGAGTGAAGGCGCTACCGAAATAAGGCTACTTACGTTTTCTTCTCGGTCAAGTCTCTAGTCGCCTTCTCGTAGCTCTCTCTCATTTTCTCCAGCTTCTCCGTCTCTTTCGTCTCGGTGCTGAGATATATCTTGAGCTCGGACTCCCTCAGTTTGAAGTTCTTGTTGGCCTCGTCGACGATCCGCTTTAGTTCTATCATCTTTGCTTGCAGCTTGTCCTTTGTTTCCTGGAGACCTTGCGTTTTAGATCTAAATGGGAACAAACATTTATTTTTAACTGGAAAAAAATAACAGACGCTCTTAAAAAAAGTTTCAGATTTAAGTATGATATGAAATTTTTAAGCTTATTACTTTACCTAGTGCATTTTAGCAGAATGATCGAATCACGCATCATGCATTTTAACATTAATAAAAACAAAGACAAAAAGTTGTAATTATCTTATGTCATCTTTAGAAAATGTACAAAAAACTGATTATTACAATCGCGCTATATAGAGGGACAGCCCAAACCGGTGTAGAAAAGCCTTGAAAGAAAGAAAAATCCCTTAAATACTGTAGCGCTCCACTAACAAAATTAGAAATCCATCCTAAACTGGTGAATAAGGGCTTGAAAGTGGTCGGAAAGTTGCCCATTCCTATAGGATCGGGATAAGAAATGTCAGGAAAATAAGCGACTTACCTGACGCTGGCCATGACCGTCTGCAGTTCCTCTTCAGCCTTCACCTTGTTCTCGCGATGTCTGGCCAGCAGACTCTCGCAGTCCTCTATTTCTTTAGCGTTCTTTTCTGGCACCTAAAAATTTATGAATTGTATTGTAAAGAGTGCTCTTCTTAATGTACACAACTTCCAACGTACATGTTGATAAGGGCATTTGCCTATCTAAGAGCAGTTCAGATTATGCAACTTTAAAGCATGTGTATTGTTGTATCCATAACACACAAAATATCGTAAATCATTAGCCATATAACCGTGATTTCCTTGTCACATCATTTTTAAATCCATATGGAACACAGAATAGAATCAACTCCTTATATGCGAATGCGTGATAAAATCTCTACTCCATTCACATATTCGACCGTTCACATCAACATCGACTTATCCACCAGCATCTCGTTTCAGCGTTTTGGTAATAAACAAAACAGGTGACCAAACATAAACCTTATTGTTCCGAGATAAATGTAACTATTTGTACCCACCAGCTCCAACTCAATGAGTTTCCCCTTCTCCTGCTCGACGAGGGTCTCGAGATTCTTCTTCTTCTTGTTGCCCTGTGTGATATCCGCTTGTGTGGTGACCGTCTTCTTCTTGCACACGGACAGCTTCTGGCTGAACTCCTCCTTCTTCTTCGATAAGTCGTCGTATTTCCTACATAAGTTGATGTAATGAGTTTAAGCTATAGAAGCCTACAATAAAACCAGCGTTACACCCCACCCATGATAAAAATAAAGTTCAGTTGATTTATTTTAAAATTTTTGTTGTCTCGAGATTAAAGTTTGATTTAGAATATTTAGATTCTTGCCAGGCCAAGATAAAAACAGACGGAAGAAATACAACGACATAGCTAACAACTCAACAACAACTCTTCAAAGTTTTTTCAGTCGCACCAAGCCATATAACCCTAATATCAGCTGAATTTAAATACCCAGGACCTAGGATAGAATGTCCTGGCGAAGATTGATTAGGAGTCTACTCCGACTGGAATGGGACAAGACGAGGACAAAGAAGATCAGCTTTAAATGAGTCATTATTTAAATGAAATGAGGATGAAATTATATAAATTATGTACTTAGTTCCATTGCTGAGTACCGCAGTCTTCTCGTTGAGGGTCTCCTGAGCCGTGTTCACTTTCCCCTCTATCTCGGCCAACGCGGCCAGCAACTCGTTCAGCAATTGCGTTTTCCCCTCGATCAGCTTATTGGTTTCGTGACTGTAAACAAACACTAAACTGTAATGATCTATGGTCTTATAAAGACGCAGATAAGGCAAGTATACTTTACATCTACTTTGAAGTGTATTTCGCGTCCTCTCGATGACGACGGTACATTATTTTATTGACCTGCACATAGTTCACCTCTTGTTCATAGTTGTTAGATAGGTGTAGCTCGGGGGTACAACTCACATGTATTCTACAACAGAGTATAACGTTTCACACGAAGGTTTTGTCCATCAGTTTCAGTGCCTATCTGATGTCCATCGATCTCACCCAGTACATGATTCACATTTGGTTCATGTTTGTTAGATAGTAAAATTACAACTCAGATGTATTTCTGCACTTTCTGCAGCTAAGTATTTCTGGTCCTAACAACGACACCGTTGCTAAGGATAGGTACGATGTATAATCTATTCCAGTGTCTCTCTCCCTTCCTTGAATAGCACCTTTGGTTGATAGTTGTTAGATAGGAAAAATTACTCGCATGTATTTCTGCAGCAGAGTATTTCTGGTTCTGGTCCTAAAATGACGACGACGTTGGTGAGGATAGGTAGTTCATCTATTCCAGTGTCTCTCTCCCTTCCACGACCAGTATTTGGTTCACCTTTGTCTAATGGTTGATAGATAGGGGAAGTAACTCACATGTATTTCTGCAGCAGGGTATTCCTGGTTCTAACCACGACGTTGGTGAGGTTCATCTGCTCAACCGCCTCTCTCATCGGAGCTTCCAGCTGAGCTTTTTCTGCCTCAACCAGCCTCACCCGGTTCAGTTTCTCTTTGCGAAGTTCGCTGAACTCTTCTACTTTCACGAGCAGCTGTTCTAAAGGCACCTTTAAAACAAGAATCGTGATTAGGGATTGAACTATGAAACTATAACGTATCTCATTCTCATTACCGAAATAAAAAATAAATTCATTATTGGTAAAAGGATATAGGGTGGATTTTTTAAATGAGTCACAAAGAGTATCTTTCAGATCCCGTGCCGATACACGAAAAATGATCTTGGAAGGTTTACTCTAACTTTAGAAATGTTCAAATTTTGGAATGGTTTTTTTAAATAATTTCAGCGGATCTGTTCTTGATCTGGTACATGCCCATATTGATCTGAAGTTTAAATACCTTAACCGTACGCCTCCAAAAGTGTACGATTATGGCGAAGGTAGGGAAGCATTTAACTTACCTTATACCTAGACGTCCCGATTATGTCTTCCAAATACTCCAACATCCCAGATTCATGCTCAGTTTGAGCTTTAGGTTTCATCATCGCAATTTGTTCGACTTCTCCCTACAAAACACAAAAGTTTATATGAAAAGATGTATTACCTACTGAACCAGGATTAGAATAGGATTAGAGTTGACTGATCTACCAAAGACTTACGATAAAATTAGTATCGGTTAACAGCTATATCAACTGTATTCTCATCGCGGTCCAGTAACACCTAAGCAATTTAAATTAAGTGAATGACTTTTGTACGTGAATTCATGTTAACCTGCGTAGCAAGGCCACTTGTAACTCGTACAGTCAGCAGCAGAAGTTGCTAAGTGGGTGAGGTGTTCAGAATTACCTGGACACGATCTTATTTTCTTAAAAATAAAGTCGTGTCAAGCTTATTTTGAATACCTCACCCGCTTAGCTAATTCTGTTGCTGACTGCACGACCCACTGCGCAAAATACAGTAGCAAAGAGAAATCCCCTAACATGATGGTTCGATTATCTTCTTATCATCATAGGGAGGGAACCGTTGCCAGTGCTAGAAATCTTTAGGAGAGGCCTATGTCGATGGAGATGGAGAAGCGATATAAAAATGAAGAAAGAAACATTACCTGCAGAATAAGGAACCGGTTGTGGTCCAGGTCGATGCCGTGCGAGTTGAGCATCTTGGCCACCTCCTTGAACTGCACCTTCCGTCCGTCCAGCGTGTAGTAGGACGAGTTGTTGGAGAACGCCGTGCGGGACACCACTATCTCGCTGTTCGGCACCACGGTGAAATCCTCGCCTTCCTGTGAGCAAATAGAGGAACGTTTAAGTAAAACCGTTCCTCGAATCGGACAAGCCACGCCCATTCGTTAGAGATACGTTAATGGCTCCCGTGCACGAAAGAAAGAGATGCAGCGCTCTTAAGGATCAGACTTTTTGACTAAACTACGGTAAATAAGCGAATCTATAAAGTTTTGTCTAATTTGTTTCTGTGACTTTTTAGATAAATCAGAATACCATATTTTTTACTTAGTTATATTGCTTAATCTCTTAAAGTTAAACTCGCTTAAAGTTAATCTCTTAAAGCTAAAGTCCCAACTTCGGTTTTTTTTTCTATCGAGGCAACTTTCAGCAATTGTGTTTCGGCTTGTGCCAAAAACAAATATATATTCGAAAATAAATTCAGTCACTTTTCCCGTTTAGTCACTAGAGTGTTTGAAAAAACCTATAATTTTTCAAAGTAGCCCCTTAATGCATTGTATTAAAGTTGGATCGTCTCGAAACGTGTTTTAAAGTAGTAGTTATTATAACATACAACACAAATGTTGGTGTGATGTTAATCTTAACATGCTTCATCGCCTCGATTATGGCATTTCTTTATTAAGAAGTATGAGAATACAATGTCATTACTATTTGTGTTTTTTTATTTGTGAAATAATCACGACACGTCGTTGTCACTCTACGAAGCATTTTCGCTACATAGCGGGAAACCCGTGCTATCAGCTACGGCGTAGCGCTACGCGCGTAACATAACTGGTTATGAATGTGTTTAACACTGTAGTTTTTAAGCCCTTACTAAATATGGAAAACCATTTGGAAAAAAGCGAAGCAAGGCTTAAGAAAAGGTATAGTGAAATTCAAGATCTTGGGTCCCTTTAATATCAGTATTCATTTGATACCCAAGAAGTATCAAACTTATTATTACTCATAATGTTTTATTTTTTAAAGGAGGAGGAGGGGGAGGGGGATAGAATTAGTGAAGGTTATTTTTTTCTAAGACTTAAAGGTTTTCTTTTTGTTAGAACATGATTAACATGAATAAAAAAACTTCGCACTTGTTCCATCATTTATTACAACCATCAAAAACAATCGCTTAAGTTCGCCTATAGTACGATTACATTTTTAAAGTATCACTAAGGCGGCTATCACACAGCTGCGCATGCGGCGACGGCGGCGTGCGAGCGAGATAGCGCTCTGCACGTGTATAGCGCTGTCTCGTTCACCTATTCGGTTGCGGCGTCAGTGCGTAACTGAGCTGCGGTAAAGTGCGCAAACGCAAACTCAAGCTCCCAGTTAAGGCCGTTCCTCGATTCGGACAAGCCACGCCCATCCGTAAGAGACACGTTTATGGCTCCCGTGCACGAAAGAAAGAGATGTAGCGCTCTTAGGGATCAGACTTTTTGACTAAACTACGATAAATAAGCGAATCTATAAAGTTTTGTCTAATTTTGCTTCTGTGACTTTTTAGATAAACCAGAATACCATATTTGTTACTAAGTTATATTGCTTAATCTCTTATAGTTTACGTAAGCTGAGAAAAATAAGGGGAAAAAGGACCCAACTTCGGATTTTTTTTCTATCGAGGCAACTTTCAGCAATCGTGTTTCGGCTTGTGCCAAAAACAAGAGTATATAGTCTAATAATATATATTCGAAAATAAATTCAGTCCCTTTTTCTGTTTAGGCACTAGAGCGTTTGAAAAAACCTATTATTTTTCAAAGTAGCCCCTTAAGGCTGGCGTCCACTAGACCCGCCGAGGCGAATCGAATCGAATCGCAATAATTCGCCTCCTACATTTTCTATGCAACTGCGTCCATTGACGAAGAACCGCGGCGCGCCGATTCCAATCTACCGCGCGCATTGCTCGTCAGGCGAATTACTGCGGCTACGCGTTTCGATTCGCCTCGGCGAGTCTAGTGGACGCCAGCCTTTAGCGTGGTCGGAACATCGACATTATTGATCAAAGTTGATAATCCAAGCACGGCCCATCATGGTATATGTACCAATCATGCATGTTAGGGTGTCGGCACTTGTACTCGCAGATGCTATTGTACGTTTCCCCGTCGTTGGCGCAGAACGTGTACTCCGGTTTGCAGCCGCATAGGCGGTCGGGCACTCCTTCCGATCGCACGCGCCCTGGCAGCTCTTCATCTATGCGATCGTCGAACGTATAATACTCATCTGGCGCACGCGCGGCCGCCACTAGGCCTAGCAGGGCCACTGAAAAATAAGGATTAAATAGCAAAACATGTTTACCTATTTCATTGAATGGTTACAATATTAGTCAAATTAAGTTATTGGTACTACTTATAATCTTAAATCTGGGTCTTTCATCCAACGAGTTCGACCAATAGCAAAAATGTAAATGTAGAACTTTATATTGATTATGTTACGTGTAAATCAGCTACAAAAATAAACTAATCTCTGTGTACAAACAGCAACGCACCTAACTGACCATCGATTCAATTAGTTGGTCAGTTAACAGTGCTGGCGATGGTATGAGAAGATAGAAAGGATGGCCACAAGGAGAGCGGCAAATGATGTAAAGATGGACGAACAGTCAACCCACGGCAGACTTGCTTAACGTCCTAAACAGAAGAAGAGTTAAAATAAAAATAACATGGGCAGGACGAAAAAAAAATTCTAGAAATATTATACTTACTGAGCACTATAATAGACTTCATGTTCAGCTCGAGTACTGCGCGAGTCTAAAAATTGTTATCTGTTTTTATAGCTATTTAGCTCTATCGCTATCAGTTGTTATTCTAAATTACATACAACTCCTACAAGCACATTAAATGCGCTCAAAAGATAAAAATGATCAGATGAAAACTGTCATATTTGTTCCGATAATATTGAAGATTGTATATTTTCATAAGCTGCAATTCACAGCAAACGGCCGGCGTCGGTGCGCGTCTCCTCACCATCCTTTACCTCATGTCATGACAAAAAAATGCTGAGTTTAGAACACTTTTACACGCTAAAATAGAGTTGAAAGTAATATAGGGCATAAAAGGCTTCATAAGCAGTAAGGGAGGTCACGCATTGCTACTTTAAATGGTTCTCTATCTTTTCGCCGAAAGTCATATTGCCAAATTTCACTTGCCAACCAACTTTTCGCAGAAGTTTCATTTGGCCGAATTTCATTTCCCAACTTTACATAATCCAACCTAACCTAACCCAACCTAGTAGGCAATTTTCATTTCCCAACTATGGGGTTGGGAAATGTAATGGTTGCGAAATAATTATTTGGTAAAAGTTATTCGGCCAAATGAAAAGTTGGTTGGCAAATGAAATTCGGCAATACAATTTTCGGCGAAAAGGCAGGATACCACTTTGAATAAATAAATAAATATTAGGATAATGTTACACAAATGAACCTAGTCCCACGGTAAGCTCAATAAGGCTTGTGTTGTAGGTACTAAGCGATGATATATATATATAACACCTAGATCATTATCATCATCATCTCAGCCATAAGGCGTCCACTGCTGAACTGGGGGGGTTTGCAATACGCGCCATATTACCTAGATAGATATAGATAAACACTTAAATACATAGAAAACATTCTTCAACAGAAGGACATGATGTCACGATCCTCAGCTTTGAGGGAACGGCTGATGATGATGAGCCTACCAATACCCGTTTAAACATTTTCTACAACACCTTTTGTAAGGCAATGTATGGAGATGATTCGTATATGATTGGATTACTGTGAAATACATAGTGATTTAACTCACTCTGTGACTTACCAACCTAACATATTATTGTGTCTTTGTGTAGCTTTATAAAAATATAATAGTAGATTGTTCAACAAGGGACTAAAACAAGCCATAATGACACGAGATGTTTAGCCACCCGAGCGTAGCGAGGGTGGATATAGTTCGAGGGTCATTATGGTTGTTTAGTCTCGCGTTAATCACTCTACTTTTCACTTTGAATGCGAGGAAAAAAATAACGACATTCTACACAAAATCTCAATATTTATAATGGCAAAAATTGAAATTATCAATAAAATTTTTTAGGCGGTTTATGTTTTTTTTTTGTTTTTTTTTTATCGAGTTTGTTTAATATTTTCGCACAGTTGTCATTTTGAGGTTATATGCGTGGTCCAAAATTGTCTATGCACAATCACTAAAAAGGGCGGTAATCGTCCATTCATAAACACCGTGAGTGGTTGTTTAGGGGTTTCCAAAGTAAATAAAAAAAAATGTTTTAGTCCCTAGAGATTAATAAAGAGTTTTAGTCCCGATCTGCAGAGACTAAAGTTACATTTTAAGAGCATGAGAAGTGAAAAAGATATTTATTCTTCAATTTAGGCACATTACTAAAAACAACCACAAATTATTAAAAACAAAGAGTACCAGGTCATGCGTGCTCGGATTTTATTGTGTAGTCTTTATTTGTTATGTGTTGGAATTATGATTGAGATATTAGATTGTGTTTTAATGAATTTTAAAATTAGGAGGTTTGGTTTAATGAAATAAAAAAAAAAACATTTTTTTTCAAATCGGCTTTATAATGTTTTTTCCATAAGGCCTAAAGTATGTCCAGTTACCCCCACACCCTGCACTTCCCGTCGTACAGTATCCACCAGTCATGGAAGTAGGGATGCTGGCACTTATAGTCGCAGATGCTCGTGTAGGTCCTAAAGTCGTTGGCGCAGAACGTGTAGTCCGGTATGCATCCGCATAGCCGGGTGGGCACATCAGAGAGTGCGGGCACTGCGGGCAGCGGGCCGGCCGCCACTAGCCCTAGCAGAGACACTGGAAAATAGTGGTGATATAGTCTGGCAAACCAAAAGCGCAGTAACAGTCAGAGTAACATGCTATACCCATCCCTTTTTTAGTAGTGAGAGTACTAGCTTTAGAAAAAGACAGTATGATTCTCCCTGTCTATGCTTGAAGTGGAACAAACTCTGGCCAAACTATAGTTACGGATTAATTGAAGTGAAACTTCTTATGCGACTTACAACGAAGTTGCGTTAAACGTTTAACGCTGCCGATAGATAATTTAATTTTATACTCTATTATTAACTTACTAATGTTACCTTTCGCTCGACCAGCACGGTGTCTCTCATCTCTCTCTCTCTCTCTCTCTCTCTCTCTCTCTCTCTCTCTCTCTCTCTCTGTATATTTGTTTGAATATACATACATGTACCAGGCGAACATAACTATGGAGGAGGTTTTTTACTTGACATACTGATTTAAGTAACATCTAGACAGTTGCCAACAAGGCTGCCGACGGTCGAATGCCACCCTGACCTTGGTTGGTGGTTCATATTTTTTTGGCAACAACTGCCTAGGGTAAAGCCAGTATAGACGCCCCACTTTTTGAAAAAGCCTCATAACTTCAAATTTTTTAACTTAACATGAATAATTTAAATAAAATAAGCTAATTTGATCTTTAGTCTTTCATTGAGGCTTGCTGCTGTTATCCTAATTATTACGGTTTTAAATTAAACGAAGTTTTACGTGACCCTGTTTTTTGGATCGACGCCCCACTGGTATGGATAGATGCCTTACCATCAAAATCGGTAGGAAGGATAGATGCCTATGGTAGGGGATAGATACCCTATGGAATTAGATATCGGATAAATACACAAAATATTTTTTTATGTGTAATAAATACTAGAGAACATAATATCAACATGACGTATTTTTGAACGCCGTTTGTAAATCGTCTTCGGTCCAAGACCATGCACGGGCTTGCGTTCCTTCTTTCCTTTTATATTTTCATAGCATGGGCATTTTGTTCCTAAAATAAATTTACTATGAACTTTTCAAATCATAAAATCTATTCACATAACGCTTGAGTTATTTAAATATAACGTAAACAAGGAATCCTAAAACTACTTTAAAGATCTTGTGACATGTAACGGAAATGTAAAGAGGATAGGTCAATGCCTATTCCTCGAAAAATAGGGGCGACTATCCTTTTTGATATGGATAGATGCTCTTTAATTTTTTCACTAATATTAAATAATAATAAAAGAGCGATTATTTGTACTTATATATGTACCTAAGAAACCAATGCATCGATATAACTAAAAACAGAATAAAAACTATTACTACTTAAAAAGTAATGCTTCAACAAAAAGTCCCGTTTAGAATTCTGGCGAATTTTTCGTGCTCGTCGCGGACTTATCGGCGCAAATTCGCGACATGCGTCCATTCCGCGTGGATGTTTGCGGGTGATTGAGATAAGTGGCGCAGGCGCTTCCTATGTACACAAGTATTTATTTGCTACGATATTGGGAAGTTAGGTTTTTAGGAACTGGGGCACCTATCCCAGTGGCGCATCTATACTGGCTTTACCCTACACGGTCCGTCCCGACCAAGGTCGCTCTGACGGAGGGGCTTGATGTATGCCGTCTGGCACGCGCTTTAAAATCGGTGTGAGTTCGTAATTTGAATAAAAATAATGGCGTTTGAGCTGTGCCGAAATACATATGTGTGTAAAACTCATAAAAACCAAGATAAAAGATACCTATAGTCGTAGCCAGAGTTGTATTTAGGACATTGGGAATTATAGATAAGGCTCTTTCAACTTTATTGTCATAGTCGATGATCCCAGTACGGCTACCATGAGTTTGACATTGACATTTTTCATTAAATAATTACAAACTTTGAAACATTTAAAAAATTATCAACCCAGCAGGACTTGAACCTGCATCGATACGCCTTGTCTTATTCTTTCAATGTTTTCAAAGTTTGCATTTATTTAATAACAAACTTTAGTTTGAGTGGAATGCACCACTTTAAAAAGAACGTCTAAAAATAATTATGGATTAACATTTTTCGATAACTAGTAACGAATTTTTCGTTTACACTAATATTTTACAAGGCAAGATGCACAGATAGAACACTCGATACTCGTTCTCGAAAACTTCAATGTCATAACTCAAGGTAAGCGTACAGGTAGGGAATTGCTCCCTAATGCCCCCCTAGCTACGGCTCTGATAGAAATACAAAATATAACTAAAATATTATTTTACTATATCGTCAATATTATTATACTGTCATACTTACTCAAAAGAAGCGCTAGTATATTCTTCATGGCTATACCGAGTACTGGTACAATGACGTACCAAAAATATTACCCGTCTTTTATAGTTATATAGCCGTTTTGGAACTAATATTAATTTCATGCAACTTACACTAGATTACTGGAGCACATAAAAATGCAACATAATGTTTAAAATATATATATACCTAATGCAGGAAATATATTCTTATGACTCTCGTTATAAAGTTTACATTGTTATTAGTTTAATGAAAGATTATTTGGATATGGTTAGTAATTATAAAAAACAATATTAGTTCCAGTTAGGTATCATTGTTATAGACGGAGAGCTAGCCACGTCAGATATGACACCATAATGAGAGCAATGAAACCCCTCTAGCCGGTTTACTATACTATGCTTATTTATTGATCTTGACATCTGGCAGCTGTAAAGTGGTGGAGGTCAAATAATGCAAACCACTTCCAGAAAACAAGTCCCAGAGTTCTGGTTTTGATGCAATATTATGAGAAATTATATAAATAATTAGATTATATCATTGCAAAGTCGATGTTGAAGGAAAGTAGTGCCAAATGACGTATAATGTAGTTCATGGGTTTTCCCCTACTAATCCGTCTATATAGATTTCTATCCATCTTTTCTTTTAAACGTATACAGATGTTTCAAAAGCACATTGTTGCGTTATTTACGGTTCAAGCTATTTTTTTTTGTATACTTACTCTATGAGATGTCCAGTATAAAGTGAACCCTAAGTGTCTTTAAGGTCCGCGACCGTACCAGGGATTGTACCGCGATTGTAGAATGGGGAAAAGATTTGTACGCAACCAGTCACACACTCAAAAACCATTGGCTGACGGCGTTGTCCTTTTCAGAAAAAAAGCGAAAAACGAAAGAATACAAAGATAACACTTCCGAGAGAAAAAAAATACGGGCAATAACAGTTGGCAAAATTAAGGAGGATTGGGAACTTTATTCTCGCCCTCAGATGAGTTGACTCAAAAATGAACTATCTAGAAATGTATGTATGTAGCACTTTATTGCACATAAACAAGTATATCATTAAAACATTAGTAAAATACAAAAAGATATGCACAAAGGCGAAGCAAACCCTAATAAATACGCAGGTACAAACATGTACCACACAAATACCATATAAATGATCCGGAAGTTTTTTTTCATTTAAATTAATGAATTGACTGTTGTGAAAGTCATAAATTTATTTATTTTAGAGAGGAATGTTATAAATGTGTACACGGAGAAAAAAGATATCTTAATCGAAGATATTAAGTCTTGTATATAAGGAAAATCGATAATTTCTTGAACCAAGTATGACTTTGTTGAACCAAGTATGATTTTGTTGATCCAAGATAGAACTTACTTGGTTCAAAATATTTTTTACTTGATTTAAGAAATTATCGATTTTCCTTATACACAAGAATTAATATGTTCGATTAAGATATCCTTTTATCTGTGAATAGAAGAAAAAAAATGAATATATATTTAAAACTTTGTCACGAAATTAATTGGAAAAATATGGATTCTCTGCTTTTACTACCTTGAACGTTCCAAATAGTGCTAGTTATTTTTTCATAAACCACACAGCTCCAATCGACAGATGAAAATAATATTGTTTAAAAAGCTTTGCACGAATTGCACATGCCATAGTCATAAAACGTGACACTTTTTTGGAAAAGGTAACATTTGGCGGAAGTCACTCGATATTTAGATGAGTCGAGTATTTGCTTCCGGAATGAACCAATTACCGCAGTGGAACTGTAGATAAAAGACCGTAAAATTATGACACGAGTATAAAGTTGTTATAAAGATGTTTATATTTTAAAACACTTCATATCATTACAATAAACGATGCCGAGGTCGGTAATTGAGATCTTGTGTAGTTTCTAATGGCAGTACGACTGCACTGCAACCGGGAAAAAATAGGTACAACCTGCGTAGGTACATAAGACGTTTTTATTACAGTTTTAACTTACAATTTATACACAAATGTTTAATATGACTGGAACCGAGAATACAGTTTTCAATTAAGGACAACATTATAATTGATAGAGTTGCGTTGTGTTAAATCGAATCGATAAAACTAAAACCCGGCCGTGCTGTGGGCAAATGTTTTTAACCCTAAACTGCATAATTACTTCTTTTACTTTATACATAATTACACAAAGTTGTTTAAGTACTATAGTGAAATCCAAATGCCTAGCAAGTGGCAATCCTGGGACGATGCAAGTCGGACTTCGGACTGGCAAAATGCGGTCAATACGGGCACAAGTCTTGTAGACCATGACGTCCATTACGCCACAAACGACTTTGATACAATTGGCACAAGCTCGTCTACCACTCCACGTGTCATTCAAGTGGAGAGCCTTACTATGACTTTAACATAAATTTGGATTTGCAAGCGACACTCGCGCCTTATTTAATATGACTTAATCCGATAAGACTCAAGATTAAAGCAAGCCAAATTAACTTCGGCTAACCCAACAGAAAACTAAATCTAAAACTGGAGATCATTTAAGTACCGAACAATATTCACAAATTCACCAACAAAGGATATTTCACAGGACATTTATATTGATTAAGTTTGAATAGACCGGTATTCTTATCATTTCGTTATGTACGCCACCAGTTAAAATATGTTTTTAAGGGTTAAACGATATTATTTTATTCATTCCTGATTTGCAATAGTATGCTTGTATTTATTTCACTTACATGCCCATGGTCACACAATATTGTATAAAAGGCAATACATTTTCTTGTGTTTGCCATCTTTTAACAAAAGGTACTCGAGCTAACTATGAAGACTATATTGGCGCTGTTTTTGTGTAAGTATTGTTTTAATAGTCTTATTTTAAAATAAAAAATCTTGACTGATCAGTATCGTTAAACATAGTCTTCATTTTCCAACGTCTTCTCTACGTGATCACCGATTGTGCTGCATCTCTTTTCTTGCGGGTGTTGCATATCTTTAATGAATTACGTTTTAGACTTTTCGGCGGTAGTAGAAAAATCCAAAGTAATTAAAACATATTTTTTGTCGAGTTTAGTCATTCATTTTTAGTGCGCGTTTTCCCATGAATTTGTGCCGCACTACGTGGCACCTAAAAATGGTGAATTTGTGCATTCACTAAATCTTGTTGGAGTGGTGTGGTCCGGTCAGGATCCTGTACCCCGGGCCCGACTACAATTTGTACCGTGAAAACTTGAAAATTATAGGGCACAAATTCATGGGTTTCGAGTAAAAGCAGTAAATAGCACTTCAAAAATGATAAACCTGTGTACTTAATCTAATCACAAAATTTCACCGTTGTGTCGTGGTCGAGTCAAGGATCCATGACACTAAATTTATAGTAGTTTTTGTAGCAAAATAAAATAGCAACATATTTCGCAACACAAAAAAAGTTTATTGGAGGAAGGTATCCAGACATGTATCCCAGATATGTACGCGGCGCGGACCTCAGTATTCCGGTCGATCGCTCATTTTAGAGAATTGTGAGATCTTAGTACTAAATAAGTAGGTTATTTCTAGTCCAGAAAAAGTTTAGAAGACCCTTCCTGTATTAAGGTGGGTGAGTTGAAAATGTTGAAAAACATGTGCAATTTGCGAAAACTTTTCAAAATAGGTATTGCAAGTTGCAACTGCTTTCATCAATTTCTCAATAAAACTACAAGAGAAATATGAAGCTTACGAAAAAGTTTCCAAAATACACATGCGTAAAAAATTACGCAATTACAGAAACATTCCGTAGGTACTCAGTAGACTGAGAGTCACATATACCCATTCCAGGTCATATATTTTATATTTTTTCTTACAGTGTCCGTGCTAGGGCTGGTGGTCGAGTCTACGCCAGATGACGTTCCCCCGCTCTGGAACATTCGACCAGGGAAGTGGTGCGAGTGGTGTCAACCGGATCGCGTATTCTGCGCAGGCTACGATCATAAGACATATAGTAGTGTCTGCGAGTTCGAGTGCAAAAACCCTGGCGTCGTTGGCTGGACTATACTCTACTACGGGAAATGCAAGCCGGGCTTGCGAGGCTGAAAATGGTGTAAAGCCAAAATATTACCAGATTTGATAGTGTATAGATGCCATAACGTTACATAAATAATATTATGGGTATATACTTGCCTAAAACTTGTTTTCATTTAAATCATTTTTTAGGGTTCCGTTCCGTAGTCAACTAGGAACCCTTATAGTTTCGCCATGTCCTTCTGTGACCGTTAGCATTAGAAAGCTGAAATTTGGTATGAGTATATGCATTAATCACGCCGACAAAGTTTTAGAATAAAAATAAGAAAAATATTTTTTAGTAGGGTACAGTACAGTAACTACAGTACACATGAAGTGGGGGATGATTTTTTTCCTAGGATTTTCTTTTTATCATAGGATAGATTTTTTTTCATAGGAGAGGGCTTCTAAAACAATTTTTGTGTAGAACTAACAGTTTCGTAAATAATAGCTCCAAAAGTTTGAAACAGGGCGTCCCCTCTAGCTTTTGAAACGTGGGTCCAAAACAATCGAAAAATTCACAAAAGTGAGGTCTAATAAGTACTTTCGATGAAAATTATATAGAATAAAATCATTTGAGTCGTTTTTGAGTTTTAAATAAAAAACGCCTAGTAAAAAGGACGCAAGTGCCGCATAGTAAAATCAAGTAAGTACCGCAAAATATCGTATAAAAAACGACCCAAAATACTACCTTATTTTTTAACAAAAAGTACTTAATTGACTACCAAGTGGGCGCCGTACGTGGCCCATTCGATAGTGCTCGTCGAGGTATGTCGAAAATTTTTTAATACAGTCGCGTTCATAAATATCTATAATAGAATAGAATAGAATAGAACTTTATTGCATTCATGTTAGTGTACAGGTATTACAATATATTTTCACATTTCAACATGACACCGTACACAGATAAAAGGATATCTTAATCCAAGATATTCTTGTATATAAGGAAAATCGATAATTTCTTAAATCAAGTAAAAAATATCTTGAACCAAGCAAGTTCTATCTTGGATCAACAAAATCATACTTGGTTCAACAAAATCATACTTGGTTTAAGAAATTATCGATTTTCCTTATATACAAGAATGAATGTCTTGGATTAAGATATCTTTTTTTTCTGTGTATAAGGGCGGCCACCAACTATCAGTCCGCCTGAAGTCCGCTTCGCTTATTTCCTTTGGAAGGTGGTTAATAGTACATTGTGCAACATGGGGCGTAATATTCTTACGCCCCGAGTTACATACAATGGTTTTCATCACACTTGCGAGGAAAAAAAGCAAAGATAAATTTAAGAAAGTTAATTTAGGCAGCAAAAGTTGAGAACGTACATGGCAGCGCTCAGCCCCGCGCATGCGCCGTTGCTTAGCAACGCGGTACAAACATTCCGTGCGTTTTGTTATTACGACATACTTTTCGAACTAGAATGGCTAAACAACCAGATTTTGCAAAATTATTATAAAAATATTTACCAAAATTAACGATAAATACTTTAAATATTAATAATAATGAAGAAATTGAAACGTATAGATTGTGTGTGATGTAATTTTAGAATATGTATAGCTAAATTTTAAAGATGACATTAAACTTTTTGAATTTTTGGCTGAACGTCATACCTCCTTAGTTCTGAAATATTGTACGAAATCAGTTGCAAATCTTAAAACAAGAGTCATTACTCCCGTGGGGATAATATCTCGCCATTACTCCCGCGGGAACAATTTAGGTTAGGTCATTGTCCTTCTGTATACAGGCAGGAAATAACACCATTTACGAGCAGGTGTGATGAAAAAATTTTTATACTCATGACGTGAGGGCTTTGGTTACCTACCTATTTCCAAATTACTTGAGGGTATTGCTATTTTATCCTTATATCTGAGATTCATGGTACACGTGTGTCTGTTTTAGCTTTGGTCAGGGGGGTTTCACTATGTCTCTGTCCTTTGTACCGGTTTTTGCCGTTGCGCCCGAGGCCCAATTAGGGCAGGGTTGGCACATAGCTTATTATTTTATGGGTGCGTTCGAGAATGGTCTCATTTCAGATAAGATAAAATATTTGAATAGTTTATAGTAGTAGTTTTGTACTAAAATAATAATTAGATTGGGCAAATAAGGTAATAAATCTGATATTTATCTAGTTTTGTATTAAATTTACTGATAGATTACTAGATTAGGTAGATTGACTAGTCGCTTATATCTGTATACCCCTTGATTTTTACTGAACTACATCGGCTGCGTTCACATATCAAACTTATTTTTATCTGAGTTTAAAACATGCACGACCTTGTTGTCTCATGACGTTCAAACGAACCTCAACCGTAGGGTGGAGGTAGACCACATTTTTGGTCGACTGTACCTCATTTTAGAGATTTAAATATTTTGACAGTTCCGTGCCTATATTTTCGAAATTACGATGTACATTAAACAGACCCATCACTGGTCAAGACGGTCTCTGATGTACACTCAGGAGCAAAAATTTCGGGTCAGTAACATAAACTTTAATATCTTTAAAATGAATATCTTTTGAGATATTCAAGAAAATGGTAGTAGACCCGAAACTTTCGCTCTCGAGTGTATTTACTAGAAATTCTAGATACCCCCCGAATCTCTTTCCTGTTTCCGCAAACACTGCACTAATGCGCAAAAGTGTATTCGGCTTAGCTAGTAACATTTATAATAAATTGCCTATCGATTTTAGAATGTTACCTCTAAATAGGTTTGCCATACATCAGGATTTGTCCGGACATGTCAGGATTTTTGACCCTTTGTCAGGATTGCAGCCGGACTTGGCAAGTGTCAGGATTTTTAGAAATTACCTCATTATACCTACGCTTATTACAAAATTTAAGTACATACAAAGTGTAAGTACCTATTCAATTTTCAACAAATCAATAATGAATTTGACAATATTTTGTTATAAAAATCTTTATTAAATATGTACGTATTAAGCATTTTTTGGAAGGCTTAAAGCCGAAAGTTAAATAAGTCGCTCTACAACTTAATGACAACTGTTGAATGTCTTCAACAAACTCATTAATTAACTGCTCTTATGACAGATATAAAAATATTGGGTATATCAAAAACTATAACGTTTCTAAATGTAAAAAAAATGTGGGAAAGAACGCGAATACTTTTTGACCAATAAACTCTGAGTCATGTTATTTATAATTATGAGCTCAAGCTTTAAGAGGGTATGGGTAGGGTACTGCGTATAAATGTCATGTAAGTGCACAGCTCAGCTAATGTGAACTCGATCAAATATGGAGCAGAGCCCTACTGGGGAAGTACCTCCACATTACAGAAAAATAGCACTAGACCTTACTCATAGTGTTGTGTTCTCTGGCGACCTTACAGAGCTCTGAAAGGATGCAGTTTGTTGACGACAGGGACTATATTTTCTCTTTAGCCGTCAACACAGTGAATGCTCTTTTCTAAGGAGTCGGGTCGGCAACACACATGAGGCACCTGGAGCTGCAAGTGTCCATATGTTACGGTAGCTACTTACCATCAAGCAGGCTGTTTGCCACCGGCGTAGTGTTTGGAAAGAGTACGCTAAATCGCTGTTATTAGAAATGTCAGGACTTTTCCGTGATGATGTCCGGATTTTTATCAGGACATTCCATTTTTCCATATGGCAACCCTACCTCTAAATCAATTTAAGCATAAACTCTTGACATTTTTAATTGAAGATTGTTTTTATTCTGAGTTTTCCCTGTACAATTCCTATAAGTAACTTATTCAATATGACATGACTTTTAACATTAACTATAGTTTTGCAGACATTTTGCATGTTATTATGTAAGCTAAGAACACATTAATCAAGTATTTGTACGCCATCAGGCAGGGTATAGTGCTACATATATCAATTGTTTACCGCCACTGTAATTAGATTTACACTCACAAATAAAAATACTTTAAACTTTGGTAGGGTCGAAAAGGATTATTTTTCGTTGATTGTAAATTAAAAATAGGATACAGCCTAATACACTGCCCTGTGGAATTGAACATTAATGTGCTCACTGTCAGAATGTATTTTCTTTAAGGTTTTACTGTTTTTATCATGATATTGATATTCTAGTTCAACCAATTGGACTCTATCATTTAAATACGACATGAACCAGTCATGAGCAGCCAGCGTATGCCTATTCCGTACAATTTGCTTATTAAAATTTCATGTTTAACTCTGTCGTATGCTATACTCTTATCTAGCAATAATCCAAAAGCCGGGTTGTTATTATCTATTTTTTTTATAATTGCATGAATAAACTTATGGACGTAAGGACTGTATCGCTTTGCCTTCTAAAACCAAATTGGCTGTCATCAAATACGATGTATTTATCACAAAAGTCTACATCTGGATTCTGGATGCAAAAAATATAAACATTTACATCTTATAGTCAATTTTGAAGCATTGGTCATGCTCATATACTTGTGAACTCGACTGTACAACTAGCCGTGTCTGATACTTTGTCACTTTGTCTTGACGTCATTCACGTTCAAAAGAGGCTTACCCGAATTTTATTTTTTGGCTAACGATAACGTAGGAGAGGGAGAGGAGCTCTTAAAATGGCACACATTGTCTTACGTAATAAATTAATGGCCCGTACATATCACGATAATTTAAAAGTATAAGTCTAGGGCGGCCTGCAGGCCAGATCTGGAATTCTAGACGCACTTTAATGAAGTAAACTGTAGAGTTAATCGTGTGAAAACGAATCGATTAAACCTGAACATGGTACCTATCAGTAGTTTTTTAAACATAAGTCCACTCGTGTTTTATTTATTATCTACAAAAATGACATTGTATGTAATTAAATTTACATTGGTCACGCGCATTACTATAAAAGGCAGAAGATATTTTGTGAGGTCATCTTTTTCACAGAAGGCACTCGAACTGGCTATGAGGGTTATAGTGGCATTGCTTTTGTGTAAGTTATTATATTTTAAATTCAATTTTATATACCTATAATAGATTGTTTGACAAGGGTCTCAAGTAAGCCGTATTAACACGAGGTGGTTATTTTTCCGAGCGAAGCTAGGGAAAATTATTCGAGTGGTTATATGGCTTTTAAACCAGAGTCTAAAATTACTATTTTTCACGATCGACATCATCGATTGCGGGAAAATAATAAAATAAATTATAAATTATTATTATTTACGCACAATCACTAATAATCTAAAGTATAAACACCGCGAATAAACGCCACAGATGACGACGCGATATGGTATAAGGGATAAGTTCGCCTTTGTACCTTACATCTTTTGTTTACTGTATTTATCTACTGTGTTATGTACAATAAAGTGTTATTTACTTACTTAAAAATAATGTCATAACAGGAGTGACGTCACCAGACGCTGATTGGTGGATAAAAATCCGTTCCGTTTCACATTACTTCAAATCATAATTATTGTTTGAAATTAGTATAAACTAGAGTAAAAACGATTCAATTATTTTATGTTTTTTCAACATTTTGATCACAAAATAATGGTAAATATTATAGCTGCAACTTCCCTATTGGAAGCCCTAATTCGTATATTAAGAAGATCTACTGAGCAACATACATACATGATCGGTGGATGTCAATAGCGTCACAGTCCAGCAAAGGGAATGTAGAATAATGTTTTAATATAATATAATACTTTCACCTTTTTATTCCAGTGGCGTGGCTAGGCCTCGCAGCTGCTGTCGGTATGGTTTACCCCTCCAACAACCGCGGCGGCTACACTCCTCGGCCTGATCACCTTCGACAGAGTATTCTATGCGGTTGTCCACCAACGCGAGAATTTTGCTCCGCTTACGATCATAAGACATATCATAGTGGATGCGAGTTCCGGTGTGTATATCCTCACTTGACTGGCGCGACCATACTCCACTACGGGCCATGCGACCCCTAGCGAGATTGAAATATCGTAACGCTAACATAATATATAACCAGATTTAATGGCACGTAGGTGTGACATAAAGAAAAAAAAAACACATAGATATCCCCCGTCCCTGCATACTCCGCCAAAATGAATACCTAATGTGTTAGTTAATGCGAATAAAAAGTTAAAAACATACTTGGCTTTTTTTCATAAGCAATTTATACAGGGTGTAACAAAAATACTGGTGTTCCGTTTAAGGGCATAATTGGTATCGTATTACGACTAAGAGAAAGTAGGAGAAAAAAAATTTTGGACGCGAAAAAATTTTTTTTTTCTATGGGACAGGTGGCCCCAGCCAGCCGACCCTCCATACTAAACCGAATTTTTTTTTCGCGCGAAAAAATTTATTTCTCACTTTTTCGTAATAAGAATACGATACCAATTATGCTCTTAAAAGGATCACCAGTATTTTTGTTACACCTTGTATATGAATTTAGGTAAGTATTTAGTTTATTTAAGTTAGGTTAGCACATGACCGTTGATCAGTTTAATCAGGGGGGTCCATCTCCATGAAGTGACAGCTACGGCTTTGGGACGTATCGGATACGTTTTCGGGGTTGTCAAAATCCCCTTCGTTTGTTTGCGGTATGACCATAGATAAGATAAAGTATTTAAGTAATGGTGTTTTTCTCAAATGGTCTAAGAGCTGGCCACGTCAGATGTGACACAATAATGAGAGGTTTGTAATCAGTCCAGTTAGATTGCATAACCATCCTTATTGCTAGATCCGGGCATCTGGCAGCTTTTAATGGGTGGAAATCAGAATGACAGACCAACAAAGTTTTTAAGTTGAAAAAAAGTAATACCGAAATAGGTACAAACTGCTGAAGTTGTGTCATTTATAGAGAACAGGGCCTATATTTTAACATTAGAACAAAAAACATTGTGTATTATTGCGCAAACAAAAACAGTAGGCAAGTAACCAAAAATTACATTATACATCATTTGGCACTACTTCCCCCAACCGAAACTTTTGGATATTATATAATCTAATTAATTACATAATTTTTCATAATATTGGATCAAAATCAGAACTCTAGAATTTATTTTCTTCAAGTTATTTGCTTTCTTTTACCTCCACCACTTTACAGCTGCCAGATGTCCGGATCTAGAAATAAGCATAGTATAGCAAACTAACTAGAGGGGTTTCGTTGCTCTCATTATTGTGTCATATCTGACGTGGCTAGCTCTCCGTCTAAAATAACAGTTATAGTTTGGCCAGAGTTTGTTTCACTTCAAGCATAGCCAGCGAGAATCATTCTGTCATTTTCTAATGCTAGTACTCTCACTACTAAAAACGAGATGGGTATAGCATGTTACTCTGACTGTTACTGCGCTTTTTGGTTTGCCAGACTATGTATTGGATAAATTAGGTAATAAATCTGCCATTTATCTATTTTAATGTTAACATTATTGATGGATTAGGAAGATTGAGGCAGATTAGGGCAGGTCCAGCAATCAAACTAATCGCGTATTTGTCAACCCTAGACAGTCGAAAGGCAATATTGTATGGAGATTTTCAATTTGTCACACGCATAAAGTTCTAAACAGAGGCTTCGCCATATCTTTTCAGTCTGAACTGCAACTCATGAGTGGGAAAGGAAGGCACATTATGTAAAATCTGCGTACCTACACCAATGCAAATCATTACTAGTACTAGCTATTGTTTACGAAACTGTTACAGCCGTATTCATAAAAAGTTAGAAGCTCGCTGATCGGTCGATCAGAGGTAGGTACCGAATTTCTTGATGCATAATCGCATATTAGCGATAATCTGTCCCTGATCGCCCTCCTATAAGGGCCGAAAGTTACGAGAACGTAGACCCTCCTTTATCCCCATATTAAGTCACAAGATGGCCGACACAACGTTGAACAGCTGATTTTGACAAGAGCTCACTGTACACAAATCGAGAAGATTTCTAGCACATGTAGAGTTACTTTTATAAGTTTCTGTGTTTTGTTAAGTAAATAATTCTAATATCAATAAATAGTATAGTTTCGACCTCGGAAACGGCAAAAAAACTAATCTCTCGTTTTCGTCGCCTGAATATCGTAATAAAACGCAAGTAATTTAAGTAATTTGGGCTATCGAACAATGCAAGTGAATCGCCGGCCATTCGCCGGCGTCGAAAGTTACGGAGAGAGAGAAATTTCGTGGTTTACAGACTATCCGAAAGTACCTGACCTATGGAGACCTCGTCACAGAAGAAGCGCAGCAATAAGAGAAGTAAGTACCTATACCTATTATAAGTATATTGGTTAATTACTTATCGTTCGAACCCATATTGGTTAGTTACTTATTGAACCCAATACTTATAGTGAAATACTATTATTTATTCTGTGCCTATAGGTAACGTTATTTTTTACCTTCCTATATTTGTATTTTGTTAACCTTTTGACCGCCAAGCGTTGAACAAAAATGACGCGCTACCGACGCCAAGTAATCGCGTTTTGTCAAGCGAAATTGAACTTTGCGGAAGCCCGCGTAGGTCCCTATATTGCACTACAAAGCCTGTCGGTTGTTGCCGTGGTTGGCGTCCATAGCACGACTTTTTGACAGGCGGTCAAAGGGTAATAAACAAATCTAGGTACTTACCTAGATATATGTAGGTAGGTAGTCGTATCGTAAGGAAGTCGATCGATAGGTAACTTACGTACGTACAGTCAGCAGCAAAAGTAATTAAGCGGGTAGGGTGTTCAAAATGAGCTGGACACGACTTTATTGTTTAGAGAATAAGGGCGTGTGTAGGTCATTTTGAACACCCTACCAGCTTAGCTACTTCTGCTGCTGACTGTACTAAAGTGGTTACCGACAATGTGGTACTTTTTGCCTTATAAAGTCACAAATTATTAACAAAGTGCGGCCCGCTTCAATTTCATTAGGTACGGTCAGCTGCAACTAAAAAGGCCCCCGCTGCATACAAACTTTGTATGCAAGGCCTTTTCTCTGCAGCTGACTGTACTATGTGGCCCTTGGTTGCTAAAAGGTTGCCGACCAGTGCTACATTATTAATTCAATTGTTGTTAACCAAAGTAAATAATCATAAACAGCTTAAGTTGCCAAAAGGAGGATAATAAATATTACAGAAACTTCATTCAAAAAAATAAGATTTTTATTTAATCAAAACATATCCCGTTGAATAAGAAAACAAAAAGCCAGAACCTTTTGGGTTTGTTCAATTATATTTATAACCACACCAAGTTATGTAGTTACTCATTTTATATATATTTTTGTTTCAGTGTGATTGCAGCGGTGAAGCTGGCGAGGGCATGCTAGCTCACAGTGACATTTCCTTGAAGTGTGTTGATGGTGTAAATATGTCCATAAGTAACTTGGCCCATCAGAATCTGGAATGAAAATAACAATTTCAATTAAAGATTTTTTAAACCTATAATGTAATTTTATTTTTAGTATACTTCGCTAACCATAAGTTCAACTTTTTTATTCAATAAGGTACATTGTTGATTACATCAACCAATTCAACAATGTATCTGCTTGATGGGAAAGGAATGAAGATGGAAGATAACGAATAATTGAGACTTGAGAGTATGACCCGCCACCAATACTCAGTAAGATACATACAAATTCAAAATCAAAAATAGCTTTCTCAGAGCCACATTTCAATCTAAATGATGGTTGACATAGCTAAGACTCATAAATATTGTTATTCTGAATGCCAGTTCTGAGCATTAAATAAAATAATAATGTATATTTTCCACTAATAAAACTATTACTTTGGCATTATAATCTGTCCGGAAAGAGAAGTTTCATAGAATGTATGAGTTCCCATATAAACCATGACACTTCTCTTTCCGGACAAACTAAAATAAAATATTTCTTAGACATGTAACCAATGCACAGGTATGTGGTGATAGGATATGCTTAAATTTTAAGTACTACCTACTATTATCATGTATGTAGTCCTGTTATTGATATCTTATATGAAACTCTGCGCCAATCAAGTAAATCACCAACTTGTTGTGATAGTCCCGTCACTAAACTTTAAATTGTTCGAGGAGATCACATTTAATCGTACCCTATTTTTATCCTTGGGATCCGATAAAACATCATTTTTTGAAAATACGTATTAAGTTTTCCCCAAATAATACATTGTGCTTTTTTTAAAAAAAAATATTGAAAATTAAAATTTTTATTAACCACAAACATTAAATCCTACGCTAGAGATTTTTTATCCAAGGGACTACCTGAATATTTAAAACAGTATTTGAAATAGTCACCACCTATCAAGTGGAGAATACGATAGAAAAAATAAAAATGTTTAGAAAATTCAATAATAATCAAACACTAATTATATAAATGGTGATTTTTCACTATATTGTCTAGACAATTATTACGCTTAGTTTAAAAAAAAATTACGCCGGTGACTTTATTATTGCTATTTTTTTAATGATTTTAATTGATTTTCGTATACGCGCATTAATTCTACGCTCATAGTTTTTAATGCTTCTTTTAGCTATAATAATATGTTTCACAATATAAAAAAATCACCGATTAATACATTGAGCATTTTCGTTAATTGTAAAATCAGTAATCAATAAAACAAACATGATTGCTGCGGGGCACGGGGCGGGGAGGACAAGGCTAGACGCGCGGCCGCAGGTACTTTACGCGCACAAATGTAGGTCATTGACCGTCATAGGTATCTAAGAAGCGAGGAAAGGCGTAAGGTACATGCGTACTAAGAAAATATACAGGATGAAAAAAATATGATTAGTAGTTAAATTATTTTTAAATTCACATTGCGCAGATATTGTTCTTAATGTTATTTTGATGTATTATATGGTAGCGTATTTTTGTCAAAATAGTAAAATTGTTAAGTAAACAAACGGAAATATTTCACAATTAGCTACAATATTTAGTGCAGCGCCATTTATTCAAAGGAAGTTTAGGTTGCCATAAATGTACTTTAGTTCTTCTAGTGTTGTCTGTGACATAGATGAATATAATAAAACAACTACATTTACTTTTTCCTGCATGTCATATGCAGACGTATCTCGTCAACACTTTCGAAAAGGAACGACAAACCATCATTTCGTAAATGACTAAATTTAATCAAAGTCGCGAGTCCACTTTTTATCACAGTCACAGTATCAGCTAGTGTTGGGCAAAAAGTAATTTAATTACAAATTACTAATTGCAATTACAAAATGTAATTGCAATTACAAATTACAATTACATGGAAAAAGTAATTGAGGCCTCAATTACAAATTGCAATAACAAAATGTAAATTGTAATTTCAATTACCAATTACATTTTGTAATTAAAATTGGTAATTAATTACTTTTTCAATTACAAATTACTTTTTTCTAACAAAATTTTCGAGTATATTTTGAACTTTGAAATTTTTCATAAAAATATTTCCTCACTTTTTAGTTATTTTTTCGGTCGTACAAAATGTTTAAAAAGAATCACAAAATGTCATATAGTTTTCCCCAAAAATCACTTTTTTCAACGATATACTTCCAACTCGATGTGTTAGACGGCGGTGCTATCTAGGACTTGCCTTAAAAAAAAATGTTTCTTACTTTTCGGTTTTTGGCTTCACTTTGTCGAAACAATACTTAGGGAGAAGCGCAAAACGTCAAATATTTTTTTTTGCCAAAATCGCTATTTTCAAAGATATACTCAGTCATAATGTTAGGAGCAAAAAAATATTTTTTATTTTATTAATGGTTTCCAGTTCAATCGTAAAACACACACAAAAATAAGCAGAAAACGTCAAATAAACTTCTTTCTACGATGTATAGTTACAGGGATATCGAAGTTTCAGTGAAAAGTAATTGAGCAGAAAATAATTGCAATTACAAATTACATAATTGAGCAATCGACATAGTCAATTACGAATTTCTTTATCTTAATTTTTAGGGTTCCGTAGCCAAAATGGAAAAAACGGAACCCTTATAGTTTCGCCATGTCCGTCCGTCCGTCCGTCCGTGCGTCCGTCCGTCCGTCCGTCCGCGGTCTAGCTCAGTGACCGTTAGCACTAGAAAGCTGAAATTTGGTGTGAAGATGTGCATTAACTAAGCCGACAAAACGGTAGAATAAAAATGCGAAAAATATATTTTGTTAGGGTACCTCCCATACACGTGACGTGGGGGGCGAAATTTTTTTTCGTTCCAACCAACTTGTGTGGGGTATCGTTGGATAGATCTTTTAAAAAGAATTAGGGTCTTTTAAAACAGTTTTTGGATAAAACTAATACTTTCGGAAATAATAGCTCCGAAAGTTTAAAACAGGGCGTCCCCCCCTCCATCTAACTTTTGAATCGTGGGTCCTAAAATTTTGAAAAAATTCATGAAACTGAGGCTTAATGAGTACCTTCAATGAAAACTATATTGAAATAAATCGGTTGAGCCGTTTTTGAGTTATCATTCAAAAACCCATAGTGAAAGGACGTAAGTAAAAATGACGTAAGCGCCGCCAAATTTCCCGTAAGAAACGACCTTTTGAAATAATGGTCTCAGTTTACGGAACCCTACACTGAGCATGGCCCGACATGCTCTTGGCCAGTTTTTTATTTTAAGTGCGCATCTAAAGAATCACAAAATTGTAAAATTAAATTTGAAACAAATCTCCCTTTTCAGAAACATGCAATATTAAACAAGCAAACTATCAACGGCCATCGGCACACGGTTTTTAGGACTTAGAAAATTTCTGACAATTATTTTATTTTGATGTTTTGCTGTTTTTTTCAATTTCGTCGTAAAGTATGCCTAAAAATAAGCATTAAATATCATATAAACTTTTTCCCAAAATAGCTCTTTTCGATGATATACTTAACTTCGATGGATCAGAAGCGAAGTTCTCAAGGACTTAGAGAAATTTCGATCAAAAATGTTTATCATAGTTTTTGGTTTTAATTTTATTCTATCGAAAGCAATGCTTAAAAAGAATTACAAAGTGTCATATAAAGTTTTCTCCAAGATCGCTTCTTTGAACGATATACTCGATATGTTAGACGGCGGATGACGGCGGTGCTATCTGGGACTAGAGAAATTACCATCAATTTTTTTTTTCTTACTTTTTGGTTTTTGTTTTTTTCTGTTGAAAACAATGCTTAAAAAGAAGCACAAAACGCTATATAAACTTTTCCCGAAGATCGCTCTTTTCATCGTTATATTCAACTACGATGGTCGAACGAATCTATTTCAGGACTTAGATGATTTTGGACCAAACAATATTTTGTTTTCAGTTCACTATAAAAAACGCGCAAAAATAAGCATAAACTGTCAAGTAAACTTTTTTCTAACATGTATCGTTAGAGAGATATCGAGGTTCCAGTTAAAAGTAATTGAGAAAAAAGTAATTGCAATTACATGTAATACAAGTAATTTCAATTACAAGTAATTTCAATTACATGTAATTGCAATTACTTGTAATTGAATTACATGTAATTTAATTGGTAATTAATTACAAAAAGTAATTAATTACGCCCACCACTGTGACAGCTTAAATCAACAAATTGTTACACAATCCATTTTGCACTTTCATCTTAACAGTCAGATATTGTAAATTAGTATTTCCGCGCAATAAACACCAACATGAACGCAATGAGAATGACACCGGCCGGCCGAAAACTCCAAAACAAACACTATTCGCCTGTCGCCGATCGGTATCCTAGCAACGAAAATATAGGTATACGTCAAACGCACCACGCAAAGCATGCAGGGTAAAGATTACTCCTCATAGACTACGCATTATGAAGTGCGTAAGTACGATGTCTCATGGCATGACCACCAAATCAGGTGTGAACGGCATTACTCGGTTCTATCCGACACCATTTTAATTGTGTAAATGACAATTGTTGATATTATATTTGAGTAGGTATAGCAAACATATCTCTAGGCATGACTTCTTTAAGATTGGCCGACATTGGACTAATATATGGAACTTGTCTCCCAGATACCGAACTAATAGTAGGGCTGCATCAGTCGTTAGCTAGTCAACTGTTTATAGTATATTCAATTATTCATATCAGTACAAAACTACAATATGATGAAATTACAGATTGGTTATATCTAACCAATATGTAATTTCATATTGTAATATCAAAATTTCAGAGTGTTTATGACAAATATAATGACATTTTATAGTATCGACAATATTGAAGTTGAAATAAATAATCTCTTTACCGATCTGTGTTACTTGCAAGTCTTCGGATACGCTCTATCTAATAAAAATAGGTAAGGAATCTATGAGGCGTAGTAACCTTGGCGCGGAGGCGGGAATTTTTAAAATGCGAACCTTAAAGTATTAGCTGTTTATATTGATTGTTCGAAAAGCACTTAGTCTATTTCCGATATTTTTATGATTATGTATGTTAAATAAATTGTCAATTTATGAAAAAAATATTCACTAGCGTAGGTATCAATAAAGTGATCGTATAACCCAAATAAAATTTAAAAAAATCTTTTAATATGGATCTAAACGTGTCACCGTGGTGAAAAATTACTGTAACACTTAGATCCGTATTAGTACTATACTACCAAATTTTCGAATTGTGTTCGAATTTCTAAGTCACTTTTTTATAAATTAAAAGAAAAAAAGTCCCTTAATGAAGCTTATCGACAAAAGCTCGGTTAAACAACTCGGGAAATCTTTAAGTTAGTCATCACTTATTTTAACAAATATAATAGTAATAGATCCCGAGCGTAGGATTTAGTCAGTGTAGTGTTCCAGACGATGTCTAGAATGACTCCGGTTTCCTGAAATGCACAATGACGTCACTGGGGAAAAATGTATAATGGGAATCTGAGGACCCTACTTAATAATCAGAAAAAGCTTCCAAAAGCGTACGATTTAATGTAAGGTATTTTTTTTCTTCCCCCGACTATGATAGCAGCCGGCAGGCTTCAGCTAATTTTCGGTAACATTCAGTGAACTCCTGTTTTTTGAGCTAATCAACCATTCTCTCAACGCCGTTATGGATGATATTGACACTGTAAATAGTAAGAAATAGGTAAGCACGCTAAATAATATTATTTCTTTAATAATTCTAAAGTTAATGATCAACAATTACTTGTCTATAATTATTTTTACTGAGAAATATATCAGACATAGGTAGTTACGTTTATAAATGGTCTAACTAAATGAATTAATTGTTTTTCTTACCTTACCACATCCAGTGGTTTCTCGTACAAATAAACTTATATTATTACAGTTCAATTGTTCACCGTTTCTCTTCATCTTCACTATAGGTAGATACATTACTTTTATTCATGTGTTTCAATACAGTACAAAGGCTTTTTAATCTAAAATTTGTTACAAAAATATTTATTCAAACCGTAGTAATATGCAAAAGTGAGTGAACAAGCATGTTCCCGATTCCCGCTATTACCGCTGTCATGTGTCATGTTCTGTCAAACTTTTTTTTTAATTGCGACGAAACCAGGTTTTTGTCTATGATTTTACCAGAAGTGCCAACATAACGCGTCTAATCTATCAATAAGCGGTGGATCAGATATGAGCAGGATAATTTGTGATTATGAATCAAGTAATTTTACAAGCCCGAATTAAGCCTAATCAGCGTATGAACTGGTTCGAATATCAGACGCCGATTAAGGATTTTTTATGAATACGGCTGTTAGTTTTTATCCAAAACCCTATTCCTTTCTAGGGTTCCATAGTTAACTAGGAACCCTTATAGTTTCGCCATGTCCGTCTGTCTGTATGTCTGTCCGCGGCTTATAGTGGAGTACAACAACGCCTTTTTAACCTATAAAAATGACAAAACTCACAAGTCCGATTTTATATTGTGCCCCGTTAGAATACGTTAAGTACTAATAATGACAAATATTTTCTAACAATTGTGAGCATTGCGCTAGGTATAATACACGTATTTGTTTGCTACATAAAGAAAAGATTATGCAAGTTTTATTTTTCTCTACCAGACTATCGCTTTTTATTATTGCTACATAACTTCACATTTTATAACGGTTTTGTCAATAGCATTCGTCGTCTTAGCCATTTGTCGTTCGTTTAGAATTCAAGGTCACGCATATTTTTACAAATTGTTTACGAATATGCTCACATAATCTACTGACCAAACTGTTATAAAATGACAGATGATATTGTAATAGTTGAATGCAATAGTATGGTAAAGAAAAATGTAATTTGGATAATCTTTTCTTTGTGTTATTAACAAATATCTATATAATACCTAGTGCATCGTCAATAGCTGTTAGAAAATATTTTTTACTATAACTAATTATATTATATTCTCTAACTAAAAATGAAAATCGCACTTGTGAATTATAAAAGTTCAAAACTGTTCCAGTACCGTACTATTAGCTCAGTGATCGTTAGCACTAAAAAGATTAAATTAGGTATGAGTAATGAGTATGTGCATTAATCATGCCGACAAAGTGGTAGAATAAAAACTATAAAAATATTTTTGAAGTGAAAACTTCTTTTTTAATACAGTTGCTCAAAAAAGTGCTTTTCTTGTAGTGGTTTAGCGTGCGGAAAGTTTGATATCGCGCACTAGTGCTTTTTACTTTTCCAGCCAATCACAGCTAAAGACAGTGACAGTGACAAACAGCCAATCACAGCCCCGCACCGCACCGCGCGGAGCGTTCGGATACATGTACAGTAACCTCAAAGTGAATAATTGACAATTTTATAATTTTTTCGCAACTGTATTAAACAACGTCGTTCGATACTCGTGCGTAAATGTCATTCTTCACTCGCCCCGAGTCTTGCTCTCTCTCTCGGTACTTGTGAAGTAATGACATACTTTCCGCACTAATATCGAAATGTACTATAGCCGCGTTGCGTTGGGCTATTTTTGGTAGGGGGAAATCTTATGAGTTCGCGTCCGTCCGTCACGAAAACAAACACGCATCACAAGATTTCCCTAGGGTTGGAAGGCTCGTTCGATAGTTAAACATATAACCGTTCAAATAAAGTTTAATTTTGTAAGTAATATTTTTCTCTTATGGTTTTAATATATTAATCATAGAAAATCACCATTGTAAATTAACTGTAGGTACACAATAAGTCCTATATAAACCTTAGGTACTGACCTAACTTAATTACGAGGATATACACTGTGGTCTGAAAACTGTTAAAGACAGGTGTACCAAATAATTATGCCGTAATATCCAAGGTCTGTTTAGTGGACTATTCGGTTCTCAGTTTCTAAGTAGCTATAGTTTCAAAAAAAAGGCTGGGACAGAGCCGTAATTTTAGTATGAAAAATTGCATGTTCAAATGGGTTCTTTATCGAAACTACTGCACGTAAAACGAAGTCAAAATCAGTCACCTGTCCTAATTTTTTGCAAGCTTTCTATTGGTATTGGTACCCCACACGTGTCATACAAATGAAAAAAATTGATGTCCCCCTTAAAATATAATTAATCCCCCTAAACTTCCTTAACTTTTGGAGTAAATTGGCTTTGACAGACGGACGGACAGACAAGCGAGTGACCCTATAAGGGTTCCGTTTTTATATTTTAATGTACGAAACCCTAAAAACCATATAAACATGCATATAATTGTTGCTCGGAGTGTCAGTAAGTGTGAAAACCAGATTGATATTGATAATTTTAATTCAAACATTATCTTCTCTTCTTCTTCTTCTTCTTTGCACATTCCCACTTTAGGTGGGGTCGGCTCTCCTAATTTTGCTGCGCCATGACATTCTGTCAAGGGTTGTCGGGTCAGGAAGCCCTTCCTTCTTTAAAAGGCTGTTCATACTGGTCCACCACGTTGCTGGTGGCCGGCCTCTACCCCTAGCTTTTTCCGGTAGGCATAGCGCTTTCTTTACCACATACTCTTCATCCCTGCGCCTGACGTGTCCATACCACCGCAAACGACTTTCTGTTAGCTTTTCGGAGATAGGGGCTACTTTAAAGGTGCCACGTAATTCAAACATTATGAAATTTCAAATTTTAATACTAAAGGTTCTAAGTTTTCACTTCTATCGTCTATCGGCAGTCCCTAGAACTGCCAATTTTTTTTATTAGGGTACCTACCTCCCGTACACATAAGACGAAGTGGGGGTAATTTTTTTTGCTCTAGTTCTAAGAATTTATAGTTAATTTTTATCTTTCTGATTACGTAAACTTCAAATTATTTTTGTATTCTGAGACACCGCAATAAATGATGGAACTATGTGTTAAGTCAATAAAAATACTCTTTCGTTGTATCTCCGAGTATTGTAATGTTCAAAATCACATTGACATGTTATAATTTTCAATTATTTGGTTGAGTTATTCATAACACCCTAATACCCTATTTACATTAGTGACTCCTCCTTTTCTTCCTCCTAGCGTTTATCCCAGCTTGGGGTCCGCTTGACAACCTAATCTCATGAATTGGCGTACACACTAGTTTTTACCCTTTTTGAGATTAGGTCCGGTTTCCTTACGATGTTTTCCTTCACCAAAACCCGTATACAAATGAAAGAATCTATATAATAGTCCTAGCGGTACGCCTTAAACATGCTGCAAATGGTGTTAAAAGCATGAAAATTGGAACGATTGATCTTTAGGCCAAATTAATCGATTTGGCCCGTAGCAGTAAAAAAAAAACAGAATGCAGTTATGACGTCATCTTTTTTTTGTATGGAAAATAAATTTTGTTCTGAAACCTATCGTGTGTGGTATCAAATGAAAGGGCTTTTTGAGCCAATTCTAAAAATATATCATGTCATTATATTTATGTCACTTGTTTCAAATGAAAATAAAAATAATTTTCAAAACATACCAAGTTTGGGCTCCTACAAATACGATACGGTTGAATATTTTTTTGTAAAATATACCTTAAATGATACCTGATATCCTTATTTCAAACCCCAAGAAAGCAATTTTGAAAATAATTTCACTAAGTATTTTTTTTTTAATTTTTCATTATTACGAATGTGGGATCTATCAATCTATCAATCATATATATAAAATCGTTAAACCAGAACGGGATAAAAAACGAGCGAAGAAGCGAGATGGCGCCTTACAAATTTCTCTATCTATCTCGAATACGGCGCACGTATGATAAGAAGAAACTGTTTAAATCTATTATCTGCACATGAGAATAGAACTAGAGCATAATAACTATCGCTTTCGATGCGTATTTAATGTACAATAAGCAAAAGAAATTTTCATAACATTCTTCATTTTATGACCATCGGCTATTGTCGGGAACTCTCGGTTCATTTCGCTAAACTTGAAGTGCGTTTAAGTAGCCCAAAATTATTTGAAGTAGCCTAAATATTGTGTTTGTCATGTTGGTATCTAGATATCTCGGTGTTTTTTTACTCGATATGAAATTAAAAGTGCTGTCAACCTATTGTCAACCTTAGTCTACACAAGTGACTTATGAAGGTAAAGCATAGGTAAGGTACCTACTCTGTGAGAAATGTCAAATTAACATAAATTGATGTTTGTGTCATATCATAATTATTGTTTGTTTTGACTGTTTAAAATATCTACATTCCCGGCCGCCTGAAATGATTCCTGAAATAATTATAAGTGATTATAGTGGAAATACCAAGAATTATATGTATTAACTTACCATTGGAGACACTGGGCCCCAGGTCGGCCGACATGAAGAGTTTCATCAGTATCAGGGGCCCCCCTGTCGGCACGGTTGGTCGAAACTACAGGGGATCGTAGATCTGGAGCGTACCTCTCCCGCATATAGAGAGTTAACGCTGCCAGCGTAATAGGGACCATACCGCAGGCGGACCGACGTTTTAGACTCGGAAGACTCCGTTGCATATTGGTGGATGCCGTGGCATGCCGGCGCCTACCACCGCGGTATCCTCTAAGGTCAATACCGCGGAGAGAAATCCTCCGTGATGCTCCGAGGTTGGTGTCAGATCATTAAAAAGTAAGGTAAAAGTAAAGTAATATTTATTAATCAAACAAAGTTTAACTGATTACCGGGTTGTCTGGTGCATTCCAAACTAGGCTGAAGCCTGTATCTTGGAATGCACCATGTTTTGTAGTTATAAAACATGAAATTTGATTAGTAGAAAAACATGAAAATTAATTAACTAAGATTAACCTAAGTGTGTGTGTGTGTGTGTGTGTAAGTTGTGTGTGGGTATGTAAGTGTGTATGTGAGTAGGGGTATGTACCTGTGAGTCGTGAATGAATGTGACTAGCTTAGCCGACCACAGACCAAGTGTAAGTATGTATTATGTCTTCTGTGTCATTGTATGATAGAGTAGAAAACCATTTTTTTAATTTAGATTTGACTTTTAGCGAGGTGCAATTTTTTAGGTCAAGGGTTTTGCAAACAGCGTTATATGTAATTGGGTGAATATAGTAGCCAGATCGTTGTGCGTGAGCCGTTTGGACGGTAGGTACAGGGACTCTGTACTCATAATGAAATCTTTTTGTGCTGATTTTCCATTATTTTTGTAAACCCATCAGGGTTTTATTCTCAATGCAGTCATCAGACTGCATTGACAATAAATTAAAATTTAATACCTTATTGTATTTGAAATAGGAATAAATTATATAAATTTATGCAAAAAATACAAACGTGAGCAAATCGAAACTAATTTTTGGGTACACAAGTTTTATTTAAAATCAATGGATCTAATGTAAAAGGTAGTTCTTTCCTTTTTTATTGCGAAATAAGGGAACTAAGTTACATCATACAACTGTTACAAATAAGAAGTATGACAGTCATGATCCCTAGCAGGATAGATAACATAATAAGGTGACAGTAATTGAGAAAATATAAGATAAACTATTTATTTTACATACGCGAGCGAAGCCGCGGGCCCGTCTTGTTAAATATAAAAAAATAATCATAAAACTCTGGTGTTTGTGCAATTATTAGTTTTCTTTTTGATTCGATTTTTTATCTTGAGCATGGATTCCGCCCCCGCTCCCTCCCCGCGTCCCTTTCTTGCCCGATCCCATTTTTTGCGAACTTGAGGGTGGGTAAAGTTATATCGAGTTTTACCCAACATTGCTCAAGTCGATTTGCGCTTAAATAATGCGATTATAGTATTGAAACAAGAATTACAGCAAGTCTCTAGGGTAATCCTATCATTCCCTTTAAATAGTTCAGCGATAAGTACGTAAACTTTTGTACAAATTAGGTGGGCAATGATAGGTACGCGTTTTTGATCTTTACGGTACAAGGTGCATACAAGCATTCCAAAGTACAAGGGTTGTCTCATTTGACTTATTTTTTTTAATTTAGTCATGCATTTATTTTTCAGGCATTAGTATGTATATTAAACAAAACATAATTAAATGAGTTATATTTCATTATTTATAATAGAAATAAATCATAACGAACGAATAAATCGGCAGATCAAAGAAAATTATGTATATATTGAATACTATGGTTTCACATTAACAATTACATTAAAAAAATAAAGAAACAGTTTCAAAAACAATAATCACCTTTTTTGTGCCGAGTGGTTAATACAAAAAGCTGATAGCCCTAAGATTTTTTTTTGTCTTGGGCAAAGTTGGCCATCACTAGTTGTTACATTACAACGTAACTATGCCCACATCAAGACTTCTTCATTCATTATCCTTTTGAAATCGAATTACGATATAAACAATCTAGAGTAATGGCAACTGTCACAATACTCTAAAATGAAAATGCTGAAGCAAAAAGCTATAGGGAAACAATTGCATAAGAAAAGCCTTTTAACTGTACATAGTTCCCGTACATTGTTAAGGACCATTCATCTTTTGTTTCTTTTCCTCATTGTATGGAATCTAAAAGAGCACCCTCTACAATAAGGTTTCACTGGCTTTCCCCATTGCCTTATTATATACAGGTATTAGTATAAGTATGGGTTTTACTCACCATGCTTTCCCATTTTGTGAGATTCACATCAACACTTGCCCGCACCAGAATACTATAAAATTACGTAAATTAATGAATTTGTTCAAAATGTTGGGCAAAGTTTCGCCTGGGGGCAAAGTTGGAGGATATTACGGTACTCGTACTCGTATTGAGTAATACGATACACTTTGTAAACATTAAAAATCAGAAAAAAATACTAAATGTAATTATTTTCAAAATTGCATTCTTGGGGTTAGATATGAGGATATTAGGTATCATTTGAGATATATTTTACAAAAAAATATTCCTTGGTGTCGTATCTGGAGGAGCCCAAACTTGGTATGTTTTGAAAATGTTTTTTATGTTTATTTCAAACATGTGACGGAAATGTAATGATGTGACATATTTTTGGAATAAGCTCAGAAAGCCCGTTCATTTGATACCACACACGATAGGTTTCAGAACAATTTTTTTTTTCCATACAAAAAAAAGATGACGTCATAACTGCAATCTGTTTTTTTTTTTTACTGCTACGGGCCGAATCGATTCATTTGGCCTAAAGATCAATCGGTCCGATTTTTATGCTTTTAACACCATTTGGAGCATTAAACTGAATTTCGGCTTTACCGCTACCGGTAGGACTATAACTTTAAAATATTCATACAATCAGTTGTAATAATGTATAAAACTATCCAAAACAACTCCACTTAAGAATTATTGATTAGATAATTTCTTTTCATACATTTTTGTACTTACTGCGAAAATGGTTCTGGTGTTTTAGATATATGTATTGAACACACAAGAACCTTGTGCAGAGGAAAAAATTACAACTTTATACAGGATAAAAATAATAACCACCGGTTCATATTAAGTGAAGTGATGGGATAGGGTAGGCCATACTGAACAACTTTTATTATGGGACCAACTCCGAAATCGCGAAAAAACTAGCTGTTTCATATTTCGACCGATCAGCTCTTGTCGTTTTGTACATATGGGGAAGCCAAAAAATGTTTTCACGATTTCGGAGTTGGTCCCATAAGTAAAAATTGTTCAGCATGGTCTACTTAATCACCTCGCTCAATATGAACGGTGGATATTAATTTCACCTTGTATTTTTGGACCAACACCAACCCCAATTTTGCAATTGCTGCTTATGCTAAAAACTAATCATACATACCTCTCGTACAACTTATTATTTATTATGTTGGGTTGCTATTTTCTAATGTAAGGAATGAGCAACTTATTACTCACTGTCGTAGAAATCGAAATGGGGATGTTTCCGCTTGTATTTGCGCGGGGGTTGAGGAAGTTTAAAAATTACGAATTAAATAAAACGTCGTTTGATTATTATCACAAGTATCACAACATACTTAATGTATCTTTACAATGCATGAGCTCGGAAAGTGCTCTTTTTAAGGGTAATGTCGTGTATAGAAAGCGATTCTTTGCCGCACACCTGCGGCAAAGGATTTGCATAGTGCTTTTCTGCACAACCGGCCGGGCGGCGCCCGCCCGCCATGCGTCGCGGTGTACTTCTTTACGAGTCTGCACAGTGCTAGTGCACTAAATCCAATTATTATTATTTATTTCCTCGCATAATGCATTGTAAAATGTTGTATGCTACATTTGTATAAAACAAGTAAATTCCGACTTGTGTCGGTGTTATTAAAACACTCCCTTCGGTCGTGTTTTGAATCACACCGCCACTCGTTCGGAAATTACTTGTTTTCTACACTTGTAGCATAAATAACTATTATCCATTTACTGAGTTTCGACGTTTGCATTCACCGTCGTTATTTATAAAAGACTTTTTAAATGGAATGTTTCCGTTGTTGCATCGGTACTCGCAAACGCTGTTGTACGTCTCATCGTCGTCGGAACAAAACGTGTAGTCCGCTTGACAGTTGCATTTTTCAAGAACAGCCACTGAAATGCAAAGTAGTAGCTATACAGATACTTAGAAAGTCGTAAAATATAAAGGAAGTAGCTATATCATCCGTCTATTGCATAATATATGTAAAGTCAAAATGTCATGATTTTCGCATTCTGTGGAAGGTAGTGTTACTAATAATAATGAATATTTTCTAACAATTGTTAGCAGTGCGCTAGGTATAATAAATGTATTTGTTTGCTACACAAAGAAAAGCTTATGCAAGTTTTATTTTTCTTCACCAGGCATTTATCGCATTTTATTATTGCAACATAACTTCACATTTTATAACGGTTTTGTCAAGAGCATATGTAGTCAGACATTTGCCATTCGTTTGAAATTCAAGTTCACTTATATTTTTACAAATTGTTTTCGATTACGACCAAACTGTTTTAAAACGACTGATGATGTTGAAATAGTAGAATGCAATAATATGGTAATGAAAAATATATCTTGTGCCTATAATCTTTCTTGTTGTTATTAACAAATATCTATAAGTATATAACTTATCTAGCGCAACGTTAAAAACTGTTAGAAAATATGTTTCACTATAAGTAAGCAGATTATATTCTCTAACTAAAACAGAAAATCGCACGTGAATAATAAAAGTTCAAAACTGTTCGCGTACCGTAGTACTTGTACTGTAGTGTATACATTGTTGTTGGATTTTCCAAATGGTCTTAGGAGACCTCGCTTAACTTTTTAATTAACACCCTATATTTGTAGTTTTCCAGGAATCAAAAGGCGGAAAGCAATTAATATGTGTTGAACATATTTTTGGCACTTCTCTCCCTTGGTGCTCACATCACATGGCGAAGACTAATAAAAATACGCAAGTTTTTCACGCAGGGGGCGTACCGTACCTAAAGTGCAACTTTCCACAAAATTACACAACCCATACTAATATTATAAATTAGAAAGTGTGTGTCTGCCTATCTGTCACCTCTTTTGGTATGAAGATAATATGAGTCCCGGGTAATGTAAGAATAAGAACATAGGCTAGTTTGTATCCCAGAAATCATTGCTTAGGGGGGTGAAAAGGTATTAAAGTCAAATCGTAACCTGTAGTAGTAGTAGTAGTAGTAGTTGTACTAGTTGTATCGTAAAAAGTAGTTTCCGTCCAAGTCGTCGGCTCTCTAGTAGTGCTGATGCGTTCAGTCGTAGTATCCGGCTCCGAGCACGGCCCCTGGTACAGTATGTACCAGTCTTGGAACGGGGTGGAGGGATGTTTGCACTTGTACTCGCAAATGCTGTGGTACGTGGTGTAGTCGTTGGCACAAAAATCAAATACTCGTCTGCAGCCGCACGGTCCACGGCCGTTCTGGGCAACCACTAGCCCTAACAATGCCACTGAAATACGAGAAATGAAAGTATTTGCTAATAATGCAATATGACGAATTACAAAATATTATTTACTATACCTACCTATAGCAAAAGAGTTTGTTTTGTAAGGTTATGAACTTATAATTTTGGGTTAAGTGCCTACTTTAGAACTATAAGTGGGAGGGACATATGTTTGTGTCGGTATCAATGTAGCGTCTAAGCTAATTAGTTACTGAGGGTATTTTGATAAATAAAATAAATAGTACTACAGTACGCTCAATAAGGCTTGTGTTGAGGGTTGGGTACTCGACGACGATATTATAAGCACGAGAGATAAATAACAACTTTGCTCCTCTATAAAACACACAAACAACAACTAAGTAGGTATCTATGAAGTATTACAAAGGATGTTTCACTTACTAAAACAAAGCGTGACTACGGTCTTCATGTTGAGTCGTTATTGCTAGAGTAGCCGCGCGTCGAAACTCAGTGAACTCAGTCACAGGAAAATCGGAACTCTACTTCCTTTTTCTATGTGACCTGAAGATATAAAGTGATCGGAATTCTGGAAATTAGACGGGAATTGAGATCGATAGATGCCCCACTGCTGATTATAAACTCGCCTACATTGCATGCTTAAACCATCAACGAATGTAATCATCATCTATCAGCCACTTTAAAGACAAATTCACCCATGACGGAACGGACACGGTTTAAGCATTTAGAATGTTCTTTTTGTTTGTTAGTTTATGTGTATACGAATGTTTCCATTTACTTGTCTCCTATTGGCTGATCTGATTTGGCTGTGGTTTTTGGAAAGTTTTGTGATACACCAGCGATAGGTATTTCCTTAGATATGCTGTAACTCGCTAGATGGCGGTCTTATAATTTATTCGAAGGTATTAAAATTTTATAAAACTACTCTCATACACAAAACCATAAAATCATGTGATACTTTGCCACACAGATACTTTGCTACTTCTTTTTGTTTGGTGTTTACTTGCAATAATGGCGAAGACTATAATAATAAGACTACACTTCGTTTCCACAAAATAAACCTGGTTTATTATGACGCAATAAAACGAATATCAACAAATAAGGAATTCCTAATAAATGAAATTGGAAAAATATACACCCACCAAATTGCCCAGGGGCCGTAATCTAACTTTTCTCCAATGTGCTCGGAAATGTTCACCTTAATGAAGCAAAATGAGTACGGGAAGTTCTTCATTTTTTTACAAAACGAATTTAAAAAAAATAAAAATCATTATTGTTCTGTTTTAGCGGACCCGAAGTGATATGTGTACACCTTTGCACCTTCATCATCATCATCATCATTTCAGCCGAAAGACGTCCACTGCTGGACATAGGCCTCCCCCACTGAACGCCACAATGACCGGTCCTGTGCCTTTGCACCTTACTCCATTGTAATAAGGTTCAAAAGTGTATACATATTTTAGGCGTTGCTCCGTTGTCCGCTCGTCCACGAATTTCCCTTTCCCGTCCTCTGCAATAATGTACTATTACGTATTTTAAAATTCGAATGCGACACCTGAACTTCGTCCGATTGAGAGGTATGTACGGCGGCGACCGTAAGATCTGCGACGTTACGTGATTAACGTGATACAAAGATAAGACCCATGGCACATGTTCATAAAAGCGATGCTGAGTTCCGAAAAACAGTAAAAAAATAGAATTGGCCGAAAGCACAAAAAAGTACTTACCACTTCCGGTGTGAAAAATGGATGGCATTTACCTACGTCGTTGGATATAAAGATGATACTTGTGGCAACAAATAGTAATTTGTTTTTAGGTACAAAATAACCAGTCTGCCAGTTCCTGCATGACCAGAAGTGCCAGGCAGACTAGTTGAAAAGTAACGAAATTGTCTCCAAATTTACGGCACTTTTGAACCAGTCTACCGGGCACTTCCGGCCATGCAGCAACTGGCAGACTGGGTTTTTCTGTACCAAAATACAAATTACTTTTTGTTGCCACAAATATCATCTTCATATCAAATGCAGTGCAATAACATCCATTTTTTAACCGGAGGTGGTGCTTTCGGCCAATTCTAATTTTTTTTACTATTTTTTCGGAACTCAGCATCACTTTTATGTGCATGTGCCATTAGAGCTTATCTTTGTATCACGTAACGCAGCAGATCTTACGGTACCCGCCCGTACTACAATATATTGGTCAAACAATACCTACTCCAGAAGAGTGCTGTGACGGAAAGCTAAGCGGACTTCAAAAAATATGGGACGCAGTCACTAAGAGGTTCAATGACACTGAATTTAGTAGCGGTTCATCAAAAGTTAAGCAGTTCGCCCACTCTTAGTTTTTTTAATTTATTTATATAACAAATACTTACATATAGAAGAAACTTTGTTTGATTGTATTGTATTTCGTCGGGTGAAAACCCAAACTCACTAAGTATTACCACTAGTGCATACTTGCATAGCTATAATTAACCATACCGGTAACATGAACATGACACGGTTGATTTTCGTTTAATTATGTTTTTTTTAATTAGTTAGGTTTCGTTGTCACCTGACGATTTGTAATACTGTGAGGAATAAACCATTTCTTGACATTTATCTGTGGCTACTTTTTTTCGTGAATGCATATCGGGGTGAGGTGAGAAAGTTTAATTAAATTACGAATGAAATACAACGCCTTTTAATTATTTATGATAATGACACACAACATTGTGTAAGTACCTCTATCTACCATTTGGTGAGTTGTACTCGCATTTGCCGTCATTAAGTATATAGTTCACACTGAACGGGATATTTCCATTTTTGCACCTGTTCTCGCAAATGCTGGTGTACGTCTTGATGCCGTCGCCTTCGCCACAAAACTCGTAGTCCGCTCGGCAGTTGCATTTTTTTAACAAAACCGCTGAAACACAATATAGTAAGGTAACTACTTTAAAGAAACTAAAAAAGCCGTAAAATACTAGGTAGTACTAGTATATTTACGTTAGGTTAGTGCCGTGTCTTCTTCCGTAAAGTTGGCACCTCGAAACTGATTTTGATAATTGAGATGCCAATCCAAGTCATTACTGTGTACATTTTGACGGCCTCCTAGCCCAGTTGGTAGTGCCCCTGCCTACAAAGCAGAAGTTCCCGGGTTCGAATCCTGGTCAGGGCATTTATTTGTTTGTTTATCACGAATATTTGTTCCTGAGTTATGGATGTTTTCTATCTATTTAAGTTTTTATATATGTCTATCTATTATATATGTCGTCGTCTAGTACCCATAATACAAGCCTTATTGAGCTTACTGTGGGACTAGGTTGATTTGGGTAAAATTGTCCTATAATATTTTTATTTTTTTATTTAATGCACCAAGTTGCTCAGACTACCAAGTACTAAAATACATACTTTTCACCGTGCTCTGCCCTACACATCCCAAGTAGCACACTGAGGCGGTATAGCAGCTGAATAATGTATTTAGGGCAGGCAACGAACAGATATAGAGGGAAATGCTTGGAACACAATTTTTGACTTCGTAACTTTGTTTGGACTAGTTAGGAGGTGAACATATCCAAAGTCCTCTGCCGTAGCCCTTGAGCTGAGGGGGGGGGGGGGGGGGGAGGGGGTTAGAAGGTCCCATTTTTTGGATTTTCGTAGATAACTCAGTAACGGTGGGTCATAAGAAAAGATGTTCTAGTCCTAGCGGTACACGCCGAAATTCAGTATAATGCTGCAAATGGTGTTAAAAGCATAAAAATCGGACCGATTGATCTTTAGGCCAAATGAATCGATTCGGCCCGTAGCAGTAAAAAAAAAAACCGGGTGCAGTTATGACGTCATCTTTTTTTTGTATGGAAAAAAAAAATTTTGTTCTGAAACCTATTGTGTGTGGTATCAAATGAAAGGGATTTCTGAGCTAATTCCAAAAATATGTCACATCATTACATTTCAGTCACATGTTTGAAATAAACATAAAAAACATTTTCAAAACATACCAAGTTTGGGCTCCTCCAGATACGACACCAAGGAATATTTTTTTGTAAAATATATCTCAAATGATACCTAATATCCTCATATCTAACCCCAAGAATGCAATTTTGAAAATAATTACATTTAGTATTTTTTTCTGATTTTTAATGTTTACAAAGTGTGTCGTATTACTCAATACGAGTACGAGTACCGTAATATCCTCCAACTTTGCCCCCAGGCGAAACTTTGCCCAACATTTTGAACAAATTCATTAATTTACGTAATTTTATTGTATTCTGGTGCGGACAAGTGTTGATGTGAATCTCACAAAATGGGAAAGCATGGTGAGTAAAACCCATACTTATACTTATACCTGTATATAATAAGGCAATGGGGAAAGCCAGTGAAACCTTATTGTAGAGGGTGCTCTTTTAGATTCCATACAATGAGGAAAAGAAACAAAAGATGAATGATCCTTAACAATGTACGGGAACTATACAGTTAAAACGCTTTTCTTATGCAATTGTTTCCCTATAGGTTTTTGCTTCAGCATTTTCATTTTAGAGTATTGTGACAGTTGCCATTACTCTAGATTGTTTATATCGTAATTCGATTTCAAAAGGATAATGAATGAAGAAGTCTTGATGTGGGCAATGTTACGTTGTAATGTAACAACTAGTGATGGCCAACTTTGCCCAAGACAAAAAAAATCTTAGGACTATCAGCTTTTTGTATTAACCACTCGGCACGAAAAAAGGTGATTATTGTTTTTGAAATATATATATGACGTTTTCGAACTGTTTCTTTATTTTTTTAATGTAATTGTTAATGTGAAACCATAGTATTCAATATATACATAATTTTCTTTGATCTGCCGATTTATTTGTAAACATTACTAAGATAGGTTCGTTATGATTTGTTTCTATTATAAATAATGAAATATAACTCATTTAATTATGTTTTGTTTAATATACATACCAATGCCTGAAAAATAAATGCATGACTAAATTAAAAAAATTAAGTCAAATGAGACAACCCTTGTACTTTGAAATGCTTGTATGCACCTTGTACCGTAAAGATCAAAAACGCGTACCTATTGCCCACCTAATTTGTACAAAAGTTTACGTACTTATCGCTGAACTATGTAAAGGGAATGATACGATTACCCTAGACTTGCTGTAATTCTTGTTTCAATACTATAATCGCATTATTTAAGCGCAAATCGACTTGAGCAATGTTGGGTAAAACTCGATGTAACTTTACCCACCCTCAAGTTCGCAAAAAATGGGATAAACTTAATTCGCTTTAAGTAAGAATAATCCTGAGTGCAACCCGGGTTCCTCGAGCTCACCTATCACGTTATATCAGAAGAACGTGTAAACAGAGTTTCATTACTCCGAGAATTATTTTGTCTATACAGGGCTATAATACTAGCTCGGCGCGTGAGTGACTGAGCGTCGGCCGCCGCCGAGCGGGCAAGAAAGGGACGCGGGGAGGGAGCGGGGGCGGAATCCATGCTCAAGATAAAAAATCGAATAAAAAAAAAACTAATAATTGCACAAACACCAGTGTTTTATGATTCTTTTTTATATTTAATTGATAGATTGATAGATCCCACATTCGTAATAATGAAAAATTAAAAAAAAATTTTTTTTTTTTTATATATAGCCTATGTTGTGTCCCACTGCTGGGCAAAGGCCTCCCCTCTTTTCCGCCACTCGTCACGGCCTGGTGCATGTTCCCGCCAGTCGCTACAAAAGGCATCCAGGTCGTCCTGCCATCTCTTTTTCGGTCTTTTTCGGTAAAAAAAAATACTTAGTGAAATTATTTTCAAAATTGCTTTCTTGGGGTTTGAAATGAGGATATCAGGTATCATTTAAGGTATATTTTACAAAAAAATATTCAACCGTATCGTATTTGTAGGAGCCCAAACATGGTATGTTTTGAAAATTATTTTTATTTTCATTTGAAACAAGTGACATAAATATAATGATATGATATATTTTTAGAATTGGCTCAAAAAGCCCTTTCATTTGATACCACACACGATAGGTTTCAGAGTAAAATTTATTTTTTTTCCATACAAAAAAAAGATAACGTCATAACTGCACTCTGTTATTTTTTTTTTACTGCTACGGGCCAAATCGATTAATTTGGCCTAAAGATCAATCGTTCCAATTTTCATGCTTTTAACACCATTTGCAGCATGTTTAAGGCGTACCGCTAGGACTATTCTTCTACTAATATCATTCACATCAATTTGTTCGGAGTTGGTACCATAAGTAAAAATTGTTCAGTATGGTCTACTTAATCACCTCGCTCAATATGAACGGTGGATGTTAATTAATTTCACCTTGCATTTTTGGGCCAACACCAACCCCAATTTTGCAATTCCTGCTTATGCTAAAAACTAATCATACATACCTCTCGTACAACTTATTATTTATTATGATGGGCTGCTATTTTCTAATGAATGGAATGAGCAATTTATTACTCACTTTCGTAGAAATCGAAATGGGGATGTTTCCGCTTGTATTTGCGCGGGGGTTGAGGAAGTTTAAAAATTACGAATTAAACGAATAAAACGTCGTTTGATTATTATCACAAGTATCACAACATACTTAATGTATCTTTATCCATTTATTGAGTCTCGATTTTTGCATTCACCGTCGTTATTTATAAAAGACTTTTTAAACGGAATGTTTCCATTGTTGCATCGGTACTCGCAAACGCTGTTGTACGTCTCATCGTCGTCGGAACAAAACGTGTAGTCCGCTTGACAGTTGCATTTTTCAAGAACAGCCACTGAAATGCAAAGTAGTAGCTATACAGATACTTAGAAAGTCGTAAAATATAAAGGAAGTAGCTATATCATCCGTCTATTGCATAATATATGTAAAGTCAAAATGTCATGATTTTCGCATTCTGTGGAAGGTAGTGTTACTAATAATAATGAATATTTTCTAACAATTGTTAGCAGTGCGCTAGGTATAATAAATGTATTTGTTTGCTACACAAAGAAAAGATTATGCAAGTTTTATTTTTCTTCACCAGGCATTTATCGCATTTTATTATTGCAACATAACTTCACATTTTATAACGGTTTTGTCAAGAGCATATGTAGTCAGACATTTGCCATTCGTTTGAAATTCAAGTTCACTTATATTTTTACAAATTGTTTTCGATTACGACCAAACTGTTTTAAAACGACTGATGATGTTGAAATAGTAGAATGCAATAATATGGTAATGAAAAATATATCTTGTGCCTATAATCTTTCTTGTTGTTATTAACAAATATCTATAAGTATATAACTTATCTAGCGCAACGTTAAAAACTGTTAGAAAATATGTTTCACTATAAGTAAGCAGATTATATTCTCTAACTAAAACAGAAAATCGCACGTGAATAATAAAAGTTAAAAACTGTTCGCGTACCGTAGTACTTGTACTGTAGTGTATACATTGTTGTTGGATTTTCCAAATGGTCTTAGGAGACCTCGCTTAACTTTTTAATTAACACCCTATATTTGTAGTTATCCAGGAATCAAAAGGCAGGAAGCAATTAATATGTGTTGAACATATTTTTGGCACTTCTCTCCCTTGGTGCTCACATCACATGGCGAAGACTAATAAAAATACGCAAGTTTTTCACGCAGGGGCGTACCGTACCTAAAGTCCAACTTTCCACAAAATTACACAACCCATAGGTACTAATATTATAAATTAGAAAGTGTGTGTCTGCCTATCTGTCACCTCTTTTAATATGAAGTGTAGCATGCCGCCTGTATGCTGCACGCAACATATGTACCTTTATTTTTATTTTTGAAGAAACATGTCCACGAAGAAAAAAAGATTGGAGAGAAAATTAAATTCAGAATGTTAAAAAAAAAGATTGAGAGATTTTTTCTGAGTGAAAGATGTCAATTTTACATTAGATGTCGATCAACATTATTTTTGGAAAACAATTTTCTTATTATTAATATTTCCTCATCTTATTCTTCGTAAGATACCTATACATCAAATAATAAAGAATGCTGTGGGGTTGGGAGTGCAGGTCTAAGTTAGTGAAGCAATTCCCAGCAAAAACCGACTCAGCGGCGTGGGTCCAGCTGTGTATCGGAGCCCGGCCCACAGCAATATGAGGTGCCCGAACTGTTTTGTGGCAAGGGACATGGACACATTAGACGGGCGCAAGCATATTCCTTCAGACTGGCAATGCCAGCCTATGTAGTCAAGCCCGCGGCCAAACCCACCGCACCAATTTTCAACATACGAGGATACATCTCTCCAGGAATTCAAGGGCCCCACGACCCGTGTGGCCCATCAAGGTGAAGGCAGCGTATCGCTGCCAAAAGTGGTGTAGGACTTGTGTTTCGGACTCCACATCGCGAAGGCGTTTTCTCGTCATTTACATATGGACTTTAAGTAATTTGGTTCTTTTTTAAAATTAATAACGGATTATTGCGCGCGTCTATATTATCCTTATTATTCATTAGTATCTACAATCCGCATTTTTTATATTAATTCAAAATCCTCTAAATTCTAACCGCCTCGATTGACAGGCATATAAATATCTGGCTCCTCAATTTAGGCTGCTTTCATACGCTGTTCCATATCACCTCATTAACCCATCATTCCCAACAGCCAAATTATCAGCCGTATTTTTTCTATTTCATACTTATTAGTTTTACTTGTTCTTTTTTTCTTACTTACGTGCGGAGAGTAGACGTCACTTCCGTATCATAATATTGCAAACTGCTGGTTTTAAATAATAGTATATTATTTTCGGTACCGTTATTTTTTTGGTCCCGTTTTTCTTCCTTTAGTATATGGCGTGCTAATGTCACGTAATTTGAAGTGTTAATGCAATAGACGTCTAAAATATTATTTTCGGTACCATTAGCTAAATTAAACGTGTTAAAAGCAAGTTAAGTTGTTTTCCTGCAGAAGATAATACAAGTCCCGGGTAATGTAAGAACATAGGCTAGTTTGTATCCCAGAAATCATTGCTTAGGGGGGTGAAAAGGTATAAAAGTCGAATCGTAACCTGTAGTAGTAGTAGTAGTAGTAGTAGTAGTAGTTGTACTAGTTGTATCGTAAAAAGTAGTTTCCGTCCAAGTCGTCGGCTCTCTAGTAGTGCTGATGCGTTCAGTCGTAGTATCCGGCTCCGAGCACGGCCCCTGGTACAGTATGAACCAGTCTTGGAACGGGGTGGAGGGATGTTTGCACTTGTACTCGCAAATGCTATGGTACGTGGTGTAGTCGTTGGCACAAAAATCAAATACTCGTCTGCAGCCGCACGGTCCACGGCTGTTCTGGGCAACCACTAGCCCTAACAATGTCACTGAAATACGAGAAATGAAAGTATTTGCTAATAATGCAATGTGACGAATTACAAAATATTATTTACTATATCTACCTATAGTAAAAGAGTTTGTTTTGTAAGGTTATGAACTTATAATTTTGGGTTAAGTGCCTACTTTAGAACTATAAGTGGGAGGGACATATCTTTGTGTCGGTATCAATGTAGCGTCTAAGCTAATTAGTTACTAAGGGTATTTTGATAAATAAAATAAATATTACTATTTACAGTACGCTCAATACGGCTTGTATTATGGGTTGGGTATTAGACGACAATATTATAAGCACGAGAGATAAAGAACAACTTTGCTCCTCTATAAAACACTTAAACAACAACTAAGTAGGTATCTATGAAGAACGAACAAAGGATGTTTCACTTACTAAAACAAAGCGTGACTACGGTCTTCATGATGAATCGTTATTGCTAGAGTAGCCGCGCGTAAGTAACTCTACTTCCTTTTTCTATGTGACCTGAAGATATAAAGTAATCGTTATTCTGGAAATTAGACGGGAATTGAGTTCGATGGATGCCCCACTACTGCTAATTATAAACTCGCCTACATTAGTTACACTGAAGAACCATCAACGAATCAGCCAATTTAAAGGCAAATTTACCCATGACAGAACGGACACGGTTTATGCAATTAGAATGTTCTGTTTGTTTGTTAGTTTATGTTTATTTGAATGTGAAATGAACTTACTTGTCTGCTGTAGGCTGGTCCTATTTGGGTCAGTGTCACATATCTACATAGGGTTTTGCCACTTCTTTCCGTTTGCACCGAAAAAAATATTTTTCTACAATACTACAAGAATGTGTTGTTGTGAAAAATATAGTTATTTTTACTAGAATCTGGCGGAGGTAACAAAAATATTGTATTTTGTAAAATTTTGTTTGTAAACGTTACTGGACGAGTCTGGTTAAACGGAATCGTAATAAATACAAAATATTTGTGTTATTTACAATATATATCGTAGTCTGCACAATGACACATTGTATTACAATTCGAAATACTGATAAATATTTTCACGGAACACCGCTAAGGCGCTCGTGGCCTAGCGGGTAGAACGTTATACTTTCAATCGGGAGGTCTCGGGTTCAAATCCCGGCTGGGGTACCACTGAGCTTAAGCCTGGAAAATCCTGGATTTCGGTTGCAGAGCGGCAAAAAGAAAAGAAAAAAATAATAATAATGTATACACACATAACTTTTGTCTAGTGGATACATGCCAATTACAATATTTTATAGTTATCAGTACAATTCATATTGTAGTACTCACGATTTTGATATAACCAGAAAAGTTTTGTTATGTTTACAAAGTGTTTAGTCGTCACATATACAGCAAGACAACACTGTAGAGATAACCGGATTCTGGTTACCAGTACGAGACTTTTTTTTCAGTGTGGTGTTTACTTACAAATACAATAATGGCGAAGACTAATAAGAATACACTTCGTTTCCATGAAATAAACCTTGTACTATCAGCTGCAGAATTGCCTACCCAAATTATGAATGAATTCATTCATAATGTAGGTATGCAATTTTGCAGCGCGCTGTACATTGTCACGCAATAAAACGAATATCAAAAAATAATGAATTTCTAATATAATATGTGCCTTGGAAATTGAAACAATAGAAACTCACCAAATTGCCCAGGGGCCGTAATCTAACTTTAAAACATGTTTCGCCACGATCCAACTCCAATGCATTAACCAAGCAATTAATACAGCAAGCGCCTACACATCTGAATTAGAAATATCAGAAATAGTTTGAAAATTATTCCAATGCGACTTTAATATTACTTCAATGTTTGTTGTGTCTTGGAACTATGTTTGAGATTCTAACACATAGGGTTAGAAAGAGAGTTCCGTTTGTAAATTGTAACTTGTAGCTTTATAAAACTGGCCTCTGAACTTCGTCCGATTGAGAGGTATGTACGGGCGGCGACCGTAAGATCTGCTACGTTACGTGATACAAAGAAAAGCCCCCGTGGCACATGCTCATAAAAGTGATGCTGAGTTCCGAAAAATAGTTAAAAATTTAGAATTTGCCGAAAGCACAAAAAGTACCACTTCTCACTTTTTGTTGCCACAAGTATCATCTTCATATCAAATGTAGTAGGTAAGTACCATCCATTTTTTAATCCGGAAGTGGTACTTTTTGGTGTTTTCGGTCAAACGATACCTACTCAAGAAGAGTGCCGCGTCGGATAGCTAAGCAGACTTCAAACAATATGGGACGCAATCGCTAAGAGGTTCACTGACACTGTATTTTGTACGATCATGGTGGTATAGGTCGCGGCACGTAACTCTGGCGCTGACCGTTATTATTTTTTTATTTTTTATTTAGTTAAACAAACAGCCACTAGCCACTACAAGTAATACTTAAATAACTTATTACTATATTGTCTACCATATGTGGGGCTCACATCATTTACCACTAATTAAAATTAGTTATTGCGCAGAAGTCGAAAATAGGTCGCGCGGGGGGATACAGGTGGTGAAGGGCTATGGAAGAACATGCGCAGAAATTACGGTCAGCGCTAGAGTTACGTGCCGCGAGGTATAGCGGTTCATCAAAAGTTAAGCAGTTCGCCCACTCTTGGTTTTTTTATTTATTTACATAATCATTTATATTACAAATACTTTGTATTTCGTCGGGTGACAACCCAAACTCACTAAGTATTACCACAAGTGCATAGCTATAATCAACCATGCTGGTAACATGACAAGGTTGATTTTCGTTTAATTATTATTTTTTAATTAGTGAGGTTTGGTTGTCACCTGACGATTCGTAATACTGTGAGAAATAGACCATTTCCTAACATTTGTCTGTAGCTAAATTTTTTCGTGAAAATGCTTTATTCTGCAAATCGGCGTGAAGTGAGAAAGTCAAATTAAAATTACGAATGAAATAAAACACGTTTTAATTATTTATTATAATGACACACAACATTGTGTACCTCTATCCATTTACTGAGTTGTACACGCATTCGTCGTCATCATCTATATACTTCATACTGAACGGGATATTCCCATGTTTGCACCTGTACTCGCAAATGCTGTTGTACGTCTTGTAGTCGTCGCCACAAAACGTGTAGTCCGCTCGGCAGTCGCATTTTTTTAACAAAACCACTGAAACGCAATATAGTTAGGTAACTACTTTAAAGAAACTAAAAAAGCCGTAAAATGCTAGGTAGTACTAGTATATTTACGTTAGGTTAGTGCCGTGTCTTCTTCCGTAAAGTTGGCACCTCGAAACCGATTTTGATAATTGAGATGCCAATCCAAGTCATTACTGTGTACATTTAATGCACCAAGTTGCTCAGACTACCAAGTACTAAAATACATACTTCTCACCGTGCTTTGCCCTACACATAAGCCGAATTCTGCTACTTGATGAGGTAGGGTTGCCTACGGTCTACTCTCGATTCATATCCCGTATTAATCAGTTGCTATTAAGTTATTTGCTGCAAAATTCTAAATCAACAGGAGTCCTCAGGAATTTATTTAAGAACCCGAAAATTGAACCTTGCAACCGCTATAATTAACAATGTTTATAAATGTGTATTTTAGAATAAGTTAAAACCGATAGTAAAACCTTAGTGATTTACCTTTGTCTGACCCATAAGATCTAGTAGGCTGATCTGTACTTTCCGTCTCCGAGCACGGCCCGTGGTACAGTATATACCAGTCGTGGAACTGGGTGGAGGGATGTTTGCACTTGTACTCGCAAATGCTGTGGTACGTGGTGTAGTCGTTGGCACAAAAATCAAACGCTTGTCTGCAGCCGCACGGTCCACGGCCGTTCTGGGTAACCACTAGCCCTAACAGAAGCACTGAAATACAAGACTATATAAAAACAAATATACTATATGTATATAATAAGCGCGGGGTTTACCAACGAACCATGTACCGTAGCATATTAGATTAGATGATATTAATATTGTTATATTGGACTACACAATGGAAAATAAATACGGAAACAGATTCAAAATGGTAACAACTTATTGCTTTTAGCGATCATATTAGGTGTCAAATTGGTGGATCGAATCCGGCGGAACACCACGCTGTGCTCCAAGACCCAAATCTTCGTAGCTCGGAAGGCGGTGAAATGAAAGTGAGACTGTTCTGGGATGCCAAACGGTAGGACAAAATTATTACACAAAGGAAGACTCAACTATGACAAACTGCAGGACTTTTGTTGAAAAACTGGCCAAACACTATAACAGGATCGGAATCAAAGGAAAAAGTAGGGGGAGAATTTTGTCCAGCAGTGGGAGAAAACAAGCTCCCTGTACGGATACGGATATAATACTAAAATTATAAAAATTTAATTATCCAATATGATGACTTACAATAATAATCTATTGTATAGGTCAAATTTGTACCTGACTACGCAAAGAAGAGCAAGGAAGAAGGGTATGTTTATGCGATACTATGTGTGGGTGGGCGGGTTTAGTCTCACAGTAAGCGCAATAAGTATAAATATTATTAAGCTTACTACACCTAATATTACAGAGGATGTTACTTACTAAAACAAAGCATCACTAGGGTCCTCATGTTCGTTATTGATGTTGACTTGTTGTTGAAGTGACCTTCGATCAAAATTATATTAGTTTCAGTCTTCTATGTTGAGACCAAATATTAGTTAATGTGTTTCTTCGCACCTCGTAACTATTGGCACTCCTATCTCTAGCGATACAACACGAAAAAAAAAGCATGAGTTAAAATTTCAAACCGTATTATAATTTATATCTAACTCACTATTTACTCCTACAATTAGTAACTGTAAGAATAAGAAGCTTTAATATTTTCACATTTCGTGCTTTCGTGCCGTATCGTCTACACAGATAGAAAAAATCTCTTCAACCAAAGAAACCTATTTGAATCAAGAGATATCCAGTTTCCCATATATATAATGTTTCAAAGTTTATTCCTTAACCTAATAAATTCAATACCTTATCCGAGATATAAAAATCATTTTTTTATAATAGCTTAATATTCTCACGAAGACCGTTAGAATTTTGTTTTTGTATTGTATTTTTTTTTTCATTGAACTTTATGTGTCTTAGTGCAATACATAAAGAACTTACTTTCTTGAAGCAAGAAGAAGAAACTTTGTTTCTTGGGTAAAGACTCATAATTTAAATTGAGAATTGAATTTCTCCACGGAAACAAGAAAACGCATTAGTTCAAGAGCATGAAGATCTAAAATTTCTTGGCGTATGAAATCGGTTACTTGAAACAAACAATAACATGTTCTAAGGCGGTTATTACACTGGCGCGGATCCGCATGCGGCACCGGTGCGCGAGCGAGATAGCGCTCTGCATGTGTATAGCGCTATCTCGCTCAGTGTGATAATCGCCTTATAGTGCTAGCGGTACACGCCGAAATTCAGTATAATGCTGCAAATGGTGTTAAAAGCATAAAAATCGGACCGATTGATCTTTAGGCCAAATGAATCGATTCGGCCCGTAGCAGTAAAAAAAAAAAAAACAGAGTGCAGTTATGACGTCATCTTTTTTTTGTATGGAAAAAAAAATTGTTCTGAAACCTATCGTGTGTGGTATCAAATGAAAGGGCTTTCTGAGCTAATTCCAAAAATATGTCACATCATTACATTTCAGTCACATGTTTGAAATAAACATAAAAAACATTTTCAAAACATACCAAGTTTGGGCTCCTCGAGATACGACACCAAGCAATATTTTTTTGTAAAATATATCTCAAATGATACCTAATATCCTCATATCTAACCCCAAGAATGCAATTTTGAAAATAATTACATTTAGTATTTTTTTCTAATTTTTAATGTTTACAAAGTGCGTCGTATTACTCAATACGAGTACGAGTAACTTTGCCCCCAGGCGAAACTTTGCCCAACATTTTGAACAAATTCATTAATTTACGTAATTTTATAGTATGTATGTATGTATGTACTTTATTGCACATAAACAAGTTTAACAATATTACAACAGTAAAATAAAAAATAAAAAAGATATGCACAAAGGCGAGCTTATCCCTAAAAGGGATCTCTTCCAGCCAACCCATAGTATAGTATTCTGGTGCGGGCAAGTGTTGATGTGAATCTCACAAAATGGGAAAGCATGGTGAGTAAAACCCATACTTATACTTATACCTGTATATAACAAGCAGAGGTCGGCGGGGGTGAGCTGTTTTCATAGTAATTTGACGTATGTCGTGTCAAATTAATATGAAAACAGCTCACCCCCGCCGACCATTGATAATAAGGCAATGGGGAAAGCCAGTGAAACCTTATTGTAGAGGGTGCTCTTTTAGATTCCATACAATGAGGAAAAGAAACAAAAGATGAATGGTCCTTAACAATGTACGGGAACTATGTACAGTTAAAAGTAGAGATGCGCCGAATATTCGGTAATTATTCGGTATTCGGCATATTCGGCGTGTTTTTCAATGTTCGGTATTCGGCCGAATTATTCGGTAAAATTGCCGAATATTTACCGAATAAACATATGATATTTATCTGATAATAAATTAATCATTATAATAAAATAACACGGTTACACTCACGGCACTTACCTATGTGTTATTTTATTATGTTAATATGTCTCACGAAAGTTTAAATTTAATAAATTAATCATTCATACAGTTTTTAGCTCTTAAAAGTTAAGTTATTAAAAGATATATAGAAAACTTGATTTTTGTAAGCTTTATTTTATTATTCAGTTTAAGCACCATATCAGTGTCTGTCACCAATTCACCATCAATATTATCAATAAAAATTGCAAATGTTGACATTGTCATTGACAATGCCAAGGTCGCGTACACATATTATTTTACTAGAAATAAAAAAATCGCGTACAGCGAGCCGCGCGGACCTGCATAATCCTGTTTAGATTTACCGAATAATTCGGCCGAATATTCGGTTCGGTAAGATCTGAACCGAACGTTCGGCCGAATATTCGTATTCGGTAAAGTCTATATTCGGCGCATCTCTAGTTAAAAGGCTTTTCTTATGCAATTGTTTCCCTATACCTTTTTGCTTCAGCATTTTCATTTTAGAGTATTGTGACAGTTGCCATTACTCTAGATTGTTTATATCGTAATTCGATTTCAAAAGGATAATGAATGAAGAAGTCTTGATGTGGGCAATGTTACGTTGTAATGTAACAACTAGTGATGGCCAACTTTGCCCAAGACAAAAAAAAATCTTAGGGCTATCGGCTTTTTGTATTAACCACTCGGCACAAAAAAAGGTTATTATTGTTTTTGAAATATATATATGACGTTTTGGAACTGTTTCTTTATTTTTTAAATGTAATTGTTAATGTGAAACCATAGTATTCAATATATACATAATTTTCTTTGGTCTGCCGATTTATTTGTAAACATTACTAAGATAGGTTCGTTATGATTTGTTTCTATTATAAATAATGAAATATAACTCATTTAATTATGTTTTGTTTAATATACATACTAATGCCTGAAAAATAAAAACATGACTAAATTAAAAAAATTAAGTCAAATGAGACAACCCTTGTACTTTGGAATGCTTGTATGCACCTTGTACCGTAAAGATCAAAAACGCGTACCTATCATTGCCCACCTAATTTGTACAAAAGTTCACGTACTTATCGCTGAACTATTTAAAGGGAATGATAGGATTACCCTAGAGATTTGCTGTAATTCTTGTTTCAATACTATAATCGCATTATTTAAGCGCAAATCGACTTGAGCAATGTCGGGTAAAACTCAATATTACTTTACCCACCCTCAAGTTCGCAAAAAATGGGATAAACTTAATTCGCTTTAAGTAAGAAAAATCCTGATATGTGCAACCCGGGTTCCTCGAGCTCACCTATCACGTTATATCAAAAGAACGTGTAAACAGAGTTTCATTACTCCGAGAATTATTAGATCCCACATTCGTAATAATGAAAAATTAAAAAAAAATACTTAGTGAAATTATTTTCAAAATTGCTTTCTTGGGGTTTGAAATGAGGATATCAGGTATCATTTAAGGTATGTTTTACAAAAAAATATTCAACCGTATCGTATTTGTAGGAGCCCAAACATGGTATGTTTTGAAAATTATTTTTATTTTCATTTGAAACAAGTGACATAAATATAATGATATGATATATTTTTAGAATAGGCTCAAAAAGCCCTTTCATTTGATACCACACACGATAGGTTTCAGAACAAAATTTATTTTTTTTCCATACAAAAAAAAGATGACGTCATAACTGCACTGTTTTTTTTTTTTTTTACTGCTTCGGGCCAAATCGATTAATTTGGCCTAAAGATCAATCGTTCCAATTTTCATGCTTTTAACACCGTTTGCAGCATGTTTAAGGCGTACCGCTAGTACTATTAGTGTCTCAGTGCACTACTTAAAAAGCTAGTAGCAGAAACTGTGTTTCTCGAGATTAATCCCAAGAAAGGAAGTTTAACTAAAAGTAGATAATACAAATATAAATTATGATTATTTATATACTCACAATTTATAATCGTATTAACTAGAGCTGAGATTGCTATTGTGAATCTCAAATAAGCCTGGGTAAAGCGCCGAGGGTCATGAAGTTACGTCGAACAAACGTTCGCGCGATCTAACCTACACGCAGAGACATCTATTGATGCGCAGGGTAACTAACGTCCAAAACTTGAATGTTTCAGAGCAAAAATTATGTGCTTCTTCTTTGGAATAGCTGTGGCTCTTGATTGTAGGTTGAAAACATCAAAGCAAAATTTAATTTCTCTTGCCTAAAAACTTAAAAATCTAAAATAAAACTTTTGGCGCTACTTCTTTGCATTAGGTTTGGCCCTTAGCTGTAGATTGAAAACATCAAACCAAGAACTAATCGCTCTTACGTAAACACATAAGAACTTTTAAAGGAAAATTTTGGTGTTTTTTTGCCGTAAATAATTATTATCTTAACTCAAATCATTACTATTCGCTTTAAAAATGGGTAAAGATAAAGCTAAATAATTTTAATTCTTCTTTTAAAAATCATGATATTTTTAACTCAAGTCATGTTTATTGGTGTAAGGTATTTATTACTCTCTTTAAGAAACCGCGTGCAAGAGACGACGTGCGACTTTTGCGTTTTGAATTAAGATATCATTTCTATCTGTGTAGCAGTGGCAGCTCGTCAAAAAAATCCTAGGCAAGTCATACCTTCTTTCTGAAGAAACAGATCGAATTTCAGGAAATCAGGCAAGGCGGTGAGCATCGAGTTCTGCGGTCGCCCCACTACTGCTGATCATAAACGCGCCTACATTAGTTACACTGAAGAGGCATCAACGAATATAATTATCTATCAGCCGCTGCTGATTCAGTATGACTAATTAATTACGTACACACATCATTGGCCTGTAACGCCTCTGGCAGACGATTAGACGCAATGTCCAATATCAACTTAGAGACTTCCCTTGGTGATTGTACAGTCGCCAAATGTATACACAAGTATTATTATAACAAATGTATAAGAGTTTGTCTTGACTGATTGACACAATAATTAACGCGAAGTCTCAACTATTAACTTTGAAATATTCATATAGTTTGAGAATTGAGGGTCACCAAACTACGGTTTTAATGTATGTTTTAATGTGCTCACTGTCGGAATGTATTTTATTTAAGGTTTTTTAGGGTCCCGTAGCCAAAATGGCAAAAACGGAACCCTTATAGTTTCGCCATTTCCGTCCGTCCGTCCGCGGTCTGGCTCAGTGACCGTTAGCACTAGAAAGCTGAAATTTGGTTTGAATATGTGCATTAACCAAGCCGACAAAACGGTAGAATAAAAACGCGAAAAATATATTTTGTTAGGGTACCTCCCGTACACGTGAAGTGGGGGGCGAAATTTTTTTTCGTTCCAACAAGTTGTGTGGGGTATCGTTGGATAGGTCTTTTAAAAAGAATTAGGGTCTTCTCAAACAGTTTTTGGATAAAACTAATACTTTCGGAAATAATAGCTCCGAAAGTTTAAAACAGGGCGTCCCCCCCCCCCATCTAACTTTTGAATCGTGGGTCCTAAAATTATGAAAAAAATCATGAAACTGAGGCCTAATGAGTACCTTCAATGAAAACTATACTGAAATAAATCGGTTGAGCCGTTTTTGAGTTATCATTGAAAAACCCATAGTGAAGGACGTAAGTAAAAATGACGTAAGCGCCGCCAAATTTCCCGTAAGAAACGACCTTTTGAATTAATGGTCTCAGTTTACGGAACCCTAAACTGAGCATGGCCCGACATGCTCTTTGCCGGTTTTTATCATAATATTCTAGTCCAACCAATTGGACTCTATCATTTAAATACAACTTGAACCAGCCATGAGCAGCCCGCGTATGCCTATTCCGTACAATTTGTTTAGTAAAATGTCATGTTTAACTCTGTCGTATGCTATACTGTTATCTAGCATTAATCCAAAAGCCGGGTTGTTATTATCTATTATTTTTAACCGACTTCAAAAAAAGGAGGAGGTTCTCACTTCGACTGAATTTTTTTTAGTATTTTTTTTGTATGTATGTTACTTTACTCGATATCTCCGTGAATCGTGAACCGATTTTAATTTTTTTATTATCGAACGGGTATAACCCCTAGATGGTCCTATTGTCACCATTGTCACCAAGTCGGGGTCTGATGATGGGATCCTGGAGAAATCGAGGGAACTCTTCAACTATTATACCACCTATAGTGTATTAAATAAATCACGGGTTACTCACGTATTTTAAGTCGAATATTGCTCGACATGCTTAAAATACGTGAGTAACCCGTGATTTATTTAATATGTCTGATTCTCACGGAAGTTTTGTGTTTAAAACACCTATAGTGATTTCACTTTTTTACAGCAACTCGGCCACTTCCTCTTGGAATAGCGGATTCTAGTGAAGTCGGTTCTTTTTTTGTTTAAAATTATTATGACATTTATGACTGCATGAATAAACTTATGGACGCAAGGACTGTATCTCTTTGCTTTCTAAAACCAAATTGGCTGTCATCAAATACGTTGTATTTATCACAAAAGTCTAACATCTGGATTCTGGATGCAAAAATATAAACATTTACATCTTATAGTCAATTTTGAAGCATTGGTCATGCTCATATATTTGTGAACTCGACTGTACAACTAGCCGTGTCTGATATTTTGTCACTTTGTCTTGACGTATCGTTCAAAAGAGGCTTAGTCGAATTTTATTTTTTGGCTAACGTAGGAGAGGGAGAGGAGCTCAAAAAATGGCAAACACTCTTACGTAATAAATTTTATTAATGGCCCGTACATATCACGATCATTTAAAAGTAAAAGTCTAGGACGGCCTACAGGCCAGAACTGGAATTCTAGACGCACTTTAATAAAGTAAACTGTAGAGTTAATCGTGTGAAAACGAATGGATTAAACCTGAACATGGTACCTATAAGTAATTTTTTAAACATAAGTCCACTCGTGTTATTTTCATAATCTACAAAAATGACATTGTATGTAATTAAATTTACATTGGTCACGCGCATTACTATAAAAGGCAGAACATATTTTGTGAGGTCATGTTTTTCACAGAAGGCACTCGAACTGGCTATGAGGGTTATAGTGACATTACTTTTCTGTAAGTTGTTATATTTTAAATTCAATTTTATGCCACACCTGGCCATAAAGTGGCTTTTTCCGCACGCTGCGCGTACGGAAAAAGACGCTTTCTGGCCACGTGTAGACATAAAATGATGTACATAACACATTTGTTTTACCACCCTAGTTGTGTAATGTACTACAGCGACTGGTAATATACCTAGACTATGAACTCGAGCTGCAAAATGACCCCACAAAAAGTCTGCCGCGAGGGGCGGTCCTTGCAAACTCTGCCACGAGGCCCGTTAGTTAACAAATGGCGGTCCTATGACACGGTAGTAGTGACGTTTATGAAAAAAATCTAATAAATAAATAAAAATGCCTTCTTGCGCCGTAAAATGGTGCCAGAGTTGATCTGGTAAAAATAATAAAAAAGACGACATCACTTATCATACGTAAGTAAAGCCGAAACCACATTATTATAAATTTCTTTTACCGGATAATTTTATATGGGGATGGTGCTTTGCCCACTTTTGAACAACCATTGAAATGTCTTATGATTATGCAGTAGTATACAATTGCTTCGGAGCAGGGATCGTTGTCGGTATTATTTAAAATCAAAATAGCCGACATTTGCATTGTTGACGTGATATTCTGAAATGTAATTTAGGTAAACGTAATAAATTATTAGATTAACCAAAAAATATCCTAAAATATCAATTAGCAGCCGGAATACCGAAATTATATACCGGCTCATTTGTATAAAAATAGTACCGCTATTCAATCCAACCGGCAAGAATCAATTTTGCTTATAAAACTGAATCAGAACTTTTAAAAATAACTGGATTTGTAAAATAATTCACAGTTCCAAACTTGTTTGAGCAAGCAATGTACAAAATCATCAAAATCATCTGTTGCTTTATTGGATGCAGTACAAGAAAAATAGTTTTTACTTTGTATGAAAAAAAATATAGCTCATATACGAACTCTCAAACTACATATATGTATCCCTACTATAACCCCAACAAATTTCATAAAGATCAAGAAAACGTTACTCAAGTTCAGTCTTTCAATCGTCGATCGAACTCTCAAAATCAGAAAGTCATCGAAATGCAGAGACGTCCCAGGAGCCAGAAGCTGTTTGTAAGAACTCACTTCCGACGCTCCGCTCGTTCTATAATAATACTCACTGCGTGTGCACGCTTTTCAGTTATTAAGGTATGATAGAGACGCACTCTGTGATAACATCATTTAACGCTACAGTAAAACACGATAACGTTAGTATCAGCTTATTTCCTTAAAAATAAAATTCAAACCTATCAACTAAAAAGATACATTCGAAGATTGTTCTTTATTTTATGAGATCGTTCACTGATAATGCGTTTCCAATGACACCGCTGTCTTGTCATTTTCAAGTGTCAGTGCTACGACGAATAACAGCAAATTATTTTGACACAGACCAATCGTATTTTAAGTAATTGCTGTAATTGAAAACAGACTAATATTTTGACGCCTTTTGATTGGTAGTGTAGTGAGCATGCGTATATCGAGTTGTTTCCCAGTTTCAGGCTGACGGTTTGTTTGAAGCTCGCCGTCCATATTTATTATCAGTTGCTGATGTACTATTATATAAAATAGGAACACGATAAAAGCGAATCATCATTTTATTTACTATAATAGTACATTTAGATATTAGTGCGGAAAGTATGTCATTACTCAATGTTTTTTTACCTCAGCAGCAGGAACGAGAGTTCTTTGATACCTATAAACAGTGAGCAAAACTGAATGTTGCTGCGAGCGTGAGACAAAATGACCTTGAAGTGACCTTGTAATTACAATGAAAATTCGCGCGCGAGGACTAATACAAATTCGAAATACTTGGAGTCTAGTCGAGTTGTCCTTTTCACGTCGTTAGTAAATAGAGAGAGACAGACATAATTTAAACGTCATTCAATGTTGTTTAATTTAATTTTAATTATAGATAAGAGGAAGTGGCCGAGTTGCTGTAAAAAATAGTGAAATCACTATAGGTGTGCCTATAATAGTTGAAGCGTTCCCTCGATTTCTCCAGGATCCCATCATCAAACCTCGACTTGGTGGCAATGGGACCATCTAGGGGTTCCTAGGGGGACCTGTTAGATAAAAAAAATTTGAAAATCGGTTCACGATTCACGGAGATATCGAGTAACATACATACAAAAAAATAATATAATAATGACAAAAAAAAAACAGTCGAATTGAGAACCTCCTCCTTTTTTGAAGTCGGTTAAAAATATGTCAAATGACAAAATGTCGCTAACTGCGCTAAGTATAAGTAGATATTTTAAAAATACTTAATTTATTTTGATTATTTTTGGTGTTATTTTAGTAAATGATTGTTGAGAGTTTCGAACTCAAATGTAAGAATATCATAAGAAAATACGAGTGAATGAATTGACGAAGAAGGATAAATCATCTCTCAGGTTGTATTTTTTTCATATATTCTCACTGATGTGGTGAAAATTAGTGTATTTAACGCGAGAACAAAGTTATTTACATCTTGTGCTTTTGATTTCCTCTCCACGCTCAAGATTCTAAATTAGAATCATTCGCTATTCTCGTGATTCTATTATAGGATTCTTTCGCTTGTTCAGGACTCAAAATTAGAACTCGAAATAAAATAACTGTATTCTGATCTGACTAACTGTATTCTCTTCTTGTACAAATATCTGTTCTTAATTTCTTTTTACTATACAATGTATGTATGTATAGTAGTTTTACTATATTTTAATACTGAACCTACGATGTAAAAATTATGTCATAACAGGAGTGACGTCACCAGACGCTGATTGGTGGATTAAACACTTTCCGTTTCACATTACTTCAAATCGTAATTATTGTTTGAAATTAGTATAAACTAAAGCAAAAACGATTCAATAGCTATTATTTTATGTTTTTTCAACATTTTGATCACAAAATAATGGTAAATATTATAGTTGCAACTTCACTATTGAATGAAAGCCCTAGTCACACTCGTATAGGTATTTAGAAGATCATTCACTGAGCAACAGATAAAATGGTCGGTGGATATTAGCGTCATAGTCCAGCAAAGGGAATGTAGAATTATGTTCTAATATAATACTTTCACCTTTTTATTCCAGTGGCGTGGCTAGGCCTAGCAGCTGCTGTCGATTACATTCCCGAGGGCTACACTCCTCGGCCTGATCACCTTCGACAGAGTATTCTATGCGGTTGTCCACCAACGCGAGAATTTTGCTCCGCTTACGATCATAAGACATATCATAGTGGATGCGAGTTCCGGTGTGTATATCCTCACTTGTCTGGCTCGACCATACTCCACTACGGTCCATGCGACCCCAAGCGAGATTGAAATATCGTAACGCTAACATAATTATATAACCAGATTTAATGGCACGTAGGTGTGACATAATGAAAAAAAAAACACATAGATATCCCCCGTCCCTGCATACTCCGCCAAAATGAATAATATGTTAGTTAATGCGAATAAAAAGTTAAAAACATACTTGGCTTTTTTTCATAAGCAATTCATATATGAATCTACTAGGTATTTAGTTTATTTAAGTTAGCTTAGCACATGATGTATAAAAAGCTAAATCCCTACTACCCTTTTCTATATCCGACCAAGTTCCTGTTAGGGTCACTAGGCTTTAACTCCCTCCCTGGTAATTAACACGATTAAGGCGCTAGACGGTGTTTGGGGCTGAAAACTGTTACTTTATAACCGATATATCTCGTTAACCGGTCATTCAAAAATTCTGAAAAAAAAATATATTAATAATTATTATATGTACATTATTCTCAATGTTTGATTTATTCCTGTGAAGTATAGTTTCTCCATTAATTACATGTAACGAAATGCCGTTTTACGGTTAATTTTGCTTATATCTACTGAACGGCTGATTCGATTTAAAATATTTTTGAACTAAAAAATATGTAGTGTAGAACACTACAAACTCAACGTAGCTTATTTAAATTGATTTGATTTTCTTAAACAATTTGATCATAATTCCACATTTCGTGCGTTGATAGCTCGATAAAGGTGCGGCTGGCAGTCGTGAGCTAGCTTTGAGACGAGGAGGCTGTGTCGCTCGTCGCCCCGTGCTTCTCTTGTACAATTTATGCTTGTGCTTGGCCCGCTAGTAATAATTTCGGACTTACTGTGCATAAAGACTAAATAACTTCAGAGGGTTCATGCGGTGCGGACATACGCGTTCTCTCGGAATCAATAACGCATAGACGTTTTATATTTCATGATAATGTACTCGTTTGTGTGATCATCTATGTTCTTACAAAATTGTATTGTATTTAGATTATGTTATAAGCTAAATAAATAAATAAAGTAGAAATGGGGAAAAACTCCAGAAATAATGCCTCTCATAATGCTCTGAAAATAAATAAGGTCTTGTACGTAGGTACAGTCGATCATAGAGTCAAAGATAAGTTTACACTTATTACAAAGTAGTAAGGTGAAAAAGTGTAAATATATCTTTGACGTCGACTGTACGATAAGCGTTATTTTATTAGTCGTCGACTTGCTGAAACCTGCTAGAATACTACTCGTACAATACAATACATACAATAAACGATTAGACTAATAAATTATTTATTAAAAATTCAAAGACCGAATTTATTTTTTTAGCTATCGGCACATGCTGAGTGGCATCCTTTTTGGTGCTTTGTACTTTAGGATTAAGATGTAAATAGATTAAGTTTTATATTGTATTATTTTTCTGCACCACCAAATAAACGATTTCTATTCTATTCTATTCTATTCTATTTATGCATAATATTTATTTACGTATATCGTGATAAACGAATGTAATATGCGTTTTTTATAGATTAAATACAAATCAAATTTAATGTTATACATGTACTTATATAATTTAACCAAATAAAAAAATAGCGAAAAAAAAACATCAAACAAAAAGATTTGCAAATTATTGTATAAACTGGCCAAGAGCAAAACTTATTAACAATAAGTTTAATCATACATACCTCCCAAGCGACAATTATTATTTATTATGTAGGGTCGCTATTTTCTAATGTATGGAATGAGCAATTTATTAGGGTTCCGTAGCCAAATGACAAAAACGGAACCCTTATAGATAAATTATACTGTGTGTGCAGCTGCAGCTACTTAGCTTTGTAGAGAAATTGCTAAAAAAAATATTTTTAGGGGGGCACTCCATACAGGTAACTAATTGTCAAAAACTTACTTATTTATCTATAAGTCGTAGGAATCTAAACGGGGATGTTTCCGCTTGTATTTGCGTGGGGGGTTGAGGAAGTTTAAAAATTACGAATTAAATAAAACATGTTATAATTATTTTCAAAAGTGTCACAACATCCATTTGGTCTTTATCCATTTGGTGAGTTATGGCATTCACCGTCGTTAACTATAAAAGACTTTTGAAACGAAATGTTTCCATTTTTGCATCTGTACTCGCAAACGCTGTTGTACGTCTCAAAGAAGGCGTAACCACAAAACGTGTAGTCCGCTTTGCAGTTGCATTTTTCAAGAACAGCTTCTGAAAAACAAAGTAGTAGCTATACAGAAACCTGGAAAGTCGTAAAATATAAGGAAGTAGCTTTTTTATCCGTCTATTGCATAATATATGTAAAGTCAAAACGGTCATGATTTTCGCATTCTATGGAAGGTAGTGTTATACTTTGTTGGGTCAAAACAATTACTGAACCGATTCTAACAATTGAGATGTAAAACAAAGTAACTCGATCGTACTACAAAAGTAAAAAAAAAATCTCATTTCTAAACATGGGATATGCGAATTCCTTGTACTGTAGTGTATACAGGTTGCATTTTCCAAATGGATCAGTTAGGGCAGCTTCTAGATCCCATGATGGTACGATATAATTGTCTTATATTTGCAGTTTCCAGGAATCAAAAGGCAATAGGAAGCATTTAATATGTGTTGAACATATTTTTGGCACTTCTCTCCCTTGGTGCTCACATCACATGGCGAAGACTAATAAAAATACGCAAGTTTTTCACGCAGGGGGCGTACCGTCCCTAAAGTCCAACTTTCCAAAAAAATTACACAACCCATACTAATATTATAAATTAGAAAGTGTGTGTCTGCCTATCTGTCACCTCTTTTGGTATGAAGATAATATGAGTCCCGGGTAATGTAAGAATAAGAACATAGGCTAGTTTGTATCCCAGAAATCATTGCTTAGGGGGGTGAAAAGGTATAAAAGTCGAATCGTAACCTGTAGTAGTAGTAGTAGTAGTAGTAGTTGTTGTTGTTGTACTAGTTGTATCGTAAAAAGTAGTTTCCGTCCAAGTCGTCGGCTCTCTAGTAGTGCTGATGCGTTCAGTCGTAGTATCCGGCTCCGAGCACGGCCCCTGGTACAGTATGTACCAGTCTTGGAACGGGGTGGAGGGATGTTTGCACTTGTACTCGCAAATGCTGTGGTACGTGGTGTAGTCGTTGGCACAAAAATCAAATACTCGTCTGCAGCCGCACGGTCCACGGCCGTTCTGGGCAACCACTAGCCCTAACAATGCCACTGAAATACGAGAAATGAAAGTATTTGCTAATAATGCAATATGACGAATTACAAAATATTATTTACTATACCTACCTATAGCAAAAGAGTTTGTTTTGTAAGGTTATGAACTTATAATTTTGGGTTAAGTGCCTACTTTAGAACTATAAGTGGGAGGGACATATGTTTGTGTCGGTATCAATGTAGCGTGTAAGCTAATTAGTTACTAAGGGTATTTTGATAAATAAAATAAATTGTACTATTTACAGTACGCTCAATACGGCTTGTGTTATGGGTTGGGTATTAGACGACGATATTATAAGCACCAGAGATAAAGAACAACTTTGCTCCTCTATAAAACACTTAAACAACAACTAAGTAGGTGTCTATAAAGTATTACTAAGGATGTTTCACTTACTAAAACAAAGCGTGACTACGGTCTTCATGTTGATTGATCGATGATCGAGATTAGTGAGTCGTTATTGCTAGAGTAACCGCGCGTCGAAACTCAGTGAACTCAGTCACAGGAAAACCGGAACGCTAGGTACTTCCTTTTCCTATGTGACCCTGAAGATATCAAGTGATCGGAATTCTGGAAATTAGACGGGAATTGAGATCGATAGATGCCCCACTGCTAATTATAAACTCGCTTACATTAGTTACACTGAAGAACCATTAACGAATGTAATCATCATCTATCAGGCTACTTTAAAGGCAAATTCACCCATGACGGAACGGACACGGTTTAAGCATTTAGAATGTTCTGTTTGTTTGTTAGTTTATGTGTATACGAATGTTTCCATTTACTTGTCTCCTATTGGCTGGTCTGATTTGGCTGTGGTTTTTGGAAAGTTTTCTGATACACCAGCGATGGGTATTTCCTTAGATATGCTGTAACTCGCTAGATGGCGCTCTTATAATTTTTTAGAAGGTATTAAATTTTTATAAAACTCATACACTTAACCAGTGTTGGGCATTCAGGAATAAAATCATGATTAGAATAAGAATTTGTAAGAATAAAATCACGTTGATTTTATTCCCGTCAAAATTATTTGAAATAATTCCGTCTGGAATAATTCTTCGGTGAGAAAATTGAATGAAAATAAATCATTCTTATTCAAATAATAAAAATTGTGATTTTTTATTTGAAATAATATTCCATGAATAAGAATTGTAACGTGAGAATCTTTCTTAGTAAAGTCGGTGAAGCGGGTATGTAATATGTAGGTATGAAAGTAGGTAGGTACCTATAGTTTGGATACTTTGGATGGACTTATGAACAGACGCATATTTTTAGTAAAACCGATGGGAATCGGGTTGTATGGAGCCGCCGCTACTGCAAAATACATTTTTTTTAGTTATGATGATTGGATATATTTTCATGTTTCTAAATTAACTTCGGTGCTTTTTGTGTCCTTGGTGCTACCGAACTTTTATTACTATATAACATAATATTTTTAAATACTTGTTAAACGGCAAAATAACATGCTCAAAGATCATTTGATTGAAGGGCCGCCAGCCACAGGTGTTCAGCCAACGTTTCAAAAACAAAAACCACCAGAAATAAATCCTATTGTTTTTGGTTTTATGGTATCTTTAAAGTAGAAAATATGCCCGGTAACCGATAAAGACAATACGACACATTCTAGGCGTCTGGGACTTTCTACAAATCTAGTGATAAGGGTATTTGTTATTACAAGGGTTATTTTTTTACCTGTCGTCATTTGCTATCTCATTTACATTCCATAGATGTGCAAGAGATAGCACACTTAAGCTTAAGAAGTTGGTGGTAGTTAGCTGGTAGGTTCGTGGGTATAAAAAAATACGTACTTTCAGTTGCCTATTGGTAATACACTTATTAGCATCGTATCGCTGTCGGCAGTGTCGGCACTCATAGTAGTTGATATGATATTTGTGAAAGTTCTGAATAATCATGGATGAACTAAGTGGCGAATCAGATACCTATGTTAGTGGACAGTTGTGATGAACAAAATACTACGCCACTGGATATTGCAGTTCCCTTCCCATTAACACGAACTCTGAAAGTGCTGCGTCATGGCACCATAATATTGCACAGTCACCAAAAATACTCAAGCATACAAAATTTGAGCCAAATCGAACGTAAAAAAGTGGTAGTAAATAGACTCGCAAGATTGACCTAACGACAACTTCAAACTTCATTCTTATTCTAAATAACATGTTATTCCACTAAAATCTTATTCTAAATAACTCCATGTCTAGAATAATTATTCCGTCTTTTATTCTTCATTTGAAATAAAAATTGCATGATTTATTCCATTTCATGTTATTTTAAAATAAAAAGCGCAAGAATTATTCTTATTCCATTTTGTTGGAATAAGAATAAAATTTCTGTTTTTATTCTTATTCTTATTCGAAATGATTTTTGCCCAACACTGCACTTAACCATAATCTCATGTGATACTTTGCCACATAGATACTTTGCTACTTCTTTTTGTTTGGTGTTTACTTGCAATAATGGCGAAGACTATAATAATAAGACTACACTTCGTTTCCACAAAATAAACCTGGTTTATTATGACGCAATAAAACGAATATCAACAAATAAGGAATTCCTAATAAATGAAATTGGAAAAATATACACCCACCAAATTGCCCAGGGGCCGTAATCTAACTTTTCTCCAATGTGCTCGGAAATGTTCACCTTAATGAAGCAAAATGAGTACGGGAAGTTCTTCATTTTTTACCAAAACGAATTAAAAAAAAATAAAAATCATTATTGTCCTGTTTTAGCGGACCCGAAGTTATTTGTCAACGCCATAAATATGTGTACACCTTTGCACCTTACTCCATTGTAATAAGGTTCAAAAGTGTATACATATTTTAGGCGTTGCTCCGTTGTCCGCTCGTCCACGAATTTCTCTTTCCCGTCCTCTGCAATAATGTACTATTAAAACACGTTTCGCCACGATCCAACTCCAATGCATTAACCAAGCAATTAATACAGCAAGCGCCTACACATCTGAATTAGAAATATCAGAAATAGTTTGAAAATTATTCCAATGCAACTTTAATATAACTTCAATGTTTGTTGATTATTTGTTGTGTGTTGGAATTATGTTTGAGACAGATTGTGTGTTTAATGTATTATTTACGTATTTTAAAATTCGAATGCGACACCTGACCTTCGTCCGATTGAGAGGTATGTACGGCGGCGACCGTAAGATCTGCGACGTTACGTAATTAACGGATACAAAGATAAGACCCATGGCACATGTTCATAAAAGCGATGCTGAGTTCCGAAAAACAGTAAAAATAATAGAATTGGCCGAAAGCACAAAAAAGTACTTACCACTTCCGGTGTGAAAAATGGATGGCATTTACCTACGTCGTTGGATATAAAGATGATACTTGTGGCAAGTAGCAGCAAACGGAAGTGCCAGACAGACTAGTTTAAAAGTAACGAAATTGTCTCCAAATTTACGGCACTTTTGAACCAGTCTACCGGGCACTTCCGGCCATGCAGCAACTGGCAGACTGGGTTTTTCTGTACCAAAATACAAATCACTTTTTGTTGCCACAAATATCATCTTCATATCAAATGCAGTGCAATAACATCCATTTTTTAACCGGAGGTGGTGCTTTCGGCCAATTCTAAATTTTTTTACTATTTTTTTGGAACTCAGCATCACTTTTATGCAGGGACCCGCCCGGTATCCCCTTCGAGGGTTTTTAGCGGGGTTTTTCGTAAGGCTTTGCTAACCAAAGCCGTTGCTCCTTAAAACCCGTTCATTTGGGTTTTTAAGCGCTTTAAATAAGGCTAAGCACTATTACTTTACCACTAGCCGATACGTTTTCGAAGCGCTATAAAAAGCCTTTGCGAAAGGGTATTTGAAGGGGTTTTTGTAAGGCTGCTGAATTTACACTATCATTCAAATAGTAATACGGGTACTCAGTTTACTAAAGGCTAACCGGTATATTTTTAAGCGCTTAAAATTATAGCGCTATTGAAGGGGTTTTTCAACGATTAAGCGACTTTTCTCCTTATCCTTAAGTAAATATGAGCAATATTTCGAAATTATGTATTTTATACGATAAGATGTTTAGTTAAGTATTATGAGTAGGTATAATGAGGTTCGTCGCCGGCCTCTAAAGGGCAGATTTTGAATTTAGTTTAGTTGCTGACTCGCTTGAAAAAAGAAAGACCTACGTAATTATTTCGTCGGCGGGCGTGGGTTGGCGTGATTATTACGTACAGTTATTTATTTGAAATTGATAATAGATAACTCCGATCCGGGCACCGTGCTGGTTGCGGAAGAAATGGCAAAATACGTCAACTTACACCAAAACATAAACAAACTGAGATACGGGTCAAAACGTCATAACACTCACACGAGTGTTCTGATCCGTTCAAAAATAAACCTTATTGCGGCGCAATAAAGTAATTTCAACTGCAAGCGGCAGGCGGCTTGGCGGCATTTCTCAAAGACTCAAAGCAGTGTGCCGCGAACCTGCCAGATCGATTTCAAAATATTGCTCATATTTCGATGGAGAGTTGGGACCCGTATCACAAGTTGGAGCTCATGCTGAACCCTGGGAGACCCTACTAGATCTCGGATTTGACGCAACATAAACTCATGCTGTTTGGGCTCATTCGACTTGTACTGATGAGGAGTTGGGACCGGTATCACAAGATGCAGCTCATGCTGAACCCTGGGGGACCCTACTGGATCTCGGGTTTGGCGCAACATAAACTCATGCTGTTTGGGCTCATTCGACTTGTACTGATGAGGAGTTGGGACCGATATCACAAGATGGAGCTCATGCTGAACCCTGGGGGACCCTACTGGATTTTGGGTTTGGCGCAACATAAACTCATGCTGTTTGGGCTCATTCGACTTGTACTGATGAGGAGTTGGGACCGATATCACAAGATGGAGCTCATGCTGAACCCTGGGGGACCCTACTGGATTTTGGGTTTGGCGCAACATAAACTCATGCTGTTTGGGCTCATTCGACTTGTACTGATGAGGAGTTGGGACCGGTATCACAAGATGCAGCTCATGCTGAACCCTGGGGGACCCTACTGGATCTCGGGTTTGGCGCAACATAAACTCATGCTGTTTGGGCTCATTCGACTTGTACTGATGAGGAGTTGGGACCGATATCACAAGATGGAGCTCATGCTGAACCCTGGGGGACCCTACTGGATTTTGGGTTTGGCGCAACATAAACTCATGTTGTTTGGGCTCATTCGACTTGTACTGATGAGGAGTTGGGACCGATATCACAAGATGGAGCTCATGCTGAACCCTGGGGGACCCTACTGGATTTTGGGTTTGGCGCAACATAAACTCATGCTGTTTGGGCTCATTCGACTTGTACTGATGAGGAGTTGGGACCGATATCACAAGATGGAGCTCATGCTGAACCCTGGGGGACCCTACTGGATTTTGGGTTTGGCGCAACATAAACTCATGCTGTTTGGGCTCATTCGACTTGTACTGATGAGGAGTTGGGACCGATATCACAAGATGGAGCTCATGCTGAACCCTGGGGGACCCTACTGGATTTTGGGTTTGGCGCAACATAAACTCATGCTGTTTGGGCTCATTCGACTTGTATTGATGAGGAGTTGGGACCGGTATCACAAGATGCAGCTGATGCTGAACCTTGGGGGACCCTACTGGATCTCGGGTTTGGTGCAACATAAACTCATGCTGTTTGGGCTCATTCGACTTGTCTTGATGAAGAGTTGGGACCGGTATCACAAGATGGAGCTCATGCTGAACCCTGGGGGACCCTACTGGATCTCGGGTTTGGCGCAATATAAACTCATGCTGTTTGGGCTCATTCGACTTGTATTGATGAAGAGTTGGGACCGGTATCACAAGATGGAGCTCATGCTGAACCCTGGGGGACCCTAGGGGATCTCAGGTTTGGCGCAACATAAACTCATGCTGTTTGGGCTTATTCGACTTGTACTGATGAGGAGTTGGGACCGGTATCACAAGATGGAGCTCATGCTTAACCCTGGGGGACCCTACTGGATCTCGGGGTTGGCGCAACATAAAATCATGCTGTTTGGGTTCATCCGACTTGTATTGATGAAGAGTTGGGACCGGTATCACAAGATGGAGCTCATGCTGAACCCTGGGGGACCCTAGGGGATCTCAGGTTTGGCGCAACATAAACTCATGCTGTTTGGGTTCATCCGACTTGTATTGATGAAGAGTTGGGACCGGTATCACAAGATGGAGCTCATGCTGAACCCTGGGGGACGCTAGGGGATTTCAGGTTTGGCGCAACATAAACTCATGCTGTTTGGGCTCATTCGACTTGTACTGATGAGGAGTTGGGACCGAAATCACAAGATGGAGCTCATGCTGAACCCTGGGGGACCCTACTGGATCTTGGGTTTGGCGCAACATAAACTCATGCTGTTTGGGCTCATTCGACTTGTATTGATGAGAAGTTGGGACCGGTATCACAAGACGGCGCTCATGCTGAACCCTGGGGGACCCTACTGGATCTTGGGTTGCGCGCAACACAAACTTATGCTGTTTGGGCTCATTTGACTTGTACTGATGAGGAGTTGGTACCGGTATCACAAGATGGAGCTCATGCTGAACCCTGGGGGACCCTACTTGATCTCGGGTTTGGCGCAATACAAACTCATGCTGTTTGAGCTCATTCAACTTGTACTGCATGAGTTTGTGTTGCACTAAACCAGAGATCCAGTAGGGTCCCCCAGGGTTCAGCATGAGCTCCATCTTTTGATACCGGTACCAACTCCTCATCAGTACAAGTCGAATGAGCCCAAACAGCATGAGTTTCGTAACTTTTAAGCGGTATTTTGTAACATCACTGTTGAGTTTGCAGCTTATACAGAATGACTTCTGGGTAACAAACTAAAACTCTTTTTTTACAAGTGTTAGTTAACAATATTATTTTACATGATAACACTGTCATATAATAGTATTTTCTCAAATTGATTAGATTCCTTTTTCATATTTAAAAAAATATAGAAGTGAGACTGCAGTAATCAAATCGTATACAGTGTATTTCTATACTAATCAAATACAATACATTTATCATTACTGGTCGTAAATAATAATAATTAACTAACGGCCAAAAGCCCGAACAACAATAAACAAAAAAAAACTGCGCGCGCCAACCCGCCTGCCAAGCGTGGCGCGTATGGCAAACCCCCCCTTTAAAGGGGAGGCCTATGTTCAGCAGTGGACTCCTTATGGCTGAGATGATGATGATGATGAACGGCCAAAATCATTACATTAGTTTTAAATCAAACTTGTATTAAAATCAAATGAAGGGGTAAATTCAGCAGTCTTATAAATACCCCTTCAAAAACCCTTTCGGAACGGCTTTTTTTAAGCGCTTCATAAATGCATCTGATAGTCGTTGGGTAACTGCTTAGCCGTATTAAAACCGCTTGTTTTAAGCGCTTAACTTGATTGGATAGGGTTACCCTTACGAAAGTAGCGGTATCCCGGTGACGGCGGTGACGGTAACCTCTTCATACGGCTAAGCAAGCTAAACGGGGTATCATTTCGAAAGGTAAGCAAGTTGTTTGGGCTATTCAATGAACGGCTAAGCCGATCAACGGCTTTTTTCTGGGAAGGGGTGGTCGGGTCCCTGCTTTTATGTGCATGTGCCATTAGAGCTTATCTTTGTATCACGTAACGCAGCAGATCTTACGGTACCCGCCCGTACTACATTATATTGGTCAAACAATACCTACTCCAGAAGAGTGCTGTGACGGAAAGCTAAGCGGACTTCAAAAAATATGGGACGCAGTCACTAAGAGGTTCACTGACACTGAATTTAGTAGCGGTTCATCAAAAGTTAAGCAGTTCGCCCACTCTTAGTTTTTTTTAATTTATTTATATAACAAATACTTACATATAGAAGAAACTTTGTTTGATTGTATTGTATTTCGTCGGGTGAAAACCCAAACTCACTAAGTATTACCACTAGTGCATACTTGCATAGCTATAATTAACCATACCGGTAACATGAACATGACACGGTTGATTTTCGTTTAATTATGTTTTTTTTAATTAGTTAGGTTTCGTTGTCACCTGACGATTTGTAATACTGTGAGGAATAAACCATTTCTTGACATTTATCTGTGGCTACTTTTTTTCGTGAATGCATATCGGGGTGAGGTGAGAAAGTTTAATTAAATTACGAATGAAATAAAACGCCTTTTAATTATTTATAATAATGACACACAACATTGTGTACAGTCAGCGTCAAAAGTAACTACGCAAATGAAGGTGTCAAAAGTCCTTATTGCCTTTAAATAAAGACTTTTGACGCCTTCATTTGCGTAGTTACTTTTGACGCTGACTGTACCTCTATCTACCATTTGGTGAGTTGCATCCTTCGTCATAAAGTATATACTTCATACTGAACGGGATGTTCCCATGTTCGCACCTGTACTGGCAAATGCTGTAGTACGTCTTGTAGTCGTCGCCACAAAACTCGTAGTCCTCTCGGCAGTTGCATTTTTTTAACAAAACCACTGAAACACAATATAGTAAGGTAACTACTTTAAACAAACTAAAAAAGCCGTAAAATACTAGGTAGTACTAGTATATTTACGTTAGGTTAGTGCCGTGTCTTCTTCCGTAAAGTTGGCACCTCGAAACTGATTTTGATAATTGAGATGCCAATCCAAGTCATTACTGTGTACATTTTGACAGCCTCCTAGCCCAGTTGGTAGTGCCCCTGCCTACAAAGCAGAAGTTCCCGGGTTCGAATCCTGGTCAGGGCATTTATTTGTTTGTTTATCACGAATATTTGTTCCTGAGTTATGGATGTTTTCTATGTATTTAAGTTTTTATATAAGTCTATCTATTATATATGTCGTCGTCTAGTACCCATAATACAAGGACTTATTGAGCTTACTGTGGGACTAGGTTGATTTGGGTAAAATTGTCCTATAATTTTTTTATTTTTTTTATTTAAATCACCAAGTTGCTCAGACTACCAAGTACTAAAATACATACTTTTCACCGTGCTCTGCCCTTCACATAAGCCGAATTCTGCTACTTGATGAGGTAGGGTTGCCTACAGTCTACTCTCGATTCATATCCCGTATTAATCAGTTGCTATTAAGTTATTTGCTGCAAAATTCTAAATGAACAGGAATCCTCAGGAAATTAAATTATATGACTATGACTATTTATTTAGAACCCGAAAATTGAACCTTGCTACCGCTATAATTAACAATTTTTATAAATGTTTATTTAAGAATGAGTTAAAACCAATACTATAACCTCAATGATTTACCTTTGTCGGACCCAGAAAATCTAGTAGGCTGATCTGTACTTTCCGTCTCCGTGCACGGCCCGTGGTACAGTATATACCAGTCGTGGAACGGGGTGGAGGGATGTTTGCACTGGTATTCGCAAATGCTGTGGTACGTGTTGTGGTCGTTGGCACAAAAATCAAAAGCTCGTCTGCAGTCGCACGGTTCACGGCCGTTCTGGGCAAACACTAGCCCTAACACTGTCACTGCAATTCAAGACTATATAAAAACAAATATCTATATGTATACATATAAGCGCGCAGTTTGCCAACGAACCATGGACGAAGCATATTAGATTAGGTTATATCATAGAGTACCGAACTCTTTAGTGCGTTAGCCGCTCTTATAGAGACGCCCTTCTCTATGGTTTGTATGGGAATCGACCGTGTCAGTATATTTGACCACTAATTGTCTTAACTGTCAGATATCTGTGCTAATAGCGTTGGGGTACAGATCGATACTTTTATAGATATTTTGATAAAAAAAATCTATGATGCTATTCATAAAGATATTCGAGATATGACCAAAAATCTGAAAAAAGGTACCTTCAACCCCCCCCCCCCCCCTACACCCTCAGCACAACCCCCACCCCCGAGGACTTTTAGTATAGTCACGTGGGCACCACAAGGTATAACTGTACCAATTTACAAAACTACACGAATTATTTCCCCTGATTTTATTAATTTTCTCAGGCTATAAGCAAAGAATCATGTTTTTGGTAAAGGAAATAAACACTTGTCACGAGGAAATATTTTTCAAGATAATATAATGTCTTGGATTGAGAATATCTCGGAAGCTTTTTTTTCCGTTTAAGTATTAAGCTTACTAATACCTATATTACAAAGGATGTTACTTACTAAAACAAAGCATCACTAGGGTCCTCATGTTCGTTATTGATGTTGACTTGTTGTTGAAGTGGCCTTCGATCAAAATTATATTAGTTTCAGTCTTCTATGTTGAGACCAAATATTAGTTAATGTGTTTCTTTACGTGTTATGTGTTTCGATACAACACGAAAAAAAGCACGAGTCTAAATTTAAAACCGTATTATAATTTATATCTAACTCCCTATTTATTCTTAAAATTAGTAACTGTAAGAAGCTTTAAAATTTTCACATTTCAAGCTTTCGTGACGCATCGTCAAGCAGTGCCATCTCGTCAAAAAAAATCGTAGGCAAATCATACCTTCTTTTTCTTTCTACGTAGCCTGAAGAAACAGATCGAATTTCACGAAATTAGGCAAGCCGGTGAGCATCGAGTTCTGCGGTCGCCCCATTGCTGGTCATAAACGCGCCTACATTTAGTTACACTGAAGAGGCATCAACGAATATGAGTATCAATCAGCCGCTGCTGTTTCAGTATGACTAATTAATTACGTACACGCATCATTGGCCTGTACCTAACGCCTTTGACAGACGATTGAACGCAATGTCCAAAATCAACTTCTCTTGGTGACTGTCCAAACCAAATGTATACACATTACACAAGTATTATTTATAACAAATGTAGTTATAAGAGGTTGTCTTGACTGATTGGCAAAATAATCAACGCAAAATGTCGGCGACGATCCCAAACTCACGAGCGATATTGAACCTTTGAGTTTAAGGAGAGACTTCGCCTCCTTGTGTGTTCTATCGCTTGTACAATGGGTTGTGCTCTGAAGAACTGTTTGATATGATGCCCACGGCCGCTTTTTATCACCGCACCGCTCGCCGTCAGCAGGGTGTTCATACTCACACCCTGGAGCTTAAAGGGTCGCGCACTGCACGGTTTAAGAGGAATTTCCTCCCGCGAACGCTCCGACTGTGGAATGAACTCCCTGCCGAGGTTTTCCCAGAGGGCTACAGTATGAGGTTCTTCAAAAAAAGGAGTGTATAGGTTCTTAAAGGGTATTGGGGTTGCAGGCGTCCATAGGCTACGGTAACTGCTTACCATCAGGCGGGCCGTATGCTTGTTTGCCACCGTCGTTGTATTAAAAAAAAAAAGTAATCCCCCATACTACGGTAAAAAAGAAGAGAGTGAAATCTGGCATATTTATTACTAGCGTATGCCCGCAACTACTACAACTACCACTAAGAAGAGATTCCTCCTAACCTGACGACTCGGTATGAAAATTTGCTAAGGTTTTAACACTGCCAAATCGACAAAAAGTCAAAACTTCATTGGCCCTTAGTATTACTACTTGTAAGAACACTGGTCGTGACACTCGCGAGGAGGTTACAGGCGATGCAACAATAACAATTCTAACCGCGGAATTGCGAATTACGAGGACTGTGTTAAATTATTACCAATTATGAAAGCCGTAATTGGGTACAAAGCATATCTAATTAAATTGAAAAACAATCGTATATTAATGAACACACCGACCCGGTAGCGGTACCTGACGAAAAGTAGTAACGATAAGCGAATTTATTTCTCGTCGGTAGTGTAAGTCTTTACAGTGTAAAGACAGTACACAATAAAATCCGGGCACGCATGATATTTAAATCTATTTATTAATGCGCATATTCCAGCAACTCTTTGTTATTAATAATTTGTGGTTATCAAGTTACATAATAAAAATACAAACATAATATACCGTTAGGTTATCTGTGACTTTAATCACTATACTTATATTCCACAGTATACCTATATTTTTTTGTCCACGGTGCTCTGACAGTGTTTATCAATATTTTTTATTAAATAAACCAAACTATACCTTCTTACATTATCTTTTCACAAAAGTTAACATGTTTCTAAATGTACATAGATCGAAATAGTTCTGACATACCTTACCAAAGTTAGTTTATAGACCAAAATGCCAAATTTCATCTAAATATATGTAGCCGTGTTTGCGTAAATACTGATCATGAAATATTTAAACAAACATTGATATAAAAAAAATTAAAGGTGTAATTATATATTTTTTGGTACGATTACACATTTTATAAATATAACATTAGAGGGATAACCGGCGCTATCTATTTTTAAATAGAAAAATAAATTCATTACTTATTATAATTCTTTGAAATATTGTATTGATACTGTAGTCGAGTATACGTACATATTAGTCACACAAACCCGACAGTACAAAATTGCCACAAAAACGACTGCGTCAGTACTCGAAGTGAACATGAAGATTACAGCGGTGTTTTGTTTCAGTAAGTAAAACATTCATATTGTGGGTATCAAACACACTTCTTCGTTTTACGTAAATCATCATCATCTTAGCCATAAGACGTCCACTGCTGAACATAGGCCTCTCCTTTAAAGGGGGGTTTGCCATTCGCGCTACGCTTGGCAGGCGGGTTGGCGCGCGCAGTTTTTTTGTTTATTTTTGTTTAGGCTTTCGGAAGATGCTGCTGCCCATCTCCTGGTATATTCCCTTAGCAGACTCCTACTGCAACCACGGGATGATATGGTGGGGGACAATTCTCAAGGCCGGTCACCCCACGGCTGACCGGCCTTGATTTGGATTTACGTAAATACTTACCGATATTTGTACAAAGTTTAGTCACATTTTGCAAAATCTAACTTTTGTTAAAGTAAGCATTTTTTTATATATTTCAGTGGTTCTGTTAGGGCTAACGGTTGCAAGACCCCGTGGACCATGCGGCTGCAAACCGGTCTTTCAGTTTTGTGCATTGCATTATTAGCAAATACTTTTATTTTCTTGTATTTCAGTGGCGTTGTTAGGGATAGCAGTTGCCCAGAACGGCCGTGGACCGTGCGGCTGCAGACGAGTATTTGATTTTTGTGCCAACGACTACACCACGTACCACAGCATTTGCGAGTACAAGTGCAAACATCCCTCCACCCAGTTCCAAGACTGGTACATACTGTACCAGGGGCCGTGCCATTCAGACTATTCGGAGCCGGATACTACAACTAAGCGTTCGTACGCTTACGCTACTACTCGTAGAGCTACTACTGAGAAAACTAAAAGTAAGATAATTCAAGCATTTTAAACACAACAATATGTGATTTTTGAGGCTCTTTGGCCAATCATCTACCATGTCAGCTATTGCCCGGGCAATAACTATAAATATTAAGTTTAAAATAATAATATGGCTATTACTAAAACCATACAATACAATATTCTTTATTGTTCACCAATAGTAAATAGTTCACAGGAGAAACTAGCTTATAATTAATAATTAGAGTGGTAGACAAAAGGCGGTCTTATCGCTAAAAAGCGAACTCTTCCAGGCATGGTGGGCAGTAACAAAAAAATTGTCCGGTGTGTTAGCCGATTTTTTAACTGACTTCAGTTAAAAACTGACTGAGTTACATTTTTTTTATATTTTCTTTAATTCTAGAGCTATAGTCATTTTATATTCAAATTCGGAAATAATTCATAACAGCAGAAGTATTTAGTTGTATGGCTTAAAAGTCATGTTAATCATTGCCTAGACAGAAAATCCTACAAAAATTTAAACATGAAAAAATCACCATTTAATTAATTTAAATAATCGCCTAAATAAATAAATAAATAAATATTACAGGTTATTTATGGATGATGGAAAATCAGACAAAAAAAAAAGAAACGCTTCGTATATATTTTGATGAATATTTACTTCCCGATGGAAAGTCGGTAGGATTTTTCGTTCAGTCATCTTAGAATGACATTTTAAAACTATATAACCAACAAAATCGCTGTTATAAATGAATGTTTGAAAAAAACGTATCTTTACCAGAGTACTGGCCATTTACTCACATTATTTTTGTCTGAATTTTATAACAGCTTATAAATCCGTTTTTACAAAAATAATGAAGATAAATATGTTTAATGCTGGTATTTCTCAATTAAAATAAAGTAAGACTGTATTTAGTGTTTTTACTCGATGCAATTCATTGATTGCGATGTTAAAAATCACTTATGTCAAAACTCTTTCACCACGTGGATAAAAAGCGATTTTCACAATAGATATTAAACAAACAAAAAGGGCTTTCTGAGCTAGTGAGGTGAAAACAAATTTAACAGGAACGCATTTATTTTCTAGCGGTAGTAGATGTAGAATGGATTCCATCGTCACTTGGTGAAGCAGCATCTCTAAAATATAGGGCTGTGGTGGCAGGCGACGATTCCGACGGCAGCCCCTTGTGGGTGATCAGGGTTCAGATCCATGGAAACGTGATCCCTGGAAAATACGCCGCGAAACGCGGCGAAGCCTACGTGCCTTGGGGAGGCTATGAAGAAAAAATCGAGAGTTTTGAGGTGACTTTGTTGTATGTGACATATCGTATTATCATTAGTCTACAGACGGTGTACCAGCGAGAAAAATAAAACAAATAAACTATAAAAGACATTCGTTCTTAAAAAACATGCTTCTTGTGAGAAAAAGAATATCTGCATTCTAACATTTTTCAACAACCCTCACATCCAGTCAAACCTTTATGTTAAAAATGGAATTTGTTTAACTTCGGTGTTGTAAATTTTATAACAAAATAGGGTATTTATTTATAAACGAAAATATGGCATCCCTCTGGTAAAAAGCCTTATATAACGATGATTTTGCAAATACAACCTCTAAGCTTTTGCATGACCTTACTGCCTGACACTAGGGCTGCCATCCGTCCGAGTTTCCCCTGATTTGTCCTAGTTTGGAGGCCGTCCGGGGTGCGTCCGGGGGGGTTCAATAAGAGTCCCCGGAAACCCGGACACTTTTTGTGTGTGGAAAAACCCATTGAATTTAATTATTTATAGTGCCATTATTGATTTGGACACGTCCGGGGCAAAGATGCAATTTACGCCAAATGTCCGGGTTTTTTAAATTATTTTCCGGGTTCGGCGAATTTAGTGATGGCAGTCCTAGCTGTCACTAATACGTACCATACACATTGATTGAATCTAACTTAGGATGCGAATCCACAGTATTTTGTTCCTTTCTGATCATGATCAAACTTTAAAAATGAAGGATTTCCTTTTGGACTAATTCAATCCTCGTTATCACTCGCATCGATATCAATCAATGCTAAGCCCCTAATTCATAAACGTCTCTCATGCAGGCCTCTTGTGACAGTTGTGTTTCTAACAAACACAATTGTCAAAGTGCCAGATAAGGACAAAACAGAAAACAACACCTCAACCACTAGATAGATCATAAGTACAACTCGGGGTCTCCACGCATCTGTGCTCCCCTACTAAATTTGTATGAGAGCGCAACCGCTTATTTCAATTGACTTAACGTTTTTAATAATTACTCACGTGAATTAAAAATATCCACAAAAATCAAGTTACAAGGGTGAACCTGGATTGTTATACTACAAATTGGTGTAGAATACTATTGAGATGTGCTGTTCGAATCGTAGAAATTTACGAATAAAATTGCGCTGATGTGTGGTGACCTCGTTCGTGCCCCCTTTGAAAGCTTAATGATGGGGTGTCTGTGTAGTCTGAGAGACATTTATGAATAAGAGGGTAGGATTTCATGAAGTAACTTATACACTACAGGTGTGCTGCGTCCGGCTCGAGGCGGGTGGCGGGATCCACTGGGTGTCGTACCGCGGCGGCGCCGTGCCGCCCAACGCCGTGCTGGCCAGCCACACCGCCGACGGCGTGCCGCTCTACGTCGGCCGCGCCAAGCACAAGCGCTCGCTCACCCCGGGCAAGGTGAGCGATCTGCTATGTATTAGACTCAAAACACACCCGAGCTGAATTAAGTCAATTCATAGACAAAATGCTTAAATTTGTCTATGAACGCTTAAATTTGTCTATGGATGCTTAAATTTGTCTATGGCCTTCATACAAAAAAATCTGCTACTGTAGACTAATTTAAGCTACCATAAACAAATTTAAGCATTTTGTCTATGAATTGTCTCAATTCAGCTCAGGTGTGTTTTAAGCCTTAGCCTTACCAAGTTACCACTTAAGGAAAGAGAAAGAATTATAATTTAATTTTTATTTCCAATTAATAGTAGATTGTTTGACAACAGGGTCTAAAGTAAGCCATACTACCACGAGGTAGTTTCGAGGGAAGATTGTTCGAGTGGTAATACTGGTAATATGGCTTTTAGACCCAAGTCATACATACTATTTTTCACTTCGATTGCGAGAAAAGAATGCAATAAAATAAAATTAAAATAATGATTATTTACGCACTAATCTAAGGTGAAAATTTGGTTTAACATGACCGAATTTCGTAGTCTGCTCTGCACGGCGCCCGGCCCATCGCCGCAGGCCCCGGCTCGCACGGCGCCCAGCCCATCGATGGCCTGGGCGCCGTGCAGACTTTACGAAATTAGACTTTAAGCACATAACAATAAGAACTATGAGAAGCCAAATTATGTATGTATACATAATTTATACAGTACTAGAATAGTTAAACTTCGTATGAGTATGTGTTTTGAACACGCAGACAAAGTTTTAAAACAAAATCTGAAAAAATATTATTTTTTAGGGTAACTCCCGAACACATGAAGTGGGGGGTAAATTATGTTTTTTAATTCACCCCTAATGTGTGGGGTGTCGTTGGATAGGTCTTTTAATATAAATATTTTACAACAATTTTTAGACAAAACTAATAGTTTCATAAATAAAAGCTCCGAAAGTTTCTAAAAGTGATTGTCGTATTTCCTCGAAATCTCATTATACATTGATCTCAGCAAAAAAGTGTAAAGAACCTTTTTTGTACAAAATCATTTGTGGATTAATTAAGTAGAAGAACATTTGTTCATATGAGCCACCGCTACCGAGTTATTTACGAAAAGCCAAAAAAGGGGACCTTTACACCCCCCTCTCCCCGTTAGCGGCACCCCTATCCATGGGTACTTTTAGTATGTTGTGTAAGACACCTTTATCTACAACTTCACCAAAATTCAGCTATACACGAATTATTTCTCCTATCGAGCAGTTAGTGGGCTTCCTTCGGTGAGCTAAAAAGATATTAGCATTTATGCTCATCTTCGAATTGATACATACGTCATAAACATAAACCCTTTGTCTCTTGACCTAGCAGGAAGCAAGTAATCCACTATTATTCTTTCAAATTAGGTAGAGCGCTATCAATTTCCGCACTACATTCATTTCTGAAAATCATTATTTGAGTTTATGTTCTACTATAAAGCATTCTATAAAGTAAATAAACTAGTGGTTCTGTGAACCGTAGACTTCGGAGAACATAAATAACGCGACAGCAAACTTCCCCCCTTTTCCCCCTCATTTTCGCCCCAATCAAAAAAATTGCTCGACAATGTTTGGCAAATAAATCAAGGAACGTACATGCCAAGTTTCATCGAAATCGGATGAAAAATGCGACGTCTAGACCGACACTGACCAACCAAGCAACCAACCAATACACACACATCAATCTGCCAAATCGTCGTACCAGTGAAAACTGATAGGAGACGTTCGTCGCCTCGCTACGCTCGGCTCCTCAGTCAACACCGTAACGAGGTAAATTACCATAACCAACTAACTTTTCCGCTTTTTAAATTTATTTTTAATAAACCATAGACAAGATAGCCCGACACAGTACGCGCATTAGGGTGGATCGATTTTGATTTTTTTCCAATTTTGATTTTGGCAGGTATGAGAAAGTTGCTCCTTACAAAAACATTAAAATCTGTATAATTAAAATAACTGAAATATTTCAGGAAGTACTGCCCCAGGCCAACTGAAAAGTTAAGCAACCGCCGTTTTGGGGTATTAACTTAAATGCATGTGAATTTTTTTTAAAGATCCTATTTTTATGAATACTATGTTTTTTTCCATACTAAAGAATAATAGTTTATGAAAAACACAAAAAAAAACAATAATTCATGACAATTCATAGTTGTTTTTATCGAAATATTACATAGGTTTAATGTGATATTGTTTACTGGCAGTTAGTACTGGCTGTAGTATAGAACCTTGTCAAATTTATTTTTGAATGTATGTCAGTTGATCAAATTATATGATTACCCCTACAATGGTTATGGTCCCTACGCACGATACAGGAATAATTTGAACGTAAAAAGGAAGAAATTTTCAACGAAGATGAGTACGACTGTGAAAATTGATCAACTCAACGAGTCCAATTATGAGACGTGGAAAATCCAAGTAGAAGCGGTTTTAATAAAAAACGATGCCTGGGGATATGTTGACGGAACTATCAAGAAACCAGCAGAAGTAGCCGAAGCAGCCAAATGGGAAATTGGAGACTCTAAAGCTAAGTCTGATCTCATTTTATCGATAACCCCGAGCGAATTACGACATTTGAGAGGTTGTAAGACATCGCGAGATGTATGGATGAAGTTGCAGAATGTTCATGCATCGAAAGGACCTGCGAAAAAGGCTACATTATTAAAAGAGCTATTGCTTCGTAAATTGGAGGAAGGTGGTGACATTAGGGAACATGTCATGAGATTTTTCGATGTGAAAAGCCAATTAGCTGATATGGAAATCGAAATGCATGATGATTTGACCTCGATAATGCTCTTATACAGCTTACCGTCTAGTTTTGAAAACTTTAGATGCGCCATAGAATCTAGAGATTCATTGCCGACACCAGAGGCACTGAAGATAAAGATATTAGAAGAGGAACATTCCAGAAATCGAAAAGAAAGTGTAGATAGGGCACTTCTTGTGAAAGGAAAGAGATCTTCTAAGCCAAAGAGTGGCACAGAGCAACGGCAACACGCGTATGAGCAAGGAAATTCGAAGTTCAGATATAAATGCTTCAAATGTCACCAGTATAATCACAAAGCGTCTGAATGTCCACAGAAGAGAAAGGAACAGTGTAGTGATACTGTAAAGTATGTGTCAAACAAAAGTGAATTACTTGATGTCGATTCGAATTTTGTAACATTTAATTGTATTTCAGATGTTAATGCTGTTTGCAACGAGAATGGAAATTGGATCTTCGACAGTGGCTGTACGTCACATTTGTGCAATGATGCAGGCAAATTCAATACTACACTATTACCTTTGTCCGGTAAGCTAAACTTAGCGACGAATTCGAGCACAAGTGTACAAGGTAAGGGGACGGTAAGATTATCTGCATGTAACGATGGTTCTAAAACTGTAGTTCAACTTCCAAATACTCTATTTGTTCCGGATTTGCGATGTAACCTAATTTCAGTAGCCAAAATTACTGATCAGGGGTTTAGCGTTTTATTTGATAAACATACAGCTAGTGTTCGAGATAGCTGTGGTGATACTAAACTTGTGGCGAATCGCAAAGGTAATTTATATTACGTTGAGGAGCAGTGTGACAGAGTGTCAGCGATTTCTGAGCGAAAGGTTGACGTATGGAAGTGGCATGAAATTTTAGGTCATTTGAATGCGAAGGATCTTGTCCAAATTTTAAACAAATCTGGCATGAAAGTAAAGATGACAGATGTAACTGAGTTGTACGATTGCGATGTTTGCGCACAAGGGAAAATGAGTAGGTTACCCTTTAGTAAGTCAAGTGGGCCATGCAATGAAAAGTTGAGAATAATTTATTCTGACGTTGTAGGACCCATGCGACATACGTCAATAAATGGAGCGAAATATTTCGTAACTTTTATTGATGATCATACGCGTTGGTGTGAAGTGTACTTTCTGAGCAAGAAAAGTGAAGTCTTTACAACCTTTAAGGTGTATAAAAATCATGTCGAGAACCTATTCGGGCGCAAAATAACTTATCTTCATACAGATAACGGAGGCGAATACTGTAATCGAGAATTCGACGAGTACTTGAAGAAAGAAGGAATAGCAAGAAGATTGACAATTCCTGGGGTTCCTCAGCAGAACTCTATTGCGGAACGCAAGAACAGGACCTTGGTGGAGATGGCGAGGTGCTTGCTCATTTCGTCAGGGCTTTCTCCGGGTTTCTGGGCAGATGCTGTAGCGACAGCATGCCATATAAGAAACCGTTGTCCAACACGAAGTCTTGAAGGTGAAATACCATTCGAGAAGTGGTTCGAACGACCTGTCAAGTTAGACTACTTACACAAATTTGGGTCTAAGGTACACGTCTTGGACAAGTCAACCGGGAAAGATAAATTTGCTCCTCGAAGCCTGGAAGGAATCTTCGTAGGTTATCCTAGAGATCGTAAGGGTTACAGAGTATGGATGCCTAAACAACGACAAATTGCCATGTCAAGAGATGTGAAATTTCACGAAATAAAGAGTGAAGAAAAAGAAAACGTGAACATGAAGATTGATCCTTTCGAAATGGAAAAGACAGAATCCCTAGATGTTCAGAATAAACCTTCAACGGTGGAAATAGAATTCCATCCTATACAAACAAACAGAAATCCAGTAGAACAGATCTCCAATCAACAGGATGAAATTGTAGATCCTGATCCTGAACCCGAAGGAGGAGATGAAGTTTCCGTTGAAGCCCGCCAAATGACAGACGATCCAGTTATCGCCGCAGAACCATTTCAACATGAACATCAGCAAGATGACATTCACGTTGATGGGGAGGAGGTGATGAAACGAGGTCCAGGACGACCAAAACTGGAGCGTGGTCATGTCGGACGCCCACGGAAGATATACCACATGGTTGACGTAGCGCCCCAAGCTCCCATGCAAGCGCCACAACAAGTTCCTATGGAAGAAGGGCCATCAGTTCCTATGGAAGAAGGACCATCAGTTCCTATGGAAGAAGGACCATCAATTCATATGAAAGAAGGGCCATCAGTTCCCATGGAAGGTTTCGAGTCAACTGAAGAGTATGTAGACTGTGAGGATTTCGTTGGAGTTGCAGAAATTACCCTAAAACAAGCCTTATCAGGTAATGAGCGAAAAGGATGGAAGGACGCAATACTTTCAGAAGTAAAAAGTTTAATCAAGAACGATACTTTCGATGTTGTAACCAAACCTATGGGTCGAAATGTCGTAGGTTGTCGTTATATTTTAACGACAAAGTTAAATGTAGACAAAACTGAGAAGAAGAAGGCAAGATTGGTGGCAAAAGGATTTAGTCAACGTTACGGCATTGATTACCAGCATACTTTCGCGCCAGTTGCCAGACTTGATTCTGTCAGATTGTTAGTTGCACTCGCGGTGGAACTCGATCTTGAAATTCATCAGTTGGACATTAATACGGCATACCTAAATGGATTGTTAGAAGAGGAAATTTATATGAAAGTACCAGATCTTCTAGAAGAATGCTTGCAAGATCTGAAACGGTTGGAGCAGCCAGGATCAGCTTTGCATGTAAAAGCCAGCAAGATGTTGCGTGACATTAACTCTGGAGGCAACGTGTGCCGACTCAAGAGATCACTGTACGGCCTTAAGCAAGCTGGACGACAGTGGAACATCAAACTGGACGAGCAGCTGAAATCCATGGGGTTGCAAGTTTCTTTAAATGAGCCGTGCCTTTATTTCAAAGATATAGATTCGCAAACGAAACTCTTTGTACTAGCGTATGTAGATGATATACTGGTGGCGTCGCAAAGAGGTGAGTGTATAGAAACTTTCAAAAAGGAACTGGCCGCTAAGTTTGAATTGAAAGACTATGGTATTGCGAAATATATGTTAGGGATTGAGTTTGACAGATGTGACAAGGGAATAAAATTGTCACAAAGTAAATATATCGAAGAACTAATAAGCAAATTTAATATGGATAAATGCAATCCAATTTCTACGCCAATGGAAGTAAGAAGTAAAATAGAAAGATCTACTGTGAAGTGCAGTGCGAATGAGCAGTATCCATACCGTCAAATTATTGGTTCGTTGATGTACCTTTCTACGGGAACAAGACCAGACATAACGAATACCGTAGCTGTGTTAAGTCAGTTTTTGGATTGCCCTAATGAGCAATGTTGGAATGCTGCAATACGTGTACTACGTTATCTAAAGCATACGAAATCATATGGACTTATGTTTACAAAGACAGATAAATCATTACAGGGCTTTTCAGATGCCGATTATGGAGGATGTTTAATAGATAGGCGCTCTTATTCAGGTTATGTTTTCATGTTAGGAGGTGGATGCGTGTCGTGGAAGTCGCAAAAGCAGAAATGTGTTGCAACTTCGAGCTGCGAATCAGAATATGTGAGCTTAGCGTCATCCATAAAGGAGGCTATCTACTTGAACAGCCTGCTTACTGAAATTGGGTTACGTAAGTTTGCACAATTATTGTTACATGTAGATAATCAGGGGGCGATCTACCTTGCCAGTGATCCAATGTTCCATTCTCGGACTAAACACATTGACATAAGGTATCATTTTGTGCGAAGTGTATTAAAGGACAATAAGAGTATTGAGTTAAAGTACTTACCAACCGATTCAATGCTCGCAGACATATTAACGAAGGCTTTGCCTAGAGACAAGCACTACAAGTGCATGCGTGGTTTAGGTATAGCTTGTTAAGTCTTTATTTTCTTATAATTGTTCTTTGATATCACTTTGAATTATTTGTATGTGTTTTATTGTACAGCCATTTATTTTGAATATGCACATTAAAGGGGCGTATCGAAATATTACATAGGTTTAATGTGATATTGTTTACTGGCAGTTAGTACTGGCTGTAGTATAGAACCTTGTCAAATTTATTTTTGAATGTATGTCAGTTGATCAAATTATATGATTACCCCTACAGTTTTGAAGTTGAAATTTTCTGGAGTCAATTAGAGGCATAGATTTTCGCGATCTTCTATGAACCCGTTTATAATATGTACGTACATGTGCTGAAAGTTTTTAGCAATGGTGGCTCCGTAATTGTTATACTGTCCCAAGGTATCCTGTCAACAAAATCCACAGAAGCAGAGTCGAATTGAAAAGAAATCGAGCCTGAATTTTATTGGCAGTGCCAAGCATTTTATTTCCTTTCTATCGATTCATTTTTTTTTTCTTTTCTGTGCTTAGACCTTTTTTTATTAGCAAATACCAACTAAGACTTTTAAAAAAAACTAAGGGAAGACTTTCGCAGTCCTATTTATACAGAAATTTTCCTATAGGTCCTGCAAAACTGCGTGGTCCTGTCGTGGGACGGGACCGGCCTTCATCTTTTCTATGCGACCAATCATCATGTGTCTTTCTGACTTAGTGTACGTGGTTTAATTAAATTAGCATAAATGTTATCTACCTATGCGTCCAAAAACAAAAAAAAAAGCAAAAAAAGCCTTTGCCATGTATGCGGTTACGTTACACTATGCGGCTATGGTATGCGGTTTATGAAAGATTCGACATTTTAACGAGACTTATAAGGTTGCAATGAACTGCAACATTTTCCATAATATTCTTTCACTTTTCTGAAGACAGAACGCGAAGGTAGTTGGAATGGATGCCGTTTGCCAGATTTTCATTTAGTTATTTCATATCTTCTTACATTGTGTCAGCAACTAATTACGATAAGTTCTGCTACTGCTTTTTCTTATAACGGCTCACTCATTAGTAACGCAGTATGATATTTATGTAAGCAGGTAGAACACTTTTTTCGTGGCTCTTAAATAACTTCGAAATGTGGACAACGACATTTTTAAAAATATTCATTTTCAACCAACATTTAAGAAGTAAACACGTAACCGTCTTAGATCGTAATAATGTAATTGTTTTGCGACAGAGAAGGGTACTTTGAACGCAGTTATAACTATCCTCTACATTAAAGGGTTAGATAAAAACGATATTATTAGACCATAATACGTTCATAAGTTTCAGTTATTTAGATTTATAGTCATTTTAAAAATACTTATTGTTAATAGAAATCACGGATCAAAATTCAATCTTAGCTTCAATTTCTCAAACTTTATGTGAGTTGGGGCAGTACTTTTTACCGTCCAATTTCATGAATATTTTATAATTTGAAGTTTTATGTATGTGTGCAACTTTTGACAAAAGCCCATAAAGATATACAAAAAAAATTTTTTTTCCATACAAGATCGATCCACCCTAACGCGCATGCGTATTCGCGCGTGCACTTTGTGAAGCCCTCTACACACGGCTGTTTCAATAAATTATTTTGATTGGCTGAATCCGTTTTTGCCTTGGCCCATTAGAAGTTTAACGCAGCGGAAAAAAATGGAATTTCATACATTCATTTTACTCCTTAGAAGCACTTTCCGTGTTCGATTTAGGAATAAAATGCGGCCATTTCCGAGCATGTTTGAGAAAACATAATTACTTTCTTATTTCTCAAACAGTAACATAAAAAATGTAGATGATGATAATTTCGTGACAGAAGAACGTTCATATCAAACTGGTCAGTGGATGGGTTGCAGCTATTATGTCATGTATGTCGCACTGTAGGCTGAGATTCCACCTCCATAGAATAGAGAAACTTACATCTTCAGTTGCACCTTTTTAGGGTTCAAAAACGGAACCCTTATAGTTTCGCCATGTCCGTCCGTCCGTCCGCGGTCTAGCTCGGTGACCGTTAGCACTAGAAACCTGAAATTTGGTTTGAATATATATGTGCATTAACTAAGCCGCCAAAACGGTAGAATAAAAACGCGAAAAATATATTTTTCACCCCTACTATTCGAAAAAGGGTAATTTGTAGCCCATTTACAGGGAGCAAAAGTGACTTTTGCTCCCTCTGCGATTACAGGGAGCAAAAATGACTTTTGCTCCCTCTGCGTATTTTTTCTATTTTCCTTGTCTTTACAACCAATTAAAATGAGACAACATTATATAACTTTTCTTTCTAGCAGATAGCTAGTTTAGTACCTTTGTTTTCGTTTTTCTCATAGAAGGAGTGAAAAGTAGAGTGTACTACTCGCTAGCGAAATTATATCGATCTCGGGTCACTTGAATCCCTCACTACGCTCAGGATTCCACATTAGAATCCTTCGCTTCGTTCGGGATTCAACCTGCTACCCTCGACCGAAATACGTCATTTTGCTCCCTTGTAATACAATCTACTATTGTCAGGGTACCTCCCGTCCCGTATACGTGAAGTGGGGGGCGAATTTTTTTTCGTTCCAACCATGTTGTGTGGGGTATCGTTGGATAGGTCTTTTAAAAAGAATTAGGTCTTCTAAAACAGTTTTTGGATAAAACTAATACTTTCGAAAATAATAGCTCCGAAAGTTTAAAACAAGGCGCCCCCCCCCCCCCCCCCCCATCTAACTTTTGAATCGTGGGTCCTAAAATTCTGAAAGATTCATGAAACTGTGGCCTAATGAGTACCTTCAATGAAAACTATATTAAAATAAATCGGTTGAGCCGTTTTTGAGTTATGACTCAAAAACCCATAGTGAAAGGACGTATTAAGTAAAAATGACGTAAGCGCCGCCAAATTTCCCGTGAGAAACGACCTTTTGAATTAATGGTCTCAGTTTACGGAACCCTACACTGAAAATATTTTTATTTTTTCAAAAAGTATGTATCGCTCATTTCCATGCCTGTATGCATAATCTCCATACCTATGACAAAACTCAGATTCGAAGGATAGGAGAATTTCTGCATAATACAAAATTAATTGTAGTATGGGGTAGCACATTGTTATCGGTCAATTCTCAATGTAACTTGGGACTCCGATGGCCGGTTAAGAAGTGTAAGACTTCTTCGGTAGGTGTTGCTAGGCGTCACCCTAAGACGCATATACAATAAGCGATATGGTGGACAAATTGGCAGCCTTCAGGTAAGACTCAGTAGTTCAGTTGGTAATGGTAAGAACGAGGGGCATGTTTCCCAGAGTTCGAGTCTCGCCTGAGGCAGTGGATTTTTCTACTTTTCCTTTATTTCTAAACATTGTGGCATCGTTAGCAGACGATCTGCTTAATACAAATTAATTGCAGAAAAAATTAACAAAACTTACAAAATTGGTGACAGTCCAAATAAAATAAGTAACGATACTAACGACATAGAGTAAGTAGCTTATATAGTAGATCAGCACAGCCTCTGTCCGAAAGCCCCCTAAAGATACCGAATATGTAAGAGGAAATGTCACCTGCACTGCTACTCCACCTAGTGGCTACTACACTGAGAAAAATAATTCCTTACTGTCACACAGTAAAGTGATTTTCATTAAAATTTACTGGTTTGTACAATATCTACAAATGTTTGAAAAACAGTAAAATATAAAACAGTAAAAATTACTGAATGAGCATTACCAATTATTGAAAAAACGATAAAAATAAACGATCGTCATCATTGCTGTACAATCAGTAAGCTATAATGTTTAGAACAATATCACTAAATGAACGAAACAGTTGTTTTAACACATAGCACAGTAAAATCAACTGATCAAGCTTTCCCAAAAATGTCTGTTTTGTAACAGTAGAATATAATGACTTGAACATTATCACTAAATGAACAAAACAGTTGTTTTAACACATAGCACAATACAATCAACTGATCATGCTTTCCCAAAAATGTCTGTTTTGTAACAGTATATTATAATGACTTGAACGTTATCACTAAATGAAGAAAACATTAAATCTAAAGAATAGCACAGTACAATTAACTGACCTTTACCTCGTAAAAATTATCTGAATTGAAACAGTAAACTTTAATGATCAAAAGGATACCAGTAATTGAACAAAACAATAAAATCAGCGGATAGCACAGTACAACTAACTGACCATTAGCTATTAAATTGAAGCAGTACACTTTAATGATCGGAACGATACCAGTAAATTAACAGAACAGTTAATTTAAAGGATAGCACAGTACAACTGACTGATATTAGTTCATAAAAAAATATCTGAATTGAAACAGTAAATTTTAATGATCGGAACGATACCAGTAAATTAACAGAACAGTTACTTTAAAGGATAGCACAGTACAACTGACTGATATTAGTTCATTAAAAAATTCGGAATTGAAACAGTAAATTTTAATGATCGGTCGATACCAGTAAATTAACAGAACAGTTACTTTAAAGGATAGCACAGTACAACTGACTGATATTAGTTCATTAAAAAATTCGGAATTGAAACAGTAAATTTTAATGATCGAAACGATACCCTTAAATTAACAAAACAGTATAATTTAAAGGATAGAACAGTACAACTGACTGACATTAACTCATTAAAATTACCTGAATTGAAGCAGTAAATTTTAATGATCGGAACGATACCCTTAAATTAACAAAACAGTTAAATTTAAAGGATAGAACAGTACAACTGACGGACGTTACTCATTAAAATTACCTGAATTGAAGCAGTAACTTTTATTGATCGGAACGATACCCTTAAATTAACAAAACAGTTAAATTTAAAGGATAGAACAGTAATCGTGACTGACGTTACCCATTGAAATTACCTGAAATGAAGCAGTAAATTTTAATGATCGGAACGATACCCTTAAATTAACAAAACAGTTAAATTTAAAGGATAGAACAGTACAACTGTCTGATGTTACTCATTAAAATTACTTGAATTGAAGCAGTAAATTTTAATGATCGGAACGATACCCTTAAATTAAAAAAACAGTTAAATTTAAAGGATAGAACAGTACAACTGAATGATTTTAATCATTAAAATTACTTGAATTGAAGCAGTAAATTTTAATGATCGGAACGATACCCTTAAATTAACAAAACAGTTAAATTTCAAGGATAGAACAGTACAACTGACGGACGTTACTCATTAAAATTACCTGAATTGAAGCAGTAACTTTTATTGATCGGAACGATACCCTTAAATTAACAAAACAGTTAAATTTAAAGGATAGAACAGTACAACTGACTGATGTTACTCATTAAAATTACTTGAATTGAAGCAGTAAATTTTAATGATCGGAACGATACCCTTAAATTAACCAAACAGTTAAGTTTAAAGGATAGACCAATACAACTGACTGACGTTACCCATTGAAATTACCTGAAATGAAGCAGTAAATTTTAATGATCGGAACGATACCCTTAAATTAACAAAACAGTTAAATTTAAAGGATAGAACAGTACAACTGACTGATGTTACTCATTAAAATTACTTGAATTGAAGCAGTAAATTTTAATGATCGGAACGATACCCTTAAATTAACCAAACAGTTAAATTTAAAGGATAGAACAGTACAACTGACGGACGTTACTCATTAAAATTACCTGAATTGAAGCAGTAACTTTTATTGATCGGAACGATACCCTTAAATTAACAAAACAGTTAAGTTTAAAGGATAGACCAATACAACTGACTGACGTTACCCAATGAAATTACCTGAAATGAAGCAGTAAATTTTAATGATCGGAACGATACCCTTAAATTAACAAAACAGTTAAATTTAAAGGATAGAACAGTACAACTGACTGATGTTACTCATTAAAATTACTTGAATTGAAGCAGTAAATTTTAATGATCGGAACGATACCCTTAAATTAACCAAACAGTTAAATTTAAAGGATAGAACAGTACAACTGACGGACGTTACTCATTAAAATTACCTGAATTGAAGCAGTAACTTTTATTGATCGGAACGATACCCTTAAATTAACAAAACAGTTAAATTTAAAGGATAGAACAGTACAACTGACTGATGTTACTCATTAAAATTACTTGAATTGAAGCAGTAAATTTTAATGATCGGAACGATACCCTTAAATTAACCAAACAGTTAAATTTAAAGGATAGAACAGTACAACTGACGGACGTTACTCATTAAAATTACCTGAATTGAAGCAGTAACTTTTATTGATCGGAACGATACCCTTAAATTAACAAAACAGTTAAGTTTAAAGGATAGACCAATACAACTGACTGACGTTACCCATTGAAATTACCTGAAATGAAGCAGTAAATTTTAATGATCGGAACGATACCCTTAAATTAACAAAACAGTTGAATTTAAAGGATAGAACAGTACAACTGACTGATTTTACTCATTAAAATTACTTGAATTGAAGCAGTAAATTTTAATGATCGGAACGATACCCTTAAATTAACAAAACAGTAAAATTTAAAGGATAGCACGGTACAACTGACTGACATTAAGCGGCCCACAGATTACCAGTCCGCCTGCAGTCTCTGATCCTATCAGACGGCCTTCAGTCCTAGGCCAATAACCTCCGCACACTAAAACGATTATTGCCTGCTGGTATCGGCCTGCTGCCATCACCTCCGCGAATACAGACTAGCAGTTGAGAGTCGTCGTTTCAAATCATAGGATCGTCCGCCGGCAATGCTCTAAATCAGTTTAAATATTAAGGCCGGCCTCAAACAGCCGGAATATCTCTCTGAATTTATAATCTTAAGTCATGTTATTAATTAAAAAACCCCGGAATTCCATAGAATGTTTTTATGTTCCAAACACAATTTGATGTTTTCAGATTATACATTTCTCAAATAGGGAATGTAGCTGTAATTTTTTTTGTCTATGGTATATGTCAAATCTCATCCACAAACGACCATCGTACGCAGCGCCATCTCATTTAACCAGCTGTCAAATTCCATGTAAAATAACGACCATAGTACGCAATACCATCTATGAAGACTTTTCACCGGCCTCCCCATTGATCTGGAAGGCACACCACACATTTGAGCTGAATTCAGATTTGAATTAAGAAATTCATAGACAAAATGTTTAAATTTAAGCAATCATAGATAAATTTCAGCATATTGTTTATGAATTTCTTAATTCAAATCTGAATTCAGCTCTGATATGTGGTGTTCTTAAGAATTATACTGACGAGCGTTCTGAATTCCGATTCAAAATATCCAGAATATGTCATAACGCACGTAATTCCATACATTTGAATAGAGCTGCACACACATACTGTAATCAAATTATGAATTAGTGCCATGTGTGAGGCAAGGTGCCGGAATTTAGATTATGAATTCAGAGGCATTCCGATTGTGCGAGGCCGCCCTAACAGTCCGCCGTATGATATCAGTCAAGTCACCGTTGCAGATTTTAGTTTAGACTGACGATTAAATTCGAACCAAGAGTGTGTTGATTCCGGCCTGATAGATCGCGATCTTACAGATTTTGGAAGGACAGTCCATGGTCTTTAGTCCGAATGAACACACAATGCCGGAATACAAAAATCGGGAGCTGCGCTTTCAAAATGCAGATTTTTAAATGAAAATGCGGATGGATATTGTCAATTTTGCCCGACCTTTGTTTTATTTTATGAGTATATGCTACTGTGTGACTGAAACGGCATCATCGCAATAGCGCGCAAGTGTAAATAGTACTAGTGCTTCCGATGCATCGTAAGCGTTCAGCTGTTTCGTTTATTCGATTTTTTTAATATTACGACGGTGGCAAACGAGCATACGGCCTGAATTGAATTTACCACCTTTTTCCACGAACAAGGGGTAAAAAAAGTGTGTATTTAAAAAAAAGCGGATTCTCGTTACCTTAATGCTGATAGCGGCCAATGGCAAAAACGCGATATAAAAAGCGGAAAAGCGGGGTGTCTGGCAACACTGATCGTATGCGCTTTATATGTTCATCTATTTATATATTTTATTATTACTGCAAACGATATTTTAATATTTTTCATCAAAATGTTACTGTACCTATTATCAAGAATCTATGAAACACGATACATTATTGTATAATTTTAAACAAAAAAAGAACCGACTTCGCTTAGGATCTGATTGATGGGAATGGAGTGGAAGTCAGTGGTGGGAGTGTAAAAATCATTTAATTTTTCTGCTATGTTTTCACTGCTGGGGTGAGAAGTTCTATGAGCAGCATGAGATCAAAATTATTTCAATCTCGTCCTTTTGAGTCCCTCGCTATGCTCGTGATTCTATTATGGAATCTTTCGCTTACTCGGGATTCAAAATTAGCACTAAAAGCAGAACTAGTTTTGCTGTCTTGTTGCAAAAATAACTAGTATTTAGGGTAGCTACCTCCGATAGTACAGTCGCCATCAAATATATCGAAGCGGCCAAGGTGGACACAAATATTTGAACAACGCCTCGATTGTTAAGGCGGTAAAGTGGATGTTCAGATATTTTTGAGTACTTTGGTCGCTTCGATATATTTGATGGCGACTGTATCCACTCATATTTTTTTTGTCCTTATAACAAAATATGTCAAGAAACTTATAACAAAATATGACAAAAAATATGATATATCGCTAGAATATTTTGTGCTAAGTTGGCAACACTGAGACAAACAGAAGATGGCGGTCGGTCGTCAGGCCAGGGGGGTTTCACTATGTCTCTCTCCATTGTACCTGTTTTTTAAATTTCGCGCCCCGTGCTGGCGGGTTAATGAGGGCAGGGTTGGCACATCGCTTATTATCTTATGGGTGCGTTCGAGAATAATACTTTATAGTAGTAGTTTTATACTAAAATAATAATTACATTGGGCAAATAAGGTAACAAATCTGATATTTATCTAGTTTTGTATTAAATTTACTGATAGATTAGGTAGATTAAGGCAGATTGACTATTCACTTTTTATCTGTAGATACCACGTGCACGGAATGAAGCACGTTGACAACCCTATTTTATTTTTTGCACAGATAGCATTTTCATCTCTGTAGCTAAATGTCAAAATCAGGAAGGAGAACCTTCTGTACTTTAGTACTATTCATTATTCTGTGGTCAGGCCGGCTGAAGGCCACGGCCTATCGGCCGATATCTGTCAGATCGATGTCTGTCAGGCCGGAATCGTTTATCGGCCACACACTATTGGTTCGTATTAGTTATCAGTCTGAAACCTGCAATGGAAAAACATCCAGCGCGCCAGATTTCTGTCGGACGTCCGAACGCTCAAGGTCAGCACAAGGTTACGTCCACGGCTTACTTCCGATAGTTTGCACAGTTCAGTGTATAAGTCGCGGCTGTGAGCCGCGTCCCATAACCCATAATATGTTTCCAGCTTTAATTACACCTCCTGACAGATTGGGCCCTGCAGGTTGCAATGTATAATACCGGTTTTAAAACTATTTTTAGTTGGGCACAACCTTAGAGCTTTAAACCAAGCGGAGTAGCCATTGACAGGCGTTCCCCTCTGCCGAATGAGTATGACCAGTGGTCATACTCATTGTATGGACTGACGTTTATTTGACGTGGCTATTTTGACGTTTCGCATACATTTGACGTTCCCCTCCCCCGCAAAAAACGGCAGACTTTTTCCAATAGAAATGAGAGTGCGTCTCGCATCCGGTTGGTTAAATAATCAAAGGGCACAACACACACTAATGGCCTCTACAATCGACGCAATTTTGACACAAATCTCGCTCGCGATTTCGAGACATTGCCGTTTAGGTAGGTGCAACGAAATCAATCAATGGACCAAAATCGCAGTAGGTACTTATATTAAAAATCGCAGGTGACAAGTCGCTTACGTTTGTAGAGGCCTTTAGCGGAATTCATCCCGGAATTCAAAACAGAAAAACAGTGGGAAAAAATCAAAAGCGTAGGCTAAAAAAGCCGTTATAGTACTGGAGCCCACGGAACTGTTAATTTATCAAAATTATTTACGCTTGGCTTCCATATAAGATTGTAGAGCCCGTCTCGGAGATCACGAAAACATAAGTCTTAAAGGTCTTAAATGGGCGCTAGCATGTATGGCGTCAAGTTGAAAAAACGAAAAAATGGCGTTAATTTATCAACGAGCTAACAGCTCCAAATTTTGAGACACGGTAGAGCCTACCACAAATGACCTACATACCGAATGTAAGACCATTCCGGTGGGCGCATTAGATTTTAAGACCAGTTGAAAATACGAAAAAATGGCCTTAATTTATCAACGAGCTAACAGCTCCAAATTTTGACACATGACAAAGCCCACCTCAAATAACCTACATACCAAATTTAAGACCATTCCGGTGGGCGCACTAGATTTTAAGACCATTTTAAGAAATAATCGATTCCATACGAAAAATAGCAAATAGCTTTAAATTCGGTTCAAAAATATATTTTAATGGGTTGACATAACGGCATATTCATATTCAAGGGTCTCATAGTTAGATATCCCGTAAAAGTATATACTAAATAAGTCTTGAAATTGGAAAATTCGTCATAGCAGTACTTCAGTCAGGGTGTTTTGAATCACGTCAGGGTGTTTTGAATCACAAAATTCATATTTCATTTTTAACCTAAGGGGGAAAGCAAACGTACGGTGGACGGCACGGCTGCCTGGTTCGGTAACCGGACCGAATCACAGAAGCACACGTCCGGTTGTGATATTTTTACATGACATTAGGTTTTTATGCCGTTCGGTGGCGAACTGTATGTGTGCGGGAAATTGGCATTTTGTCTATGAATTTGCTTAATTCAGGGCAGGGATTGAAAAACCGCAAAAGACCGGTAACCTAAAATAAAGGTATCAATTGAAAAGGTATCCTAAAATAAGGGTAACCGATACAATAACATTTTACCGGTACCTACCTTTATAAAATGATATTTATTCACTTATTAGTGGAAAACGACTACCATGACATTTTTACAAAAAAAAATTATGACCGCCATCTTGGATTTTAAAACAGGCATAATTTTTGAAATCTACACACTGAAAATTATCCGAAAAACGACTACCATGACGATTTTCCACAAAAAGTGTATAAAAGCCATCTTGGTTTTTTGAATTTTAAAACAGGCATAATTTTTGAAATCTACACGCCCAAATTATCCGAAAACGACTACCATGACGATTTTTACAAAATGTGTATAAAAACCATCTTGGTTTTTAAAACAGACATAATTTTCGAAATCTGCATCCATTCATTAGTAGAAAACGACTACGATGGCAATTTTTGAGAAAAAGTGTATGGCCGCCATCTTGGATTTGAAAAAACAGACATCATTTTCGAAATCTGCATCCACTTATTAGTAGAAAACGACTACCATGGCAATTTTTGAGAAAAAGTGTATGGCCGCCATTTTGGATTTGAAAACAGGCATAAATTTCGAAATCTACATCCACTAATTAGTTGAAAACGACTACCATGACGATTTTTGAGACAAAGTGTATGGGCGCCATCTTGGATTTGAAAACAGACATCATTTTCGAAATCTGCATCCACTAATTAGTAGAAAACCACTACCGTGACGATTTTTGAGAGAAAGTATATGGCCGCCATCTTGGATTTGAAAACAGACATAATTTTCGAAATCTACTCCCCCAAATTAGCCGAAAACTACTACCATGACGATTTTTCACAAAAAGTGTATGACCGCCATCTTGGATTTGAAAACGGACATAATTTTTAAAATCGACTCGTAATTAGCCGAAAAGTATTACCATGATGATTTTTGAGAAAAAGTGTATGACCGCCATCTTGGATTTAAAACAGACATAATTTTTTTTTTAAATCTACATCCTCCATTTAGCCGAAAATGACTACCATATATAACCGCTATCTTGGATTCTAAAATAGACAATTAATAGAAACCCTTACAAAACGGTTTTAATTCGGGTAGGTACCCGTATTTCGACGCACTTTTATTTTAGATACCGTTTGGACGGATGCTTATTTGGATACCCAAAATATGGGTATCCGAATTCTACAGATACCTTAATTTAACGATACCCTTTGGACGGACGGTTATTTGGATACCCAAAAGGGTGAATACGGGTACCCGAATTCTATTTTAACGGTCGGATACCTTTATAAATACCCGGTCAAAACCGTTTATACGGGTACCGTGTCAGTCCCTGATTTAGGGTGTGTGGTGTGCCTTATATGGCTCTTTAAACGCCTGTTACACTTTACTTTTTTTAGCATCCTAACTAGCATCCTAATTAGGATCCTAACTTTTTTCAATAGTAAATTTACTTGCTAAATGCGGTTACACTTGACTAAATTTAGAAACTAACTCATTTAGGAAGCTAACTAGGACAAGTGTAACACGGCTTTTACATACGTAAGCGACTAGTCACCGGCGATTTTAATGGCGTCTACAATCGGCTCATTTTGTCTATGAATTTTCTTAATTCTGCTCAGGATCAACCGCTATGTATTAGGCACACAACACAGTTGTGTGCCTAATACATTGCAGTTTTTGATCCATCGACTGATTTTGTTACACCTATATACCTATCTATCTAGACGGCAACTTATCGAATTCGAAATCGCCAGCGATTTGTGTGTCGAAATTGCGCCGACTGTAGAGGCCATATGACAGGTGCGGCGCGTACGTCGATTCCTCCCCTCTCCCCTCTCCACGATGGCGTCCATTCTTTTTCGTCTCGAACGTTCCTTACACAATTCGCGCTACGTTCTGTCTGGCTGTGTGTTTGTACGTCCAGTGATGAGTGACGATACAACAAAAACACTTTTAACTGACTGGGGATTCGCACAATATGTCGATGTTTTTAGAGGTAAGCTAATTGTCTACTTATTAATATTTTTCTTTAATCCAAACTGTGTTCATATCATTGAATTGATGTTGTAAGCATTTTAAAAACCAGTGCCGGTGTCTATTCAGAGTCCCGACGCATTTTTCGTTCCAGGACAGTAGGACAGTGTGAATTGCAAAATCTACGAAAACGAAAAACACGAGGTATATAGAATATAATAAATAGCCTGTTTTAATGTAATATTGAAATTCAACAATTGTGTTGGTCGCGTTTGGGTGTTATGGTGTAATTTTTGTGGTGTTGGCGTGCACGCCACAAAAGTTATTTGAATGTGATTTATTTAGCACAACACGGTCATGTTGATAAATAGTCGGTTTTTGTATAATATTGATATCCATATTGGTTACGTTTGGGCGAGTCCATTAAAAATTATAACGCCGCCGCTTATAATGGTGGCAACCATTATCGAGTTTTGGCCGAAATCAAAATGGCAGTGATCTAACATTTTTTTACGATATTTGTTGTGTCTAATCTCATTTAAATAGCTTTTGTGGCGTTGGCAGCATAATTATATTTTCACATTTGGAATGTGCTATTTTCGAATGCTTTCACTGACGGTGTCCGGTGTGTGATGTAAATTGAGATTTTGTTTCGAAATTAGGGATTTTATCTGTCTACATATTATTCTGGATTCTGTATTAAATTAACACACTGCAATGTTATATTACTAATTATTTAACTTTAATGGCACATGCAAAACAAGTTGTTGTTCCACGTTGTATTGTTTCTATCTGTTCTGATGTTGCTCTGCTCATATTAAGTTTCTCTCTGTTTTCAGAAAATGAAATAGATAAGGAAGCATTAGAATTATTAGACGACGCGCAGGTGAGGGCGTTGATTCCAACCATAGGACCACAAGCAAAGTTCAAAAAGGCCCTATCATGCTGGAAGGAAAGTCTAGTTAAGGTAATATAATTTATAATATATGAGTATTTGATCTTTAAGGCCTCCGGTAAAAGACCTGAAATGCCTCCCCAAAATGTCATTAGTCTGAACCACTGATATCTTAAGCAATATCCAAATTCAGTCAATGAATTTGAAAGAAGAGTAAGAAGTTTTTCTTTTTAGAGGCACCTTTTGACCTAAAGGCCGCAACGTCATAGGTGCATAGTTACATCACTACATAGTATAAAACGAAGTCGCTTCCTGCTGCGAGTCCCTATGTATGCTTAGATCTTTAAAACCACGCAACGGATTTTGATGCGGTTTTTTTTATAGAGCAATTCGAGATTAAGGTTTATATGTATATTGCACCCGTGCAAAGCCGGGGCGGGATGCTAGTACTTATTTACAAATATCTAAATTATTTCAGATTGGCAGGCCCGAGTTTGAGAATTTGAATAGACTGCACGCTTCCCCAAGTAGATTCCTAGCATCACCCAGCCTCTCATCCGTATCTTCACCATCTTCGGTGTCTGCACCACTCACTGTAAGTGTGTGTACCTATCAGTTAGATTTTTTATTTGCGCTCCACTATTTTATAGGGTTTTATAGCCAAAAATTCAAACATTAGATCATTTTATTACAAGCTTTTATTTAACTCACAGTGTTTGTCAGTATATGTGTGTTAAATGTTTAGGTAGAATCTTGCGAGCCAGATTTGAACCAGTTCTTGATGCCCGATTGAGCTAAAATTTAGCGCACATGCGTAACTTATTTTGATGACAATACAATATTTTGATTTTTTTGATACCATCGAGCTGGTTTGATGATGGAGGCGGTCATAAGAACTCTGCCATAAAGTACCTTAACCAGTTTGAGTTTGGGTTTGTTAGAATCGTTCCGATGAGTATTCCTTGATTTTCTAAAGAAAAGTACAGTCGGCTATATGGCTTGTAGTAGCACTTAGTGAGTTTGGGTTGTCACCCGACGATACATACTAATCCAATACACCTAAATAACACTTGACGTGAATTTGTTTTTTAAGAAATACAATTGTTAATTATAATTTTCATTCAAGAATAATGGGCTGGGCACATTACATATTTTAATTCTTTTGCACTACCGTCATAGCTCATAGGATTACTTGGCTTCTATCAGTTACACGCGCATACAGTTTCACCTAAATATGTGCAATCTCATTTACACGGGGAAGTCCCGCGACAAGCTTTTATGTCATAAAATTTATTCCTATAAAATAAGTATGATTGACTCAAAAGCTTATTTTCTCTTTGTAGAGCATTCAAATAAAAGCTTATTTCTTAACCGACTTCAAAAAAAAAAGGAGGTTCTCAGTTCGACCCGTATGTTTGTTTGTATGTATGTTTGTTCGCGATTATCTCGCGTTCGGCTGAACCGATTTTGATGCGGTTTTCAGAAAAATATTTGTTACACTCTGGAAAAGGTTTTAGAATAGAAAAAGGGGTCGTCGATTTATTACGTAAGCCAATTTTTGCCACTTTTTGGTCCCCTTCCGCCCCTACGTAAGAAAAAAACCTCCTCTTGTAAGTAGAAGTAAGGCATGGTCAATCCCCCCGGCTTCTAAATTGTCTTACGTAATAAATGAATGGCACCCGAAAGGATACCCGTGACGTCGTCTGCATGGATCCGATTATCACGCGTTTGGCTGAACACAGTTTACTCATTAATTAAGTTCTTGCACTACAGTCACGCTCCAAAGTGACAGTGAAGTGGTTTGGCACCGACGTCAAAAATGAAGTAAATACCCAGATCATCACTAATTTTCTTATTATTAGGTATTAATTACTTTTTGGCAGAAATTTGCTTTACGGGGTAGAATAGAGACGGGATAGGGACTGGTTAAGGTTAGGGGTGAGGGGTGAGGTAGGTAGTGTAGGTACTGATATAAAAATTATTTTATGCTTTTCAGTGGGTTGGTTTTTTTTTTAAGGCGGTTCCCTTTTTATAAAAAAAGAAATTAAATTATAATTTTGGATTAGTTTTTTTGTTTCGGTTTTGAATTTTGTTTTGTTTTTGTTTTATTTTTATTTTTATAAAAGTTTTTTATTTAAATTTTTTGTAGTAAAACTGCTGAAAAAAAAATTTCATGTTATATTATATGACATCTATATAAGTTTATAATGTTTTGATTAAGTTAACATTTTCAGAAATAATTGTTTCGAAAGTCAAAAAAATGTTGTCTTAGTTTCAGTATTGATTAGGTAGGTAGGTACCGTGTTAACATTGATGACAATGATGACTTAATCAGTAAATTTTAAATTTTTCAGGATCTTACTTTGCTTCTGGAAAGTTCTGCAGATGGTCAAATTCTACTTAAGCAAGATGAAGGAAAACCGCTTGGTGAACAATATCGAAAAATTCTCACAAGAGTCATTGCAAAGGAAATTTTAAAGCAGGACCCGAAGTCGCATGTGACCTCAGATATTTTTTTAAGTTGGCTGCAAGAGATAAGTAAGTATCTATCTATATGTATAGCTTGGAATTCTAATCCATATTTCAATGTTTATCACATATATTTGTTCCCGAGTTATGGATTATGGATATGTTTGAGTATTTATCTATATTCATCTATTAATATGTTAGCCTATATACGTCCCAATGCTGGGCACAGGCCTCCTCTTGTACACGAGAGGAGGAAGAAGCCTGGAGGAGGAGGGGATATTCATCTACTATACTTTAAAAAAAGGAGGTTCTCAGTTTGTCCCGTATGATTGTATGTTTGTTCGCGATTATCTCGCGTTTGCCTGAACTTATTCTAATGCGGTTTTTAATAAAGCATTTATTACATTCTGTGCCCTATTTAATAAAGCTACAAGTGACAATTTACAAGCGGAAGTCTCTTTATAGCCTTAAGTATTAGAAAAATACTACTGCTTGTAAATTGTCAATCCCGTCTAAAATTGAATAATATCTCATATTAAGAAAATTTATTATTATCTGGGTACCTATTTACTTAATTTTGGAAGTCGGTGAAGTAGTTACCTACTTATTTCTTAAAATTATTTTCTGGTTCCTGTAGAAACCAGGCGGGTGGTAGGCTCACGGCCTTCAAAAAATGTCTATATTGGTATTTCTTTCTTTTCAGAACGGGTATTTCCTTTAGAAAATCTACAAAGTTATTACACTAAACCGAAAGCAGGGCTTCAACGAGCTCACGGCCGACTCTCCGACGCAGTGTCTAACTTAAAAGCAAAGTATCGCAGACACAGAATATACGAACCGCGATCACGACGTTCTCTACAGAATACCCCGGAATTTACTACTGCATCTAATACCTCGTCGGCATCTACATCATCGGAATCTACCTCGTCGGCATCTAGAAGCAATCCCACCATCACGGAAGAGGAAGAAGAATGCCTGGAGTGGTTACGTTGCTCCTCTGATGATTACGCCTTGTGTGTGGAAAAGTGGCAAAAAACCAACAAGCAACGGAAGCAACGTGTTCTCTCAAATGAGAAAGAGTCGTACCTTCAAGAATTTCCCTGTTTGAAGCGCTCTTGGGGATACGCATTAGTAAGTAATGAAATAACGCATTTGTATTTTGTATTTGTAAGTTATCCGCTGTTGGACTGTTGATGTGTTATACCGATAACCTTCATGATGTTGACACATTATTTTAACAACGGTACTTAATCGCATCTAAATACGAATTATATATTTACCTCGACGTTTCTGACGGTTGTGTCCCTTCGAGAGCATGGGCGGTACGACTTTTTGAATGAATGTATATTATTTATTTCAGACTTAGTACAAATCCACATTTTTGTTAGTACTAATAGAATTAGATGGCGTAGCAGTGCAAGTGACATTTCCTCTTACATTATGGGTATCTTTAGGGGGCTTTCGGGCAGATGGCGCAATAGACTTGAGCTTCAAAACGTTTTTAGGCTGTGCTGCTCTACTATATGTATAAGTTACTCTATAGTATCATGAATGTGTCTATTGGTTAGTAAACAGTAACTTTATAATAATATTTTGGGAGTGATACAGCTACACGTTTAACGGTTATGACCCAAAAAAAAGATTTGGGTTATCCCATCTTTCGGCAATTGGCTTTCGGAAAGCTTTTGGAGCTGTCCCACACCCCGTGCAGCAGGGAAGCGACTCTTATACGAATTGTTGTATAGGTATATTAAAATAGTCCGTTCAAGCCTCCGCAAACATTCCTGATGCACTGCATTGTCCTTATTGCGTTTGGCTTAAGGCTCGGTCAGACTGCCGCGTTTTGTTAGCGTGGCGGTAGCGGGCCGCGATAAGAGCAGCGCGCATCACGCTCGCGAACCGCCAGCGCCGCTCGGCGAAGAGAGCGATACGCGCCAGTTGTGAGCAACTGGCGCGTATCGCTCTCTTTAGGTTCAGTCATATATGGTTATAGTACGCCTCTTCCCACAGGTGAATTTTTCACTTCGAGCCTTAATCTTCCAAACAAAGGCCATTGTCTCTATTATCGCAAAGCCGCTAGCTACCGAGGGAGCAAGTGCCAGTGCCAGTACAACATTCATATTGAAAAACAACCGGTATCGTCATAGTATTAAGGTTCAAATTTAATGTCACTGATATTCTAGATATTACGTTTTGGTAGTGTAGGACGATAGACCGCCCCGAAGCAAGACGGCACTCATATTATTTTGATACTTAGTGTGGTGTTAAAAATGAAACGTGGTTATTTATTATATTGTAAATATATTAGCTTGCGGTGGTAAATGTAATAATTTACAGAGATGTAGCTGCAAGCATTTATATTTCTTCTTATCTTTAAAATAACGATACTGTGAAATTAGCACCTCTGATGTGATGCCGACGCATATAGTGACGATAAAACACTGATAAGGATCTGCGACCTGATGACCACTATTGTTTTGCATAAATACAAAAGGTTTATGAGAAGATCGGTGTACAAGATACAAGAAATTGGTTACATCTGATTTTTTATGACACGATTTTATCTAGTAGTACGTATAACTGTTTATATACCTACACGGAAACATGTTGATTATACCTATTTAAACTTTGTAGTCTTAAATTTACAATGTTACCTTAGATTTTGTTATATAACAAATATACAACGCTTTATCAGAAATAAACGACACCGTGTTTCATTTTTAACACCACACTAAGTATCAAAATAATATGAGTGCCGTATCGCTTCGGGGCGGTCTATCGTCCTACACTACCAAAACGTAATATCTAGAATATCAGTGACATTAAATTTGAACCTTAATACTATGACGATACCGGTTGTTTTTCAATATGAATGTTGTACTGGCACTTGCTACCTCGGTAGCTAGCGGCTTTGCGATAATAGAGACAATGGCCTTTGTTTGAAAGATTAAGGCTCGAAGCGAAATATTCACCTGGGAAGAGGCGTACTATATCTCTGTCTGCCCGGGCGCGGCGCTCTAGCGCGGCGCTGCGTCCACGCGCGGGTCGCGCTTTCATCGCGCCAAGCTATCGCCACGCTATCAAAACGCGGCAGTCTGACCGAGCCTTAAGTCGTTAACTTTTATGGTTTCCTAACTAACTTACACCTCTTAATTCCAGCTCATTGCGGACTTCAATGAATGGTATCCTAATAACGAAAATTCGTTGGATGATAAATTGCCTCTATTAAAGAACAAATTACTCGGTTTGTCTAAAACCTCATCAACACGATCACCTTTTGTAGAAGAATTGAAGCGACTTGCAGAAGGTTAGTTTGTTATATGCTTATGCGTTTATTGTTTATAGTAGGTATTTTCTTAGATTTTTAGGTTTCCTATAGTCCTTAAGCCCGGGCCCATATTACCTACGTAACATGACATCACTTTCAAATGCATGGCAATATAATGGAAAAGTTGTGTTGAGTCAGGATCAGTAGATAATTGCATACAAAATTGGCCGGAACTCCAAAAAAACCAAATCCAAAAAACATAACTTCATTATGTTGCCATGCATTTTAAAGTGATGTCATGTTACGTAGGTAAGGCCTTGTACGCGGGTCTCTATTGGTTCCCATAATTTTTTACTTCCGTTTTTGTCAGTCCATAACGTTTTCGGTCACAATTTCTATTAGTCATATTGTCAATAGTCATAAAATTTTACAATCTAAATTGCTGGTCCGATTTTTGTAGGTCATAATCATAATTATTGTTAGTCATAAAATCTGTTACTCATAATATTCAAAGTCCAAATGGTGTTTATTACATAATGTTTTGTTCCACAAATTTTAAATTCCATAAAAAAAAATAACCCTAACCTACCTATCTCTGGGAGCAGTTTCGTTTTTAGGGCCATAAAAAAAATAACCCTAACCTACCTATCTCTAGGAGCAGTTTCGTTTTTAGGGTCATAAAAAAAAATAACCCTAACCTACCTATCTCTGGGAGCAGTTTCGTTTTTAGGGCCATAAAAAAAATAACCCTAACCTACCTGAAAAATATTTCTGAACTATTATTGATAGACCTTCGAATGTTATACTCATCATTTTTATGCCTTTTGCGATTATAGTGTTTAATATTATAGACCTTTATTATTAGAACTATGAAACGTTATGCTTTACAAAAATTATGACTATTGATGTTTATGCCCATAAATTATAAGGATATCAATTTCTGACTATCGAAAGTCGAAACAATAAGTTTATGGGAAACAAAGGGATCCCCTATAGACCTTTATTATTAGAACTATGAAACGTTATGCTTTACAAAAATTATGACTATTGATGTTTATGCCCATAAATTATATGGATATCAATTTCTGACTATCGAAATTCGAAACAATAAGTTTATGGGAAACAAAGGGATCCCCTTGTACGCACCACGATTTATTGTCGTGTGATAATTTTCATCACACATCACATGCTAGCAAAGTGCTCCTGCGCATTATCAATGCTAGACTCTCGTGCTTCTGCACATCATTCTGGGCCGTATGAATGGCAAACGTGCTCGCGGTGGGGCACGAATGAGATGGTCCAACGGATTTATATGTCAATGCGCGCACCGCTATCGCACATCTATGTGCGCGCATTGACATATAAACCCTTACGTTGCATTTCTGCGACAAAATTATCGCACGACTATAAATCGTGGTGCGTACGAAGCCTTAACAAGACTACAACCAAACTTCAAAAATAAACAACTGAAGAACTGATTTTAAGTAGTCACACTACTATAATATAAATTATAAACTTATATAAAATGCGCCTTAGCATTTACAAGGATTGCATATACACCGGAAAATTCGACCGGTGATGGTGATCGGTGATGCCATGTAGTTGAGGCGTCTGCTGCGAATGCAGAAGACACTGGTTCGATCCCAGCCTTGGGTACCGGAGGCCTAGGTTACTTTTTCCTTTGTAGGTATATGACATCTATATAAGTTTATAATTCAAAAATAAAATAAAACTTAAGATCGGTAATTAGCAAATGGATAATTTTTTTTTGAAAGATGTCCTTTGATTTGTTATCCCGTGAGATTTAAATGTCTCTAAAGCTCCATTTACACCGGAATGGCAGGGGCCGGCAGCGGAGGCCGCCGCCGGCCGCGCGCTTCTCCTGTAGCGGCCAGCGGCCGCCTGCCGACTCCGCTCGCCTAGTCTCCTCTTGATCAGTACGCTTACCATGAGTTATGACATTGGCGTTTTCGAGAACGAGTATCGGAATTCTATCTGTGCATCTTGCTTATAACACATTAGTGTAAACGAGATGCACAGATAGAAAATTCGTTACTCGTTAACGAACAATTACAATGTCAAACTCATGGTAGCCGTACAGATTTAAAGGGCGGGGAGCGCGTCGCCGCAGTCGGCCGAGACCGCGAGACGGCTCACGGCGTCACGGCGCTGCAGGCGGCCGCACGACCTTGTCGAGCTTGTTACGCGATACTGATGGACTTTTAATTAAGTTGACGCGATACGCAAATACGTGAAATTGAGGTGTTTTGTGATGAAATCAAAGCACTTGGAGGCGTGAATGTGTATAAAGTGAGGGGATATTTTTAACCAGTTTGTAGGGCAGCAGGTTGATCCTGTGCTGCTACGCGGAAATGGTCTTAGAAGACCTGTCCTTAACTTTATAATTTATTATTATTGCAATTTTTTTTTCTATAATTATATAGTCAGTGAAAGTTACATGGAAAATAGCAGCTGCCCTCCAAACTGTTTAAAAATATCCCGTCACTTTATTCCCCCGTATATACTTAATTATGGAAACCTACCGTTTTTCTCCTGTATATCATAATTAAATATGAGATCATGCCACATCCACGCTCCCATAAAGTGCTTTGATTTCACCATAAAACTTGCTCAAAAACACCTCAACTTTACGTGTTTGCGTGTCCCGTCACCGTATGTAGATAAAGTTTAAAATTATTAAATTGCTCGCCGCGCCGCTGTCAGCTGCTACTATATTCCGGTATGAATTGAGCCTATCCAACTTCCTACCTATTGCAGCCCGGCAACCTCAAAAATGCATAAATATGTTAGGCTAAGGTCTCCTATAAACGCCATCGGCCGCTTACAGTTAGAACATTTAACCAATCGGAGCGGTCATTGACATCAGGCGTTCCCTTCTGCCGAAAATATATGACTTATTGTATGGACTGACGTTTATCCGACTTGGCTATTTTGACGTTGCATAATATACATTTGACGTTCTCCTCCCCCGCAAAATTTGGCAGATTTTTTTTGTATAGGAAATGACAGACATATGGCCGCTCCGGTTGGTTGAATGCTCTAAGGCTTACAGCGTCTGCGTCACAATGCGTATCTTATGCCCTTCATTATGTACAGTCACATAAACTACTATTTCACGCATGTTCTCGTGGATAACGAAGCGTCCGATGATAAAAAAAAATAGTGACTAATTTTCATTATCGTTACTTTATTTATAGATCAAGATCCCGAAACGAGCAACCTGGCCTTATTTCTACTTCTGCCGCACATGATTGGCCCGGTGCAGATAAAACGGAAAAGAATATCAGCGGCAGAAGTGCGCCAAAGCTTTATTTCACACATTGAAGTAGAAACGAAGATCCTGGAAGAGCGACAGAAGCGACAGGCCAGGTACAAAACTTTGGGATTGAATATCCAGCCGTATATGATAGCTGCAGGTCCTCTGAAAAAAATTACAGCGTATTACATTGTTGTTGACGATATTATATACGAATTGCAAAACATCTCCAAAACGGTTGACATATGTTTCAAGATAATATGGGCTCTTAACTTAGAGTATCCTACTGAATGTTTACCCGTCTGGCAATTCTTAGAAAGGGCCATTTACAAGTTTCCGGAAAATGTAACTTTACAAAACAGACTTTCATTGACTGTTCAAAGTTTACTGAGTGATTGTAGTGTACCTGTAACTGAGTAAACATGGTTACCTGTTTTATTTGTCGCGCTATTGTCATAGACGTCCGAGCACTCAAAACCCATTTCCAACTTTGTCATCAGTTCCACAGGTTCGAACAATATCATTGCGTAGAAGATAATTGTTCCAGGTCGTATCATCTTTTTAATTCCTTTCGTAGACATTACTTTCGGGAGCATTCCAATCAAGTTAGTGCTTTAGCTGAAGATAACCAACGAGATACTTCATCTGATGACGAAATTTTAGTAGAGACCGACGGTTCACCTTTACAAGAACAAGTTAGTCAGTCTGATCTTACCTGGAATGATTATTCACTTTCCGAAGAACCTTTTCCCCAGTCTAATCATACTAGGCCTGATGTTGTAACACCAGAAGTAACTTTAACACAAGACTCAACTCGCGTTCCTCTAGAAATTGCACTAGCTTCGCTAGTAGCATCCTTGTATGGGTCTGCAAACTTGCCTAGGAATATTGTCCAAATAATTATGAAAACACTTCTAAGCGTTTTTTCATTTTCGTTGGTTCCACTGATAGGTGACCTCTTTCAGAATATGGCTCATAATGGTGAGATTTCTTGTAATAGTTCAGTTGCAGAAGTGCTACGTATAATATCTACTGCAATTTCTTCGTGCTTAAATCCGTTTCTAACGGAGTATCGTAGATTTCAATACTTTCAGGGCCGCCGGACTTATATTCCACCTAAAGCAATAGTGGTAGGTGAACGCCACAAGTCGAATACTTTAAGAGGTAGGCAGGTTATTTCATCAGTTCCTTGCGTTATGCACTTTATTCCATTAAGAGAAGTCCTACATGCTTTTTTTTCCCTAGAAGCAGTCTTGGTTGATACATTGCAATACATGGCGGATCTTTACAAAGATACTGACGTTATTCGAAACTTTATTCAGGGGCGTTATTGGCAATCAAAAAAAAGAGCTCACATGGGTAAACATGTAATACCGTTGTTTTTATTTTTTGACGACTATGAGACTTCAAATGCTTTAGGAAGTCACTCCGGGATTCATAAATTAGGTGCCGTATATGTGTCAGTCCCTTGTCTACCTCCTTGGCGTTGTAGTGTTCTATCTCATATTTTCTTAACGTTGCTGTTCCATTCTTCAGACAGATTAAAATTCGGCAATAATATAATATTCCAGCCTGTAATAGATGAGCTTAATTATCTGAGTTCCATTGGTATCCCATTTGTCATTCCAAATTTTGATGGAGTTGTGTATTTTGAACTGGCTTTAATTATCGGTGATAATTTAGGCATCCATTCCATTACCGGTTTTGTGGAAAGCTTCTCTGCCAATTTTCCATGTAGAATTTGCCGCGTAAGAAAAGAAGACATGAAAGTTCAAACATATGCGGATGAGGTTCTCCTAAGATGTGCTGCTGATTATGAAGCTGACATTTTAGAATGCAATCCTTCAAATTCTGGTGTTAAAGAAAGGTGTGTTTGGATAAAGGTGGACGGCTTCAGATTATTCGAACAAGTTGGAATGGATTCGATGCATGATGTCCTTGAAGGTGTTGGAAAATACGTCATGGGACTTGTTCTTAATAAGTACATTAACCGTTTTGGATATTTTTCCTTAGAACTGCTTAACACTAGGTTAAAAACATTCGATTATGGACAAGATTCACGCAATAAGCCTGTTGAATTATCTATGATCCACATCAAAAACGGTAATATTCGCCTGAGTGCGTCAGAAATGTTAACTTTCATTCGGTATTTTTCCGTTTTAGTAGGAGACATGATTCCTGATGGCGACATGTACTGGACACTTTACTTAAAGTTACGAGAAGTTTTAGAACTTATTATGTTAACTTCTGTTTGGGAAGGTCTTCATATGGTTATGCAAGACTGTGTTACTCAACTGAATGAACTGTATTTGCTTCTCTCTAATGAATCCCTGAAGCCAAAGTTTCACCATCTTACGCACTATCACAATGCTATGATTAATTTCGGACCATTTTCTTTCTTTTCTTCTATGCGATATGAAGCGAAACACAGGCTAGCGAAGTCATCTGCTAAAGCGTCATCTAATAGAATGAACGTGACATTAAGCTTAGCTGTCAAACACCAACTTAAATTAAACGAAATTTTTTTTAATGGTTCCCTTGATCCTATTCTAACTTGGGGGCCCGAGACACGGCAATTGGAACAATCTGATGAAGTAACGCTTATTGGGTCTACTCTTAATTTGGACGGCAGCAAGACTTTGATCCGTGTCAATTGGTTTTCAATGTCTTCCATTCGGTATCAGAAAGGTTCTATACTTGTTTATGCCTTTGAACCAATTAGCGATCGCAATGACGTGACTTTTTTAATGGTGGAGAGTGTGTATGTTTACCATAACTCAGAGGTTATTCTGACGGGGTCTCTGTTACAAACAATTCTTTTTGACTTTCATTACTATGCGTATGAAGTGGAAAATCAAAAAAATAAAATTGCTATTAGGTTTAAGGACCTTCATTTTCAGATGCCCCATACATTAAATACAATATTGTCTCCTTCTAGAAAGTCTTTGATTACTTTACGTTGTCCTATTTGAATTTAAGCTTCCTATCTAGAGTCGCAAGGACGATCGACTTTCTATTACAAAGGTAATTTGGTTTTCATTTTAAAACGGCATGCTGTGGAATAACATGAAACTTTGAATGCACAATGGGAGGAGCCATATCTAGGTCGGGAACTAGTGCGCTATAGAGATTAAGTACTCGTATAGGTATTATAATAATAGAGAAAAAAATCGAATATAATTTCAAGCTACAGAAACTAGTTTTCTACATAGATATGGCTTCTCTCATTGTATTGTGCATACAAAGTGTCGTATAATTCCAGCATGTCGTTTTTAAATAAGTTGCTGCGGCTATACCTGCGCCCGTCTTAGGGTTATGCTTTGAAATTTTCTTTGAAGTCACTAGTTAAAAATTACTTTGTTTCTTTATCACTTGGTCTTACAAGCCAAAAACGGTCATTGTTATTTTTTAGTTTTTTATGATTATTTTCTTTGTGTATAAAACTTGATAAGAGTCGATTATTTCCTTGTCATTACTTACATTATATTTCTTAATATGTGTGAAATCTTGTTAATGGCCCAGATATCAGCCCCATTGTAAGTGCTATTATTCTTTCTTAATATAAAACATTACATACAATGATTTAGCACTTACTTCGTTAAGCCTGTAAAGGCTTCCACAGACCGAAAGCAAATCAGAAGCAGTGCAGGGCGTTAGTAGTCAAGCCCGCCGCGCCGCCTTGCCCGAGCAGAGCTGACCGCCAGACAATGGGAACCCGAATACGTAACGCAATGTAAGAGCGTTACCATTGACTGGCAGTTCAATATCGCAAATGATGTCATTGCAAACGCAAGTCAAATCAGACCCCAGTTTACGTAATCCGCGCTTGTGTATGATGTGATTGATGTGTAATGGTTCCTATCGACCTTTGCGTTACAATTGCGTGGCTCACGTTTTAACTTTTAACCGCGCTGCTTCTTGACTCGAATCCTGCCGTCGAAATATCGGATTATGATGCCGTCTTTATCACTCCAATCTTGCAAAACAGTGAGCAAGAGGGACGGCATCATCCGAAATTAATTTCAGATTCGAAGTTCGTAATAACTTATCTGCTCGCGGTGTGTGGAATCCTTGAAATGTATACCTATAACTATGTACTTACATTGTGGTTGTTAAGCAGTATTATCCTATTATATTTTTAGGATATTGTGTCTGAATTCGCCGTGTGCGCTTATTTAATTTATATAAGACTAACCCTTGGAATCGTGTACTATGTCTCATCTTTCTACAAAAGATCTCAACACAAATATAATTCTTTTTTGTCAGTTTTCTAATTAAGTATTGTCATTATCTCCACATTTTGAAATATTTTGGTTTGTATTCTCATTTATTTGTAGATTACATAAAAACTTGTGAATAACTAATGCAGGTATAAGTTTCCTACCTTTAACATGGAGCTATAATGTATATTAATAGGGCTTAGATAGCGGGGCCCTCAACAATTACTCTATTGAACTATCTATAAATAAGATACTGGAAACGTGTGGCATTCAATATTTTTATATAATTTAATATATTTTTGCGATTTGAACAAACATTTTGACCCGCAGTTCTTGAAATATCCTCGCAGTTTTCTTAATATATATTTGGACCCGGGTAAGTCCTTAAACTACGTCCGGACACGGGTATGTCCTTAAACTACGTCCAAAAGAGAGGTACGAGTATGGGTACTGCGAATGTCGTCTTGCTATGTGTGGTTGCACAGGTTGCACAGCACAGTACTTATAGTGTTCTGTTCCTGCTGGTGAGTAAGGTTGCCAAAGAGCTCAGAGGACCCAGTGCCATGTGTTCACGACGAGGGACCCTTTTGTTCCTTTAGCCGTCAATCCTCCTTTTTATTAAAGGGTCGGCAACGCGCATGTGACACCTCTGGAGTTGTAGGCGTCCATATGCTACGGTAGCTGCTTACCATCAGGCGGGCCGTATGCTTTGTAATTTTTTTTGCGGCGGCCATGTTGGATTTACAATGTTACAGACAGAAAATTATATTAAATTGTATTTTCTTAAGAACTAAAATTGTGTTAGCACCTTATTACAATGGAGTCAGGTGTAAACATATCTTTGACGTCGACTGTACCAAATATTTACAAAAAGGAGGTTTCACTGAGAGTCCCTCGTCGTCAACATGACCCTTACTCACCAGCAAGAACAGAACACTATATATTATATAAGTAATAGGGTCTATAGTGCAAAATCTGTAAGAATGAACTTTTGACACTTGAGTATTTACGTAATTAGTGATGGGGCTAAGACGTATCGTTTGTCAAATTTAGCGATTATTTATGAATCGTTCGAATCGATATTACTACAGCCGATTTTTTCTTGTTATATGCCTATATACATATTTAGTATCACAAATCTTCTCAAATTAATAATTGTTATCTAAAATTTATGTATGACATAATAATATTTCCATAATTATTATAATATGATAAGAAAGTCTTATGATGCTCCATTTTAACATCGTACTTCACTTTATTTTCATTTAGTTTTGGTTTTTATTTATTATTATATATTGCCTATTGATTACACAATTGATTTTTATCGACTCACGGAAATTTTATATGAATCGGAACAACAGACATGGTCACAACACTAAATTTAAAAATAAAAAGACGTAGACCGTAACTGTTTGCATGCTAAATTGTTATCATAAAAAACTCAATAACTAAGATATGAAAAAATTGAACATTCATTAAGCTATGTTTATGAAAAGTGAAATATAAGTTTACATAAATGACAAGCTTTAATATCGTTATAGGATTTTGTTTATAATTTCAAAGTGTCTTGCGCTTTTACGTTCTACGGGTGTTGCGATGTGTCAAAAGTTCATTCTTACAGATTTTACACTATAGTGCTATTTTGGCTGTGGTTTTCTGTAAGGTGGAGGTGCTTCCCCAGTCGGGCTCTGCTCCAGACTTGAGCGAGATGACATTCACTGTGCTGTGCCCTACCACATAGTATAGCGAGATGACATTCGCAGTACCCATACCACCTCTCTTTAAAAAATATTCGGTAAGTTTTAGGTACCAGCCATCACACTACTCTCCTCATCAATCTAGGATATTGATCTCACAAAAAAAACGAGAGGCGTAGCGTAACCTGAGTAAATATGTATGTAAGGTTGCGGACTGTTGATAAAAGTTTCACGCGCCCCATGATTTTATTTTTTGTCTGATCAATTTCCTAGATTCATGGGGAGAGTGGTGTGATGGCTGGTAGTACCCACCGAATTATTTTTCATAAAAATATTTAATTTAAAAAAAATCAATACATATGTATTGTTTGTCATTTATATAAATGATTACATCATTCTCCATCCCTACGAGGAATATTTATAAAAACTGCGAGTCAAAATGATTGTTTTCACCTCAAATACCTGTGTGTGAAACGCGGCTATTCTAAAGGGTCACATTTTTTTTCGATCCTATTAAGATTTGATGCTTTGACACATTCGAGCACAATGGCGGCGGGGTGTGAGCGCGGCGCAACAGCGTTGTGCCTAATATAACGCATAAAATAAGGCAATTCATTCGGAGGTCAGCAATGCGCCCCGCTCACGCCACGCCGGCATCGCGCTCGTGTGTCGTGTGTAACAAGGCCTTTAAGAGCCGCCAGGACGCTCGCGTGAACTCGCGTCCCCATACACGCGTCCTGGCGACTCTTAAGTAGGAACGAGAACTTTACACACAAACCTTTTTAGGACTATATTACTTACTTAATTACAAATGGATAAGAGCAAATTACCCAGTAATTACCTACAAAGTATCTAGAGCCTTATCAACACGATCACCATTTGTATCAGAATTGCACGAGGTTTGTTTGTGATATGCTTATATGTCTATTATATATTATAATGATTATATTGAGACAGTTTTACACAAATCCGCCTAGTCCCAAATGAAGCTAGTTATTCACAAGTGTCAACATTATTTCAGATTGGCAGGCCCGAGTTGGATTTGAACTGAATGGTTCTCACATACAGAACCTGTGGTGTGAACGGACTACCGACTTCCCTAAGTAGATTTCTAGCATCACCTAGCCTCTCATCAGTATATTCACGCCATATCCCCAGAGTGTATGTATTTTTTTTTATTTGCGCTTCACAATCACCACCAACAGTCGCCCGGATGGTATAGGTGGTAAAAACCACATATATATTACCATTCCCTATTAAGACTTGAAACCACTGAGCACTTTGAGCAACACACATTATATTATTTAAGGTTATGTAGGTACAGTCAACATCATAAATAAGTACCTATCTGTGTAGTCAGTCCATTGTCGCTAAGCAATAAAGTAGTAAAATGTACAAATGTTTATGTTGCTGATGTACGTACAACCCAGAGTCTACTCTAGAGAACTTTGTGCTCGCGGTTCGTACACTCTGTGTCTTCAGTAGGTACTTGGCTTTTAAGTTTGACACGTCGTCGAGGAGTCGGCCGTGACGTCATGCTCAAGGCCGTCTTAACACATTCAATGCCCCCGGAAACTCGACTATCGGGTATTTTATGATTACGTGCCCAGGCCGCACTACCCGATAGTCTGGATCGTGGTACTATAGCTATACATGACTAAAGGCCACGCCGGAGGACCCGATATTAGGTACTGTTTTTGACGAACAGGGTTGTCTCTAATATATTAGTGGTAACAGACATACTAGTAATTTACGATTTTTACCATTTTTCACTTCCGAGTTTTTTTTGATGATTTTGATCTGGCGTGTGACCTGTCATACCGAAAATCGTTAGAGAATCCCCGTCACGCGTTCAATTCTCAACTTGAATTGTTTCTAATAATTAGATATTTATGTGGCCTAACTTTCCGGTATAACGTAATAAGTGATGAGCAACTTAATAACAAATGTTTTTTAGCGCAACCCTATCGTGTACCCGACTGTCGGATTCTTGGCGTTTAATAGTGCCGATTCATTCGACAAGTGTGCAACTGTACCTGAGTATATCGGGTCGTATATATTTTTTGCGGCCTGGCGCAGATGTTTTGTTTGGCTGGGTGGCAATGAATGTGTTAATATGTGATGGGGGCCCTAGGGCACTTAAGAATGTGGGGCCCTTGGACAATTCTTATTTCTACTTCTGCCGCACCACTATTGCCCAAAACCCCGATCTAGTTGGACAAAATTATGTTACACTCTTAATCAATTGTAAGAGATGCGTATATTTATGGTTGGCCACTATAAGGAAAACTTTACAGTTATTATTATTATTTTGCTATAATTAATGTAAAAATATATAAACCAGTGTAAGTTGACCATTCTATAAAAAGAATTACTAAGGCAGCAGAGTTCATCTAAAATTGGTCGCCTAATTTTAAAAGAAATGAAGCATTTTTGCAAATGGCACCAAATAAATAAGAGTATCAGAAATAAAAACGAACCAATATCTTATGTACAGTAGGAGGCATATAGTACCACGCATAGTGTTTTAAATATAGTGTTCGCGTATCACGAGCTAGTTTTTCAAAAGCATCTAAGTCAATATCATACCCCGATGTTAGTGCTCTGTGCAAGAAACTGAAGTTTTTAATTAAGTCCTCATTTAATCCAGTGATTTCCGCACTCAACTGAGGATTCTGAAAAAACCTTTACATCTAGAATGATTATAAAAAAATGTTCTTACCATCTTCTTCACGATTCATGACTAAAAACTTAAATAATATTCTTGCAAGCACTATACAAAACGCTCAAGCAAATACGGATATTGAATGATTCTAATGTGTACGACAGCGCTCTGATTGGCACTTCGAGATTAATTATTAAAAATAATAAAATTATTAAAATTAATAATTTTATTGGTGATGGGTACTTACGAAATATGGCCGACAGAATCGTGACCTCGGGGGTATATGCTATCGTTTTTTATAGTACAACTAAAGAATCGAAGTGACCCTTTTTGTCCAGATAGATCGGGTTTTGGGCCATAGTGGCTGGCGCACATGATTGGCCCGGTGCAGATAAAACGGAAAAGAATATCAGCGGCAGAAATGCGCCAAAGCTTTATTTCACACATTGAAGTAGAAACGAAGATCCTGGAAGAGCGACAGAAGCGACAGGCCAGGTACAAAACTTTGGGATTGAATATCCAGCCGTATATGATAGCTGCAGGTCCTCTGAAAAAAATTACAGCGTATTACATTGTTGTTGACGATATTATATACGAATTGCAAAACATCTCCAAAACGGTTGACATATGTTTCAAGATAATATGGGCTCTTAACTTAGAGTATCCTACTGAATGTTTACCCGTCTGGCAATTCTTAGAAAGGGCCATTTACAAGTTTCCGGAAAATGTAACTTCACAAAACAGACTTTCATTGACTGTTCAAAGTTTACTGAGTGATTGTAGTGTACCTGTAACTGAGTAAACATGGTTACCTGTTTTATTTGTCGCGCTATTGTCATAGACGTCCGAGCACTCAAAACCCATTTCCAACTTTGTCATCAGTTCCACAGGTTCGAACAATATCATTGCGTAGAAGATAATTGTTCCAGGTCGTATCATCTTTTTAATTCCTTTCGTAGACATTACTTTCGGGAGCATTCCAATCAAGTTAGTGCTTTAGCTGAAGATAACCAACGAGATACTTCATCTGATGACGAAATTTTAGTAGAGACCGACGGTTCACCTTTACAAGAACAAGTTAGTCAGTCTGATCTTACCTGGAATGATTATTCACTTTCCGAAGAACCTTTTCCCCAGTCTAATCATACTAGGCCTGATGTTGTAACACCAGAAGTAACTTTAACACAAGACTCAACTCGCGTTCCTCTAGAAATTGCACTAGCTTCGCTAGTAGCATCCTTGTATGGGTCTGCAAACTTGCCTAGGAATATTGTCCAAATAATTATGAAAACACTTCTAAGCGTTTTTTCATTTTCGTTGGTTCCACTGATAGGTGACCTCTTTCAGAATATGGCTCATAATGGTGAGATTTCTTGTAATAGTTCAGTTGCAGAAGTGCTACGTATAATATCTACTGCAATTTCTTCGTGCTTAAATCCGTTTCTAACGGAGTATCGTAGATTTCAATACTTTCAGGGCCGCCGGACTTATATTCCACCTAAAGCAATAGTGGTAGGTGAACGCCACAAGTCGAATACTTTAAGAGGTAGGCAGGTTATTTCATCAGTTCCTTGCGTTATGCACTTTATTCCATTAAGAGAAGTCCTACATGCTTTTTTTTCCCTAGAAGCAGTCTTGGTTGATACATTGCAATACATGGCGGATCTTTACAAAGATACTGACGTTATTCGAAACTTTATTCAGGGGCGTTATTGGCAATCAAAAAAAAGAGCTCGCATGGGTAAACATGTAATACCGTTGTTTTTATTTTTTGACGACTATGAGACTTCAAATGCTTTAGGAAGTCACTCCGGGATTCATAAATTAGGTGCCGTATATGTGTCAGTCCCTTGTCTACCTCCTTGGCGTTGTAGTGGTCTATCTCATATTTTCTTAACGTTGCTGTTCCATTCTTCAGACAGATTAAAATTCGGCAATAATATAATATTCCAGCCTGTAATAGATGAGCTTAATTATCTGAGTTCCATTGGTATCCCATTTGTCATTCCAAATTTTGATGGAGACAAAACAGACTTTCATTGACTGTTCAAAGTTTACTGAGTGATTGTAGTGTACCTGTAACTGAGTAAACATGGTTACCTGTTTTATTTGTCGCGCTATTGTCATAGACGTCCGAGCACTCAAAACCCATTTCCAACTTTGTCATCAGTTCCACAGGTTCGAACAATATCATTGCGTAGAAGATAATTGTTCCAGGTCGTATCATCTTTTTAATTCCTTTCGTAGACATTACTTTCGGGAGCATTCCAATCGAGTTAGTGCTTTAGCTGAAGATAACCAACGAGATACTTCATCGGATCACGAAATTTTAGTAGAGACCCTTTACAGTGGGGCCCGTGGACACTTGGAAATCAGGGGACCAATAAAAATGCATATACATTAAAAAATCATATATCAGTAGTTTCACTGTAAATCGTACATATCTCACATTTACTTAATCATAAATATTATGTAAGCACGAAATTTTTAACCAAAATTAATAACCTTTTTATCTCTTGAAGTCAATTTAAGGCCATTGCACCCCGAACAGCAGGGCGGTAGCGGCGCAGCGACGAAGCGAGCGCGGCGCGCTGTATAATAGCATTAAATGAAATACGGTGATTCACACTGCGAGCGCGGCGCGCTCGCTCCGCCGCCGCGCCGCTACCGGCCCGCGCTTTCGGTGTGCAATGGCCTCAAAATAAGTTGCTGCGGTTACTTGCGCATTCGGATCATCCTTTAAAATTAAAATGACCCTTTAAATCACTCTTGTTAATATTTTTCGGTATGATTGTTACGTCAAACAAAGCTGGATTAAGCCCCCTAGCTGGCTACCCCCAAAATAACAGCAGGCAGGAGAATGGTCGGCAGAAATATAGCACGATTTGGACCTCGGAAACCGATCATTACTCCCCTCTTTTTTGGGGGGTAGCCACCGCTTGATCTTGGGGCTAGGGGGCTTAATAAGCTTTGTTTGACCAACAATCGTACGAAGCGACGTGCATTCTGTTTCATACATTTCTGAATCTAAGCGTCTCTGGTAGTATTGCTCCCCAGCGGTTTTTCTTGAGCTTATTTAAGTAGTATTTGAAAATTAAGATCATAAAAAAATTCAAAATTCACTAATTAGGTCATCGATCATCATGATAACTATAGGTACTTAATCGATACTGATATAACATACATACATACAATCACGCCTTAACGATACTGATATAAGTTTGTAATATATGGATCATTTTATCATTTGGGTACAATCAGCAACATAAATATTTGTACATTTTAATACTTTATTGCTTGGCGACAATGGACTGAATGCACATACCTAGACTACCTATATTTATGATGTTGACTGTACCTACATAACCCTAAATAAGATGCTGTTTGTTGCTCAAAGTGCACAGTGGTTTGAAGTCTTAAAAGGGGGTGGTAGTAAGTTGTTTTTAACCATCTACCATCCGAGCGACTGTTGTTGGTGATTGTGGAGCACCAATAAAAAAAATATACTGATTGTTATGTGAAAATAATTTATTTAGGTTAAAATGCTCATTTAACTCGGACCTGCCAGTCTGAAAAAATTTGAACACATATGAATAACTATACATCAGGTATGTATTTTTACCCTTTACGTAATATAGACCGTAAGCCAGGAACAAATTTATTAGGAACAGGAAAATATATTATATTATTTTTCATGTGTTTATGGATGGCTGCCGTTCCTCAACCCACCGACGGAGCGGCAGTTGACGCTCACGAAGCTTCATTAAATGTCGCCCTTAATCACTATACGAGTTACCAAGTTTTTACCTTAAGGCCGTAATCAAATGAGGATTTGAACAGGGCTTGCAACTCCGGAATTGTTTGTATAATTCTAACTGTAAATTGCTAACTCCAGAATTCCGGCATTTATAACCAGACCTATACATTGCAATTCCGGAGTTGCAAGCCCTAGTTCAAATCCTGATTTGACTACGGCCTTAAGGTAATAAGCCAATAAGGTGCCTCTTAAAAGAAATAACTTGATAGTATTTTTTCAAACTTAAGGCAATTGCACACCGAAGAGCGGGGCGATAGCGGTGCGGCGGCGCGCGGCGCAGCGAGCGTGGCGCGCTGCATAGCATTGAATAAAATACCGGTGATTTACACTGCCAAGCGCGGCGGACCGCGCGCGCGGGTCGGTGTGAATTACCGTATTTAATTCAATGTTATACAGCGCGCCGCGCACGCTCCGCCGCCGCGCCGCTACCTCCCCGCGCTCGCGGTGTGTATTGGCCTTTATGGACTGGATTTGGATGTCTTCATTGTTTCTATATAAGTATAAGTATATACATTGTATCTATGTCACCGTAAAATTGTCAAAACCGTTAGTTTATAATCTAACTAGAGAGATTGTAAACTATCGAAAGATTGTGAACCGTAACGTGCTGTTTACAATTTAACGGATTATTTTTCGTTAGATTATAAACTATCGACGAGGAACCGTTATATTGTCAAACGTAAAGTGCCTCGCACGCTGATTGGTCGGTTTCCAGAGCCTACATAGATGCGGCGCGCTAATTGGTCGGTTTTACAGTAGGTCGTTCGTTATTAAGTATTTATAAACTAAAGTGCTATTAAAAAGTCGGTCTGGCGCTCGCCGGCCGCTGCCGCGGCACGCTCGCTTCCCTCGCTCGGCGTCGCGCGTTGTTAGGTCGCGGTTGACCTAACGCACTCCTCCTCGCTTCGCTCGTCGTCGCACCTATCTAGGCTCTGGAAACCGACCAATCAGCGTGCGAGGGGCTTTACGTTTGACAATATAACGGTTCCTAGTCGATAGTTTATAATCTAACGAAAAATAATCCGTTAAATTGTAAGCAGTACGTTACGGTTCACAATTTTTCGATAGTTTACAATCTCACTAGTTAGATTATAAACTAACGGTATTTACAATTTTACGGTGTCATCTATAATCCATAGTGCAAATCTGGAGCTTTGCTTTGGACTAGGCTGATTTGTGTAAGAATGTCCCAATCCCAATAAAATCATAATTATAAATTATGTTACCTTCCCTTAGAGACTTCTATCATCATGAAGGGCCTTTTTGAACTTTGCTTGTGGCCCATGCATCGTTGGAATTAACGCCCTGACCTTGCACATCAACTAACAATCGTGTTTTTCACTAGGTGGCAGCACCGTGGCGAGAGGTCTTTTTGACAGCAGCTGTCAAAATTCACCAATCAAAAAAATGATTAAACAGGATTGGTGGATTATGACAGCTAGACCTCTCGCCACCCGTGCACGGTGCTGCCATAGCGAACAAATGCGATCGCGGAAATCCTCATTGTTAGACATGCATCTATATCCACTTAATTGTCTGAAGGAAAGGTAAAACAGAAATGAAAGGTTATAGGGAAAGGTAATGTGACGTTAAGCTCAGCTGCCAAACACCAACTTAAATGAAGCTATTATTTTAAGGTTCTATTAAAACTGAAGTTACCATAAAATAATTAACTATAATAATAAAAATAATTTGGTATTTTCGTTAAGCCTATAAAAAAGTTTCCACAGACTGAAAGCAGGTAATATACGCGCTGCCCGAGAAGAGCTGCTTGCCAGACTAGAAACGCGCATTCGTAACGCATCGCGCCATATACACTGTCACCGCAGTCACCGACAGTACCTGTACCTAGTATATTCTCTCATTCATATTCTTTTCTTACACGATGTCCGCAAAAACATGTGCCACACTCTTGTGGCCCTACAAATATGTGCCACACTATCGTGGCCCTACAAATATGTGCCACACTCTCGTGGCCCTAATATACAGTCACAGATTTTAGCGGGCTTCGTGTAGGAAGATCCTATTGCCGGTGACTGCAAGTTCGTTACTATAGGCATAGAGTAACTTATATAATAGAGCAGCACAGCCTAAGAACTTTTTGAAGCTTAAGTCTATCACGCCATCTAGTTAAGAGCCATTTAAAGATACCCAAAATGTAAGAGGAAATGTCACACTCTCAGTCGTTACTAGATTTTGGCTATCTTTATGTCGTTCTCAACTAGATGGCGCTAATAAATAGGTACTTGGAGCCTCAAAAAGTTCTTAGACTATGGCCGTCTATTATATCTTTAAGTCTATGCTATAGGCTGGCGGTTCAATATCGTAACTGATGACAGCAATTTACCATAATAAGGCAAGTGATGGCAAAACGCAAGTCGAATTAGACACCAGTTTGCGAGTGGCCCGCGCACGTGTATGACGTGTAATGGTTCCTATCATTCTTGCGTTACAAATGTTACAATGCGCGCTACTTTTTAGATGACGGTTCGAAGTGTCGGATTATGCCGTCCTCACTCCAATCTTGAGCAAGAGGGAGGGCAGCATTCGAAATTGGATTCGAAGTTCGTAATAATCCATCTGCTTAAGGTTTGTGGAAGCGTATAGGTGTGGAGGTGTATAGGTTGTTAATCAGTCTTATCCTATTATATTTTAAGGCTTTTAAATGTAGTGTCTAATGTAAGTATATCGTGTATTTATGTTAGCAAATATGTTTTTTAAACTTTATAACTAACTATAAAGCCAAAACTACATTCGACATATAAAAAATAAGATTTAAAATATCATTATATACTTATTTACATTAAAATAGATACCTAGATAATGTTTATACCTTATCTACATATTTTGATCAAAATTTCGCAACTCCCTTTAAAATCTTTAAATCTCCATATGATGATATAATTTGGTTTGTATTCTCATATATTAGTAGAGGCCTGCCACTATGTGATGAATATTTCTGAATAAGTGAATGTAATGCGGGTATAAATTTCCGACATGGAGCTATAATGTTATGATTACCTATGACTTTAAGTTTTTTGTACCTACTCTTGGACTTTAACAAACAGTAATTCTGAAAGCTATCGTGTCGGGTATCAAATGAAATAACTTTACGAGCCGATTCTGAAAAAATACAATATAACACCTTAACAACAAAACCATTTTTGAACACCAAGTTTGGGTTCTTCCAAGTATGTACAATAACATTTGTTTCCCCTTTAAATTATACGAATAACTCGTGATATTCTCATATCCAATGTCGAAAAAGGACAGTCTCTTTTAATTCAATATTTCACAAAATTGACCTACTTGACTACTGATAGATAGTGTGTTGTATTTTTAACAATGATGCGATGATGTCTAAGTATAATAATAAGTATATACATATTAGTCTTGCTTTCTTGACGTTAGATCAGAGAATCTTGAGATTAATTTTGCGTATTTTTTACGAAAAAAAACCAAGTCGTTCCCTATCTGGAGGGGTTCAGTGTTTTGAAAATGTTTTTTATTTATTTATTTTAAACATGTGTGTAAGATATAATAATGTAGTATATTTTTGGAATCGGCTCAAGAAGCACTTTTATTTGAAACCCCACACGATAGGCTATTGTTTTAAATCTATAAGATACAGGGGGATAATCTCGACCGGAGGGCAATTTCAACTAAGTCGTAATATCTTGCGTGTTTAACATATAATTAACTAAATTTTCATCTATATCCAGATAGCGGAAAAGCTACTTTTTCGCTCCATAAATGGCACTATAGTTAATTATGTAAAACACGTAAAATATTGCGACTTAGTTGAAATTGCCCCCTGTACAGTCGGCATCAAATATATTGTAACAGCAAGAGTAGCCAAATAGTTCGGTACACCATACAAAATATATGGTGTGACGAACTATGATCACTTTGGCTGTTACAATATATTTGATGCTGACTGTACCTTACCTTACATAACGGTTCTAAAGGGTCTCTTTTTTTGTGGTTCTGTACCTAGGCATGAAGGTGGAAGTGGAACGACAACGTGAACGTTCCATAAATTTTTGTGTTATCATTGTTTTACTTTGTCAATCATGTCACCTAAGTATTATAGCTTCCGCAAAAGTAATAAAATTCATATAGTTAATAGGCATGAATAAATACTTTATTTAACCTTTTGAACGCAAAGCATCGGGACGGAAAGATCGTGCCCTCAGCGCAAGGCATCAAGCTGGTTATATTTTGGACGTGATATCACGTCCTGGCACGGCACGACTTTCCGTGCGCGTGATATGACGACGGCTTTGGCGGTCAAAAGGTTAATTTTTCATACAAAAAGAATAATTAAAAAATAAAGTACGATTTTACTTATGTAGTCCGAAAAACATTTGTACAGTCGACGTCAAAGATATGTTTACACTTTTGCACCTTACTCCTTTTTAATAAGGTCCAAAAGTGTAAAGATATCTTTGACGTAGACCTGTACACGCTATTGTTCCACCTTAAGATGTAAAATTAATAAGTACCTAATGTAAATTATTTGTGATTTTATCGTTCTTAAATAAATGACTTATTATACTATTTTATTTGTAACTTATTTTAGGTTGCCTGCATACCTACCTACCTACGCAGTTCCTGATCTAGTAGCAGTACTGCGTAGGCAGTAGGTATCGGGTACCGTCCTTCAATTTTACCGTGCTCTTACAGTACTCGCTAACTGTAAGTGCAGTTGCAGGTAATGTGAGGGACGCTACTTTTTAATGTGCACGCACAGTAGCGGCTACTGTAAGTGCACAGTTGCAGGTAATGTGAAGGATGGTACTTTTTAATGTGCATGCACAGTAACGGGTACTGTTACTGCACGGTAAGTACAGTACCCGCTACTGTGCATGCACATTAAAAAGTACCGTCCTTCACATTACCTGCAACTGTGCACTTCAGTAGCCGCTATTGTGCGTGCACATTAAAAAGTACCGTCCTTCACATTACCTGCAACTGTGCACTTCAGTAGCCGCTACTGTGCGTGCACATTAAAAAGTACCGTCCTTCACATTACCTGCAACTGTGCACTTCAGTAGCCGCTACTGTGCGTGCACATTAAAAAGTACCGTCCCTCACATTACCTGCAACTGTGCACTTCAGTAGCCGCTACTGTGCGTGCACATTAAAAAGTACCGTCCCTCACATTACCTGCAACTGTGCACTTCAGTAGCCGCTACTGTGCGTGCACATTAAAAAGTACCGTCCTTCACATTACCAGCAAATGTGAACTTCAGTAGCCGCTACTGTGCGTACACATTAAAAAGTACCATTCTTCACATTAGCTGCAAATGTGCACTTCAGTAGCCGCTACTGTGCGTGCACATTAAAAAGTACCGTCCCTCACATTACCTGCAACTGTGCACTTCAGTAGCCGCTACTGTGCGTGCACATTAAAAAGTACCGTCCCTCACATTACCTGCAACTGTGCACTTCAGTAGCCACTACTGTGCGTGCACATTAAAAAGTACCGTCCCTCACATTACCTGCAACTGTGCACTTCAGTAGCCGCTACTGTGCGTGCACATTAAAAAGTACCGTCCCTCACATTACCTGCAACTGTGCACTTCAGTAGCCGGTACTGTGCGTGCACATTAAAAAGTAGCGTCCCTCACATTACCTGCAACTGTGCACTTCAGTAGCCGCTACTGCGCGTGCACATTAAAAAGTACCGTCCCTCACATTAGCTGCAAATGTGCACTTCAGTTGCCGCTACTGTGCGTGCACATTAAAAAGTACCGTCCCTCACATTACCTGCAACTGTGCACTTCAGTAGCCGATACTGTGCGTGCACATTAAAAAGTACCGTCCCTCACATTACCTGCAACTGTGCACTTCAGTAGCCGATACTGTGCGTGCACATTAAAAAGTACCGTCCTTCACATTACCAGCAAATGTGAACTTCAGTAGCCGCTACTGTGCGTACACATTAAAAAGTACCATTCTTCACATTAGCTGCAAATGTGCACTTCAGTAGCCGCTACTGTGCGTGCACATTAAAAAGTACCGTCCCTCACATTACCTGCAACTGTGCACTTCAGTAGCCGCTACTGTGCGTGCACATTAAAAAGTACCGTCCCTCACATTACCTGCAACTGTGCACTTCAGTAGCCACTACTGTGCGTGCTCATTAAAAAGTACCATCCTTCACATTACCTGCAACTGTGCACTTCAGTAGCCGCTACTGTGCGTGCACATTAAAAAGTACCGTCCCTCACATTACCTGCAACTGCGCACTTCAGTAGCCGCTACTGTGCGTGCACATTAAAAAGTACCGTCCCTCACATTACCTGCAAATGTGCACATCAGTAGCCTCTACTGTGCGTGTACATTAAAAAGTACTGTTCTTTACATTACATGTAACTGTGCACTTACGGTACCCGCAACTGTTTTTAGTTTCACTGTTTAAAACAGTACTAATATTTTACTGATTATTTTTACTGTTTTAAACAGTAAAATATTTTTACTGTTTTAAACAGTAAATTTTTTTTTACTGTTTTTAATAGTCACCACGCTTTTACTACTCAAAACAGTAAATTTTACTGAAATTCTTTAATGTTTTCGGAACAGTAAAATTTACTGCATTGATCATTATGCTCCCCTGGAACTGTTTAAAGCGGTAGAGGTTAATGGTTTATCAGTGGTATTTACCGATTATTTTTCTCAGTGTAGCGTACTACTAGTACGCTATTTGTTATTATGCTGTGCTGCTCTACTATATAAGTTACTCTATGCTAACGATAAATAAATATAAAATATATTTTTTTCAGGTAGACCCTCGTGACAAGATTTTGTACATTTCCTACGGGGGTGAAGAAATACAACATAACACTTACGAAATCTTGTGTACTTTTTAAATATAGCTTAATTACAGCGTACATTATAATTATTTATAAGTAATCAAATTATAGTCTTCATAAATAGTACATTACTACAGAGGCTGGGAAGTAGGGGGTTGCCGGCTGAGTTATATAGACGGATAGTTACGAGGCTGGCAACCCCTTTTCACGCCGAGGTAGGCCGGCCGAGGTAGGGAGGAGGCCTTACCCCACTTCAATAAGAATTTTTAATAAACTGCCAGACCATATAAAAAATGAAATAAATAAAATTAAATTTCTAAACTTGTTAAAACAATTTCTTCTAGATAAAACCTACTATGACATTGATGAATACATCCCAAAAATACTAATACTGACATAATTTCTAATAATAAGGATCTAGTCTCTCTCTCTCTCGTTCTAAAATTTCATTTTATTATTACAAATGTTAATTATAAATATTATAATGATGTACCTATCCATTTTTATCTAGAAAATATAAGGAAAATATGTACAGTAGCGGAAAAAAATCTATCATATTGTAATTTTTCGGTAAAATATTTTTAAATAGATGAAACCAATGACTGAATTTGTTGATAACTTATCAAAAAAGGTTGTATTGATTTATTCTAGGACAAATATATTCTAACAGGCCGGTACATATTTAAAAAGTCAATTTTAATTCGTATTTCTGGAATTCGACGTCCGTCACTTGTAGTATATAAGTCGAAAAAAAAACAGAATATCGTGTTAATTTGTAACAATATTTGTAAGAATTATCAGTTCCGTCATGGGGAGACCTCGTGGAAATAAAAATATAACAGTAGCTATACAAGAAGCAATTGTAATTGGGTACAAAAATGGTTTAACGCAATCGACGCTGGCTAAGCAATTTCAACTTCATCAGTCGACTATATCGAAGGTTTTAAAACGCGAAAAGCTTCACGGATGTGTAAAAAAGCCCAACAGACCTGGTCGCCCACGCTGCACATCACGTTTGGTTGACCGCAACATTTTGAGAATATCCAGAGACAATCCACGATTCACGGCGAGCGACATCATGCGAGAAATATCGGCTGGAGATTCAGTTTCTGTGACCGTACGTACTATAAGAAATCGTCTGATTGATGGTGGACTTCGTGCTCGTCGCCCTACTAAGAAACCACTTATTTCCGAGAAGAATCGGACAGCTAGAAAAAAATATGCGAAAGAACATCTTTCTTGGACTACCGAAATGTGGGAAAAGGTAATTTGGAGCGATGAATCCAAGTTTTTACTGTTTGGAACAGATGGAATTACGTACGTACGACGCCCCGACAATGCTCGTTATGACCCCAAGTACCAGCTTCCTACAGTCAAGCACGGCGGCGGCTCTCTTATGGTGTGGGGCTGTTTTAGTGCAAGTGGCGTTGGTCCGTTACATCGAATAAATGGCATTATGACGAAGGAAGTATATGAAGAAATATTACAAGATGTTTTTCTTCCCTGGGCACGCCAAAATTTCGGCAGAGCGTTCATATTTCAACAAGATAATGACCCGAAACATTCATCGAATCTTGTTAAGCAGTGGTTCAAAAAACGCAGAGTGAGGTTTTTGGAATGGCCCAGTCAAAGTCCGGACTTGAATCCGATAGAGAATCTATGGAGGGAACTAGGACGTCGTGTGAGTGCAAGAAAAGCAAGAAATATCAATGAAAGATTTGAACAATTAAAGGAAGAATGGGAACGCATTCCAAATTCTTTCCTCGCAAAGCTGATTGCGTCACTGCCCCGAAGATGCCAAGCTGTTCTTGATGCAAAGGGTTTCAGTACCAAGTACTAATCATGTATTTTGATTGTCAGTCGAGAATCTGTCATTTTTGTTGTTTTTTTGTTTGTTAATAAACAACTTTTAACTATACTTTGAGTTTTAGTTAATTTAGGTACTTTTAAATAAATTTGTGCAAAACGAGTGTCTTTAATGATATCATATTAATGTAATACATGATTATACTCTCCATTTAAAGAGCTTTCATATGATAATAGTTAAGGCAGGTTTAGTCGATCACATATAGAAATATTTAATAAAAACACAAATATGATAGATTTTTTTCCGCTACTGTATGTATAAATAAAAGATAATAATATATTTAAATTATTCTGTTAATATGTAAGTATTATAATTACCATTAAAAAATTAAGTTAATGTTGTTGTTATGCATGCATACTTTTAATGTAAGTACATGTAGAATTGCAGTGCCCTCACAGGGCTGTGTTGAGACATAAGTTATTTATAAGATCTATTGTACACACAAAGCAATGAATAAATGAAATGAAATGAAATGAAAAGGTATGTATAGTGCTTTTCTCAAACATGCAATGAAATAAATATGAAAAATATCCAAAAAAATTTCCGACATACGTAAGGCAAAAGTCTACTGGTAAACTTGTATTAATAATGTATAATATGGGGACTATACACAGATAGAAAAAATCTCTTCAACCAAAGAAACCTATTTGAATCAAGAGATATCCAGTTTCCCATATAAGGAAAAAATAAAATTCTTTATTTTAAGATATAAAATGTTTCAAAGTTTATTACTTAACCTAATAAATTCAATACTTTATCCGAGATATAAAAATCTTCTTTTTAATATAGCTTAATATTCTCACGAAGGGCGTTTGAATTTTGTTTTTGTATTGTATTTTTTTTAAATTGAACTTTATGTGTCTTAGTGCAATACATAAAGAACTTAAGCCAAGAAACTTTGTTTCTTGGATGAAGACTCATAGTTTAAATTGAGAATTGAATTTCTCCACGGAAACAAGAAAACGCATTAGTTCAAGAGCATGTGTTACTTGATGTAAAATTTGATATTTTCACACCAAGATCTAAAATTTCTTGGCGTATGAAATCGATTACTTGAAACAAACAATAACATTTTCTAAGGCGATTATCACACTGGCGCGGATCCGCATGCGGCACCGGTGCGCGAGCGAGATAGCGCTCTGCATGTGTATAGCGCTATCTCGCTCGCACACCGGCGCCGCATGCGGATCCGTCGTCAGTGTGATAATCGCCTTAGTGTCTCAGTGCACTACTTAAAAAGCCAGTAGCAGAAACTGTGTTTCTCGGGACTAATCCCAAGAAAGGAAGTTTAACTAGTAGATAATACAAATATAAATTATGATTATTTATGTACTCACAATTTATAATCGTATTAACTAGAGCTGAGATTGCTATTGTGAATCTCAAATAAGCCCGGGTAAAGCGCCGAGGGTCATCAAGTTACGTCGAACAGACGTTCGCGTGTTCTAACCTACACGCAGAGACATCTATTGATGCGCAGGGTAACTAACGTCCAAGACTTAAATGTTTCAAAGCAAAAATTATGTGCTTCTTCTTTGTTATAGCTGTGGCTCTTGATTGTAGGTTGAAAACATCAAAGCAAAAATTAATCTCTCTTGCCTAAAAACTTAAAAATTTCAAATCAAACTTTTGGCGCTACTTCTTTGAATTAGCTTTGGCTCTTAGCTGTAGATTGAAAACATCAAACCAAGAACTAATCGCTTTTGACGTAAACACATAAAACTGTTAAAGGAAAATTTTGGTGCTTTTTTGCCGTAAATAATTATTATCTTAACTCAAATCATTACTATTCGCTTTAAAAATGGGTAAAGCTAAAGCCTAGGGAATGCAATACCCGGCCACTTTTGGTACCCGGGTATTACCCGACTTTGATTTTCAAAAACCCGGGTACCCGGGTAATACCCGGTTTTGAACTTTTTTTTTATTAATTATTGGTTTTCATCGTTTTTACGGGTGTTTAGTAATAAAATGCACTTTTGATTGCTGAGTTTGCATTTATTAATTGACAAACAATGATTTCGTACATGAAATATATAAATTTAACAACTTATACTATTAAAACAGCTGTAAATCACAATATTAATTTAGAGAGCATAAGACGTTAGGTTAGGTATACTTAATCTTTCTGTTTATTAACCAGAAATATCAAAGTTAACGGGAAATATGGAATATTCAAATGTAACAATAGATCTTCTTCTTCTTCTTAGTCGTATACTCTTGTCAGAGTAGTCGTGGTCATTGAGGTCGTTGTACGGCATTTTGTGTAGTTCTTCTCCATCCTTCTCTACTTAGTGCATTTCGCACGCACAGATTTAAGCGTGATCCGGTGAGGGCCTTCACTTGATCAGTCCATCGTATTGAGGGGCGTAATCTGGGTCTTGTACCATCCACTCTACCCTGAACAACAAGTCTCTCCATGGCGTCGTCTTCCTTGCGCGTCACGTGGCCGAAGTAACTAAGAATGCGAGAGTGCACGATTGCTGAAAGCCTTTGCTTAACCTTGAGCTCTTGGAGTATAAATATATTAGTGCGGCGCTGAGTCCACGATATCCGCAGCATTCTCCTCCAGCACCACATTTCCAAAGCATCAATGAGTTTTCGTTCACTTTCTCTTACTGTCTACGTTTCTGCACCGTAAAATAACACTGGGAAAACGAGAGATCTTACGAGGCGAGTCTTAGTTGCCCTTGTGATATTGCGGTCTCTCCAGATCTTCGAGAGTTTCTCCATTGCAGACCTAGTTGATGCTATGCGTCGCTTGATTTCATCTTCGGAGCCTCCACCGTTTGAGACCAGTGACCCCAATACATATAGTATGATGATACAACTCCACAGTTTCCAATAGTTTTTGCCTTATTGCTGTTGTTACGGTCCACGACCATCATCTTGGTTTTTAGTCGGTTGATCTTCAAACCGAATTCGAGACTAACTGTTTTAACGCGACGCAATAGCGCTGCTATACAAGCTTCGCTTGTTGCTGTGAGTGTGGTGTCGATGTCGTCAGCGTAACGCAGATTGGAGATATTCTTCCCACCTATTGGAATACCATCCGTCCAGCCTTCAAGCGTTATCCTCATTATGTGCTCAGTATAGATTACAGAAAAGAGCAAGGGCGATAGTATGCACCCTTGACGTACCCCAGCCGAAGGGTGGAGTGGCTTTGACATTGTATTGTCCACTTTTACTGACGCGGAGTTGTTCTCATACAGCCCTCTTAATATATGGACGAGATTGTTGGGAGCGCCCATTCGTAAGAGAACATCCCACAGCAGCGGCCATTTAACTGAGTCAAATGCCTTCTGAAAGTCAACAAAACATATGTACGTTGGTCTGTCGAACTCTCTGGCTTTCTCTATTATCTGGCGCAATATGAGAATCTGTTCTCTAGTTTCTTTTCCTCTAATAAATCCGGCTTGTTCTGGTGCGATTTATTTGCTGATATACGCCTCTCATTTAGGTTGTGCAGTAAAATTTTACTGGAATGATTGATTAAAGCTATCAAGCGATAGTTAGAATTGAAGTGTAAAGTATGTTCGGACCATTTATGCTATGCTTTTTAATTTTAATTTAATAGTTATAACACACACAGTAAGGTAGGGATAAAGTTACAGAAGTAATAGAACATTTTGTTTTAAGTTTATTCACGTTTTCCCTATTTTTCTACCGATTTCTAAATTACGGGTAAAACCCGGGTTATGAGTTAAAAACCCGGGTTTTACCCGACTCCATATATAGACGGGTACCCGGGTACCCGGGTTTTCGGGTACCCGGGTTGCATTCCCTAGCTAAAGCTGAATAATTTTAATTCTTCTTTTAAAAATCATGATATTTTTAACTCAAGTCATGTTTATTGGTCTAAGGTATTTATTACTCTCTTTAAGAAACCGCGTGCAAGAGAGTTTTGCGTTTTGAATTAAGATATTATTTCTATCTGTGTAGTTTGAAAACAAAAAAATTTTTGCTAAAAAAAATTTGCAATAAAAAAAATTGCAAAAAGAAAATTGCAAATTAATATTTTGCAAAAAAAAAAACAAAAAAAAATTCCAAAAAAAACAAAAAAAATGCAAAAAATAATATTATGATGATTATTGTTTTTTTTAGTGGCAAAATGTCAAATGAACCCCATGAAATGAATGCCATGATCCTGTGCCACAAACATATGTGGAATGGAAATTTAAAAAAAATTATGTCCCGGCCTTGGCCTTCAATTTTATATGAAAATCGTTACCTGTTCTCTGGAGAGTCTGGAGTTGATCCGCCCTAAACGTGATACTTTGAAGCCTATTATGATATGACACACATAACGAAGACATTTCATTGCATGTTTGAGAAAATAAAATTATTGTATAGGTAAAGTAAACCATTCAGTGTGGCAATGCAGCTGGCGTATTTGGAACGTTTGGGTCAGGTAGAGATGAGTTTGGGGCTTAATTTTTAGGGTTCCATACCCAAAGGGTAAAACAGGACTTTATTATTACTGCTAAGACTATGCTGTCCGTCCGTCTGTCACCAGGCGGTATCTCATGAACTGTGATAGTTAGAAAGTTGAAATTTTCACAGATGATGTTTTTCTGTTGCCGCTGTAAGAACAAATAATAAAAAACAGAAAAAAATATATGGGGGCTCCCATACAACATATATGATTTTTTGTTGCTTTTATATATGATGGTACGGAACCCTCGACTTCGACGAAGGCCGACTCGCACTTGAATGGTTTTCAATATGGTAGGTTAGAGATTATTTGACGAGCCTTGTTACGGATTTGTTTTTTTATTTTTGACGAATCATGTTAGGGATCGTTAGGGAGCGTAATGCAATTTCTGAAGATTTTTGAATGCAAACATCCCTCCACCTCGTTCCAAGGCTGGTATATACTGGTGGTCACAAGGTGGTCATAGATATCTGAACAACGCCTGTATTTTCAAGGCGATAAAGTGCGTGTTCAGATCATTTTGAGTACCTTGGCCTCTCCGATATATTTGATGACGACTGTACCACGGGCCTTGCGTTTAAGAGTCTCGGAACACAATCAAGCAGAACAGGAATAATCCAATAAATTGGTTTACTTACACGTTTTGTTTCATTTATATGTGAATCATTAACTTCCTCACCTCATCCTTTACGGCAGCGAATACAAGTTCCAACATCCCCATTCCCATTTAGAAAGACTAGTAAGTAATTTACCCTACCTACAAAGCTCAAGGTCTTGGGTTCCTATACCAGTAAAGGCATGATTGGTGAGATTATCACAAATATTTATTCCCGAATCTCGCCATTTAGTAGTTCTAGATCCCACCAAAGTCAAAGCAAAAGCAACTTTGGCGCAAGACCGACCGGCCAAAGTGGAGGCATACAGTGAGGACACAAGTGCAAGCCTTCGAAGAGCAGAGACGAGTAGAACTCGACGCGAAGCGCGACGAGTTGAAGGCCCGACCCGACCACCTGCGGCCATAAACTATAATTTTGTCGGAGGGGTGCTGACCTGCAGTAAATGTTCTCGTACTTTAACTGCTACAATAGGCTGCGTCAGTCACCTGAGAGCCCACGAACGTCGCTCTCACTAGCCAGCGGAAACCAGTCGCCATTGTCGATCGGCCTGGACAGGATGATGATGATGATGAGATCCCACACTGCCCACACGCAACGCAAACCTTATTGAACGTAATGTCAGCCAAGTTGGTTTGCGTGAGATTTTCCGTAATACTATTTAGAACGTAGATTAGACGATGTCTTTGTCGTTACCACTCTTCGCGGTATAACCGAAACTAATGAGACAGTTTTTAATTATAGCCACACTAGCCTCTGCCGATACCTTCCTTCGCCTAGAGTTAGATAAAAACTTTTAACCTCATTTTCACCTCTAATGGGGTCGAATTTATAAAAATCCTCACCTACTGGGTATCTTTTTTTTATACCACGACGGCGGCAAACAAGTATACGGCCCGCCTGGTGGTAAGCAGTTACCGTACCTTAATATCTTATGATATGTGAAAAATGTATGTGTTAAAATGTTTAGATTCTACCTTTAACTGTCAAGGCTATGTGTGCGATGTCTGTCACTTTTTAACTGACTTCAAAAAAGGAGGAGGTTCTCAATTCGACTGAATTTTTATTTATCGTTTTTTTTGTATGTATTTTACTCGATATCTCCGTGAATCGTTTTCATTTATTTTTAAATCGAAAGGTATAACCCCTAGATGGTCCCATTGTTACCAAGTCGGAGTCTGATGATGGGATCCTGGAGAAATAGAAGAACTCTTCAACTCCATCCCCCTAAATACCAAAGTATTAAACGACTAGAATGATAAACACAGAAGGCCATTTTAAATAAATTCAATATATTTTAACTACTTATAGCATGGTTGTTAATTTGAAATATTTATATAATCGTATTACATTTTAGTAACTGAACTGTTTGAGTTTACATTCGTCTCAAAACTTATGAACACACGAGGAATATATCAATCATGGAGTAATTTATATAATAGTGCTCTATTACTGTCACAGCCTAAGAACTTTTTGAAGCTTAAGAGTCGCCAGGACGCTCGCGTGAACTCGCGTCCCCATACAAACGTACTTTAGCTCTCATTTTAAAACGACATGCTTTAGAACCACGAAATTTGCCATGGGCATTCTAACAGTACAGATCTATGTCGGTAATTCAGTTTCGTTGCTAAAAATTGTAATATAAAGAACAGAGCAAAAATTAGTTTTGTATGTAAATCTGTATCTGGCTGTATTTTCTTTGTATTACAATTTTTAGCAACGAAAACAAATTACCGACATAGATTTGTACTACTTGTATGCCCATGCCAAATTTCGTGGTTCTAAAGCATGTCGTTTTAAAATGAGAGCAAAACTACGTTTGTATGGGAACGCGAGCGTCCTGGCGACTCTTAAGTCTATCACGCCATCTAGTTGAGAGCCACTTAAAGATAGGCAAAATGTAAGAGGAATGTCACCTCCATCTAGTAACGAATAGCGTACTATTATCGTACTACACTAGTCGTTACTAGATGGAGCTGATATTTTCTCTTACATTTTAGCTATCTTTAGTTCGCTCTCAACTAGATGACGCTAAATACTTAGAGCCTCAAAAAGTTCTTAGGCTATGGCCGTCTATTACTTATATCTTTAAGTCTGTCTATGATATCAATTCATCACTTGGCACCAAATGAAATTTAAAATGTCGGCGAAATTTATTATTTAAAATTAATCTAAATATCAAATTAACGCCCACGCTTTCTTTTCCTTCGAATATGCCATGCTAATTTAAAGATTAAGATGTAAGTAGATATGACACCATTAATTTAATACTTGACGTAATCCAGTGTATCTACTAGCCGTGTTGGGTGAGAACAGCGGCCCATGGGGCTGCATACCAGACTACACGTTCTGCGCCAACGACTACAGCACCTACCACAGCATTTGCGAGTACCGGTGCAACAACGGCGACTATAACACGGACGACTGGTACATACTGTACGACGGGCCGTGTGTGGAGGAGTGGGAGCTAACCGTGACTGATAGTAGTGATAGTTAATACATTATATAGACGGAGAGCTGGCCACGTCAGATATGACACAATAATGAGACCAACGAAACCCCTCTAGTTAGTTTGCTATACTATGCTTATTTCTAGATCCGGACATCTGGCAGCTGTAAAGTGGTGGAGGTCAAAGAAAGCAAATAACTTGAAGAAAATAAATTATAGAGTTCTGGTTTTGATCCAATATTATGAAAAATTATATAATTAATTAGATTATATAATATCCAAAAGTTTTGTTTAGGGGAAGTAGTGCCAAATGATGTATAATGTAATTTTTGGTTACTCGCCTACTGTTTTTGTTTGCGCAATAATACACAATGTTTATTGTTCTAATGTTAAAATATAGGCCCTGTTCTCTATAAATGACACAACTTCAGCAGTTTTTACTTATTTCGGTATTACTTTTTTTCAACTTAAAAACTTTGTTGGTCTGTCACTCTGAGCTCCACCCATTAAAAGCTGCCAGATGCCCGGATCTAGCAATAAGGATGGTTATGCAATCTAACTGGACTGATTACAAACCTCTCATTATTGTGTCACATCTGACGTGGCCAGCTCTTAGACCAATAGGGTCGAAATTAAAATTTAAGAATAAAGATTTTTTGCATTTCCCTGTGAATTTGTCATTGTAACTAGACTTCTGGTTTTGACGCAGTATTGGGAGAAATTAGATAACATTGCCAAAACATTCTGATGGGGGAAAGCAGTCCAAGATGATGTACCTATAAAGTAATTTTTTGAAATAATACGCACTGTTCTAATGTTACAATATAGACCCTCTTCTCCATAAATAAGACGACTTCGGCAGTGTTTACCTATTTTGGTATAACTATTTTCTAATAATAAAAAAATGCTAGACTGTGACATGGACCTTTACCCAGTCAAAGTAGCCATGCCCGGATCTAGCAATAAGGATATAGTATTGCAATCTTACTAGATGGGCTTCGTTGCTCTCATTAATGTGTCCTATATGACGTGGCCAGCGCTTCGTCCATAATGCTAACTCAGTTCATATTTAAATAGCAAGCACCGTTATAGCCGTACCGGCGGGGAACGTGTTAAGAATAAAAAAGATAGTTGAGTAACCGTTTATTATTTTGGATTCGGATTATTTAATCCACGCAAGGCCCCGGGTACATTGGTACCAAATGTGGATGGTTGCAATCCAGGATGCATTTACTTGCATACGTCTGCATATCATTGGCACACAGCGGGCCGTTCGGGTCGGGCTTGCAGCCACAGTCTGGGGCACATGCCCCGTCGTGTATTTTACGGACTCTATCGGCAGGGTCGGCTAATGCATTGTGGCAGTCCAGTTCACACATGCACTTGTATGTGGCCAGGTCGCTGCCGCACACTGGTTGGTCGCACTCGAGGGGATTGCACTTGCAAACGCCATTCTGGACTTCGCATCCGACACCAAGAATTGTCACTGGAAAATCACGATATAAATCTACTAGGTCAGGTAATGTTTATCGAAAACTGAAGAATGTATGGGTATGACAGGTGCGAACAACAAACAAGTCAGCAGCAACAGTTTTGATTGGCGTTGTGTTGGGCCCCGGAGAACATTTATGAAAATATAACAGTAAAATATCTATAAAATTTGAAATATACGTCAAATATACGTACACACAAGGACTGCTAATATCATCCCGAGAGCTGGTACGAGTGTGGAATATGATTGAAAATCAATTAACTGCAGGTAATTTATATTAATTACTAACACGTCCGGTAAAGGCACGTTCAAAAGGTAAGTTTTTAGGTCGTTCTGAGTTCTCGGTGATAGACTTACCTACTCGGTGGTAAGCTGGTGTTCTTCTAGCATAACTTACGTTGTCTTTACTAATTAATTTACGCCAAAGTGTTTAAAGAATCGACAGCTTCTTATACCTTTAAATTAAATCCAAAATAATATGGTTATAATCTTCGAAGCTGTCCGAATACCTTAAAAAAATCTTCTTATATTAGCCCAGGGCTTTAAATACCGTTAAAAAGTTGGTATCGTTACAGCTGTCAAACAGATTTAACGTTAAGTTGTTATTAACGTTAAACCATTTACCGTTACTTCTACTACTTTTTACCGGTAAAAAAATTGTAACGTTACCAGCTAATGCATAGAGCTAACGTTAACTCAAAGGTATCGTTAAATAATTTTAACGTTATTATTTAACGTTAGTAGCATAGCAGCTTATTTAGATACACTGATGGATACCATCGTTAGATATCGAACGAGTGTTCATTCACGTACGACGCCGCCGCGCCGGCGTCCTAGTGAGTGATTAAACCAAATTGAGTTATTAAAAACCGGCCAAGAGCATGTCGGGCCATGTTCAATTGTTCAGTGTAGGGTTCCGTTCCGCTGCCGCTCGTGATGTTTTCTTTTACTTGCGTCGATATTATTATGGTACGGAGATGTAAGATGGTGTTGTAAAATTGTTAGGTATTTCTTTTTTAGGCACGTATTATATTTTTTTGCTTTTTGGCAATGTATTATTTAATGGTTCAGTTGCGCTATTTTTTTGTAAAAATCGTCGTGGTATGGTAGTAGTTTTTGACTAATTCGGGTGTGTAGATTTAGAAAATAATGTCTGTTTTAAAATCCAAGATGGCGGCCATCGACCTTTTTCGTAAAAATCGTCATGGTAGTCGTTTTCGACTAATTCGGGTGTGCAGATTTCGAAAATAATGTCAGTTTTAAAATCCAAGATGGCGGCCATACACTTTTTTCTTAAAAATCGTCATGGTAGTAGTTTTCGACTAACTTGGGTGTGCAGATTTCGAAAATAATGTCTGTTTTAAAATCCAAGATGGCGGCCATATACTTTTTTCTTAATAATCATCATTGTAGTCGTTTTCTACTAATTCGGGTGTGCAGATTACGAAAATAATGACTGTTTTAAAATCCAAGATGGTGGTCATCCAACTTTTTGTAAAAATCGTCATGGTAGTCGTTTTCGACTAATTCGGGTGTGCAGATTTCAAAAATAATGTCAGTTTTAAAATCCAAGATGGCGGTCATAAACTTTTTTCTTAAAAATCGTCATGTTAGTAGTTTTCGACTAACTTGGGTGTGCAGATTTCGAAAATAATGTCTGTTTTAAAATCCAAGATGGAGGCCATATACTTTTTTCTTAAAAATCTTATGGTAGTCATTTTCGACTAATTCGGGTGTGCAGATTTCGAAAATAATGTCAGTTTTAAAATCCAAGATGGCGGCTATACTTTTTTCTTAAAAATCGTCATGGTAGTAGTTTTTGACTAACTTGGGTGTGCAGATTTCGAAAATAATGACTGTTTTAAAATCCAAGATGGCGGTCATCCAAATTTTTGTAAAAACCGTCATGGTAGTCGTTTTCGACTAATTCGAGTGAACAGATTTCGAAAATAATGTCTGTTTTAAAATCCAAGATGGTGGCCATATACTTTTTTCTTAATAATCGTCATGGTAGTCGTTTTCGACTAATTCGGGTGTGCAGATTACGAAAATAATGACTGGTTTAAAATCCAAGATGGCGGTCATCCAACTTTTTGTAAAAATCGTCATGGTAATCGTTTTCGACTAATTCGGGTGAACAGATTTCGAAAATAATGTCTGTTTTAAAATTCAACTTCCAAGATGGCGGCCATGTACTTTTTTCGTGAAAATCGTCATGGTAGCCGTTTTTGACTGATTCGGGTGTACAGATTTCGAAAATAATGTCTGTTTTAAAATCCAAGATGGCGGCCATATACTTTTGTCGTAAAAATCGTAATGGTACTCGATTTCGACTAATTCGGGAGTGTAGATTTCGAAAATAATGTCTGTTTTAAAATCCATGGCGTTCATGCACTTTTTCTTAAAAATCGTTATGGGTATTCTCGATTAATTCGGGGATGTAGATTATGAAAATAAGAACCGTTTCAAAATCTTAGATGGCGAAAATATACAATTTTGTCATAATCATCATGATAAAAAATGAAATGTATAGCCGCCATCTTGGATTTCAATACTACATTATTTCTGAAATCTAAACACCCGAATTAGCCCAAAATGACTAACATGACGATTTTGACAGAATAGTATTTTCCATTTGGGATTTTCAAACGGTCCTTATTTTCGAAATCTATATCCACGAATAAACAGAAAACGACACCCATAACGTGTTTAAAGAAAAAGTGCATGGCCGCCATCTTGGATTTTAAAACAGAATTTATTTTCGAAATCTACACACCCGAATTAGTCGAAATCGAGTACTATAACGATTTTTACGAAAAAATGTATGACAGCCAACTTGGATTTCAAAACCGATATTATTTTCGAAATCTGCACCCCTGAATTAATCTAAAACGACTACCATGACAATTTTGACAAAATTGACCATTTCCGCCATCTTGGATTTTAAAACTGTCTTTATTTTGGAATTCTACTGCCCCGAATTAATAAAAAACGACTAACATGTCGATTTTTTTGAAAAAAGTGTCCGCTATCTTGGATTTCAGAACAGACATTAATTTTCGAAATCTACAAACCTGAATTAGGCCAAAATGACTACCATGATGATTTTGACAAAATTGTTTATTTCCGCCATCTTGGATTTTAAAACGGTCCCTGTTTTGGAAATCTACATACCCGAATTAATCCAAAAGACCCCTAACGATTTATAAGAAAAGTGCATGAACGCCATGGATTTTAAAACACACATTATTTTCGAAATCTGCACACCCGAATTATTCGAAAAGGACTACCATGACGATTTTTACTAAAAAAGTATATGGCGGCCATCTTGGATTTTAAAACTGACATTATTTTCGAAATCTGCACACCCCACACCCGAATTAGTCGAAAACGACTACCATGACGATTTTTACAAAAAGTATATGGCCGCCATCTTGGATTTCAAAACAAACATTATTTTCGAAATCTGCACACCCGAATTAGTCGAAAACGACTACAATGACGATTTTTACGAAAATGGTCGATGGCCGCCATCTTGGATTTTAAAACAGACATTATTTTCGTAATCTGCACACCCGAATTAGTCGAAAACGACTACCATGATGATTTTCACGAAAAAGTATATGCCCGCCATCTTGGAAGTTGGATTTTAAAACAGACATTATTTTCGAAATCTGCACACCCGAATTAGTCGAAAACGACTACCATGATGATTTTTAAGAAAAAAGTATATGGCCGCTATCTTGGATTTTAAAACTAACATTATTTTTGAAATCTGCACATCCGAATTAGTCGAAGACGACTACTATGACGATTTATACGAAAAAGGTCGATGGCCGCCATCTTGGATTTTAAAACAGACATTATTTTCGTAATCTGCACACCCGAATTATTCGAAAGCGACTACCATGATGATTTTTAAGAAAAAAGTATATGGCTGCCATCTTGGATTTTAAAACTAACATTATTAAATTTTTAAACTAACATTAAATTTTCTCCTACTTTTTCTTACTGGCAATACGATACCAATTAAGCCCTTAAGCGGATCACCAGTATTTTTGTTACACCCTATATTAATCACAGCCAAGTCACAAACTGTTACCAACCAACTGTCAACACAAAACGTCGCGCAATACCCACCCGCATTCGACTCGAGCGAAATGTGTAGGGTTCAAGACTCTCGGCAACGTGTCACGGAGGCCAGTGCACGAAGTGGCAACAATTCGAATCAACTAGCGCACGCGCGGCGCGCGCCTTTCTGGTAGGGCGGTGTGGCAACGTAGCATTACTGATCAAAATAGTGTTACTTAGTTAACGTTATTATAATGTGAATTGGGTAACGTTAGCCAGCCCTGCAATGTAAAGTAAATTTACCGATAAAAAGTAACGTTAATTGGGTAACGTTACCATAAAGTTATGTTATTAAGTAACGTTACATTTTTACTACCGGTACTAAGGTATTTTTATGGTTTTACCGTTACCTAACGTTATTTTATAATGTGAATTGGTAACGTTTTAAAGCCCTGTATTAGCCATCTATTAGAGAGTTTTGAGCAGTCTCCCGCCAGTCAGCGAGAAACATGTCAAGTACGTGACACATATAATACACATACTCAACTTCACTGGCAAAGTGGACGGTAAAGGAGTTGCTTCTCGTATTCAAACTAGAGTCTGATCAAATACGCACAGCCCTGGGCACCAAGTTCGACACCGCACTTCGCGTGGCCAAAGACCGGAATGAATGGCAGAACACAATCCGAAACAAGATTACACAAGGGTATCACGACCCTCATCAATGAGGAAACTGACGCGAGGAGTGTTTGAAATTATTGGGTCATGGATAAATCTAAAATCTCAAATAAGTATATTTTAGTCAATACTTTTTTCTCGCACGAGCTACACCAGAAAAAATGGAAGATCAAAACTATGACAAGAGTGTGATTACAACACAAACCTACGTTAAGTTAAATATAAAAAAACGTGAAACTTTTCCCGTCATTTGTCAAAAATTCCTTAGGTCGGTATATCAGATAGGTATTGCACTGCCTGCTAGACAAAGAAACTACAGTCTGGGCGGAAAGAGAAGAACCAAGATCAGAGGCGTATCTTTAGATTTGGCGCCCCGGGCTATAAAGGACTTATGAGCCGGTAGTGCCGGTACCGGTACCTGAATGACCGGTGCCAAGAACCCAGCGAGCGGGCTGGCTTATGCTGCCCCTGGAGTTCTGCCCCGGGCCATACCCCATTGGGCATTGGGTAAATACATCCCTGACCACGACACTTCTCTTTTCGCACAAACTATAAGGTATTCATTTAACAGATATTTTAACAGGATCAGTATACTTTTTATAATAAATAATTATTTAAATTCAATAATTCTAATACTGCAAATAGAACGTCACTAATGAGATGTCTTATTAAAATGAAACGTTGACTGGAACCAATCACGTTACATTGAATAGGTACTATGTAATAAATAAGTGTAGATTGAATTCCAATACATGGCAATTTGAAAAACAGTTATTTAACAAAAATGTAAAAGTATATTTTAATTTCATATAGGTAGGTAGTTACGTCCGAGTGTCACAAACACAGAAAAAATAATTCAAGAGACAGCAGAATGTACAAAATAGGAAAAAAAAACATCCCGCGGGGTATATAATTATAGGATAATTATCGCGATAACTATCAAAGATCATAATTATCTTGATAACTTCGAACCGTGTAGTCACTACAGTATAGTGCATACGGTATCCTGCCTTTTCGCCAAAAATTGTATTGCCGAATTTCAGAATTTCACTTGCCAACCAACTTTTCGCAGATGTTTCATTCGGTCGAATAACTTTTACCAAATAATTATTTCGCATCCATTTTATTTCCCAACCCCATAGTTGGGAAATGAAAATTACTTACTAGGTTTGGTTAGGTTAGGTTGGATTACAAACCACTCTAAGGTTTTGCCAATGATGGGTCTTGTAATATATAATATTGTAATTACTTATTTCTTATTCAATAAATAAAAAAAAAAAATGTCAAGTTGGGAAATGAAATTCGGCCAAAACTCAACAAACTCAGACAAAGTCGCGACATACGGGTAGTTTTTTCCTCGCATGTGTTATATTAAATCTATAAACTGAATTACGGCATGCATATCATTCATTTGAAACGGAGATATACGTAATGACGGCAAAGTCAACGTATAAATGATTGAAGTTTACTAATCAATTCAATGCGTAACTGACTTCCGAGATGAGGGTGGCTGTATTTACATGTAAGTACTTGCTTTCCTGTACACATTTATTTACAGTTAGGTATTTAGAATTAATAAGTAAAAAAAAGATTTAAACTGTTTATTTCAGTCTTTTGAGTTGATGTTAACCTAATGTTTGTATAGCAAACTAAAATTATGCAGAATTCGCCAACTAACTACAACGTGGTAAGTAATAGGAAAGACATTTGGGAAGTCCCACGATTTTCTATGAAGCAAAACTTTGCATTTTTTTAATGAAACTAAACTGACACCAGTTCATATGAAAATAAATGTAGCGGCGTTACATCTCAAGTTCAGTGTATCTGTACTGTATAAGTACAGATAATGTTACAAAAGAGCTCTAAATTTAACACTGGGATCAGACATCTTAAGAGGCTGACAACACCCGATGACCTTCAAATTGACTTTGCTTAAACAGTCATATAGCTATAACTACTTGTTTTGAAAAATTAAAAAAAATATATGTTAACATTCATTCTATTTAAAAGAATTTCGTTAATTCCAATACACGATTGGACGAAATCGGATCGATAGAAAATAATTCCAAAGTTACATCTTAAAATTACCTTTAAACAATTGCACGTCTTTAGTGTCTTGGCTTATATGTCTGTAATTAAGGACAAAATTCCACCACACTAATACTAAAAACTTCGTTGCCTTATATTTCTCAATTAATGCATAGTTTTTTTTTAATTCATCATTTAGAAAAATTTGCAATGAGCTCCCATACTAATAGTAACGCAGTGTTTCTCTTTCACTCGCGCCGAAAAAGATAGGGAGGGAATTTAGCTCTTATCATCCTCTTAATAAAGAATTTAACTATAATTAGGTAAACAACTCCTTTAAGGTTGCTCTTACACTTTTGGAAGCACAATGGCTAAACGGCAAATCTCTCAAGTTTAGTTTACAACAGATATCACGTATTGTACTTCACGTATGTATGTACCAGCAGTACAGCGGGTTTAACCGCTTTAAGTGAGAATCGTTTTCCTAATTACTTTAGCTTACATATCGTGAATAATAAATAAATAAATAATAAATAATTATATATTTAAGGGCTTCATTAAACTGTTACAGTATCGTTGCTGGGGCTGGCTTCCATGGCGTATGCTCTGCCATACGGTACAGGATCCTACTCGCCATACACACGTGCAATCTACCGGCTACAACCTACGCCAGACGTGCGCCCGCTGCCGCCAAGACCTAATGTATACCCATTACCGCCTAAACCCGATGTTCGGCCGCTGCCGCCAACTCCCGATGTATACCCATTACCGCCTAAACCCGATGTTCGGCCGCTGCCGCCGACGCCTGACGTTCGTCCTTTGCCTCCTAAGCCAGACGTATACCCATTGCCTCCGAGCCCCATCGTATACCCATTGCCTCCAGTCCCTGACGTACACCCCTTACCGCCCACGCCAGACGTACGTCCACTGCCGCCAAAACCAGACGTTCGCCCGTTACCGCCGACCCCAGATGTATACCCGTTGCCAAACCCCACACCATACCCAATTTTATACTAATTGCGGCGAAATCTAGGTGTCTATATTGTACTCCACTGCTAACAAGGCGAATATTATGATAGCACAACCATCCACAAATATTAGCATGTCCACTTGCATTCCAATCACTATGGTTTGATAAGGTCACATCCGAAAAAATATTGTTACTTGTCGGGTTAGTAGCACGGGGTCTAATTAATTAGCAACTCGTCTATGGGGCAACTCGTCTAAGACGCAGGTTGTCTAAATCGCAGCTCGTCTACATATCAACTCGCCTAAAAAGCAACTGGTCTACACGATTTTTTAAGTAGCAGCTCGTCTAATTAGCTATTGGTCTATATAACTGAATAGTATTTTTCTCACTAAATCCCTTAACCAGAAAATTCTCAAAATGTTGAATCCTCAACTTAACTAGACGCGAAGCGGGGCTCCGTCTAGTTAAGTTGAGGAGGAGTTGAGACCCCGTGCTACTAACCCGACAACACTCCACTAACCGTAAGGGAAGCACTTGTATCCATCGTTCATCAACATAAATACTTATAAGTACAATCAAAATAAACAATAATTTAGTTTGTGGTAAAGTTTTTTTCTTAAATACACTACATCAAGGAATGCATCTGAAGATGTCTTTAAGTCATACACGTCCTACAGTGATGGACAATGCCCACCGTTAGGTGTCGTCGGGTCTGCTAGGATAAGCACAGCAACATGAAAAAGGCACCTGAGCTGCATTCTTAATCTTTTGTGATCTTTACATCCAATCCAAGTGAATAACAATTACGAAGATTAACACATTCAGCACCCGACAGTCGGGTTCTCTGTTCGTAGCGACTACGCGCTACATACGAGGAACCTGGCTACGTGCTACGAGCGTAGGGCGTAGCGCTACGCGGTTGCGAAAGTGTTAATAAATACAGAGGTGCTTGTATTATTAAAGTCACCAAGCAACAGCTCTAGGTTTTCCTAAGTTTTTGAAATACCTACACCTTTTATAGATACACAAAAAAAATATTTTATTGATTTTGTGTTGCATTACAGACAGCTTCCTGATAATTTATAAATTGTTTTCTAAGAATCATTAGGAGGATAATAGTATGCTACGGAAAGTGTAGAATGAAATTCCAAGTTACACTTTACACACTAAAAGTAAAGACAGGAAATATTTTTCTACCACAAAATGTTAACAAATCAATGCCCCGAGTGATCACAGCTTAATGCTTATCACATGTAGTACGCTAAGAAATTAATTGCGTTTAGTTACTGTTAATTACTTGCTTATGTACGTACATTATACATGCCAACAGATTATTGGAAACAAACATTCAATGTACCTTATCAAATTAATCATAAATTCAAACTTTTTCAGGTCTTATTTTTCAGAATCTATAGGCAGTTTATTTCTACAATGCCAATTGCCAAATCATGTGTGTGAAAGGTTCCAGGTTAATATATTCATTATGGCTCCACACCATGATTACATGCCATCACATTGTGTAAAAGGCCTTAACTACCCACAGTTTCCCATGATTGGTAACGATTGAGAGTGCGCATGCAACTGTCCAGCAATTAGTTCCTTTCATTTTGTAATTGCCCATTATGGCATGGTGTGTGCCATTATAGCTTGCAAAATATATTTTCAAAATGTCATTATATCATGGCATTGACATAATATGAGGCAAGAACCAATTTGAATTGCAAATATTTTTGTGGTCCTATGAGAAATCATATAGAGCAGACTGAAAACAATGTGATTAATGCATCAAACAATGCGTCTATAATATTTCTTTATTTTAGGTTCAAAAGATGATCTAGCTGCTGAAGTTACGCAACAGTTAGTGCTGGAAAAGATTCCTGGACTGATATAGCACTTCACAAAGAAAAATGGAAAAAGATATAGGAGGCTTTTACCCTAAGGGGATCACACTCATCACAGTCATCACACAATACGAATATGTAAACCTAACAAACCGTAAAAACAGTGTCGTGTGAGACAATAGCTTAAATAAACATAATAATAAAGATTCCTAGAGCTAAAAAAACACAGCAAAGCACTGTACACCTTACTTGATTCTAATAAGGTTAAAAATTGTCTACATATATGTTGACCGTAGTTTAACCCTTTAACGGGCAAGACTGAAAAAAATCCTCGATTCTAACCTCATCGCCAACCTATAGTCGAAAATTCTGTACCCGAAAAAAATACAAAAAGATGATGTTACAGGTGGTCTTTTTTGAGACCGCTGCCCTATAAAGGGATATACCGTACACTTATTCTAAACTCACCCCGTCAATGATCTGGCAGAAATGAACGGCAACACTGGCACTGGTGATGTTCTGATGTTTGCTGGACTTGTGGAGCAGGACGGAAATCTTCTTGGAGCGAATCTTGGTGGCTCGGTAGCCAAACACAAACAGCATAGAGTCTATCACATTACTTTTTCCACTACCATTCGGCCCAATAATTGCTGTGAAGCTCTGAAATTGAAAGATAAATGGTTTCAATGTTATATCAAGAAATGTTGCAAAAATTAGAACTCAAATCCATCCGTTTTCTAATTGATGAGGCATGGCTTTGAGCTGTATCTAAATAGCTTTTGCTTGTTCAAAACATGACTCGCTCCCACTTATTTATATGAAGGGTTATTACAAGGGCCTAACATGGCTATAGCATGGTTGTAATTATATGTAATATTTGTGTACCTTATGAAAGGGTCCAAGTGTCTGCACACCAGCATAGCTCTTAAAGTTCTCATTAACGATATGCGTTATAATCAGTCTAGGGCCTGTAGCGTCAAATGTGCACGCCGGTTTCGGCGCTGGCGGTATGTACACCCCGCCCATGCGGATTCCGCCTTCCTCATCCTCAGACATACGGTCTACATCGCCGTCTATAAGGAACTCTTGGTCGGGCGCTTCTGTCCCGCCGTTTGTAACCACATTCGTGTTTTCTTCCGCTTGATCCACTTCCATGGGTTCCTCGTTGGTCTTTTTCTTTCGGTTCGCTGTCATTTTGGGCTTAGTTTAGAAGATTAAAGGTTAAGAATTAACACGGCTTATATGAATGTTAACAGGGATAAACGCGACGCGACACGATACAATATTTTCAAACGGAATAAAAGGAATTGAAAATATTTTGAACGACGACCGTTTACAATATCCAAGCGCGAATTCGGTAAAGTCAAATTGACAGTTAAATTGTCAAAAGTGTCAAAACCTGGAAATAAATTCCGTTTCTCCCAGTTTCTAATTTTAATTGAAATAATATCATAATTAGTTTATGAAAAAAAGCTCAACACTAAGACTTCTAGTATTTACTGATCAAGTTTTGTGTCTGATAAATATGCCGTATTGAGGAAAAGTCACATTTACCATGACTTATAAAATGAGCATAAAAATATTGGCAGCACATTTTGAATACCCGAAGTCACACACGTTTTGATATCCTAAAAGTTATCAGAAATGTCTATGGTATGATAAAATTCACTTAGACGCGTTTAGACGATTTATTTGAAAATTTAGAAACATATAATATAAAACTTTTATTTTTGAGTTGTTTTGTAATGATTGTAGATTCAATAATTATATTTCATAAAGAAAATCGTGAAATCAAAGAACATTGATAGAAGACAAAAATACTCATTTCTCGTTTATGATCCGCTTTAGAGCTGTCAAAAATAGTAAAAATGGCGAACCGGACGGTAAAGGACGCGAAATCAATTCGCGGTACAAATCCACAATATCTAATAGAAAAAATCATTAGAGCACGTATATACGATTCCAAATATTGGAAAGAAGAATGTTTCGCTCTTACAGCAGAGTTGTTAGTGGACAAAGCGATGGAGTTGCGGTTTGTCGGCGGCGTGCACGGCGGTTTTATTTACCCGACTCCTTTTCTATGTTTAGTTCTCAAAATGCTGCAGATCCAACCTGAAAAAGATATTGTTGTCGAATTCATTAAAAACGAGGAGTTCAAATATGTGCGTGCGTTAGGTGCTTTTTACATGCGCCTCACAGGAACGTCTGTTGATTGTTACAAATATTTGGAGCCTTTATTCAACGATAACCGCAAACTGAGGCGTCAAAATCGTCAGGGCCAGTTTGAGATAGTGCACGTAGACGAATTCATAGATGAGCTGCTCCGTGAAGAGCGTTTGTGCGACGTGATACTGCCGAGGATACAGAAACGACATGTATTGGAAGAAAATAATGAGTTGGAGCCGAAAGTGTCAGCCCTGGATGATGATTTAGACGAAGATATGCCTTCTGATGACGATAATGACCCAGATTCCAAAGAAAACAGAAGAGACAAGGATAGGAGAGATAGAGACAAGAGGAGAGAAAGGTTTGAAAGTTATTTTAGCGCTAACAGGAATACTTTTGTGCTTCAGTAATTAGAGTATGCAACACTTCTAGTCTAATGTGTCGGAGCACCCTGTATATCTGTACCAGTCTCTGTGAGCACCTAGTCTTTGACTCCACCCTATTGGAAATAGGGCCTGAGAGTTTGCATAGTCTAATACTGGAGATATTTCCGTACAAGGCGGGAAGAAGTTGACAAGTCACGGTTAAAGTTGATTAATAAGGTTCAAATTTCTTCAATTTTATATCTCGAGTTATCAACTTCTTCCCGCCTTGTACAGATTTAGACCAGGGATGTTACAGAGCTCAGGTTCCGGTTCTGTTAAGTTAGAACTTCTGATTGGTATAACATCCGTTTGGGTCTGGTTCTGTTGCTTTCAAAACAGAAGTTATATTGAATGTCATATCAACGGGGAAAATAAACGGCATACACCAAAAACAAACAGGTTTATACCTGTCATTGTCCCCGTTTGCCCTTTACATCTCACACACTTATAACTCAGGCTCTGATTCTGGTTCCACTTCTGTTTTCAGTTAACTGAATTCAAAACATCTGATTCCGCTTTCGGTTCCAATAAAACCACTTCTGTTACATCCCTGATTTTTTAGACAATGTTGTTGTGACTAATTGCTCTTAACACATCCACTGCCAATAATATTCTATCTACTGAACCGCTAAACATAAATTGTTATTATTACAGATCACGGGACCGCGAACGACGCCCCAAAGATCATAAAGATCGTAAACGGGAGCGCTCGCGCAGCAGAGAGAGGGAACGGCGACGCGAACGCGACCGAGAGAGGGAGAAGGAACGAGAGCGCGAGCGAGACCGTGACAGAGAGCGGAGGGAGCGAGAACGCGAGAAGGAGAGGGAAAGGGAGAAGGAACGTGATCGGGAGAGAAGGGAGAGGCGTGAGATTGACAGAAGGGACAGAGACAGAGGAGGGAGGTATTAGTGTAAGAATAAAATCGTAATAAGAGCCATTCTGTAGTTTTTATTTCAATATAACAAATTAAATCTGTACCTCAGCCGCTTATATCTCAAATAAATCCTCTAAGTCCAATTTTTGTGTATGCTCTTGGCTAATGGTTCTAGCAGTTGTAGGGAATTCTTAGGTCTTGTTGGGATTATTGGAGATAATAAATAATAATAAAGGACATAAAGGACATTAATCAATATGTAATAAAAGTACAGTGGAAAACATGTCGAAAAGGAAAGTGGATGAAGCTCTTTGTAGTCCTGAGCTTATCTAGTGAACCAACCGCCTCTCCCATGGCTAAGAGTATCACTGGATGGCCTCCTGTTGGGGTTAGTCAAATGCTGACTTTTCCACAAATCCTTGGAAACCTTAGAGTTGGTAACACTCAATATAGATTCGTCAATGTCATTTAGCCCCGTGATGTCTTTAAATAACTTCTCTGTAGGCCTTACTGGAACACCTCTTGTTTGAAAAAACTGAAAAAGAAGTATATGTTTAAGTGTGAGCAGTACCTCTACATGATCTATGAATTAAATTATTAGGTTATGGTTACAACTATAAGACTAAATAGTTGACAATATCAATAATAAAAAAAGGTAAAAAGAGCTTGCGTTCACTAACTTACCTTTGTAATAAAACAGCAGTCTTTCATCAAATTCTTTAAAGCCAGAGGATGTTCAGTCTTTACAGAATGTGACCATTCAATGTAGTAGACTTTTTTATTCCAAAACAAAACATTTTCAGTGGAAAGTTTCCCATGAATTAGATGTAATGTCTTGTACCACATTTCTATATCTTTGACAATAATGTGGTAAATTGCTTCAGAACGCTTTAAAGAATTTGTGGCTAGAGTATCAATTGAGGGCGCAGTGGATCCATCTGTTCCAACAAGGCTCATTACAATAACATTCCGGCTACAACGCCTCATTTCTGGCACATTGCGTTTAGCCCTATTCAGTAAACATAAGTGCTCTTTTTCTTTTTTAACTTGTTGATAAATTCTCTTATTCTTTATTTCATCATCATATAGTTTATACACTTTTACTGCATTGTCTTCTGACCTCCAATTTCGATAGCGCTTGTTCTGCTGATTATTTATGGTAGCATACATTAAACTAGGTTTCACTCCAGGTTCCCATGTTGGGTATGCCTTTTTCGAAATATAGGCATGTACAACAATCGAGTTTTGCCCTTTACTTATAATATTACCGAAATTTCCTCTATAATAATTACTAGTTGAAACAATGCTTTTCAATATTTCAGCGGTTGATTCATCAAACATATCAATATTAAAAACTTGTTCCTCTTGAGGTTTGTTAGTAGTAGTCTGTAAAGAAGTATTTCGTTTATGACTAGGATTTTGCTTCATAATGCTTTTTTTCTTAATGGGACTAACTCTTTCTACAGTTGAATCATATTGGTCCACATGATAGTCATATGAAACATCTTCAATGAAATCAGACATAAGTGTGTTGTCTGTAGAGGCACCTTGCTCTGGTTCAATCGGCGATTCACTGATACACTCGTCGGAAATAGCTACTTCAGAGCTTCTGTGTTCATCGGATACAGTGACAGAGTTAGAAAGGCTATGTGGGCCCTTCTGCTCTACCCATATAAAATCATCTTCAGGCAAACTTCTTGAAGAGTTTCCCGGCAACACACAAGGATTATATGCTAAATCAATTGAGTCTGATGCTGATTTCTTCAACATCTTCAAAAATTTAAACCTACTTGTATATATTTTAACTGTATATTAACTTGTTATTTTCACTGGGGTTTCACGAAAATGTAAAGGTGTAAGTAAGTAGGCTTATATTCCAAATGTAAGTGGAATTACTGTGCTAAATACCAACATTTATATCATATCTGATTTATCTTATCGAACATTTATTTATCAATATTATGAGAATATTGCCCAACAGTTTCAAACTCGCGGGTGACTCATTTACATTGATATGTCAATGTCACTTGAATGAATGTGACAGTAAAAAGGAGTATTTTTCTAGTAAAAAATAATGATAAGGGTCACCACACACCTAGCGGTTTTCCTCGCGGAAGTAGCGGAAATTTGTCTATGGTAGCGGAAATTTGTCTATGGTAGCAGATTTTTTGTATGGAAGCCATAGACAAATTTCCGCTACCATAGACAAATTAAGCATTTTGTCTATGAATTTCCGCTACTTCCGGTAATTCCGCGAGGAAAACTGCTAGGTGTCTGGTGACCCTAATTGTACTAGTATGTTTAAGACATAGATTAAAAAGTCATTGATTTTAGTTTATTTACAGAACTGTCAAAAAACAAAATGTCAAGTCTACTTAAAAATGGCGATCGGTGTTGATACTTCAAAATGGAAACCTAGGAAAATAACCGGAACACCAGCTGCAAAGTTTAGAAACCGCCTTGCTGCCGGTATTTTAGGTTTCGGTATACTATGGGGCGCATTCTTCCAGTGAGTTTCAGTACTTAAATGGTTGAACTTTGATGCAGCAGTGTTGTTTAGGTTAAGTTGCATATTATGATTATTTTGGCATTTACAGGTATTCTAGTTTCACTGAACCCATGAAAAAGGCTGCAGACGTACTCTACGAGGATCCTATTGAAGAACAAGAGAGAAAGATATTGATCGCTAGCGGACTGCCGCTGAGATCAGGACAGACTATAAGGCGGATGATGGCCGAAGAACAACGGCTGGACTTGCCTCACAAATAACGTAAAATGAATGTAGATAATATAAATAGGTATGTAATCATACTAATCATTTGTTGCTATTCATTTTGTTAATAAATTGTACTTAAACTGATTTAAAATTGTTTTATTTGTTGCCAGCCAGTACAAAGTTGTGAGCAAATACTTTGCTAGTAAGACTGTTATGGATGAAAGTCTCTCTGATTTTAAGGAAAAGAAAAGTTTTAAAGCAAAGAATAATAAACCAGCTCCTGCTAAACCTAAAGCTAAAAAGGTAAAACGAGTCAAAGGCCAGAAGGATATCCGCACTGTGTTAAAGGCCAAAAAAAATGAGTTAGTAGCTTATTCGGAAGATTTTGACTCAATATGCAAGAAATCCGGTATTGATATTGATTCAGAACAGCTACAGCTAGCTATAGCTCTGTCAAAATCTCTACAAACGGAAGATTCTGCTGAAACTTCAAGTTCAAGTTCAAAGTCTTTGACAACACAACAAAGGACAGGCCTCATACGCACAACTTTGAAAGAGTATGGTTTTAAAGTTCCTGAAAAGCCAACCACAGCTAGAAAAACCAAGAAAAGAAGAAAACCTTACAAGTTGCTTTTGACTAGTGATGAAGAAAAACAACAAATAATATCGGACCGGTACTCGCAAAAACTTTTTGAGCTGAATAGCTTGAAATCTACAAGTAGTAATAAGGATTTAGTTTTATCTAATTTATTTATATACAACATGGCTACAAATATAGATTATGAAAATATAAAGGATGATGCAATATTTTATGTTAAGAATATTGTTGAGGAATCACCTAATAATATGGGGTGCTTGTTAAAAAATTGGTCTGATATACCAGGGAGAATATCAAGCCCAGATGTAAACAAATCTGAACTACTGTTTTCAGAAGTAGAATGCTCTCAAGAAGAATTAGACATTGTTCTCAGTGGGCCTTTAAAAAGTAGTAAAGATATTCTTAAAAAGAAAAATATGCTAAAAGATAGAGGAAAAACTATTGAATGTTACCCAGTTAAAAGAAACATTAATGAAACATTAATAGAGCCCAGTCCAGATTTTATCAAAGATATTACAGATAATCATGCTTCACCAGTGCTTTTAACAGGAACTAGTGACAATAATATAAATGACACTGATACATCATGTAATGAATCTTCAACAAAAAGAGATAATAGAGAGGAAAAAAATATATTGTTAGTAACACAGCCAAGTAGAAGCTTATCTCCTGACCTATTTGATGATGAAGATGACACAGTAGCTGAAATACCAAGTAAAACAGTGATAGAAATTGAAACTGAACCTATAGATAATGTTACAAAGCGAGCAAGTGAAGTCATGGATTTAACTAAGTGTGTGAATAAGGCCCAAGAAAATATGTGTAACAATATAAAGCTGCTTTCTCAGCTATCTCAACAGATTAATGTTACTAAAAGAAAATCAAATGATTTCATGGAGATGACAGATTGTGTAGGAGGCTCTTCCCAACCTATATTAGAAAAAATTGATGAAGAAATAGATTTAACGGGTCACTGTGAAAATATAGGAGGTGATAAAGTGGTGGAATGTGTAGGTGATACCTTTCAACCAACAACAAAAGAAATTGATGATCATATTGATTTAACTTCAAAATGCGAAAGTTGTTTAGACACAAAAGAAAATGAACCATATAAAGAAATATGTTCCACAGAAGTTTTTTTAGGAGGCAGAACTGATGATCATATTGATTTAACAGGAAATTATGTGCCTGACATGGAAACAAAAAATAACTGTGTAGATAGGGATAACATAGAACATATGGACCTAACTCAGTCTTCAAGCTCAAGTAATGATACACTACCTTTTGTTCATATTGGTGGTACACAAGTAGTGCAAGAGAAATCTCTAGATGATACAATAATATTAAACGAAACTGATTATCTAAAAACAAATTCGCCAGAAAGTATCAAGGAATTACATTACTCTGATGATGAACAGCCAAATCAAGATGAAAACATTGCCAAATGTCCAAACAATACCTTTGGCATGATACCATCAAAACTCATATCAGTAGAAACTGAAGAGGTTCCAATAATCAACCTTGATGAAACATGTGATGTATCTCCTATAAATGAAGATAATGTAGATTTGACACAAACATCTGACTCAAATGAAGCTCCTGTAAATATTTCTAACAACACCAGCCGTCATATAAACAATAGTAGTCTAGGAAAAAAAGATGACGTTTCTGTAGACTATGATGAAGCTTTGGAAAATATGAACTCTTTTCCAAATTACGACAACGAAAATTACGATAATGATACAATGGTAACGGAAGAACATGCAGAAAATGCCAATGACAAAGAAATATTTTCAAACAGTAATCAGGAAGTATTGGAACTTCCCAATAACACTTTAAATTCTCCGCCTAAGAATGATAATCATTTTGATTTTGGTGGTATTTCAGTTATAGATAATCTTTCTAGTTTTAATAATAAATCCAGAAATACAATGAGCAGCATACCAAATGGTAGTATAAGAGATAGTTTACCCATGGTAAATCTAAAAGGTAGCTGTTCTGGGAAACCCAAATCTCCATTGAGAGATGGTCAAGTTCTTACTCAAATAAGTCATGAAAACCTAAATAAACAACCAAATGTTGGTACAATAACTCCTCAAACCAAAGTTAACAGAAATATAAATGTAGAAACGCCTGAACAATCGGAGTATATAGTAAAAACCGATAACGTTACGCCTATGGTGGACTACGCATCTATGTCTACACCGGAAAGGAATAGGGAATTGGACAAATATGGATTGAAGCCGTTTAAAAGGAAAAGAGGTAACTTTGGTTTTACTTTAAAACTGAATAAATCGTCAGGTGATAAGATAGATAACCAAAAGTCACTAATTAAAAGAACAACAATTAAACGAAAATCAACCTTGTTTTGTTAATAGTATGGTTTATTATGGCTATAAACTTGTACTAGTTTGAGAGTTTTGGTTATCAAAAACTATATAAAGGACGTAATTTAGTTAATAGCTACAATCTACAAAACTCGACATCTGGATAGTTATCTATATTTAAATTTGAATGCCCGTTTCCTATAAGTTTAATCACTTCAATCCTATATTCATCTCATTTCATTTATTACTTTGTTTTTACAATAATGGGTTTAGTTATTCTTCTCTAATTATCTATTTTTTACAGCTATACAACTCCTAACACATCTGTACAACCAAACTCACCCATATGTTGAATCTACTGAGGAATTGCCGTCACCATCAAAAAAGCGAAGAACAGAAATCTTGAGCCAGCCTTCCTCTTCCAAATATTCCAGTATATCTATACAACCAAGAAAAGCTTCAAAATCACCAAGAAAATCGTCAAGGTCACCAAGAAAACCGTCAAGGTCACCAAGAAAACTGTCAAGGTCACCAAGAAAACTGTCAAGGTCGCCAAGTAAACCATCAAGGTCATCAAGTCAACCATTACCCAATCTGAATGATTCGGATAAAGAGAATGATTTGTTCATGGTCACAAGAGAGATACCTGTCATTAGACAAATAGATTGTGATGCTGATGACTGGGTGTTTCAGAGGCGAGAAAAGGCTAAGGTGAGATAGGAAATACCTTGCGTGTAATACTTAAGGTATATCTATCATATTCATAGTATATCTTGATTATACCCCTAGTTTGTATCCTGCCTCTTCCTAACCCTCCCTCAACTCCCTAAGAGCTCTTAATTTTATTACGCCTCTCTACCTTACCTACCCGACAGATTGGACGGAGAAATTGTAAAGTACAATACAGATGTAAAACCTATGCTGGTGCCCCTTGGCAAAACCTTTGCCAGTTGCCTACCCCATTGGCACCACACCCTATATGGTATATTGTTATGTTCCAGCTCCATACCTGTCGGGTGCCTCTCCACATAGCGTTTCACAACTTCGTGTCGTGCCGTCGCCGTCTACACGAAGCAATACTACGCTATGAGCCCGTCAATATAGATGTTATACACAAGGAGCTAGCTGCTAGCGGGCACCGGTATGACCCTAAGGTAATCTTTAAAAAATAAAAGTAAAAAATATATGAAGTATTGCCCTAAAATTCTTTGATTATTTTATTTTGCTATTTGGGGTGGAGATAAATCCAAAAAATCCGACTTAAAATCAGTTTAGGCGTTCTTGAGTTAAATAGTGTAACCAACACGACTTTGTTAGTTTTGTTACCCAGCTTTAATAGTAGTTATAATGTCCACCACACTTCATGCACACTTCCTCTTCATAATATGTGGACGAGTTTAGTGCAAGGGACCACTTTGTCGATTTACACTTTTTTCTTTCACGAATAGATAGTGCGTATTGCCACAGGGTATTTAGTAATTGGCCGGGTGCAGAGACTGGGCGGGAAAAGCTAAAACGATCGCAGCGCTTGACGTGACCAAAAGTGGCAACTGCGACGGCTGTATTTTTTGAAACGTCATACGTTTTAGTTATTTTGCTTACGCTTTCTACTTAAATTTGCTATTAAATAATAAATTGTGGTAAAATAGGTAACGTTATAATACAGGATACACGTAGAAAGATTTCTTCACATATTTATGTAAAGACTAGCTTCTGTCCGCAACTCCGTCTGCGTAGAATAACACTTACAATAAGTATATAAAACGCCTGCATACAATTTTACTGCACACATTTTCAATTAGAGCACATACTATTATGTGCCATAAAATTGTATGCAGGCGTTTTATATACTTACTGTAAGTGTTATTCTACGCAGACGGAGTTGCGGACAGAAGCTAGTCTTTACATATTTCTTTCTACGTGTATCCTATATTATAACGTTACCTATTTTACCTCAATTTATTATTATGTAGGTACCTACTCTTTGTGGACTAGTAAGGATAAGGATTGAGGCTTTATCAGATTCTACATAAAAATCCTACGGAATTTTTTCATACATGCATTACGTGCTGCGTTTTGGTAAAGGATTTCGCGCCACTTTATATGGATCGTGGTCCAAAAACTATCAGAGAAGAGGTCATTAAATATGTAAGTATCTCTATCGACTTTAGTTCTATGAGCACCAAGTTGAATTCCACAGCAAAACTGAGATTTTCATATTTTAGTCACAGCACATATTTAGTGCCTAAATAAAGCATTGCAGCTGGGCTGCGTTCACAACCGCTCGGCGGACGTGTTGGCCACTGAGGTCTAACAGTCAGTAACCAGTCCGTCTAGGCATAGGCGCACTTCCTAGTAATTACTGTGACTGACTAAATCATGAATATCTTAGTTATGCAATGGAATTCAACTTGGTGTCTCCATAAGGAAATTAAGTATATAAAACGAACGAACTTTTAAATGAGATAATTCATAGCTCTGTTTGTTTTTGGATCCCTTTACGCATGATCCTTTACGGACTTCTAAATTTTCAAAAGAAATAAAACCTCACAAGATTTTCTCAATTTGTTTCTATCATTTAAAACAGAGTACAACAATTTTGAGATTTCAGAAGAGACGTTTGAAATAACACAAAATTTGTTATAACTTTTGTTTGTATTTAACAAATTTTCCCCGCTGCTGCTCCTGCTTGTTTAAGTCTGTCTTTCACTGGTCATTCATTTTCGATTTATATAATATATTAAGGCGGCCACATACGAAGGTACATTTGCCACTATGGGCGCACACAGGTATCTGTAAAAAAAACAGAAATCTTGTCTGTATTATAAAAAATTAACCAAGTGCGAGTCGGACTTTATTTGTAGGTTTTGCTTCCCTGCGAAGTGTTAGAAAATAAGTCTCAAATGACCGTATCTTTGGGTTGCGTCGAGTTAAAAGATTCAAGGAGCGGCGCCGCAGATATATATAATATATGTATTTGATGTTATATTTCAATTTTATACCTCCACGCGTTCCTGATAAAAAGGGTTTTGACAGACAGACCAAATTAAATTGCTTAAAACAAGAGTGGCGATTCAAAACCAAATTTTTTTCTAGTAAAATGAATGTTTGTTTTTGCACTATTTCTAAAGATACTTACACTGGGGCTCCCGTTGCTTCAGGCCAACCAAGAAGCAAGCAGTCTAATTATGTCCGACTGTTGCAATTCCATATTTCTAACGTGATGTGCCAAAACTAACAGCTTCCCTTTACTTTCGATTTAAGACCGGTGTTTAAAAAAGTAGTAATTTTTCAATTATCTGGAAGCAAACATAATAAAACATTATTTTTTCCTTTAAATTGTAAGAAAACAACAATGAAGTAACTTGACGTAATTATACTTAATACACGCACAATAGTTACTTTTATCAATAAAGCACAAAACCAAATGTGTTTCACATTAAAAACAAACAGATTTTGCATTTGTTAACTGCTCCACAATCAATATTTTAAAATAATTACCTTTATTTGGTTGTATCCATTAGTCGACACTTTTGACAGAGCCGTCAAAGTTGCGAACGCTAGGTGGCGCTGCGTCGTGCACCCGGCTAATACAGAGAAACCTCAGTAACGTCACGAATCATGTTGTCCCTTCTTAACGCATGACAAGTTCTCTTTCGCACTTATGAAAACGTATCGGATACGTCGTGTCAAACTCAAATTTTTTGACAGATTGACACTGAGTTACACCCCCCTGGTATTGCGTAGGTTTAGAAAGTACTAGTAACTCCATATCGACAAAGTGGCCCTTTGTCCGTGGACTGCTACATTATATTCTTAATCAATTTTTTTTATCGATATGAATACTTTCTGTTACAGGACCTGTTAAAATTTCTGGACAAGAGGTGCATCACAGTGAAAACGGCCGACAATACCAAGAACAACAAGAGATACTAGCATAGACTTAAATATATAGTAGACGGCCATAGTCTAAGAACTTTTTGAGGCTCCAAGTATTTAGCGCCATCTAGTTCAGAGCGACCTAAACAGAGCCAAAATGCATGAGGTAAAATTAGCGCCTCTCGAGGTGGCTGAGCCAGCGGAGACGATGTGCTTTATAAATGAATTTATAAATATTTGGGGACAATCTTACACAAATCAACCTAACCCCAAACTAAGCAAAGCTTGTACTATGGGTGCTAGGCGACGATATACATACTTAGATATATAAATACATACTTATATACATAGAAAACATCCATAACTCAGGAACAAATATTTGAGATTAGCACACAAATAAATGCCCTTACCAGGATTCGAACCCGGGACCTCCTGCTTCGTAGGCAGGGTCATTACCAACTGGGCTATGGAGGCCGTTAAGCTTTAGTCTCACCAATTATATTAGGGTCGGCCATCAGTTCTTGGTGGTTGGTGTACTACTAGTACGTTATTCGTTACTAAGTGGCGCTAAATACTTGGAGCCTCAAAAAGTTCAAAGACTATGGCCGTCTACTACATATTTAAGTCTACGGTACTAGCGATTCCGGCGATGGGGCTGGTAGGTCTAAGGCTTCACAGGTGATGCCAGCATAGGTTGTACAGTCAGCAGCAAAAATAGCTACGCGGGCCAGGTGTTCAAAATTATCTTTACACGCTCTTGTTGTCTTAACAATAAAGTTGTGTCAAGCACGTTTTGACCACTTCAGGCGCTTAGCTACTTCTGCCGCTGACTGTACCTGTAGTCCTACCAATAGTGCCAATTTATTATTTAATTTTCTCGCGTGGATTCCAGTTTTTTAAGCCTAATCCCATAGAACAGTACTAGTCACAGACTTAACACTTTCACAACCAGGAACCCGCTAGGCGGGCTCTCTGTTCGTAGGCGCTTTTCGCTTCAAAGCGGGAAAACGCTAGGATCGGCTACGAGCGTAGCGCGTAGCGAACTACGGTACGGAAAGTGTTAACCTATACTGGCGCCATCTGGCCAAACCATAGAGTACCGAACTCTTTAGTGCGTTAGTCCTAGCAGCCCTCGCGCATGCGCATAGCTGATCTGTGGGCCAAACCTTTGACAGTTGCCTTTTCCATTTTTATAGACAATCATGTGATAAGACTCACTGCTTCAACATTTTTAGAGAATCATGTGTTCATTTTATACCATCTTAGACTTTTCTCTGAGGTTATAAGGTTTATTATTATTTAGCCAGGTAATATTAGTTTTGTAAATAAACGTAGATTAGGCATTGCATAGTTTTTGGAGATAATTTTGTACTTTTACCAATGAACCAAAATTGTTATCTTATCTTAGTTAAAGAAATTGAAATATTGGAAATTGTGTATTCTATCAAAATGGCATATGCCATAGACAAAGGCAAACTAAGACACGTAAAGTAGTGTAAAATAATGTAGCCGCAGCAGTGATAAGTTGATAACTGAATAGAAGGCACTTGAATTGATAACCTAGTTACCATACATTGTACGGGGCCTGCCTGTGTGCGGCCATCAACTTTAGTACTGATTTAAACTCACACGATTTTCACTCATTATTTTGACAAAACACGGGACTTATCGCGTACACTTACTTTTGTGTCCTGACACGCTCGAAACGTCAGGAAAACTACAAAAGTAAGTGTACGCGATTAAGTCCCGTGTTTTGTCAGAATAATAACAACTTTAGCACTATTTTACGTGTTTTGATCCCTTAAAAATAGAATTAAAGTGACAAATGTTTCAATTCCCTTTCTCCTTGGTTATTATATTATGGTTTGATATGCAATAAATACTAGGTATTATTTTCATTTAGGTTTTTATTAAACAACAGATACATATTAGTAAACCCATAATTTCATTACAAATCATATATTTACAGAAGTCCCTAACGGCTCTTATATTAATTACGCATCAATTCATATGAATAAAACTGAAGCGTAAATAGTTTCCATACTATTCCACACTCATGCTGAGTATATAAATATCTCTAAGTATTAAAAACGGGTCACTTAAGTAATTTAGTTCGAATATTTTATGGCGACTACAGTATCAAATGGACCGGAAGTCAGGCAAAAAATGTAATAGCCAATCGCGTCCCATAATAACTTGTAGAGTATAGTTAAGAGTCACCAGGACGCTCGCGTTCCCATACCAAAGAAAATACAGCCTGATACAGATTTACATACAAAACTTATTTTTGCTAAATTTTCTTTGTATTACAATTTTTAGCAACGAATACGAATTACCGACATATATCTGTACTGCTAGAATACCCATGCCAAATTTCGTGGTTCTAAAGCATGTCGTTTTAAAATGAGAGCTGAACTACGTTTGTATGGGGACGCGAGTTCACGCGAGCGTCCTGGCGACTCTTAAAGGCAATATATTATCAAGCCTTGTGATAGTCGTGAATGTCAGAACTCAGAACGCGAGGCTTAACAATACATCGCCCTTACCAACTTCACAAGTCATCGTCCGGAACGCGATGGTCGGCGAAGTTTGTGGACTGTGAACTTTTCTGCTTGGACCAGTAGAGCGGAAAAAGTTCTCATTCAGCATGCCAATTCAAAATTCATGAGTTTTGAAGTCGAGCCTCAGTAAAATTGTCACCAGTCATATAATAACAACAGTAAAAAGATAAGTACCTAACATAAAAGATCTGCGAATGAGATCCGTCTAGTGACACTTTCACATTCAGTTAAATGAGATTTTCTTAAAACTACCTTAAAAGAAGAAAGTATAAGAGTAAGAAAACTGCTTCTAATCGAATTTTGGGTAATGGCTGCTCTACATAATGGGCCATCATAGGGACGCAGCTATACGCCGGAACGAGATCGCAATATCGTTAGCTCCCTCTAACGCATAGCTGGGTCCATATGATGGCCCATCATATAGTGGAGCCATAACAGCTATGTATGGGCTTTGTCTGATTTTATAATAACATTGCCTTGTAGGGCAAATTTAACAAATTGTCACAGTAGGAACTTAGTGTTAGGCTAAATGTCATTTCTTCAACAAACCGGCCTGCTCGATGACCTGTCTTGTAGCATTGTTGATGTGTCGAAACCGGTCGGGTCCCAATTGGATGCCCCCATACCTGAAATTAACAGAGTATTCTTAAATAACTTGAGAAATCATACTATATTGGACTTTTCACGTACTTACATGACGCCAAGTTAAGCCAATTATCTGGCATTCTTCTATATCCTGGTTACCTCCATAGTCTCTCGTCTTACGGCATTATAATTTGGGGAAAGCTAATACATAATAGTGCCGTCTTGCGACAGCATATTTGTGTTACAAAAACGGGCCAAGCGTGAAATTTGCAATTTGAGACGTGAACGTGAGATAATTATTTATAGAAGTCAACATTTGAAAAACACAATCAGACTTTTCAGTTGAAGTAGCGAAACATGGGAAGTATACTCACCATCGGGAGACAACAACTAATGTGCTCTTCTGGTCCAGTATCTGCAGTAGTTTCATCATGCGTCCCCCGGCGTGCGTCTCACCATCGTCATCACAGTCCTGCAGTATGGTGGTGCCCTTTTCCGTTTTACGTTCGATCCGGTATGCGAACATGTTGTGAGTGGCGTTCACTATTTTCTTATTCTGCCTCAGTTTTGCTAGGACGGCGCTGAAATTTGTTGTTAACAAAAAAGTTGAGTAAATTAAGTTAGCCAGTTTAGCTACATAACTCTAGGGAGTCTAGGGACTGGTAGAGATAAGATAAGATAAGATAAAGATTTATTTTCCACATCAATTACAAATTTTGCCTTAAAACTAGAGACTGCTTCCTAAATAGATGAGACCTGTGCTTTAGGAGAGAGAGATTGTTTGATATTTGTTTTATTGAAGTTTATTTTTCCCCGACTGCGCGACGCAAAAGAGGGGATAGTGTTTAACAGTCTATATATGTATGTTTGTTCCTTTGTGGCACTCTAGAAGCAAAACGAGTGGGCCGATTTAGATGATTCGTACGTCAATCGATTCGTCTTGATTGCGCGAGTGTCACTAAAGACAAAATAGCAATCCAAATTCAATATGACGGCAGTCAGACGTCATATTGTAAAAAATAAAAAAATAAAAATGGACGTACTATGCCGAGTAGGGTATCATTGTTTAGAACTTTGAAAAGTATTATGAGGTCTCATTCATCATTTTTGATTTTGAATTACCGTTTAGGAATTATTATAATTTAAAATTGTTTAGCAACCATCTTACTTACATTTCCATTTTATTAGGTATTTAGTTATAATAAAAATACGACGAACATATATTATTATTGAGAGATTTATGAGACGTCAACAGTTTTTGATATTAGTTCTTCCGCCACGAACTTCGGCTAATCTATCTATCTATCTATCTATACATATAATAAAGCTGAAGAGGGTCGAAAATCTGTACATTGGAGATATTAGTAAAAAAATGAGTCAGTAGCTCTTAGAATCGACAACAGAACACGTTTCGACGATTTTTAGAATTTTTGTCTGTTTGTCTGTTTAGGTGGGGAGAGTTGGCGTCAAAACGCCTGAACCGATTTCGATAAAAACTTCACTAGCCGGTTTAACAGACCTCTGGTCAGGACATAGGCTATAAAAAAATACGAACTTTTTGGATTTAAGGGGGTTTAAGGGGGGTTTAAACTTTGTATGGGAAATGCCTTTATATGGGAAATAAATAATTATGCCTTTGTATTTCAACTATATATTTTTTAAACCACGGCGGTGGCAAACAATCATACGACCCGCCTGATGGTAAGCAGTTAGGGTAGCCAATGGACGCCTGTCACTCCAGAGGTTTTATATGCGCGTTGCCTCCCTATAACAATCTTTTTTTATTTCCACTATATTGCACGAAATACAAAACTCATCATATCAAATGGTATTTTCCACCAGTCAACCATTGGGCCTATACAACAGACATGTACAAAAGGTGCAAGAATAAAAGTTAAATTAACTAACTATAAAAAAAAAACAAATTTTGAGTAATAAGTGTGCTAAGTTCACGTGACATATTGATATTGGTTCATTTAGAGACATTTTAAAATAATGTAGCTACTTTCGCATTCTTCATGAATTACAACAAACATAATACAAAAACAAACGGAACATAGTGAAACACGGAAATCGAAAAGTACCCATAGCGAACTGAAGCACATCGCCGTCACTGAGCAAATCACTTGATAATAAGAAATAGAAATACAAAATTCATAACACACCGTACTATTGTCTATTATGCCAAAAATTGTTACGTCGAAGATTTGATATGGGAGAAAAAGAGTTTTGATAGAGTTTACCGTGTGAAGGGCTGCAAAGAAAGGGGGGCTCAAACAAAAAACACACTGTACTATTGCTAATTATACCAAAAATTGTTACGTTGAATATTTGAGATGGGAGAAGAAGAGTTTTGATAGAGTTAATCACGTCATTGGCGGTAAAAAAGGGGGGCTCGGGGGCGGAGCCCCCCGCATAAAGAAAAAACACACTGTACTATTGCTAATTATACCAAAAATTGTTACGTTGAATATTTGAGATTTGATATGGGAGTGTGATTACCGTGTGATCGGCTGCAAAGAAAGGGGGCCTCGGGTGGCGGAGCCACCCGCATAAACAAAAAACACACTGTACTATTGCTAATTATACCAAAAATTGTTACGTTGAATATTTGAGAAGGGAGAAGAAGAGTTTTGATAGAGTTAATCACGTGAGGGGTGGTAAAAAGGGGGGCTCGGGGGGCGGAGCCCCCCGCATAAAGAAAAAACACACCGTACTATTGCTTATCATACCAAAAATTGTTACGTCGAACATTTGAAATGGGAGAAAAGGAGTTTTGATAGAGTTTGCCGCGTAATGGGCGGCAAAGAAAGGGGGGCCAAGAAAGAAAAAACACACCGTACTATTGCTTATCATACCAAAAATTGTTAGGTTGGACATTTGAGATGGGATAAGAAGAGTTTTGATAGAGTTTACCACGTGAAGGGCGGCAAAGAAAGGGGGGCTCGAACAAAAAACACACTGTACTATTGCTAATTTGCCATGGCTGACACAGTCAAATCTCAGACCCTTTCAGTCGATCTTTTGGGATGTCGAAGTTATATGCAAGAAGTCAATTTTAGCTAAACTGCTAAACTTACTGTATCAAATTTGACATGTAGAAAGCGATTAGCAATGGACTGTTGAGGGTAACGAAAAGTGAGAGAACCTACTGCAACGCACGCGAGCGAAGCCGCGCGGGTACAGCTAGTAGTTAATAATTGTATTACATTACATGTAGGTACTTTTCATGATACTAAAAAGTAGGAAATAAAAAATAAATTAAAAAATTAAAAAAAACCCGCCTGCGTAAAATACTAAAAGGCTGTAAACAAGGCCAATACACGTTACGAATTTGTTATGTAATATTGAAAAACATAAGATACATATTAAATTCTAATGTGGAACATACCGACATTAAACAGTCGGGACCCATTTGAAATCTAGTTGGCGCAAACCTTCCCTAAAATGGGTCCCGACTGTTTAATGTCGCTATGTTCCACATTAGAATTTAATATGTATCTTATGTTTTTCAATACTACATAACAAATTCGTAACGTGTATTGGCCTTGTTTACGGCCTTTTAGTATTTTACGCAGGCGGGTTTTTTTAATTTTTTAATTTATTTTTTATTGTTTTTGGAAAACATGCTGCTAATGTTAATGTGAGCCCAAAGTCCTTTTGTGGAAGGGGGCTTAGAGTAGTATGCATGTTGTATATTATGTAGTAGTGAGAGAGGCACAATAGACAGATCTTTCTCCAGGCAGTAGTAGGTTGATAGTTGTATCTCTTTTTTTTCTGGTTTGGGAGATAGGCTACTTTGGGACCTTGCCTTTAGAGATGTCCAGTGCCAGAGTTAATAGATATGTAAGACTTTAATTTAGCTCCTTTAATGCTGCTTATATTGTAAGTGCTGGTGGCCCAGCAATAGAAAATTAGACTTTCAATCCAGCGGTCTCAGGTTCAATCCCCGGCTTGTACCACTTAGTTTACTTTAACTTATGTTGTATGGAATATGGAATATCATTTGATATTTACCAGTTGCTTTTCGGTGAAGAAAAACATCGTAAGGAAACTGGACCTAATCCCAAAAAGGCCTAGTTTCCCCTCTGGGTTGGAAGGTCAGATGGCATTCACTTTCGTAAAAACTTGTATCTATGCCAATTCATGGGATTAGGTTGTCAAGCAGATGCCAAGCCAGGAGAAACGCTAGAAGGAAGAAGAGAAGAAGACTGCTGCTTATGTTCATCGACCGCTTCCCATCAGGCAGCTTCTTTGAAACCAATATTATAAAATAATAACAATAAATTTTAAACAAACAGAGAACCAACTTAGGACCGCTATTCCAAGAGGAAGTGGCAGAGTTGCTGTAAAAAATAGTGAAATCATTATAGATGTGCCTATAATAGTTGAAGCGTTCCCTCCATTTCTCCAGGATCCCATCATCAGATCTGGACCTGGTGACAATGGGACCATCTGTGAAGTATACTCTTTCAAACAAAAAAGAATTTTCCAAATCGGCCCAGCCGTCTCGAATAATCGGTGAACAATGTGAACATACATAAAAAAAAATAGCAAGAATTGATAACCTCCTCCTTTGAAATCTTGAAGTCGGTGGAAAAAAATCTTGCTTTGCCTTCTGCCATGAAATAAAACAACTCACTTGACATCCTCCAAGCTGTGGACCTCAGCAGCATGACCTTGGAAGGAACTTTTTCTGTCCTTTATCACTTCACCATGAATGATCTCCGGGCAATTTTCAATCTGAAAGGAATAAATAAAGTTAGTATTTAATACTTATAGTCTTCGATTTCTTATTTAACTTTTTGAATAGAAAAACTATAGGTAGGCTTTTACTAATAAATTGTTACATAAGTAGTAAAACAAATGACTGAATTAAATCACAAACACCAACTTAGATTCAGAAATGACAGTTGGTATTGTACCTTTGTATCTTTCTTCATTTTTTTTATGTGAGACCATCTTATGTATAACCTTACTGAATGTAATAATGGATACCCTATAGATACATTAAAAGCTATGCAGGCTATGGGTATTTTTGTTAATGCCATTTAAATAGATTCAGTCTCACTTTCTAGTGCATTGTTTACATTCTGTAACATTTCTGTGATTTTTGACATTTTTCAAATGTCAGATTGACAAAACAGGGAGCGTTTGAATACCATAGATTTTCAAATATGAGAATATTGACCAAATCGGCCACAATTGAGTTTAGAATCAAATAAGTATAGAATAACAAACAACTCTCTTAAATAGGGTTTGCACGGCGGATCTGAAATGTATGGAAAGATCCGTGGATCCGGATCCAGATCCGGATAATTTCATACATTTTGGATCTGGATTGCAAACCCTACTCTTAAATAATGTTGCCCAAAAGAGATAAATGTATGCAGATTTAATTAATATTACCTGCTTATTAAGTGTTTTCAATAGTGTTGCCAGTTTAAAAAAATGTCTGTAACCTTCGCTTGAGCGAAATAGCGCTCTGCACGTGTATAGCACCAATAGCACGTCACTGTGTATGCTTGCACACCGTCGCCGCATGCGGTTGCGGTGCTTAACTGAAAATCAAATATTTTTGAAAAAATCCTTACCTGTGAGAAATCTAAAATTTCTTCATCTGGTTGTTTTTGCTTCTGTTCTGTCTTCTTCTCCTCAGGTGGTTTCATAGTCAATAATATTTCTCTTATTTTCTCTACCCATTGATATACAACAGTTTCACCTATGTTTTCCCTGAAATTAGATTTGTATAATATAAAATAAGGCTAGTCTGGATACATACAAGAATCATGGAAATGGTGTGACACTTTCACGACCAGGAACCCACTAGGCGGGCTCTCCGTTCGTAGGCGCTTTCCGCTACAAAACGGGAAAACGCTAGGATCGGCTACGAGCGTAGCACGTAGCGAAGTGTGGTACGGAAAGTGTTAACAAGCTCTTGAGTAGGTATGAAATCAATCACAAAAATCTCCCATTGGTCATACTATAACTGCCCTTACAGTGCCCAAATGCTAGCTAGAAGATAAAAGGGAAGAGATACGGGTAAATTCATTTACGATATTTAAGATCGGATCGTCAGCTACCAATTATTCACTCACTGTTTTATTAATATACATATAAGACGACGCAGCGGAGCCAGCCATGTAACTGCGTCGCCTAAATCTAACTAGTTTTAAGAATTTCTGTATGATTATATTGATTATTATTTTCTCCTTTAGTTAACAGTACCTTGGTTTTGTTACTGTTATGGATATTTTCTTAACCCTTTGACCGCCAAGTACTAGACAGAAAAATCATGCGAGCGCACAAGGCCAACCGGTGATGTTTCAAGGTGATATCATGTGCTGGTGCTGAGGGCATGACTTACCGTGCACGTGATTTGACGTCTTTGGCGGTCAAAGGGTTAATAACATCAAGGTTATCGAAATGTTAAGTGCAGATAACATAAAGAGAAGATTACTGCAGAGTAACACCAAGACATTACGCAAAGTAACAAGACAAAAATACAAAACACAATTGAACAACCTACAAATATACTTCATTCAATGCCTGGTGAAGATCAGCTTTGTCTTTCCTGTCCATCCATGGCGCCGATAGCTCAAACTTTGGCGGTGACTGGCTGGGGTACTCTGGAGGCATGGTCACATACAAGATGGCTTCATGTTTGTTCTCCTCTACTCGTATCTTGTAGGACCTAGTCACGTCGCTCTCGGTGGTCCAGTCGTCGCCGTATATCGAGCTTAGGGCTTCTATTTCTTCATCCTGAAAAGAAATAGGCTGAAAATGCTTGCTCTTACTTGAACTTATTTTAATCGGAAGTAGAAGTGATAATGAGTTACCTGCTTCGTCAGATTCTCAGTAAACATTTTGGTGTTTTTCTCAGTCTCTATCTCTCACTTATTTCGTATTTATTTCACTGATAATTAGTTTAAATCTGAGCCAGACAATGTTTTTCTTTTTGACTAGCCACTAGCCAGTTGCCAGTAAATGTCAATGTCAATTGAGAAGATTGACAGTGACAGTTCTACGTTTTGTTTTTGTAAAAGGTTGATACTCTTCGGTTGGGACTTGCGGCCATCTTGTCGAGCAAGGTGGTTTGGTTTTGTGTTTAACTTCTTATTTTTTGTTCATTTTCGTGATTCAGTGTGTAATATACAGCTTATTCTGCAGTTATTTAACGAACTAGTGTGCAACTAATGAAGAATTAATCTCAAAACAAGTGTAACCCCTGTTTGAGTTAGATATCCGTCCACGTGCTTTTTGTAGGGAATAGCTAACTCCTTATAAAAAGCCTAACCTCACCGTACAACTCAGCTCTTGGAGCGAAATTTTAACTAATTAACCGTACACTTGTCGTCTCTACTTCGACATTGGCTAAATTGTCCCAATATTGTGGACAGAATGCCGTTTATTTTAAAAATTGAATTGAATACTCTTCGGTTGCAAAGTGAGGCCGTAAAAGTGGGTTATTTAGGGTACTGTGTTCACTTCACTGTGTTTCGTTTTGACTAAGAAGGTCGTACGTCATAAGAAAATGTCAATGTGTGTCAATTTTGTAACGAGTGCGAGTGAGACACCGCTCCCTTGCTCTCAAATACTCTCAATCGTATCGTTTTGTTGGAGAGCCACTATGCTCCTAGTGAGTAGAGTATTATATTCTTTCCTATGAACACGACTGTTTTGCTCGGTAACAGAGGTCGGATGAATCCTGGATCAAAAATTCGGAAATTCTTGGTACGAAAATCCCTTACCTACAGAAAGTAGAGTTTTTCCGGAAAGAAAAGTGTCGTAGTTAATGTGGGAGCTCATACATCCTACGACACTTTTCTTTACCCCCTTAGAACTTACCATAGCTGTCGCTCATTTGATTCTACCGGGTCTACGTTCAACCTTCAAGGTCAATATAAATTCTTATTTACTTTACTGATCTAGCCTGCTTCCTACTAATGCAGGACTGTATCAAAGGATTTCCAGGCTTTATTTCCATACCTAATGTTCGCTTTTATATACGCCAAAGTCAACGGAACTTACACTACAGTATGAAAGCAACCAATATCTTTACAATACTCACCTAAGTAGAAAAAAACGTCCACAAAGCGTATAATTATAACCGAGGCCCAAAGGCTAGTCTTTCAGTCACGGAATAAATTCCAAACATCTTCTTCTTAGCCTTTTTCGATCTTGTAGAGAATTCCTTTAATTTTTGCCACTCGAGTCTGGTTTGTGCTCTTTGTACCCATTTTGATCCAGCTGTTCTTATTTCATCATACCATCGCATTTTTAGTTTGCCTTGCGGGCGTGACTCTCCCCAAAGCTCCATGAAATCCAATAAAAATGTTGTATGTCTCCAAACAATTATGCGACCGCGTCGAATCTAAAGCAAATCGAGGCAAAATGTATGGAATTACAAAGTTTCCGGTCGCATTTCCATAATACATCTATTAGGTGCGCGATTTGCATACGACACTGGCGATTACCCACGCGGCGCAATCAAACCTAATGCGCTACGAATGTGTGTAATTCGGATTTAATTCAATTTAATCAACTATTTTTTTCTATACTTGAAAAATTCTAAAAGTTAAATTAATTCTGGTTCGATCAAATACTTACCATATGATCCTAATGTTGATCAGTTACAGAGTCAGAATAGTGGTTCCGGATCACCACCCAGAAACCATCCTGTATCACCTAATAAACGTTGCGAGTGACTAAATACTATGTCTGATAGATGTCGCTACAGGCGCGGTCACTGAACAAATATTTTTATTTTTATTTTTGAGTAAGTCTTTTTTCAATTTGAAACGTATGATTTTGGGGGGGGGGGGGGTCATGTCCCCTGTGACTCCGTGAATCGTGAACGGGTATAACCCCTAGATGGTCCCATTGTCACCAAGTCGGGGTCTGATGATGGGATCCTGGAGAAATCGAGGGAACTCTTCAACTATTATAGGCACACTTACAGTGATTTCACTATTTTTTACAGCAACTCGGCCACTTCCTCTTGGAATAGCGGATCCTAAGTGAAGTCGGTTCTTTTTTGTTTAAAATTATTTACATAAATTTTATGTTGGCGTTTCCATTAAAAAGACCTGGGCCCAACACTTACATAGTCATTGAAATATTTAGTTTCGCTCGTGTTGAAACCTACCTAAATGCCTACGCAGTGTCTAGTATTAGTGAGGTATTCAGAAATGATAGGTTATGGGCCGGCGGAGATCCGGTACTGGTGTTATTAAAATGATCAGTAGAATCATTGGAATAAGTGGGTGTCTAGGGCGGCTGATTATCCACGGTTTGTAGGTAAGATAAATAATTGACCGTGAGACTAAGGGCCGGTTGCACTGCACCAAACTGTCTGTTAAACGTAATCGTAAAAAACACTTGACAAAAGTTTGAAAGTTTTCTATGGGATGACAGCTCCGTCGCCATATTTAACGTTGATGAGTCTGTTAATTGTGCGTGGTGCAACCCACCCTAACTCTTTGCTGGAATAAGAATCCGGTAGCTAAAACTAGATGCACATTTTATTAAACTATGTACTTTTAAATTTACAATTATATTAATAATTAACAGATAGGGTTTGCAATCTGAATTATCCAAATAGTAATTTGTATGGAATTACCCGCCTAGCTACAGGTTGGGTAATTAAGAATTTGCTAATATTGCTGATAAAAAATTAAAATTTATCTAGTAATTTACCACATATTATTTAGATTTGGCAAATACACGTAGAATATAGGTACATACGTCTGCTTAAGAACTTAGGCAATAGGGACGGTGAATAATTATTGCCTTTATACAGAGTGTTACCTGTAATACGAGCAATAAATTAAAACGTAGATTCTACTCCTCAAACAACAACACTTTTTTTCAACAACTTAAAAAAAATATGTATTTTGTAGATTGCCTCTTTTTCATACAAACTAAATAGTATTTTCAATGTACGTTAAAATCCGTCTATTTGACATTGCTTGTCACTATACAGATATAATCAATTTCGGAATACATCGCGTATCCGGAAAAACTTTAAAGTGTCCTAAAAATCAAACCATAAGTTATTTTTATAAGTCGCCGATCAAACGTTGTCTGGTTTGGGGAGTAGAATCTATGTTTTAATTTATTGCTTCTATTACAGGAAACACCCGGTATACTTATATACACCTAATGGGTAAATAAAATGCGATATTTCTAAATATTTGGTTTATTGTGCTGTTTAGTTTTAAACAATTATTGTGTGCCTACGCAAACTATACAATTACTTAAGGTTTTGTTTGATTTTACTGTCAAATAAATATGAATTATATTGAAGTAACGGTGAATCATCTAGATTCAAAAAAAATATTAAAGAAACATGGCCATGACATAATAACAATAAAAATGGCATTTACGAGTACGGTCCTAAAGGTTTATGATATATTTCGATACAGATACATTAAAAAGTATAGTATTTAAGGTACTCAATTAAGCTATTAATAACTACTTTACATTACTTGGTCAAAATTTATTAACAACTTAAAGAAATATTTTTAAAATTTCTATTTACTACAACTATTTTTTTTACAATATCACAGAGTCATATATTACACGATGATTACACTAAGTTTGTGTTCTACTTCTAAATATGATCTAAAATACATCTAGTAATTAAATATACAGTGACGATGCTATAGACATTATAATTTACTTAAAATTATGGTTAATTTAATAACAAGCACGGAAAGTGGCGTACTAGACTAAAATAATGCAAGCTTTTGTAACTGTCCAAAGAAGTAGGTATCCAGAATCTGTTTACATAGGAATATAAAAAATAGTATAAAGGACCTTAAGGACTTTTAAAGTTTTTTCAACAATATAATTATGTCACATGTACACGGAAAAAAAAGCTTCCGGGATATTCTCAATCCTCAATTATTATTTTCTTGAAAATATTTCCTCGTGACAAGTATTTATTTCCGTGTATGTTTTGTTTTCTAATTTGTATTTTAATACATTGTACCGGGATTCAAACTTTATAGTATCTTCTTTCAATAGTGAAACTCCGTTTTTATGGCACAAAAACGATAGTTATTCTCATGCAAAATTATCCAACGGCAACTAATGAGAATCTAGTACTACATGTTTATATACACTATTTAATTATATCAAAATTAAATACCTAAGCAAATGCAAGAGTCAGATAATCTCTTTCGGAATATGGCAACTTTCATATATATATTTACATTGTTTTTTATACAATATAGGTTTAAATAATTTCTAACAATTGCAAAAGATAAACAGATACTGCCTTACGCATAAACCTGCAAGTCGAAATGTTAGTTGCCCGCTTTTATCTCTGGACCAACTGCTTCTGCGAAGCCATCGTTGGAACTCTGCCCGGAACAGAAGCTGGCAGGCGAGCTTCGATTACTAGAATGCTTCTCCCTTCCATACTCTATCATACTCCCACTAGGCTGTCGCAGAAAGTTCTGGAACACGACCGGATTCGAATTCACCATCTTGTCTGGCTTCTTTAGAAGCTCCTCGATCGAATAAGGGTTTTTCTTCTTCTCTTTCTCATGTGGCGTTTTTCTCTCTTCTTCTAGCTCTGGTTTGTCTCTGCTATCGTCGCTAGCTTCCACAGAGATGTGCTCAGAATTCTCGGACTTCACTTCATCTGGATTGATCCTGGTTAAGAGATCGTTGTGCAGATTAATTGCGTAGGGCGAGAAGTTTTTCGAGTCTGGGTGGTAGGGAATCATGATCCTCTGCCATGGAGATATGGGGTAAGGTTTCAAGAGGCCCTGGGCTTGGACCTGGTTGGCTAAAAGCCAGGAGGTGGCGAGCCGTCGGTCGTAGAGTGGCTCCGATGGTTGGGGAGGCGGGATTCGAACGGCAGTGTGCGCGAAGTACGGCGGGTTCTGCTGGGACGGCATAGATGGCGGCAAGCTCTTTAACGACATGTAATCCATTACGTTTTGAGGCTCCGATTGCGGGTACGAATCTGAAAAGAAAACATTATTTCATGAATAACGCTGTAAAAATAATACTATCGTTGAATTTAGCCGCCTGGCAGCGGGTCATTATTTAATCATCATTATATACTTGTCAAACATATACACACCTAGGAGTATTAAAAGTATTGAAACCTATTCTTTGGAAAATCTATAGAGCCATGACTGACTATGGAAAAAAACCAAGGAAACAAACTTTTCCAGAAAATGCCTGTCTCACCATGGTTTACGCATTTGTGAGCCCTATGAGATCAGAGCCGTTATTGAATTACAAATACTTACCGTATGCATAGGGTACCTATACTTACTTAATGTTACTAAAAATAATAAAATATCTAAAGATTAAAATAAATAAATATTGCCTGTTTAATAGTGAGCTGAAGTAAAACAAAACGTGGCAGCAAAATTCTATGAACATCTTAACCTAATTAAAACCTACTAATTTAGTCGACATTTTATGGTCGCCGACAATCTGTTTTCCTATAATTAAATAGACATAGTTCTGTATGTCGCAGTCGCACCTGGTGCCGAGAATTTACGTCCGCTGTGGTTGTTTGACGTTGTTTGCTTTTATTCTGGTGTTGAAATACGATAATAGTCAGTTAATGTGTAGTTGATTCTTGTCGTTTACATTTTTAAGTAGATTTGATAAGACGTTGACTTAATTGAATTAATCATTCTTACGAAATTTTGATTATCTATTTAGGTACGGGTATTGGTGAGTTAAGCGGAAGGGACGTTTACTATTTGGTCAGGTAGTTAATGCAATGCGCCCGCATTTTGACTATCTTTAAAGTTTAGACAGTCTGACGCCGCTATTGCCGCCGACGGAAACAAAAACCGGGTCTCGTATGTTATATATGTTACTAATGTTCAGTTCATCAAATACATCGAAGCGGCCACGGCACTCAAAAATATCTAAACATGCACTTTATCGACGTGACAATAGAGGCGTTGTTCAGATACCTATTTGTGCCTTACATATTTGGCCGCTCCGATCTGATGGCGACTGTTCCACCCTTCTACCGAACACCGTAGAATTAGCATTGTATAAGGCCAGCCAAAGAACTACAAGCGTCTACCAAGAACGGGGAATTGCTGGCAGAATGAAAATCTTGATAAACCAAGTGTGGTGGGCAGTCCTGAGCAAAAGAGAAAAAAGACTACGTACCGCTTCGGCCTTCTTCATCGCTCCACGCTAATCCGCTGTTCCTCAGGATCCTGTTCACGGATGACACAGACGGGATGGAGTGGGGTTCACACACGCGTGCGCTGAGCAGCCGCTCGCGAATCTCCCATGCGAACATTCCTGGGTTCTCCTGCTTGAGGCGCAGGATCTTTTTGACAACGGTGGGGGTTGCCACTTGCTGGGGAAGAAAGGGAATTTTTAGAATAATCTTAAAACTTCCAGCTGGTGCATCGATTTTAGTAGACATTGGCTTTTGAGGAATACTTTTGTTTAATTTTTGTATTAAGCAGAACGTCTGCTAACGATACCGTCAAGTCTGGCAACTTTGCCACTTTTCACAGGTGTTGAAAAGTCATAGTACATTTTTAACCAGAATTCATATGAAACCACTGAAGTATGAATGACGCGACACATAATATATTTATCAACGAGTGCATACATAAGATGGTTTATAAATTAAATGACGGATAATAAGGTTTTACGAGTAAAAAGAAAACTGGCAAAGTTACCTATACCGTGTGGCAACTTTGCCAACTGCATTTTTACGTTGTATAGTAATTTAGTTGTATTTACAATATTAGTAAAGAATATTCAGTATTTAGGATACAATATTTTGGAATTTGATCCTTAATGATATATTATTCCATAAAGAAATACAGCAAAAGTGGCAAAGTCGATCACCCATTTAAGAAAATTTCATAGAAAGTCAGTGAATGTCAGGTGAAGTGGTCAGACACAAATGAAAAAATATTAATTATTTAAGTACTTATTTATTTTGTTACATACGAGTAATCAGGTTACATAAGTACTCAGGAAAAACATAAAAGACACCTTAATTAAAATATTATCAAAAACGAAACATAGAAAACTCTTTAAGAGGCCTATCACAGGTCCACTCGTAAATAATTGTGATTACCTAGGTACCTATTTAAACTTGACGATAGACATTTATAAAAGGGCTTCGTCACGAACTGCCTCGTCGCCTCTTAACAAAAGTATTATCGAAACAAAACACTTAGGTATATGTAGTAATTATTACCAATAAAATAAGTATGTCACAGTTAACTTTGAGTTTTCTTTTTTACTTAAACAAAACATACACTCTGTATATGTTATGGACCAAGTGATAAATAGGTCATTATACATATCTGCCTAAGTTCGTAGTTTTTTGGAGATAACTCAAAAACGCCTATACCGGTAATGCTCAAAATATTTTTGGTTGAAAGAATATTAAAAGGTTGTATCTTCTTGGTTTTTTTCATAATATTTGGATTTACGGTTCAAAAGTTACAGGGGGGGGGGGGGACACAATTTTTATGACTTTCGGAGCGATTATTTCTGAAAATATCCACTTAATCAAAAAATGTTCAAAGAAACCTCGGTTATTTGAACATTGTTATTTTTAGAGACCTATCGATTGATGTGCATCATGTTGATATTTGGCAAAAAAAATTTTTTGACAATTACTTACACATATGGAGTGCCCCCCTAAAAATTTTTTTTTTTGCAATTTCTCTACAAAACTAAGAAGCTGCACACACAATACACTTTATGTAAAAATTTGATAATGATACGTATTATAGTTTCCGAGTAAAATAGCTGTGACATACGGACGGACAGACAGACAGACGGACATGACGAATCTATAAGGGTTCCGTTTTTTGCCATTTGGCTACGGAACCCTAAAAAGTATCTATCTTATGAAAAATGTAATTTAAATTTTTTGCTTGTGTACCAACCCTAGGCCGCTACAAAACATGGCAAAGCTGCCCCCCCATATTAATCGGCGTGGTCTGGTGACTTTGCCAAAACAATTATCGGACTCAATTCAAACACTACGGCATTTATAAGGTAATCAATTCATTCCTTACCATTTAAATAACATAATATCTAAAATTTACGTACCTGGATGCGTTGTTTATACTCTAAACTTTTTAAAGTTCTTGAGCACTAACTTTTATGATTATGTGAGTGACGAATTTGGAACTGAAATGGTAAGAAAATGGTTGCCGTGGTGTTGTCTCATTCATAATAATTTTGCCAATTAATAACCATATTTTCTACTAAAAGTAGGCACAACACTAAAAAATATACGTTGTCGGTGGTATGAAAGGATTACCTTATGCACTCTGCTGGTGGCAAAGTCAGTAACCCTTGGCAAAGCTGCCAGACTTGACGGTACCACAATGTTTAGAAATAAAGGAAAAGTAGAAAAATCCACTGCCTCAGGCGAGACTCGAACTCGCGACTCTGGGATATGGGCATGTTTCCCAGAGTCGCGAGTTCGAGTCTCGCCTGAGGCAGTGGATTTTTCTACTTTTCCTTTATTTCTAAACATTGTACTTTTGTTTTACGGAAGAACTTAAATGTGTGGGCAGTGCAGCAGTGGTATGGGTAGGTACTTCCGATTAACTTTGGAAATATTGATAGAGTTTGTCTGAAAAGAGAAGTCTCGTAGAATGTATGTGTTCCCATATAAACCACGAGACGTTTCTTTCCGGACGAACTCTAAAATAAAGAGGAGATTGCAATGGTAAAAAAATTAATTAAGGCACATGTTCCGGTTGTCGCCACTCTGGTTTTGGCCATTTTCAACTTTATTAATGGATAGACAAAACAAGTATAAATTTATATTTATAGTTAAATTAACAGTTAATTATCATGATAGCACAGATAGCTGTGATAGGTAATGTACAAGTTTTCAGGAGCCATGGAAAAGAGTGGCCAGAACTGGCGCCTGGGCCCTTTTCTGACATTTCATTGAAGAAATTATAAAACATATGGATAAATGTCAGAATTTTAACAACGGAGATTCATATAAACAGAATAAGTATACCTGCCTATAAATATAGTCATACATTTTCAATGACTCAATACATAAAGCGTGTCATAATTCCTGGTTGACACAAAATGCTCTGAAGAGATTGACTCACCTTAAAGCGGCCAAAACTGGGGCATCTGCCCTATTTAACATCAAATCTATACACTCTAATTTCAGGTTTGTCAGTTATAATTGAAGGGATGTTTACAAAAACTACATAACTGACTACACTGGTTGACACCTGAAACGATTAACAATGTTCTTAAAAAAGTGTCAACCAATCTAAGCAGTTATGTTGTTTTTGTAAACATCCCTTCAATTTGTAAGGTCTTATAGTCTCTAAACGTAAATAATCATGTCAATTGTTGGGTTCAAAAACATCAGAAATTTCTGGCTTTTTAAACCTCATTAATATAAAACAAAGTTCATTTAATAATATAACTTTATGCTCATCAACATACGTTCTTTTAAATCTAAAGCTACATTATCCTTTGATGACGATGTAATAAACCCATTTGTTCTTGTTGCGCAATTTTGTTTTTGTGTGCGGATAAGACAATAATTTGTTTATGCAGATTACTTCCTGGGTCGCGGTTTATAAAAGGCTTGTACGTAACCTGTAATTTCTGTTTGCCTCTCTTTCTAACAAATATAGTTGCACTATATTTAGAATATTAGTAAGTACTTAAAGGATTCTTAATTGAGTGGAGTAATTTTACAGTACGAAGTATACCAGAAGCTGTCAGATTACGTCACTTTAAGAATTATTTTAAATAGTAGCACTAAAATCTGAGTAGTATTATTATAAAAAAACGTTTGTAATTAAAATCACGAACATAATTTATGATCGTTGCAACTGATATTGTTGATGCAAACGACTAAATTTTTTACTACACCTGTGACTTTTCCCAGTAATATTATCTCACCTACCAACCAAAAACAACTAATTATTACAAACTCGGTAGCCATATCGATCATACACAATAATACGTATATAGCACTCGACACCGGGTAATGGGCAAAGCCAGCGGTACTAAGTCATTACTGGGTACCACCTGGGTGTTCGCACGGCCCACACTTTTAATACACCAATATTACCTGTGGACATGAAGTGCTGTAAAGATACGGGGCTGTAATTAAAATTCCAACACTAAATCTAATTTTGATAACCATCTTTATTGCACAGTTACTGTTTTTGTGTAGGTACAATATGGTAGACGAAGAAATCAAATAAAATTGTCCAAATAAATACCATTAGTGCGAATTACTCTACATTTTACCTAACTAGATTTAGGTTTAGGTACCGTTTGTAGTTTTGTACCAATGTAACGTAAATAAAAATACTAAAGAATTTAAAAGGAAGTAATTTTTAATTGATCCACTTTCACACAATAGCAGTCCTCAACTCCTACAAAATATTATGACATGGCATTTCGAGCGCGTCAAAGATAATTATAGATTACTCCGTGAACGCACCCTTCGATTGAAAAAAGAAAAAATATGGCGCTAAAATTGTGCGGTCAATAGGATATCGATTGAGCGTCTAATGGCGTAATTATTAGTTTCCCGCCAAAATTGACGCCTTCGCTCCAAAAGGGATACTTTACCACACCTAATCCCGAAGGCTACTATTTACACATTAACTTTGACAGACTACTTAAGCGTACCGTAATTATGTTTTAAAAGCACGCATGCGTGCGAGGAAGTGTTTTCGCGGCAAAAAATTGGTGTAATTGATTTTTAATCTCGATTCCATAAATTCAATCAAACAGATGATATTTAGGATGAAGGAAATGGTTCCAACGGTTTTTTAATTTAATCTAAAGGCTAACAATTAAACTGAACTTCTCGTGTTTTCTTACGGCACAGGTTTTTTTAGTGTAAACTCGACCGAGCAAAAATAGAGTTTATTCTATACTGGAATTACGTTTTAATTGACATACTCCTACGCCTTTAATCTTGATAGGAAATTGGTAGTACCTATTTACATACCTACAGCCTTTGAATAAGTACCTATATTATGTACCTATTTATATAGGTTAACCTAGCTACTTATGGAAACGTATAGATACTTGTTTTAAAATTATTAAGCTGAGTCTGAGGCTGAGTCTAATTTACGCAACATATGTCGCAAGAGTGTGTGCGATGTGAAACTGTAGTATAACTTTCATCTGCGTTAAAGTATAACAAATGACAGCAAAAAACCGCTTCATCTCATGGTCATTTACTTCGCGACGTGATCGCAGTCTAAGTACCCTGACTGGGATTACACAGCATTATCGGGACCGTATATTGTAAAATCCAGTTATTGATGTGACTAGAAAAATGCGCAAATTAAAAAAAAGGTACAGCTTAAACGGAAGTATCCGACCGCTTCGCTTCCGGCGGCAAAACTGTTAAAGAACTGAAATGAAACATGCGCGGAAATTCTTACTTAATTCAAACTGACACTGACATGAAATCAAGCCCAAGCCCACTTCCTCGGTCTTAAATTCAGAAAACTCCGAGTGAATATCAAGAATAATATCTCTGAAGTTTAGAAATGTAGTAGTAGTGTATGTCACAAATTATTTAAATTGATAGATATCCCCTTAGTTACTAGACTTTTTTGTTTTCTATTATTATTATCAGACAAGTGAGATATGTATGTACGCATTTTGAAACGATTTTAATATCTCTTGCGATTATTTGATTACCTCTATACCTATACCAATAACTTTCCAAATTATGTAAGCCGTTAAACAAAACAGTTGACAGTATACGGGCCAGCTGAAACACAGTATCCCGTTGACAACACAATAATTCATTCATAATTACGCACCCCGTAAACTAGACTATAGACAACCACCTGCCACATTAGCGGAGAAACCTCTAGAATTAATATCGAATCAATGTATCATTATAGTCATTACTAAAGTCGCACGCCCTGCGAATTATCTCTCACCCCATCAAGGTGGAAAGTCTAATAGAAATCCGTAATAAGAATCACTAATCGTCCACGCGTTTGTGGACAGTTACGCCATCTTGCAAAAACCGATATTGGATGTGTCAAGGCATGATGGATGTGCGCGGCAAAAACGGTGAACGGCGCCGTGACGTGCGAGGGAATGCTACTGTATCGCGCATTTGCGGTTCGTGTGCGTTGGATGTTTTGAAATATTATTGAAAACCCTACATTTATGCAAAACAAAAGAAATATATATGTCAATTTTAAATTTAAGAAAAGCGCTGGTATCTTATAGAATCCGGAGGTCTCGGGTTCAAGCCCCGGCTCGCTTTTCGGTCAAGAAAAACATCATGAGGAAATCGGACCCAGTCCCAATAAGGCCTAGTTTCACCTCTGGGTTGAAAGGTCAGATGGCAGCCAATTCATAGGGGCAACCTAATAAGGTTGACAAGCGGACCACGGCTCAACAGAGCCGTAGCAAAATCCGGGAAAGATAAATTTGAAAGTTAGGGAAGGTCGAAAGGAGGAAGTAAGTTTCACTTTAAGTTAAACTAAGTAAATCAAGTTATGATTAACTTAAATTTAAGTAGGCTTCCAGAATCGTAGAATGCGACATCCATGCTACCACGTGTCTTCGTTTAATCAAAAATCTCTCACAAAATCTTCGATGGCCTGATTTTGCGTTAACGGTTCCTTTACCATGGTACCTGTTCTTCTTCCGGATCCCGAACTTTACGCGACATTCACATTGTGAATAAATACAAAAACCTATTTGTTTTATTTGTATAGGTAGTGAAGGTACTTACAAATAATGGTAAACACCTCTATATGTATAATACCATATAGTAAATAGTTCTTATAGATTGAGGACTTTTAGTTGGAATTCCAAGATTGATGGAAGGATTCAAAGTTGGAACTTACGAGAGGAAATATCAAGTTCTAGGTTATTATTTTATTTTTAGATCACCACGGATATCATACCAAGTGGAACTATTACAATTATACATATAAATACACCCTTATGTGTCGCTCATAATAAGGTTGCGCACGTTTTAGTCTGTTGACATAGATCTGTTGAAGTCTGAAATACTTTGGGTGCCTTGTAATTAAACGTAACGGAAGGATTTCGATCATTAAGTACCTATGTGCTTTTGCTCTGTTTTGTTTAGTGTGAAATTTATTTCCCATATACACGGTGTTTTTTGATTTCCTCTAATTGCTAATAGGATCAGGGAGAGGATAAGGAATTAATTCCTTAGTTCTTGCGCTCTGACGTTTCGCAAATAACCATCTGTAAGTTCCTTAGTGACCAGCAAGTTACAGACTTTGCTTTTGCTGGGCTAAATCGAAATTGGCCCTTTCGTCATCGGAGAAAAGCGTTCGGTTAACTTCTTTGTTACTTGTACTATTAGCTTATTACCTAAAATATGGTCCCGGTAAGAAATATGTATTTTTCTTATCCTTATTTTATGTCTTAAAAACCTCAAGAAAGTACCTACAGCTATCAATATCGAAGGAATTTAGTTCGGACCATTCAAGAGCTAAGGTCGGTGCCTACGAGTAATAAGTAATAAATGTAATAATGCATTTTATAACAACCTTTCTCCTTCGAAAACCTCATGAATTACGTCCTGTCTTTTCTAAAGTTAAGTTAAAGGAATTTTCTTGTTATCTTGCTTATTATTACCAGAGCAAAATTGTAATTATGTACCCACTGGTTTCCATAGCGTATTACAATAATTAGGTAATTATCATAACTACTGCTGCTAATACGAAATATTAAGCGAGCTGTTAGTTTAATAAAACAGGAACCTGCCACCCATCCTGGCGGTTTAGTTTAGGTACAACCGGGAAAGCTCGCCTAGGGATATAAACGATGTAATCGTAAACGTATAATTTAGATGCGTGGCAATAAGTAAGAAGTTTAGAGTCGGCTTACGCTTATACGACTGTATTTGAATGACACGTCCGAGCTGGGCGCAATACTCGGGTATTGTTAACAGTATGACGACTTCCTACGAAACCTAGAATCCCTGTATACATTTTGAAAGTAACCGATTAACTTTTGATCCTAAACTCGGCTCTTTCAAAACATATGGAATGCAGCGAACGTGCGAGTGCGAGGTAAAATATGTAACGTGGGCTTCAAAACTGTATAGGCAATGTCAATGTATGAATTAATTCACTTATAATGTGTCCATGCAATTTCGAATTTGGGTGTACACTTTTTATTAGGATAGTCCAGTTAGTGTAGGTATGTGATGTAGATGTTGCTCTAGGGATGTCTCTAAGGCGTATATAATTGACAAATTCAATCAACTAAGTCCTCTACTTTGTAGGGATAAAAAACCCGCAGGCGGTAATCTTTTACCATTTTTATATTTATAAGTGGAATCGTTGATTTAAAGGAGATACCCCTTGATCTAACATTTCCTTCTAGTCAATATACTGTTTATCAAGTTGTGCGTCCGCGTCCTAGCCAGAGAGATAAACTGGGCATATCTGCTATAATTTTCAATATGTTTTATGAAGCAGCTCTACGGTATTAAAGCGAGTAATAATATTGACAGTGTAATCCGGAGAACTCGTAAACGGCGTATTATCGGCAAATCCGAAAATCCGCCGATCGCCCTGCCAATCGGACGGCTTTTGTGGTGCGGCTAGTCGCGAGGTTTAGTGCGTCCAACTTGATGATATTATTACTGATACCTATTACCTATATTATTTGTTTGATTCATTTCAATTTTTTATCTTTAAAAGTATCTTTTTATATTTTTATCAATCAATCATTTATTTTTAAACATAGGTTATTGGGTAAGAGTAGTTGTATAAAGCATATAGGAACACTATGTTTCACCGATAGGCATACAATTTCGGAGATGGTCCCATAGTAAAAGTTGTTTAGTCTGGCCTACCAAATTGAAAAAACACCCTGTATATCTTGATGGCTATCAAATATAAAACAAATAAGTATGCCGTGTTAAATAAAATAGTATAAAAATTTTAAGCAGTAGTAGCACTAGTAGCAAAAGCATAAATTAAGGACTTGTATCACGAGTTTCAATATGTATAGCCAAAAAAAAACTAATTTCTTATTTGATACCTAATTAGTTTTATGAGTTATGACCAACAATTTTTATTTTTCAAAAACTATAGAATCTTGGGCTTAATACTCTGCCAGTAAACCATGGTCATTGTCAATAAATGAAGACATAAATAATTCAGCAGGGAATCTGGTAAAATGTCCAGTTATTGTCGAATGCAGAAACTCGTCAAAAATGTCCATTGTCCGGTTGTGTGGGGACAAAACCAACATTTCGAACAGTTTGAGTTTTGGAGCCATACAGAATACATAATTATGTGAAAAGTAAAAATTTTGAGTGTAATGTCAGCTATAAGTGCTATAACATTATGTGATAGGCTGAGCGGTCATAAATATCTGCCATGCTCTAGGAGCTTCACTTTATTGTGGGTGCAGTAATAAGTAGATAATGTATAGTTATGCAGACCCCAAGATTTGTATGTGTGATTATTGTTTAATGTTTAATTATAATGTGTCTGAATAACATTTTATACAATTTGGCGCCGACGTTTTTTTTAAATTCCGTACCTATCGGCAAAGTATAAATATGTCACTGTTGCAACAGACACGGCATAGTAAGTAGAGTAGCACGTAAGTATTAAATTAATTAATTAATTTATATAATTAACATTTTTAATTATTTGTTTTTATTGTATTGAATGTATTATGTTGACATTTGTTTTAATAATTAATTTTTATATGAGTTGTAATTACTTGAAATAAACAATTTGAATTCGAATTTGTATTTGAACAAAAAGGTACTTAAATATATTAAATACCCTACCTAACCGCCTCCTGAGCGTATTTAGTATCTACCTATGAACTACCATGAAAATTTAAGTTACCTATGACTATCCGAGTAAAAGAAAATCTACACATTACCCGCAATTGGTTCTAACTATTACATTAGGTGTTGTTCTAACTATTGTTTTAGTTAATAAATGTTGAGTTATTAACTCAACATTTATTAACATTTGTTGTAAAAGACTTATTTAGTTATTAACAACATAATTAACATAGATCACAATATCAATAAAATAGGTACCTAGGTAATCAATGTAATCATATTCTTATAAACATCAAGTACGGTAAATTCCAGTCAGCCCAAATCACGAAAAAAAAAAAACATTCCTCATTCCTCACATCCCTTCCACACGTGTGGTTATTAAGGCCTCCACAGATAACGCGATAGGTGACAGCGGGTGACAGGTGCTCGCCTTTCCCATGACCCGACTTGACCAATCGCGCCATTACTGTTACAAATTACCCGATCCTACCCGCGATACTGGACGGAAAACGACCTAATTATTTGAAAATGTCACGTTCGATTTGACGGGTTGTTTGAAGTTCCAATAAAGTTTTTGTAGGTAGTTTTTTAGTTGTATCTTCTGAAATAGTCAACATAGAACATGATTGACATGGTATAATTATGTAGACACCTACAATACCTAATGCATTTCAAAATCCTAATTACGGGCTCTATTTAATATAAAAATAATTTATCTATTTGATCAATAAATACATTTAATATTTGTATTCATTTTTACGTTTTTAATATTAAGTAGTAGAATTAAGTAGTAGTAGTCGAAAAGTTAGTAAATAGAGATAGAAACGAGAACTCGCCTGAATTACAAGATGTAGGTAATCATATTTTTTACTGTAATATTTTCGATTTTATCAGATCGATAAAATCTAAATTCAGTTTGTGGTGTGTAGCCCTTCAGTGTTTAACGATAACAGCATATGAAGGGTACACGGAATGAACATGTCTAGTCTAGTTCCTTTTTTCGTGAAATGAGATTTTTGTATCAAAATGTAGAGCTTGCAAGCAACAACTTCTGTAACAGCTGGAATTTTTAGCATAAATCCACTTTTTAATTCATAAAAACCATCTACTTATAGTTACGAAAATAGTGTGGTTAATTATATCGTTCCAAACTTTAAAATCGCTATAACTCAAAATGTTGTCAAAGTGACTAGACATGTTCTTTCCGTGTACCCTTCATATAGCGTGTCCACCTGTGTGTGACCCCATGTTAATTTCATGAAAACAACAATTACAACTCATGCGCTTCAGTGTTGCCATTGCTTATGTAATTAAACATTGCTAGTGTTGCTATTCAATATTTCATATCCACGTCACATTAGTTGACAGAGCTGTTAATGTCTCTTTGGCATGTCATAGAGGCCGATGCTTATCAAAAATTTTCAATAATATACGAATATTTATTGAGCTATATATGTTCACAGAATGATATATTTGCCATGCACTTAACCATAAACAAGTTTCTGGCTGGAATCATTAATCAAACCACTATAGTCAGCGAATATACAATGTTATTAAAACCTATCTAATGTTTAAATAATTGCCAAGTTTAAGTATAACTAGAAATAATAAATTAATCCTAGATTCATAAACGTCATAATTATCTATTTAATAACAAATAAGCGATAAATAAAACGAATATTATACATTTATTTCCCTTATCCTATCGAATGTCAATCTTGAAAAAAAAACAATAGTAAAAATTTCCGACCTTGTTTTTGGATTCCGAACGCAAGATCTAATAAAGATAACGTAAAAGAGCGTTCTGAAGCCGCGGTCAGGTAGAAGTTCGCCCCCGTTGTATTAACATGTTATTAGGATAAATTGTCGCGTTCCGTCCGGAAATTGGGGGCGATTCGGAACGTGTGGGGATGGTTTAATTGGCGCGGTTCCGTGTATGACTTGTTTGAATAATCGTCAACCATGTACGGAGTTGTCGTTTTATAATCGACATAGGGTAATTATAGCGGCTATTATGTTTTGTTTCATGCTAGCGTTAATATTTAAGGTATTCGGAACTTTGTACCTAAATATGTACTTAATTCGTTCATAGTTAAATTTCAAATTAAGTATTCTGCAATGCACAAGGGGCGGGGCGTTTAGGCATAGTCGAGAATTTGTGTAAACGAGTACAGTGCGTGAGCTCTCAGAAGAAGAAGAACCTTCGAGTTTTAGAAAGAGACGTCGGGTATCAATCAACAGTGACACATGAAAAAGCAGAACAGCAATATTACCTTCGTGTGTCATCGCCGATTCCCGAAGGTTCTTCTAAATGCTCACAGACTGTAATGTCTCATTTCAGCACATGTATCTGTAAGTTTTATTTTCAATCTTACCAACTCCTTCAAAGAGTATTTTTTTGTATACAACGTGCCCATGTAATAAGATACGAGTACAGTCCGTGAGTTCTAAAAAGAACCGTCGGGTTTTAGAAAGAGACGTCGGGTCGGGAACAGTGACACATGAAAAAGCAGATCAGCAATATTACCTTCTTCCCAAAGGTTCTTCTTAAAGCTCACGGACTGTACGTGTTCAACTGATCTCACATACCGAGGCAAGAATTTCTCGAGTGTGCGAAAGCCTTCTAATTGGCCATGCCGGAGCGACACGGCGGTCACACCTTTATTAACCAGTGCCAATACTTTGCTTTATGGGTTTATGGAAATAGCAAATCTTTTTATCGGTTTATTCAAAGTTCAAACTTTATTTTAGAATAATGACAAGGTGATTTTGCTAGTTTTTTCCTGCAGCATAACCGCATAAGTATTGCAGTTCAGCGAGGAAATGCTGCCAGCGTCCTCGGCACGATACCACAGGGGCCCATTTTAGAGATTGATTTTTAGTTTCTAATAGTATGTATTTTTAAGTAAATTAATTTTAGTTAGTACTTACATAGTTTATTTAAGTTTTTTTATGTACCTATTTTGTACAAATAAACCCGTCACTAATTAACTATATTACACATCGATTCAGTTCAGTAATTTAGCCGTTAGAAGGTTACATACAGATTGACTTTAATAGAAGTAGGTAGGTACTGTAAAATATGACATACATTTAATGTGACAAAAACATGTATCCAAGATTTTACGCCTTGGTATATAATAGAGTCGTGGCTGACATTTTTTTGTCACATTATATGTATCCATATTTTCAAATAGGACTGTACCTACTTATAGTTTATGTTACATTTACGATCAGACTTAAGATTAGATTAAAGTCTGTTCGTGAGTAAGTTCCTGACGCCGAGTTTTCAACTCGTTACATGCTCCCCATACCCTACAAACTTTACGCACTAAAGTTGCGTATTGGAAGGAAATAGATATTAAGAAACAAGTAAAGAACACTAATTCGTGACCATTACAGCTAATAAACGCAAAGCGCTGCAAATACGAACAAATTATAGAACTGTGAAAGCCGAGTTCAATAGTGTACCGCCCACAGATCATAAAAACCGAGAGGAGCTGTGGCGGCTCCACTAATTATGCCCATTTGACCATAAACTGTGGCCATCGATCATAAAGACCATAACTCTGACCATAAAACGGGAGATACCATACATATGTATTGGGGTTTAGGCGTGCAAATACGGTGTTTTGATAAGTGACCATAAACGTAATTTGGAGATCGACCGTGCAGTCTGCGGTGTAATGGCTTTGTTTTGATTAGGTCGATAAACTGTCGGTTTAAGGATATCTCGGGAAATTCCAATAATCACTTTAATTGTTGGGAAAAACTGATATCTTTAATTATTCGATAACGTATTTTTCCTAAATATAAGATAATTGGTAAGAGGTTTTAGCTTCGATTTAGAAGGTACTAAATCGAAGCTTTTTCCGAAACAATGGTTTTCTTGCGGTCGTAAAAGTCATGGAATCTATCAAACATAGTTTGTGTGGAATCTGAGAGTCGTAGTTTCTATAGGAATTGAAGAGTTCTATGATACTTCTATTTTCGCACAGACTAACTAAGTAGAGGCAGAATCAAGTAGGCGCCTGGTTAACTAATCTACTTAACTATAAAATAGGGGAGACATGGGTCTGTCACGATAGGCGTATAAAGTTGGGAGATATCTGACCTTTACGTCGAGCCAATGCGGTCAGTTTTAGCACTTTGTCACATTAACATAATTTTACCACGAACACGTAGTAATCTTAAATTAGCAGAAGCAGGAAATAGCTATACTTTGCTGTAGGTATAATGCATTTCAACACAAACAGTATAATACATATTTGGATTAGCCGTGGGGTGCCCGGCCTTAGAATTGTCCCCCACCATATCGTCCCGTGGTTGCAGTAGGAGTCTGCTAAGGGAATATACCGGGAGATGGGCAGCAGCATCTTCCGAAAGCTTACAAACAATAAACAAAAAAAAACTGCGCGCGCAAACCCGCCTGCCAAGCGTGGCGCGTATGGCAAACCCCCCCATTCAAAGGGGAGGCCTATGTTCAGCAGTGGACGTCTTATGGCTGAGATGATGATGATGATGATGATGATGACATATAGAAGATCAAAGCCACGCCGAGCTCCCTTACAAGAGAACTAATCCTCATATTTATTACAAACAATTACAAGTACGCTGTAACTTTCGTGTTAAGCAACAGTTAAACTTTAATTGTTCCGGGAATGGAGGTTCAATTATTATCAAGTGGCACCGGAGTATTATGGCTTCTGAACCGATCACCGATTATCTAGAAAAACCGTGATAAAGTTCGACAAAGTTATCGTGCGATCGACGGGGACTAGGACTGACATAGCCTCATACTAATAAACTACGGGTTGTGTTTGACGCTGCACGAAAACCAGCAAGAATAACTTTGTATACATTTAATATTCGTATGGATTTGTTAATTACTGTGAAGCTCAAGATTTTCGCCATTAGAACAGAGGTAACGGTAAATATTTGGAGTTAGCATGTTTTCTCACGTTGTGAAATTAGCGTCGGTCGGATTTTGTTTTAATTGCGATACACATACGGTTTTGCTATGGTTCATCAACGGATTCATTGGAAACGTTTAAATTTATTTGTAATCAATTTCGCCTATAACTTTTTATTCGTAACGGTTTAAAAAAAAGTATGACTTCTCAAAATATAATGGGAAATTGAAAATTAAGATTACAAAGTGGATCAAAGGAGCGTAAGGCTTCTTTAATATTATTATAATTCCATGTCATTTAAAAGTCGTTTAATCTACATGGACCGGGCGGCCAGCAGCGGCCATAGTATGGTCACACTAAAAAATTGCACCAAAAATAATTGAATAAGAATCACTTTAGCTACCAAATGAGGTTGGTTTTATTCTCGTACTTATTGAGGTAAAAACACTCCAAAAATGGCACCAAAAGTGTTAGAAAACGGAACGGACCAGGGACCTGTCCGACCAAATGATCTGTGACCTACTTTTCCATGAATAAGGTACCAAACTGCTCCTCGATAAGGTAAGTGATAATACTGTAGCCGCCCGGTCCAACAATACCTATTATATCACATCCCATGGTCAGTAAGTTTCTTCTGTTCTGTTATATGTTAGTCTAGGGACCTTAATAATTTATTGCTCTACAATATGATAAGTAATAACACTTATTTCATGGTCGTCCTCCCAAATGTGGGTCAATTGCTCTGTTTGAATCTTTACACCATGTGTTATGGAGTTTTACATATTTTCATTGCGATTGAATTCTAAAGTCGTGAAACAATCATTTTATCGGAAAATCGTTTGATTGGACAATTATCGAATATATCGGACCTTGAGCATAGGTCACTCGCCGAAAGGTTTCGTCCGACGTATGACATTGCAATCGATTCTGATGACTTCGGTTCGATTCGATTCGGTTAGCAATTGGATACGGATTAAGTTAATCAGTATTTTGTGCGATTAGGTGAGGGATTGTTTTGCATTTTAATTATGTTTTATTATTAAGAAAATAATGTAACATTCATATGAAAATGCATTTTATTGTGAACATCCGTAGGTAATATTAGTATTACTGGCATTGTTAAATATTTATTTTTTCTACCATATCATCATCATCACCATCATCATCTCAGCCATAAGACATCCACTGCTGAACATAGGCCTCCCCTTTGAAAGGGGGGGTTTGCCATACGCGCCACGCTTGGCAGGCGGGTTGGCGCGCGCAGTTTTTTTTTTGTTTATTGTTGTTTAGGCTTTCGGAAGATGCTGCTGCCCATCTCCCGGTATATTCCCTTAGCAGACTCCTACTGCAACCACGGGACGATATGGTGGGGGACAATTCTAAGGCCGGGCACCCCACGGCACATTTTTCTACCATATCCCTATACGAAATTACAGATCGTCACTCGTCGATTACAAGTTTTATTAGAGAAGAGGTTTTATTTTTCCTTTTCAATTATATGTATTTCTTCATTATTTTCTACCTCCTATATAGTGCCAATTTCTAACCCCTTTAAATGTCGTACACGTAGAGGCACACATTGTTAAAACACATTTTATGAGTAAAAAAAGGACAAACGAATTACTTCAGCTATTTCATCAATAACCAAAATTTGGGTAAGGAGTTAATAAAGTTTAGTTTGGTTTTTAATACGAGAGTTTTATACTTAATAAAGTTTATTTGATTATAACTCAAAGTTACGTATCAATAACGAAACATTTTGGTTAGTAAAGAAGTTAGGTTGCTGGTAACAAGTTTTTCAGTGTATCTAAAGGGTTATCAATTGATAAGTCCCTGGGTTATGTAAAAATATGAATCATACATCCTAATACAGAGCTGCAACAGTGCATCCTCCAAGAATGTGAACTTTAAAAAAAACCGATGATATCATGTCATTGGCTCATCTCATTCGACACGACCGCAATCGGACGGCATTCGGTCCAGCAATCGACACTCTTGATTAGGTCAATTAAGCATTTCCATAAAAATAACAGCGCCAATAAAAGTATTCGGTGATTTGGTAGTATTTTGTTGTAATCAATTTTTGACGTCGGCGTCGTTTGAGCCGGAATGGTAGTTTTATATGCGTACCGAATTCAGCGAGGCCGCGATGAATACGCTTACCGGGGACGCTTCTGGGTTCCCGAGGACTAAACTGTGGCTTGTTTTTAACCGACTTCAAAAAAGGAGGAGGTTCTCAATTCGACTGATTTTTTTTTATCTTTTTTTTTTGTATGTATGTTACTCCATATTTCCGTGAATCGTGAACCGATTTTTAATTTTTTTTATAATCGAACAGGTATAACCCCTAGATGGTCCCATTGTCACCAAGTCGGGATCTGATGATGGGATCCTGGAGAAATCGAGGGAACTCTTCAACTATTATAGGCACACCTATAGTGATTTCACTATTTTTTACTGCAACTCGGCCACTTCCTCTTGGAATAGCGGATCCTAAGTGAAGTCGGTTCTTTTTTTGTTTAAAATTATATAACAAAAGGCTTCTATACAATTAGAGTTTTTCCGGGAAGAGAAGTGTCGAGGTTTATATAGGAGCTCAAACATTCTAGGCACTTCTATTTCTGGATAGATTTTAGTTTATGTTCACTCAGTAATAATGAATAACATAAATCAACCAGAAAAAGTAAGAAAAACTTTTTACGCAATAAAATATTAAGTAGATGGCCTAAAGTTTTGATAAAAAAGTTTTATTATTGCTAATTAAAATTATTATCCTTGTGCAATCTAAACATCGGTTTTTGACACCTGTCATCTCAGTACATTTTATAACCTAAAATCGATTTTAGGCTATAAAATGTACTGAGATGACAGGTGTCAAAAACCGCTTCTTAGATTGCACAAGGTATAATACATGCAAGTATACATTATAATAAAACCTTGCATATAAATTACTTTAGATAATATGTGAAAACTTCTAGAGTATACAATCAAAGATATACAATTGTAAAATTCTCTAAATACAATGTTCATGTGTAAAACATTTACTCCTTTTCTTTGTGAAATATAAAAAAAGCTGTGCAACACCCAGCCCCTTTCATGCGCTCTGAGACGCCACTTAAAACTTTGAAAAATAAAAAGCCACGGAACCGTAGCACCACGACCGCCACGTTTCCCACCGTGTCGAAAGGCCGTCTCAGAAGCCCAAAGCCGGGTCATTTTATAGTTTATAATTACACCAGTTATATACCCATGCTGATTCGAGGGGCCGCCGGTTGCATTGTTGATTTAGATGCTCTCTGTTGTGTGGATTGGCGTTGCGTGAGCTAGATCCATTGAATCCAGGTGTTGGACGAGATAATTTGTTGAAAACGTTTTGGAGTTTGGAGTTGAATTTTTAATCTCCGATTGGTTTTGGTGCGCGGAATAAATTCTGCGCAAAACGTCCTAACCACTTGAGAAAAAAAAACATTGTTTTTCGGTCTTAGCTTAGCGCTAACCTAGACGCGATTGACTTCAAAAGTTTGATTATTTTAGTACCTAACTATCTAAGGAACCTTTCAGGAATTTTATCACTATTAGTAATAAATTATATTTCGTTCAAAACTAAAGAAAAAAAACCGAAATATAAAATAACCGTAGGGGTTGTAGGTAGAGTTTAATAAAAAGACGGATATCTAAGTAATTATTATAAATTTATTATATACTTAAATAATATTTTACTTTGAAAACTACCTATCTAAAGGATTATTATTATTAAAATACAAGTTTCTGATCCAGAATACCCTTCTAGAATCTTTCATCTGACACATTCAGTAATTATTTTACAATCTGACTGTAATCGTGTCTAGAACGACCAGGAAGTAAACTGCAATGACCTAAAGTGGAGGATTGCGTTCTATTAATTATCCTATGATCACACCGATATAACGTCACATTTATATGTCAAATCAATTTATACGTAAACATATGACATCACCCTCAGTAATGATCTATTCAGATCTTTTGCAGTTTGTTGTCATTAGTTGTCGCAGGGTTGGACGTCGCCATGGTGACTCACCTTGGTCTTGCTACCACCGATGGAGCCGGGTCTGATACTGCCCGTCTCGTAGAACCGCGTCAGGATCTTGGACACGCAACCGTGTGACACCAGCAGCTGTCTGCTGATGTCGCAGGGTCGGACGCCCATGATGGCGAGCTCCACGATGCGCTTGCGGACCACGTCTGGCAGCGGCCGCCCGTTCACGAACACGCCGCCTAGCTGGTTTACGCCCGCTTGCCCTGTAAATAGAAAGGCAATGTGAATAACTTTATTGGAATTAATAGGACAATATAAACTGAAATAGATGTCATATACTTCAGAAAAAGTGACCAAGTCGAATCTGGCCTCGGACACCGGAGGACTTGTTCATATTTTGTGAGGTATATGACAAATCAAAAAATATGCAACAAAATAATTTGATTAGCTTTAAGATTGATGACAATATAAATTATTATACAGTGTGTGGTCTGATATATTTGATGGCAACTGTACAAGAAAAAGACCAGTATTTAGATTAGATTTATCATGGATTTATCCAGTGTCATTCACTCATTTTAGACACAAAAAATCACTGTTATTATTATTTCTGCAACTTTAGCAATCCTAGGTTACTCGTATAAAGAAAAGGACTAGAGAAAGAATTGAAAGTTCCTTAGATAAATTTTAGAGACTTATTTTGCCATACTAGTAAATTAACGTCAAAATCTTAGTAATTATAAGTATCACTAAACGTTGGAATATACAGTATGTTTCTGTAATAGGAGCAATAAATTAAAACGTAGATTCTACTCCTCAAACCAGGAAACGTTTGTTCAGCGACTTTTGGTTTGATTTTTAGGACACTTTAAAGTTTTTTCGAACACGCAATTTATTCCGAAATTGACTATGTCTGTAGGGTGACAAGCAATGTCAATTAGACGGATTTTAACGTTCATTGAAAATACTATTTAGTTTGTATGAAAAAGAGACAATCTACAAAATACATATTTTTTAAAGTTGTTGAACAAAAGTTTTGTAGTTAGAGGAGTAGAATCTATGTTTTAATTTATTGCTCCTATTACAGAAACACACTGTATGCATCAAAATAAACTCAAGTAAGTTAAAAATTAAACAGTAAAACTATTTAACTTTTTTAATAACTTATCTTATTTTAATTTATTACAGGAAATACAACGCTAATATCAATGTTATAGTCGCTCTTCTATACATGCTACCTAAATATCTTATAAATTACTATACAATAAATAACCTTCATTAACTCGAGTACTATTTGACCATTCAAAATTCGAATACAGTCGAGTTTCGCACTAACGGCTCAACGTACAGTCAACGCTTAAAATATGTATACACTCTTGAACCTTATTACAATGGAGTAAGGTGCAAATGTGCACACGTATTTATGGCGTTGACTGTACACCTGTCTTCAGACTAATATTTATTTGATTGCCAAATCCACATCCCTGTCGGAACCCCCAATTATGGCATAAAGTATTTTTTGTAGATCTTAAGATACGGCGCTTTAGGCCCAGTAGTCCTGATAAGTATGAGTAATGTAATGACTGAGTTTTTGTCAGTTGATAACAATTTGGTGTGGGGCGGTGTTTTGAGTCGCTGAATGAATTTATAGTAAAAGCATAAAAAAAGTTGGTTAATTCTAATTTACTTACTACTTCCGAAGCAAAACATAATATTATCCTGAAAACTTTTATTTATGAATTGAATTAATTTTATTGTTCAAACATAAGTAATTATAAGAATTAAAAGCTAACAATTATAAAATAAACTTAAGAATGAACCATAAGTAAAAAATTTGCCCCGAATCGCCGTCTATTGGCAGCATTGCCCCGTTGAATTGCAATGCTGATCCGTTGTGCTAGATATGACCCAGCCTTCTGGTCACGCGTCAATTCAACTAGCCTACGGCTACCTTCTCTGAACACCCTGTGGGCGCTTTCTCCCCAGGGTCCCAGGGTCTCAACCCCAAACGGCTCAAATATCCAACCACTGTTTATGGTTGCATATTTGCGCCGCTTGAGGAGCTCAGCGGAATTGGCTGCCGAGCCAGCCTTTACCGCGGTGCCATGAAGATGGGACAGCGCCAGGGTATCGGAACACGTCGCGTCCCAAACCAGCGGCCGTCCCATTCTCCATGCCACGAGAGTCATGCCGTCGGGCCTCTTACCTTCATTGCGGACGAGGCCGGTCGGTTCCAAAATGGCCGGCGCTCCCGCGCTGGCTAAGGCCCGACGGATGATATCATTCAGGGTGGCATGGCGAGGAGCACGCGCTGCACTTCTGCCGCAGGATAATCCATGATGACCTAATTGGTCTACTGAGTCACCACAGCGATAGCGATGTGGGGCAACACAGGTCACTTCCAGGCGGAGAGCGACAGAAAGGCGGAATGTAGAGTTGTCCAAAAGTGTTCCTATTGATATGGAAGGCAGGTCTTGGAGCCACTGCACGGATTCCCATTCTTACTTACTACTTATTTTTAAATTCATGATAACACCTAAAAGCTTTAAAGACGCCGTAAGTTGTTATGCAGACAGAGCGCTAAATAATAAATAAAATATTATCTTTATTTCGAAGAACAGACTTCATAGTTGTTAGTAATAAGTGAAACAAAGCTAAACTTAATTCGCTGTAACTTAACTTTCGGCTACAGTCTAGATACAATTTTTCTATAAGTATCTGTATCCCACCAATGGTTTTTTGGTATCCCTATTCCATGCCTCAACATTAAACAATACGTACACGAACATCTTTAAAGTACCAGTGTGGACGACTCTTAATAAGATTTTAATACGTTTAATTAACGATTTCACGACACTATTTAATCGACCGCCCTAAAGGAACCAATAAATCGCCGGCGACTACCAATCTCGTTCTAGGAACCTCATTTATCGGTACGCATGCTTTAACGGCTACCGTAAACGCTACCCATTATTAAGCAATAAAGCAATCGCTAAATGCCACGCGATTTATCACCTTACTGCAATAAAATTAGCGTCCTAATTTACCCGTACAAGTTCGTGTTTTACGACGTTTTGTTGGAGGTGTGGCCGCTCCCACTTCGGCATTTCACGGCTATTGTCGCTGCTGCCGACGACTTCTTGAGATGCAAATTACTTTCCTTGCTTTACGATTCCTCTTTCAAAGAGTCTGCAGTAATGATCGCGCTGTGGTTTGTAAAAGAGACGTTAAGGTTAAAAGTGGAAGGGTCAGTTTTGGCCGCGGGTGGTTGAAATGTTATTAAAAGACTGTCTCTGGCTGATGCCGTGCAGATGGGCGACGGATAGCCTTCGCTGGGGTTCAGCATTGACATCGTTTCTAGGAATCAATTCTTTATCCATTCTCTACTTATCTAGATTAACTTTTTAGCGCATGGGGCTTTAGGCTTCCTAAGTACAGTTTTTGCTGAATTGAAAGGTAAGATCATTGGAGATCGTTTAGATCTTAACAAGGATTCATTTAATCGTATGTGAATTCATAGTAATGAGCTGACTCTTCAAAGCTCCCTACAGTTCTGATGAATACGGGTCCGTTCTAAAGAATTTTGAATGAGACATTTCTATTACACCGGGATGCAAAAGTTCATTGGGTTTTATTTCTACCATGTCGGTGCCAAGAAAGCGTCCAAATCGCCTGCAAAAAATAAAAGATTTTATTTTTGGGCAAATACCCGTAGATTTTATACTTATTACAAGTATATATAATCAAGCGTAATGGAAACTAGTCACTTTGTATGTAAAGTTTAATACAAGGTCACCCGGCCGTTTCCATGGTACTTGAGTGCATTAAAATGGCACCGACTCTATTAAATTCTTACTTTGTGAAAGTTCGAACCGATAATTAGGTACGTGCGTTCCATTACACGCTCAGTAATATTGTTTTTTTTTATTTAATTAAAATGATCATCACATCACTGAGCTTTCTCAGATATCTAAGTTGAAATTGTAATGGCGGCGAGGTGAAAAAGGCAAAATGGCGTGCGATAAAATCTCATTTAGTAAGTGGTCGTAAACGGTAAAGTGAGCTGACACCGGACTGACTTGCACTGTGCAAGTTGCACATGAACTGTGTCTATATCTCTTGAACAGTTGGTCAGTTACCTAAATATTTTAAGATTTTAAGTACTAACTTTCTACGGTAGTCTTATACTATCTAGTTAATCTTAAACGCCGTGATATACCTATTGATGATGCAGCTCCCTTGCCCAGATTTTAAAACCATTCAAAACATTCCTCCTCCAGTTATTTTCGGGATGTGACACATACTCCTCCGGTTTTTTTGGGATGTGATATCAGATTTGTAAACATTTGGCGCTAGCTACGACAACTAAAACACATTAAGGGACTCCCTGGCGCCAATGACCTAATATCGAAAAGAGTGTTTTAAGACCATGTTTAAAAAATCATAAAAAAATAAGTGCTCATTTATTTCAAAATCCGGCTATACAAAATGGAGATAAAAAATTTAAAAACCGATAGCCTTTTGCTTTATAATTTTATCTGTAGTGCAAATGTAGGAATATCGACTCAAAACTGGTAAAATACGATAAAAAACGTGCGGAGCCCCTTAATGTGCGTTGGCCCTAACTTTATACTCCGGTAGCTAATTTCGCGTGCGCGTATCGAACAATTCGACACGATCGTATACGCATCCTCCCCCCTCATCCCCCTCATGGCGCCCTGTACCAGACGATTTGATGGCTTTGGATATCAACGATATTTGTTACGGCAGTAGTAGCGGGAAGTGGGTGAGGTGTTCAGAACCTTTGCGTTATTCTCTTAAGAATAAGACGTGCTAAGATCATTTTGAAAGCTGGGCACAGCTTAGCTGCTGATGCTGACTGAATTGTTGATTATAGCAAAATCTCATCAAAAGAACTTTTAAATTTTGTGTCAATCGACTTTAAAAAAAAACGGCTAGGTAAATCAAGAAGAAAAAACCGGCCAAGTGCGAGTCGGACTCGCGCACCGAGGGTTCCGTAAAAACCTAAAACAATTGCTATTTCTTATGATTGCGTGGACATGAAAGTTTCGTTTTGCTACAGCAGAAAGATATTATAGAGCTGAGTATATGATATGATTCTGACAATTTTCTTTTACGGCTCTGAGTCGTGGACTATTAAGGCAGACCTTAAAAGCCGTATTGACGCGTTTGAGATGTGGTGTTGGCGACGGCTTTTGCGGATACCTTGGACTGCGATGCGCACTAATCAGTCCATACTAGAGGAATTACGCATAAAACGCCGGCTGTCGACGACGTGCCACGACCGCATACTCACATACTTCGGACACCTCTCACGACGTTCCTCGGATAGCTTGGAGAGAATAATCATGACGGGAAAAGTTGAAGGCACAAGACTTAGAGGCCCTCCCCTCGCAAGATGGAGTGCCCAAATCACTGCACCCATGCAATTAAAACTGCAAGAAGCCATGCGCTTAGCGAGGGATAGAAGCCTATGGAGGAACCTGATCTTCAACAGAAGGACATGATGTCACGATCCTCCGCTCTGAGGGAACGACTAATGATGATGATGATATGATATGAATTTCAATTTAATACCTCTACGCGTTTACGAGGAAACAGGTAGTAAGTTTAAAATTTAAAAAAATATTTTAAGTACTATTTTACTAAAAATGTCTACTTTTCGTAATTTTTCCTTTGTCTTTGCTATATGAAGTTTCTTCGTGCCAAGTTTCAAGTTTCTGAGTTTACGGGAAGTACCCTTTAGGTTTTGAGTTTCTTGCGAGTACTCATCTCCAAAATATGCAACTTAAATTGCTATTTCTTTTGATTGCGTTGACATGAAAGTTTGTTTTTGCCACAGCTGAAAGGTATAATAGACCTGAGTATTTGATATGAATTTCAATTTAATACCTTTACGCGTTTACGAGGAAGAAGGTAGTAAGTTTAAATTTAAAAAAAATATTTTTTGTATGATTCTACTAAAAATGTCTACTTTTTATAATTTTTTCTTTGTCTGTGCTATATGACGTTGCTTCGTGCCAAGTTTAAAGATTCTGAGCTTGCGGGAAGTACCCTTTAGGTTTTGAGTTTCTCGCGAGTACTCAGTTTCAAAATATGCAACTTAAATTGCTATTCCTTTTGATTGCGTTTACATAAAAATTTGGTTTTGCTACATCTGAAAGGTACTATAGCCCTGAGTATTTGACATGAATTTCAATTTAATAACTTCACGCGTTTACGAGAAAAATGGTAGTAAGTTTAAAATTAAAAATATATTTTTTTGTATGATTTTACTAAAAATGTCTACTTTTTATAATTTTTCCTTTGTCTATGCTATATGACGTTGCTTCGTGCCAAATTTCAAGTTTCTGAGTTCATGGGAAGTACCCCGTAGGTTTTGCGAGTGCCGAAAACTCTAAAATTTGCAGCATAAACGACTGTATCTTTTGATTGCGTTGGCTTTTAAGTTTGATTTTTTCACAGCTTCAAGGGACAATAAACCTTAGTATTTGGTATAAATTTCAGCTTGATACCTCCACGCGTTCCTGAGAAAAATGGTCTTGACAGACAGACAGACAGACAGACAGACAGACAGACAGACAGACAGACAGACAGACAGACGGACAACAAAGTGATCCTATAAGGGTTCCGTTTTTTTCCTTTTGAGGTACGGAACCCTAAAAAGGGACACTAACTGACGTTATTTTCGAGCGCAAAGATGTTTTTGGCGACATCTCATTTTTAGATCTCTTATTCAAAATTTAGAGGGGAAACACATTTTTTAAGACTTCCAGGGTGGTTATTTATGTAAGTTTTATTTTATAAAACAATCAACTTCATAGTTTTTTTAACCTTTAGTTAGAAGGTACCTTTATGTAGGTGAAATATACACTGAAATATTTTTTATACATATTAACATTAAGGTTATTAATATTAATTTCAATTTCAATTTCGTTTATTACACTCATACAAGCTAACAGTAGAAAACCAAATCGCTTACACGGTAAATATAAGACAAAAATAATTAAGGTTGACTGGTAGAGAATGCCTTATGGCATTAAGTCTGCCTTTTGTACGTTAAGTTTTCTTATGTGCAATAAAGATTAAATAAATAAACTACAAGGTTTACTTTTAAGCAGCTTTTAAATTTCAAAGGCTCATCACATTTCCCAAACTCCATCCATAGTTTGTAATTTACTTATTACTTTGTATAGGACGGCAACGTAAATTGGCAATACAATTTAGTTGGATGATTCGGTTAATATGTAGGTACCTAACTAGCCCGTAAAATCAGTGTTTCAAATGAACATCCAAATTTATGAAACGTAAAGTATCAAACGCACATTGTTGCAAGATACTATTCCTCATAAGCATTACACAAAGTATAAAGAGAGGCAGGTAAATACTTGCGACTGGCAATCCACAATATCATACAAAGCAACGGTAGATGGCACCACTTAAAAGTTTTTTGAGCTTTGACGTCTGAGCGCATCATCGCTATACATCGAGAGATCTATGTATTGCGATGGATTACGATGCATCTAATCTAATTCATCTACATGGCGTTGCAATAATGCTGATAATCCGTTTAAGGACATAATTGGTATTTGGTATCGTATCTACACTTTGACTATTCAACCAACTGGTTTAAAGCTCTAAGTATCTACACAAGGGTTGGCCGGTTAGGGCGATAGGCTCCATCGTTGACTATGTTTAGGTATACAAAATTGCATCCAAAAATATTTCACTTTCTGCTGAACTGACGGCGATAGTGTTAAACAAAATATCAAAGCAACATAAAAAAATTAACATACCACTCTAATATGATGCTGGAGAGTAGTGAGGCTGACAGTCTTTTCAAAATACTGGTGAATACTATCACACAAAATATATAGGTAATTTTATGATATAAGTTTCGAGAAGCCTTAAAAGGAATTGCACGCATCTTAAGCTCGCTTACAGCTAATATGCCCCCTGGTTTACAATCGGCTGGCAGTAAACTGCTTTTTTTTTGTAGCGGCCGCATATCGGTCGTATATCGCGTATTTTACAGCTTGTGACTGATTTTACAGCGCACGAGATGACGATGCGTTCTGCGATCAATAAGGCGCAAACCACACTTGAGCCAATCAAATCTGCCGGACGACGGTAAAATTTAGCTTCCGGCAAAATTTCATTCATGGGTTCCATATAGAAATTGAGCCACGAAGCCACGATAGACCAATTTCCGACTTCTGGTTGATTTTTGTCTATAATAACTGACAAGTGTGTGTTGCGCCTTTAACCCTTATTTTGCACAAAAAGTCCGTAGTGACTTTTAAAGACTGACCCTCTTCCGTTCAATAGTTTTTTTATTCTAGTTTGAAAAAGCCAAGATCATGTCAAGCCATGCTTACTCGTAATGTAGGGTTCTGTTTTAATTAAGTCATTAAAGGTAAAGACAGCAGCTCCACTTCGCGGAGATGAAGATGTTGCGATTGATGTGTGTTATGTTACGCGATTATCCGTGGCAGCCTCAAGAATTCGTGACGCAGCGGATAAGCTGCAGGAAAGTCATCTCCGATGGTATGGCCATATCAAGCGCAGACCATCAGACATAGGAAATATGCCTCTACATCATGACAGACCTTGGACACACCCCAGATCCTGCGGCAGGTCTAAGAAGCGCTGGCTGGACATCGTGAAACAATCTCACACAATAAGATAAACGTGTAAAGATATTAATAGATCGGTATAGCAATGAAAAAATAATTTAACCATTTGGCTTTTTTTTTCTTTTGTACTCCCATCAGCACATAACATAAATTTCTCATATCGAAGGTGTTGCTTACGATATATCTTGTAAAAATAGTTATATCATTGTATTTTTTTTAATTAAAGAAATTAGCTTCTGTATGCAATAAAAAAGAGCTTATCGATATGATGTTTTAAAAAAGTCTTATTTAAAATTGATAAGCGTTAAATGGGATGACTTTAAGTATGATATTACACCTGCTTATAAACTAGTATAACTACAGGAGGCCGTTTTACAAAGATTTGTAAGATAGCATAGTACAAGAGTAAAAATAAACAATAAATAATTTTAAACAAAAAAGAACAGACTTCATTTGGGATCCGCTTTTCCAAGAGGAAATGCCCGAGTTGCTGCAAAAAATATTGATAGGTGTGCCTATAATAGTTGAAGATTTCCCTCGATATCTCCAGGATTCCATCATCAGATCCGGACCTAGTGGCAATGGGACCAACAGTGAAGTATACTTTTTCAAACAAAAAAAGGATTTTCCAAACCGGACCGGAACGGATATAAGTTTAACTATCGAACGAGCCTTTCAACCCAAGGAAAATCTTGTGATGCGAAGATTTCCCTCTACCAAAAAATGCCCAACGCGGCTAAAGAAGTTTTCACTTCAAAAAAACAAGTAATTATTTCAAAAAGCCAAAATACAGATAAAACCAGTACAGTTTTAACCCTGGGAGGTGCAACTCAGTGTAAATCTGACAAAAAAATTGAGTTTGATACGACATATCCGATACGTTTACATAAGTGCAAAAGAGGACTTGTCATGCGTTAAGAAGGGACCGCATGATTCGTGACGTTACAGAGGTCTCTCTGTATAGTACTATTATTTACTCTGTAATCCTAATAAATATTATTCCGTAACGAAACTCTTTCCGTTCACTGATATGACCACATGACGAATTAATGACATTTATTATAAAATACGTTCCAACGTCAATGTCAAGGAAACAAGCACGAAACATGATTTTTGCAATATAATATATCAAAGCATTTAAAATTAATAACAAATTCGTTTTGTAATTACTATTTACGATCGGTTCATTAGTCATAAATAATTAAATAATGGACCGGTGTCGGTGCGCGGAATACGCGGAGGCAGTGAACAAAATAAAGTTATACACTGTGGGCACGCTTAGACCTGATATACGGGATAATTTTGATCGTAAGTTCATCATATCACTGTATTATTGCTAGTCTGCCATTGCTGAGCTTAGGTTTTATCTCACAAGAGGGTTTAGGAAGTTTAGTTTGAGATATCCGATACCTATTTAATTAATTGTTGTAGTGGAAAGAGCGTCATGCGCTAAAAGGTGGCGACATGATTCGCTGTAGCACAGTGAGAACGCGAAATATTTCTAATGATCCTGTATGGGGTAGACAAACAAACTAATAAAGTTATGAAATTATTATAGCATCATACCTTTAGGTATAGTGTTTAACACATACTACCGTCCGTCCGCCTCCCCCTGCCTGGCGCCCCCATTTTACCACGAAAGTAGTAGTCTATAATTTTTTAATTTATTTTTGGTGTACAAATGCATCATAATATCACATACATTATTTAATCTGTAGTTTAGGCATAAGTCGCAGCAACCTGATGTAGTGGACTACAAGATGGAGCTTATAACTATAAGACAGCTCACAGGGCTATGAAACATAGACGCTCCCGTAATAATTTATTATGGAACGTATGGAAGTGCAACCGCCTATTTCAGTTGCGTGTCCTCACGCTTGCTAGCCCAATGAGAATTGGAATTTAATACTCCTTCGCATTCCTTTGAAGATGTTTTGTCAAGAAGCAGTTTATACTGAGCTACTAGCCGTGGTGTGCCCGGCCCTTAGAATTGTCCCCCACCATATCGTCCCGTGGTTGCAGTAGGAGTCTGCTAAGGGAATATACCGGGAGATGGGCAGCAGCATCTTCCGAAAGCCTAAACAACAATAAACAAAAAAAAAACTACGCGCGCCAACCCGCCTGCCAAGCGTGGCGCGTATGGCAAACCCCCCTTTAAAGGGGAGGCCTATGTTCAGCAGTGGACGTCTCATGGCTGAGATGATGATGATGACGAGTTTATACTGAATTTTGACAATAGTCTAGTGATAGTTGGTAGCAAGGTGTAAGTTCCGAAAAATATCCTGGGAACAAATCGGGATCAGAACCACGAACCGCTACGTGTCAGGCCCCACTGTCAAACACACTGCCAGTGCTTTTCTCATTACCTACATTTTAAGAAAACCGGGGCGATTTTAGCTTTCCTTTTCTTTAAAAGCCCGCCGAACGAATGACCGACTAATTTTATACTATACTATTATAACGTATACCTAAACAAAATAATTTCGTCCACAGCCAGCAAATTCGTGGTCCGTTGGCGCCGGCAGACGCCGAGCTATTTCGACTTGAAGTTCTCCAAGCCGGTGGCGGACTCCGTGCACTTCGGAGAGAAGGACCCGCTGTCGCACCAGGACCGCAGGATCAAGCACATGTGGTGCCCCTACATGTCACCCGTCAGGAAGTGACCAGATCAGAGAAACACCGCAGACAGCTATCCAACGGGCAGCGATAAAGCGGGTAGCGATAGCTATAGTGCCAACATATATTTCGGTTTTGTTTTGATTAGAAATATCGTGCGATTTATAACTCGCCATTTTGCCCCTCATTTACATTAAATTAAGCGGACCGATAATAATAATGAAAACAACTCTCATTATACTCTACAAGTTCATTCATTATTACAAAGCTTGAAATTCCTATTATTCCATATTGATTACATGGCATCAAATCTCAATCCTAATTTGTATCAGAACTAGTTTTGTTTTCAATTAATTTGTTATAAAGAATAAAGACTAATAAAGTTTTACGACTGGGAATCGTAACAGTTGTAAACGGCGGCTAGGAGATGATGCTGATCTCTTTGACAGAGCGATTATGGATTAGAAATTAATAATAGTATATTTATTTTTAAGTTTATTTTGTTAGTTTTTAAGCGCGGTGTGTAATTCGTCCTCTTGTTGAGCGCACGACGCACCCAATGTATAGTTGCCTACATGTGGTCTATTATTGACTGTAGGTACATACTCGTTAAATGTAATATACCAAGTAACCCATGCATGACTATACTAACAGCAACACTTAACCAAGGGTATACCTCATCTCATTGTTATTAGGCTCACAAATGGTCGGTTCTGTATTGTCGACTGTACCGACATCTAACCTTTCAAAACGAGTAGTGAGAACCGAGAGATGATGCGCGTCGGGCACGTCGCGCCGACTTTGATGGCATTAGACGCATGATTCGCTTTAGCGATACACCCGATATGTTCCGGAACACTTGGCTTGAAACGTTGCTTCTTCAACCATCAATGTGACCATGACAACCCGAGTTTCGATAGTAGGCTCGAGAGTCAAGATTTTTTTTTCATTTGAAAGTATTGGTACCTACACCTAATTAACTTGGTCCCATTCTCATGTCAGCATCTGATGACAGGATCCTAGAGAAATCTAGAGAGCTGTTCATGTAACATAGTTTCACCATTAGGGTCTCGTGCATTCGTTGAGCAATATTTCGCCCAACTCTGTTAAGCCGACTGCTTGTTTGACTCAGTAATAAACAAATAATCATACTTAAATTTATTATTAGATATTATTAGATTAAATAGTAGGATATAAATAAATATTTTCTAACATGGTAAACGCTAAAGTTTCTTCATCTGATAAGAATCATAGATTGGGGACAGCATCAGAACATGTTATGTAGGATATTTGGCACTTGACTGGACTCACCGAAGTGATTTTGACGGCTGCGATTAGATCTTTGACGCCTTTTATGATAGATTTTATTTTGCATATTTGATTAATTTAATGATAGACATAATTTGTATTGAATAATGTAAATAAGCAAGAACTTATTAGTAGGTTTTCGTCAGGGCTGGGTCAGGGAAAGGAGTCTGAGATCTGTCTCATAAAAAGTAAGACTATTGGAGCACTCGGAAGTGCATTTTTCTCATGGATGTCGATGTCGACACTTTAAGTCTAGTCGGCAGTAACCCAGCCTACCATACGAAGCAGGAGGTCCCGGGTTAGAATCCTGGTAAGGGCACTTATTTGCGTGTTTATCACTGTATTAGTATGGATCTTTTTATGTATAATTTAAATATTTATCTATATCTATCTATTATAAGTATATATCGTCGTCTAGTACCTACAACGCAAGCCTTTTGTAGCTTACTGTTTACTGTGGGAGTAGGGATTTGTGTAGGAACATAATAAAATATTGAAAAAAAAGTATGCACATCAGTACTAAACCATGCTCTTAGCGTATAACCTATTCCAAACGTAGTTTGCGATGCACTCAGTCTCCGCCTTACAGGTATATTACTATTTAGAAAGGAGTAAGGATTTTTATTTTATATGTATTTAAGGATTAGTCGATTGACCTCAGCAGCACTTCTTCTCCTCTTGTAGTATAAGCTAGTGTAGTTAATAAACAAGATGTGTAGAGTATATTTCCCACGGGTATTTCCTGGATGTATTCTGAGTCATTGGGCGCCGTTCTTTTCCCGAATTTTCCATTTTGTATCTTTTTAATTGCTTTACAAATTTACACCTCATCTTTTCAAAAATAAGATTCACGATCACATCAAACACCAAAAACAAGTCAACACGTACTAAAGCCACTAAACGCCGAGTTTCTGACTTTAAAACGTCATTAAAGCTAGATAAAATATTTTATTAGGAAATAATTAGATGGCATCTTAATACCTGCAGGCGGAATCTAGCCGAGAATGTTATTATGTGATGTATTTAGTGATTGTTGAGACACACACGAAGCTTCCGGACACACTGACACGACGCCTCATGCTCCTTAATTTAAGAAAGACCTATCTATATTATAAAACCCTGACAGTTCATGTTTTTTAGAGTGTGTTAATGGTGGCAACTGACTTCGGATTTCATTCAGTTTCTAAATCTTTGGATAATTAATTGGTAGAAACTTTTAAATGGATTCTGCGTAATACGGTGGTAGGTTAAGTCAGCTATATAGCTCACTCAGGGATACGAGGACGTACAACTATGGATACAATGTATAAGCTATAAGGTGTTCAAAATTATCTGGACATGACGTTGAATTTAATGAAAACCTGAATAAAATTTTAGTCAATTTGTATTTCCATATTTTAACGTAGAAGTTACAAGAGATATTTTTTGTTTAAGCTGAACTTTTAGCCTAGATTTTAGCTAATTATAAAATTGTATACATTTATTTATCTTTAAAATACCTTTTTAATTACTGACTGAAATTACCATACAAATAAATGTATAAATATTGTATTACGTTATACCCCCAATATACTTAGGGCTCTTGCTCGAGATCATAACACTTTTCATTTCCCTTATCTCGAACACGCTAACTCTGCATATGCAACTATTTGCAAAGTTTGTGTACAGTTTGCGATAGCGGTCTGACTATAATTAAAATAGATTGTTGATACTCATATAAATACTAGAAACGGTCTTGATACTTATGATAGCCGCTCTATCTAGACTCTATAAAATAATTGAAAAACGCGAAAGCCTTGAAGTGTCAAAAACCAAAGGTCCGCAGCAAAACCTATTAAAGAGCGTGTCGCCGCCGCAAGTATGTATAATGTATTAGTAAGCGCGGGTGGCCGCTCGATACGGATCCGATATTATCTCGATATGAGATTTCTCGATCCCCTTAATTACTGTTAATGGGGCCTCGAGAACAGCGCGAAGCTTCTTTGAAACGGTTATGATTTCAATGCGTGAGGTAAACTTAATCAAGCTTTACAATCACTTGTCTACACAATAAGCGATTAAAATTCTACCTTGCGCTGTTGTTTTTAAAGTTTATACTTGGATAAGATGTAAGGAGATGAGAGCTTTGGGAAATTAACAGAAAAATACGGCAAACATATCTAAACGGCCAAATTATGTCGCTACCGTCGCGCGCCGACATAAAAGTTGATACTCGTACGCGACCACCTTGTTTGGAGTTCTCGTTGCACGGGAAGCGAGACAATTTCTTGACCTTGACATTAGTGAAAAACTGTCCGTAATCAGACTAATCGAAGAGCATTCCTGTATTGGTTAGGGTGTGCAATTAATTTATTTTTGCTGGGAATGTAATTGTGTCGCTCCTACGCCACTATACGCGTAGTAAATTTGAAGGAATAAGTCTACCACTTTCCAAGCGGCTTACACAGTAGTTGTGGGATATTTTTTGTAGAAGGTAGGGTTCTTTGAAACTAGATTTAGTTTCCCCTAACCCTAACGCTAACCCTAACCCTTTTTTAGGTCGTCGTCGTTTCAGCTTAGGCAAAAATGCTTTCATAAATATGTGCCGAAGTCTGGCTGTTCTCTGCGAAAGGTCTCATTGCAGCCAATTCTCATGAAATAATTTAAGTAACAATTTCATTACAAATAAATTTAATACAATTTAATTTAATTTAATGTTTTTAATTTAATGTTATTATTATGCCCTATAACTTAATGTTAAATCTGTAATTTAAATTTAATTTAATTTAACTATGGATGTAATTATCTGAAATAAATGATTTACCAATTCAGTTTTTTGACTATTTTTTTGAAACGGCGGGGATATGAGTGTTAGAAAATTTTCAGTCATTTAGACGACTCGAGGGGTCTACTACTCATAGTGAGTGCCATAGCAACTTTGACAAAACTAACGATTTCTTATCAACCACCTCAGGTAAGTGGTAGACCTAGTATATCTAATATAATGTATGAGGTCACGGTTTTCCTGGCTCGTGTATGGCTATACGCTCGGTAATCGTTGGAACACAGGAACAGTTCCAGTTTAAACCCATAGTCCTTAGCTTAATGCACTAAGGTGGTCATATACTCACAAAAATGTATTGACGATGATACAGACAACAACAGAACACGCGAGGTCTTTAATAAATAATAATTTTAAACAAAAAAGAACCGACTTCACTCAGGATCCACTATTCCAAGAGGAAGTGGCCGAGTTACTGTAAAAAATAGTGAAGTCACTATAGGTGTGCCTATAATAGTAGAAGAGTTCCCTCGATTTCTACAGGATCCCATCATCAGACTTGGTGACAATGGGATCATGTAGCGGTTATACCAGTTCAATTTAAAAAAAATTGAAATCACGGAGATATCGAGTAACATACATACAAAAAAAACAGTCGAATTGAGAACCTCCTCCTTTTTTGAAGTCGGTTAAAAATTACCCTAAGACGACCTTATTCTCTTAACCATAAATTTGTATTAAAATCATCTTGAACACGTCACCCGTGTAGCTTCTGATGCTGACTGTACACGAGTGGTGTGTAGCCGCACCGATAAGCCATTAGTCGGTTTCTCCACTTGTTTAATGTCAATCGTTTAGCTTAATTAAGATCTGAGTTGTGGAGGTCGGTAATCGGATACCTTGAGATTGCCGATACGGTTCTTTTTGAGATCTAGTTTTGTTTTGTTTTGGTGGGAATCTGGTTCTTGGGGGCATTCTATGAGCATTGATTTTGAAGATGAAACTATGTAAGTAATAGGTAACTGACTATAAATTCTGATCCGCCAGGTCTAAGTATATTAAAGTATTATATTATGACTTGAAGTTTCGTCGATCAAGAGATGGGTGTATTTGGAATGGGGTAGGAGGAGCAAGCAGCAAGCAATTAATAAATTTGACATTAATAGTCCCATTGACATAAATAATGTAATAAGATTGTTAAATAGTTTTTGATTGGCTTTTGTTTGAACTAAATTTTAAGTGTTTTTGTTTTTATTGTTAAGTTTTTAATATTTATTATGGATATGCAAATTTCAAACACAATGTATATTGTTAATTGAATAAATAATAAAAAAAAAAGCTAAACTATCCAGGATCAAAGTCATTGGAGACTCCCAACAGAGGGTGACATGATCACCGAAAGAAGAAGAACGTAAAACTTTCGTGAGACTCTAACATATTAAAAATATTTATAACGGGTACGGGGGATGAGGGTAGATCTGTCACAACATCGCCGCCGCCGCCGCCGCCGCCTCCCGCCACCAGCAGCAGGGCACACCGCGCGCAGGCGCGCAGTAGCCGACGCGCTGCCGTCGCGGAAGGCCGCTCGTGAGAATGATCATCGTAAATTGATCGAAACATGTCGAGCAAAAATCGACAAAAATTACGTGAGTAACCCGTTATAAATATTTTTAAGAAGAACGTAGATTATAATATTACTTCGATTGATCTTATTTATTAAGTTACCAGTGGTAAGTATTAAAAAAATAAGAACCAAATAGAGCAGTCAGTAGTGGCTCACGGAGAGCCGTTTTGCTGCATTGATCGTAACAAATGGAAATCCGTGATCTCTGCCTACCCCTTTTGGGATATAGGCGTGGTTGTATGTATGTATGTATAGAGCAGTACCTACGTAGGATGATGGCTTTAATGTTCGCCAAAATAAGGCACGAGAAATAAAAATATAGCACCAACTATTTGTTTTACAAACCTGTATGAGGCATCCTGACGAAACCCCAAACCTGAAACAGAAAATCATAGTCAAAACACGGCATATAATAGAACAATCCTAACTTATCATTATCTCAACAACCTCCAGCCTAAATTCCAAAGTCAGAATGTCAGAAACAACGGCATCTTTATCGCGCATTTTCTTTTTTCCCTTCACGCTACACAAAGGCAACAACTCAACTGTGACATTCTGCCATGAAAGCGGCCCGTGATTAAACCTCCCTATTACCCGGCGATAACACGCTTAAATCATAATTTATTCAAATTAAAAATACTTATCAAAATATGATGCGGTACTAAATCAAGAATTAAGTGAGTCGGTGCGTGCGTCGGTGGAAAATCGATGGTATCGGGCATACGATCACCGTGAAAATCCAAAAAATATGAATACAAAAAGTGCGCTTACACGCGAATATCAGTTTAAAATGCGTGCTCGGAAGCCGGGAGCCTCTAGGAAATTGTTTTACGTGGTGCCTGCGCTTGACCGGCAACTAGTAATTATTGGGCTGCGATGGTTTCTTACGATTTTCTTCAGAAAACTCGGACTTTAATAACATTACGACTATCTCGCGGAAAGATCGATTCATATATATTGAAACTATAGTTTATGTAAAACAAAATTAATTGAACTTTCGTTTGTTCCAACTTGGTGAAATTACGTACAGTCGGCCAAAAATGTAGGTTGAGGTTCGTTTGAATGTCATGAGACAACAAGGTCGTGCATGTTTTAAACTGCGTTAGAAAAGTAAACCTTAGCGATCGTTAGATCTTGCAGAAACTTTTGTCAAAACTGGTAGACCACTTTCTTGGTCGACTGGACCTAGTAGTATTATGTACTGAATATCTCGGTAGAAGAAAAAATAAATAATTTCATACTTAGGGCTGATTCACCATATAAACCAGGCTACACGACCTACCCTTTAGTATCTTAAGCCATTAAAACTTTGTGAATTATTGAAGTTCTCAAATTTACTGTCTTATTTAACTAACTAACCGAGTCCAAAAAAAAGAGATTATGTGATTGAGTGTAAGTATTTTTAATAATAATTTAGAACGATTATTTAAAAAAATAACTAGCGTTAACTAACGTGCCTCATGCCTTTTGCTGCCATTATCATGACTTTTGCTGTGGTCAAAATACCCTTGATCCCTACCGATCTGTTTTGACAAAAGTTTCTGCGAGATCTAACGATCGCTAAGGTTGACATTTCTAATGGAGTCTAAAACATGGACGACGTTGTTGTCTCATGACGTTCAAACGAACTTCAACCCTAGGGTGGTAGACCACATTTTTGGTCGTTAGTACCAATCTAAATCTGTGCAATGAAGAATAAGTTGGTCAATAAAAATCACTGTTGAATTAATAACATACTAGAATTCGCTTTAGAAACCACGTACCTATCGGTATAATACCATATAATACGTATCTTAATTACTTAAACAAAATGTGTATCGTTACGAAACCCGGCCTCTTATTAATAATGCGTAAAAATAAAAACAATAATAAAAGATCATAATGTCCCCGAAACGGTGGTGACCGCGCTTGCCCACCATCTGATAGAAGCTGTTTTGCATAACGCCATTACTAGTGTTGGGAAAAAAACATCGAAAAAAATGTTAATAAATAAATTTATCGAAACTCGAAACGAATGGATTTACGAAATATATGCCACTTTTCGGATAAAAAACATCATCTTGAGAAATACGAATTCAGTTCTGAAGTCAATAAAGATTATTCTTATTCTTATTCTTAATAAGGTCTACTTCGAGATCGTGAGGAAACTAGAAACGTTCGTGAAAACTAGTGCTTGCGCGAATTCTTGGGATTATGTTAACGAGCGTACCCAAAGGATTTCTTAGAGAATCGTGGCGAAAATCAGGGACAAACGATAGGAAAATGACATTATGAGTGTCACTATTAATTGGCATAGTGAGTTTTTAAGTTATATATAATATAGGTTTCCAACTTTTACTTTTAGACGCCAAAACTTAAGAATTATAAGTTACTTGCGGGTATTATTTGGTCGTTGTTATTTCTATTTTGTGGTTTCGACGTTGCTCTTACGTGTTTGTGTTCAACCTAAAGTATAGAAATGTGTACTTACAATAAGTTACTTAGCAGTTATAGTTTATCAAGGTATAGTCTTATACTGTAATTGTAATTATACTGGTAAATAATATATTAACATATTAATGCTAGGGATTATCTTATATTTTATGAACTCTTGCCTTTTTTCTCTTAATGAAAAGGATTACTAATTAATGTCAGGATCAATAATGAAGTAAATGTGATGCGATGAGGTCCCGTTTTAATAAATATTAAAATATTTAAAACATACTATTAAATTGTAAGTAAGTTAAGTTTGGTTGTAGAATTAAGTGTCAAGGACTGAACCACCAGAATATTCTAGAGCTCAGCAATTAGGTTTTTTATTTAAAAAATCAGCGGTTACAAAACTCTATAGGTATAGGTATTAATTTTTGGTGGTAAAAGTATATTCTTTGGTATATTTCACTACCTATAAGAAAACGATCTATCTTTACTATTTCGTAGGTATATTAAAAATGGTGGGATCGTGTATCTGTAAGGGGTTTAAAAATAACCTGAAACTTGACCGCGTTACCATAATCGGTGCCACTAAATAGCGAATAATGAATGCATTAAACTACCCCTAAGTGGGGGCGAGCGGAACAGAAATATTATGGAAACTGTTTACCATAATGTGTTACGAGTTACGACAAAACACCGAACTACACGGAGCGAAGGGTAACCCTAAATCAAAGGAACTTGATGTTGAAGTGTGTTAACTAAAGTGCGCTTTTTTAGAGGTAAGAATAATCGTGGTGGCAAAATTCATACGATCGGGTCGAGTTGAGAAAAAGGGGGGAGGCCTTTGCCCAGCAGTGGGACACTAAACCAGGCTTCTAAAAAAAATAAAAAAAGAATAATCGTGTGTCATCGTCCGATTTCTGGGCAAACGATTTTGCCTCTCATTGTTTTAAGCGTATCATTAATAATTGACAAAACAAGGGTTCCGTACTAAAAGGGTAAAAACGGGACCCTATTACTAAGACTCCGCTGTCCGTTCGTCTGTCACCAGGCTGTATCTCATGAACCGTGATAAGTAGACTTGAAATTTTCACAGGTGATGTACTGATATTGCCGCTATAACAATAATATAGTTAAAACAGAATGAAATAAATATTTAAGGTGGCTTCCATACAACAGACAATATTTTTTGCCGTTTTTATAGATAATGGTACGAAACCCTTCGTGCACGAGTCCGATTCGCACTTGGCCGGTTTTTTTCCTGGTATAGCTAAAAAAACATAACGAAACATAAGGTAAATATAGTGTTGTTTTCGGGCAACTACCTTTAAAATCATGTTTTAAGGATTTGATATCAATATGATCTTCTTTTGTTTTAAATGTTACACAGCAACTTAATAAAGGCTCTGGCAATCAATTTCATTATTGATTATTGTATTGACATTCAGCCATTTTTTTATTATTATTTATTATATATCTTTATTTCAGACCGTTGTCCATACATTTACAACTATTTTAAAAAATTTACTTATACTAACACAATAACAATAACATAACCATTAACTTAAAACTTACATTAAAGATCATTAAAACTACATCTGGAGCCCATGTGCATGTTATTCCAATGCCTTACAATTGGACACTCCAGTCTGTCAATAACCGTGTTCAGGAGGCTGCTGGGGCTGTCCCGAACACGATGCATCAGGGAGGCCACTCTTTATTACACATAATCGTTTGGTAATAAAAATGTAATTATCTGAATAAGCTACACATTTCTTTTTAAAGGTCTAATAATATTCAATATCAAATTAACCAAATCCAACTTAATGACAATTTATTTTCTTCGACACTATTTTACGTTAAATAAATAATATTACCATTTTCATAAAAATAATAAAAAAATTCTTCGAATATGTTTAATACCCAATTTAAAAGGTTGTAAATAAACGTAGCATGATCTGATCCCGTAATTAAAACCTTTAAATAAGCTCCAATTTAGGTGTTCAAAAATAAAGTTTATAATAGAAAATAGAAAAAACATTAACGTTAGTAATCAGTGTAATCACATAATATCTAGTCAGCAGAGAAAACCAATTAAACCTTTAGGTAATTTTTACTCAATAAAAAATAATTAATAATGATCTAATTAAATGGCAAAGCAAAGGTCGAGTCTCACTTATCAGCACATCGAAGACGCCCTTAGCGAGGTCAACTCATACGCCATTTTAATCCTTATTTCTGTAGAACTAGTGTTCTAAATGCCGTAACCGCCAAGAACATTAAGGGTGATGTTCATGTGAATGGTCATATCGGTTCTGGGAACGCAAGGGTCACCCGTCAGTGGACCCACGCGGGATATCTTAACCGGCGACAGAGTTAAATTATACGCTCCTTTACACGAATATATCTAAGGAAGGAGGCTGGGGAGGGGTTCCGTATAATAAGAAAACTAGTCTTTGATGGAGAACAGCGGAATCAGGGATTAACTGCTCGATAGAAAAGAACAAAGTGCATGTCACTATCTAAATTCCTGGATATGGAGACGGAGGAGACGTTTAGGGGCCAAGAAGGCCTAATTTGCACTTTAAAGATTCCACAACCGGATTTGATATCTATTAATAATTAATATGCTTAAAAACGTAGACAATTCACATCACTTGCAGTGCATCTCACGTGAGACGTTTTTTTTTATTTTCCGGAGCTTTTTAAAAGGCCTTCAGTAGCTATGATCGCAGTTACTCTTTATCAGTTTTTCGTAACCAAATCATGTCTTTTAAATGAAAGTAATTTTCTTTCTACAAACTTCAAATCTGCCACTTAACATTAAAAAAACTGTTTTGATATGAACTGTGTCGAAAGACCAAACAAATATATCTACGCTTGTATCAAGTTGTCAAAACTACGAAGAATAAAAGCAATCCTAAGAAAACCCTCGCGGTACCCCAACAAAACGTAAGCGATCCCAGTGGCGATTGGTTAAAAAACAAACTAGCTGGCTGATTAGCATAAACCGACGCCTGCGGACCCCCCACGGGTGCTCTCTCAATTAAGCCACTTGTCTTTTCGCGCCGTGTGCGTCCCGCTTTATCGGGTGTCGTGTCGTGTGGGCAGCCCTTTATTTTCAGAGTGAATTTTATGCTATTTTTTACTTTTTAATTTGCGAGGCAATGATTTGTTAGTTACGGAAATTGCGTGGAAGTCAATAAGTGCTTTGATTGTCACATATTCTGTGTTGGGTTGTGTGGTTTCCATTAAAATTTTCGGAAAGAACACTTTTCTCCACATAAATATTTAGAACTTTCCCGAATAATTATTTTCAAATTTCCACCCAGGCGCAAAAAAATTATATACCTAAGGCTAAATACAGTTAGTCTTCGTAATTTTTAAGGCAGTATTTTAAATTTATTGAAACGGAGCCATTTTTCTAAAATAATTCACGTACCTATGGCTATATAACCTATAAGATAAAATACAATTATTTCTAACCGCTAAAACTGATCAGTCCTGCGATTGGCGCAGAAGGTGAAAATTGCGCAAGCGCCGAGCAGAGGGTGGTCTCGCTGTGGGGCGATGCAAATGCGCGCTATCGCGACACGCCGCGGCCGACCCGCACACCGAACGGGATAAAGTGAAAACTGAAACGGGTATTAGACATTGCAACCTGCAGGGCCCAATCTGTCAGGTTGGAAGGTGTAATTAAAGGTAGGGCCCATAGGGAGCTGAAGGAGGGAGAGGCAGGGTACACAACAGATTGGGCCCTGCAGGTTGCAATGTCTAATAGCCGTTTGATTCCTAAATTGTCTAACTGGTATAGCGACCAACAAAGGTTGCTAAGCGGATGAGGTAATCAAAATGATCTTGACACGCTCTTATTGTTTTGACAACAAAGGTATCCTGCTTTGCAATTTCTGCTGCTGACTGCATGTAAGGTGGGTAAGCAAAAAAAATTAACAAGTCCAGGTGCTAAAATCTCCAATGACCATTAAACCATCAAGTCCATATTGAGTTCCCAGCTTAAAAATCCCCAAGCCTTTTAAACAATCTGCAGCGTGCAGACCTATTTTGGTTATATTTTGCGCTCTATCGCAGAACTAGAGCTCGAATGAGGAATCATACTGGCATTAAAAGAGGTTAAAGAGGGGTAAGCTTGTCGTCCCGTAAGGGGAGGGCTCGTATGACCCTTGACCGTGTCTCATGGAGTTTTTTACAAGGGGTTACTTTTCTCGGTCATAAGGAAATAACAAAGAAGTTAAGTAAAACCATCTGCAGTAAGGACTTCATTCATTGTGTAAAATATATCCCACCAAAAACATTCTGTAAAAAACTAGCCAAGTCTCGATTGAGCTGCTTGTTTATCTCTAAAAAGTAATGAAATCTAGACAATCTCGTACCAAGTCTAAGGTTCCTTACTGCGATTTCTTTATTATTATAGTTAATGTTGTGTGACTTGGCCGTTGAAGGGTACACAACCAGGTGCTCCATGACACCATTGCACCAGTCTGTCGCCAGAACCGCTACCCATTGACGATGGAAAATTGCTACTTGGAAAACGTTGATTCCATAATTAGCCAATTATAGGCTTGATAAAGCTGCGTATTTCAATTTTACTTATGTATAGGCGAGCCTGAAACAAACACTTCTTCTCGGAGCGTCAAATCGACCATCGATCTAACATAAAATAGTCGTACAGACGGACTTCTATCAATAATTAAAAGTACGTCTGTACTGGAAATAATTTTATAAACTTTTTGTTTCAGGCTCGCTTGTGTACCCTTCAACGGCCAAGTCACACAACATTAACTATAATAATAAAGAAATCGCAGTAAGGAACCTTAGACTTGGTACGAGATTGTCTAGATTTCATTACTTTTTAGAGATAAACAAGCAGCTCAATCGAGACTTGGCTAGTTTTTTACAGAATGTTTTTGGTGGGATTTCACTTCTTTTTGTAGAAACGTACGAAGTAATATCTAACTAAATAAAATAAACCTAGAATTCTAGAAAAGTACTTACTTATAAACACGAACGCTATTCGAAGTACTGCCTAACTGTAAATTAAACCTAGAAAACTAAGAGTACCTACTAAATAGCTAACAATTAAATAAAGTATTCAATTAAAACTTCTTTTAAAACTAATAATTAAGTAATAATCAGTAATCCGTCACTAGTAATAAAATTCAAATCTTCGAGTTGTTTTAATAACAACCTGCTAATTAACCTTAGCAAACCTCACGAAATAATAAGCGAAATCAACGAAATGCAAATAATCCCTCCTAATCCCTAGCAAACGTTTTCAAGCGCAGTAGAAGAATGTCGTAAACGACTGTAACGCGGCCGGTTACCACTTCGCCATATAAGGTTATCGGAAAAACAAACGTAAGCGCGTTTTATAATACAGTCAGCGCCATCTAGCGACGTGTGCGGGTATCACCGCCACTCTTAGTTCAATGCATTATATTTTGACCAAATTTTGAGCGAAATTAATATTTTAGTGTAATTTGTTTAGGTATTTAATTTCTTTAATGTTCGAGTCGAGTAGAATACAATGATATTTACTATGGATAGGTTATACTCTAACAAAATGTGCATAAAAATACTTCCAACTTATTTCATAACTTTTTAGCAATGATTCCGTTATATTTATCTATTTTGACAATTATTACGTCTTTGTCACTTTCATTGTTAGAAAATTATAGTTTGTCTCTTTCTCACGCTGGTGACAGCAGCTCATTGGCACGTCCGCATCTCTCGCTTGCAGGTGCGCGACTAGTGACAATTGTTTGAATTCACTCATTTTAAAGGCTTCACTTTTGGAGCGTGCATAACCCTTATTATACATAATATCATAGGTAGAATAAAGCTAATCGCTCGACTATTTCTTCTTGTAAACTTGTAAGTATACCTAAGTATAAAAGCCAGTCTAGTCTTATCCAGAGTTTTCTTTTAATTTTATTTTCACACCACCTGCTTGACAATGCCAAATTATGTATCATGAAGCACTTTATGAAGGCCCTGGCGGCCCGATTGGTCGAGACTACAGGGGACCATAGAGCTGGCGCGTACCTCTCCCAGCGGATATCCTTAGCTGTGCAGAGAGGTAACGCCGCCAGCGTAATGGGGACCATGCCGCAGGCGGATATTTTAGACGGGGTATTCTTTTTGTAGTTGGGATTTTTATACCTGTATCATGAAAACCCCACCGAAAGCACATCATTGTAGCTCTTGGCTTTAGCGGGGAATAATGTTACATTATAACCCGCCTGGTAGTAATGTGATTTTACTTCTTATTGTTATGTCGTTAAAGTCTAATTTCGCAAAGTCCGGACGGCGCCTCAGCTAATCCCCGCGAGCCGCGGCGTCACACCGAACTGATTTGAAAATGGAACAGATTTTAAATCCTAAACAATTGCCGCGAGTGTCATAAGACGCTGCAGTATACGGAGAAATACTTCACTCTTCAGTACTATTAAAGTAGAAGATAAAATTCTAATAGTACGTACTAAACATCCATTTTCTGTTTTGATTTACTTTCATAAAATTCCGTTTCTAGTAGCCTTGGTATTGTTATTGTCTCGCAAGAGGTGAGAAAAGTAGAGTATATTCCTTGGGGATAAAGCTGTGTTAGTCACGGGCGCGCTTAAATCACTCACTACACTCAGGACTCAGTCTTCATTCCCTCGCTACGCTCGGGAGTTAAATCAAGAGTCCTTCGTTACGATCAGGATTCAATAGCGCGGCCGTGACATAAAACAATGCTTTATTTGTATGCCTTGGTTTACAATCTACTATTTCATGCTTATTAAAAGCAGAAGGGGAGGCATTCGCCCAGCAGTGGGACGCTATAGGCTAGATTAAATTAGACTAGTGGTTCTGTGAACCGCAGACTTCGGAGCATTTCCCCCTTTTTCTCTCCTTTCCCCCACCCTTGAAACTTTTTTTTACAACAACCTCTAAGGAAGTGTGAGCTTGACTTTTTACCCGAAAATGATTGAAATCCGTCCATAAATAACGCGACGGCAAACTTCCCCCTTTTCCCCTTAATTTTTCCCCCAATAAAAAAATGGCTCGACAATTTTTGGCAAATAAATCAAGGAACGTACATGCCAAGTTTCATCGAAATCGGATGAAAAATGCGACCTCTAAACTGACACTGACCAACCAATACACACACATCAATCTGCTAAATCGTCGTACCAGTAAGAGACCCCACGCTACGCTCGGCTCCTCAGTCAAAGATTTGTCCCACTATACGCTGGATTTTTTCAATGACAGTCGATTTTTTTATGTATCAGTAGTAGAAGGGGGCATTACCATATCTCTAATACAGCTGAGACCAGCTGACGGTTCTTCATCAGATACTTCAGACCTTCGATTTTTGACATCAAATGAAGCGGCCCACCAAATTGAATATTTTTTGTAAAGGCGGTATATGTCGATCTCTAATAGTTTGGTCTGGCTCTTGTGTTTTCTAATGAGGGTCACCAGGTACTCCAGATCTTCGATTATTCTAGTTTTTATAGTTTTCCCTTTATGTGGCCATTAAACCATAACTCTGTACCAAATTTCAGCTCTCTGAGTATATGGGAAGTACTAGTTCTATTTTGATGATCATGAGTGAGTGAGTGAGTTTCATAAATGCGAAACTTTGCTTTCGCTTAACTTCGGAACTAAATGACCAACAGACTTGAAATTTTGGATTTTAAGTATGTGATTATAGCTTACTTGATGACGAAAATTTCTGCGTTCTAGTCTTATCCAGAGGTTCTCAAATAGGGGCCTGAAAATGCGGCGAAATGGTTCCAGTAAAGGATGGTACGGCAGTGTTTGCTTCGCGCTCGACTTGGCGGGGGCACTGCCGTGCCCCCAGATTGTAAGTAGACTATAAGTACAGTCGCCATCAAATATTTCGGAGCGGCTAGAGGGTACTTTAAAATATCTGAACGTGCACTTTATTGCGTTGTTAATAGAAGCGTTGATTTAGACTTTCACAGTTTTTGCACATAATTATTTGTAAGAAACACACGCGGCTAACTAGAAGATGTTGATGTCAACTGGAGCCAGTCTTTCTTCGCGACCACGCCACGGGGACAATGTCGTCCTCGAAACGTCGAAGGTAATTTAAAAATTATATACGTGGTAGTCGCGTTTATTTCAAATAGTTAATAGAAGCGTTGTTCAGATATTTGTGACCACCTTGGCCGCTCCGATATATCTGATGGCGAGTTTCCACTATACTGCGGTGTGCAAGGCACCCACAAGCCGGTCTTGTTAAATAGTTTAATGGTAATGAAGATATATACACCCGGGCCCGATAACGCGATACGATTAATATCAAGTTAATACGGATCTATTATTTAGACGACCAGAAATAACAAACGTGGAATTTTCGCAATTTTTAACGCTATTTCATGGTTTGCTCAAAAATGAAGTTACCATGTTAAGAGAAGTTTAAATTTAAACAAAACTGATATGTGTCGAATAGATTTTGTCCATCTCCTATTATCTACAGTTATTATTTAGCAGAAGTGAAAACGATTTGTCGTAGCTTAGTTTGATTCTGATTAAATATCATTAAATTTCATCATCATCATCATCATCTCAGCCATAAGACGTCCACTGCTGAACATAGGCCTCCCCTTTAGGGTTTTGCCATAAGCGCCACGCTGGGCAGGTAGGTTGGCGCCCGCAGTTTTTATTTGCTTATTGTTGTTTAGGCTTTCGGAAGATGCTGCTGCCCATCTCCCGGTATATTCCCTTAGCAGACTCCTACTGCAACCACGGGACGATATGGTGGGGGACAATTCTAAGGCCGGGCAGCGTATATGGTTTTCCGTATTCAATACGTCCCCCTATGAGAGACGAGACAGGTACGCTTTTCTACGGCCCGAAACAACTGAAATAGCGTACCGAGTATGTCACCTCGAAGTGACGAATTGGATACGCTTTTACAACTACCGTAAAGGCTTAAACCATTAAAAACCCGTATGTGATACATCTACCAAGAGAGGTGACAAACTAGGTACGGTTTTTGACGAAACACTCGAAAGAAAGCGTATTTGACTCATCGCTTCAAATACTTCCTTTGTAAGGTCATAGTTTGTGAAAAAAATGTGATGTAAAATTCAATCCCAACGTTATCATGACTGATGATTCAGCTGCTGAACGAAATGCACTTGCTGTCGCTTTCCCTCAATCTACGCTGTTATTGTGCATTTTTCATATAACATAAAATATAAATAAATGTTTTCCAATAAAATGCCTTCGCAACCTTTTTTTAAACATTACAGTTAAGTTGAAATAAACAGATATATGTTTTTACTATAAAGCCGCACGTTCCTATAATATATCCAATGATTTCAGTACATAGGTATAGGTAGTGCATACTACAGTATAATAGGCACGTAACGTAATTATAAACATCTTAACGCGTGATGCCTATCATTTTTTTAACGCAGACAAGAAAATTGTAACAACCCTAGTATAGGCCAAATTAGGCACCTGTGTTCTAAAAAATATTTCACAATATTACCCATCGGAATTCAAGCCTTAATATGGTATATTTACAAAAAAAGTAGACAAAATAAAGAAAAGAGTATCATTACTGATCATTTCAATAGACTGCAAGAAGCTATGTTATTTACTTTTTGAAGTAATGACAAAAGTTTTGGAGACACCGAGAAAACACGTGTCTGTTTGCATGCTTTGACAATAAATTGTAATCAAAATTAACTGTGATGGTACAAAAATAATTATAAAAATGGGTTGCCAAATAAATCATACGACTTTTACTATTATTAGAATTGAAAAATATATAGCGTTTTGGAACAAAATCGTATTTTTTTAAACAGGCAATGTGGAGGTTCAAAGGCAACGTTGTAGCACTTGACGGTACAAGAAAATACACTAAACAAATAAATTTGAAAGTCAGTGTTAGGTACTAATATTAGATAAACATTCGTAATTAATTTAAAATCTAATAGTTCATACTTCATTTTAATATTACAATTAACTTCACTTTATAATTAGTTAATTACTTAACAGTACTCTTCCATGTTCGCTACAAATCCGCCTAACAATTGATAATTGATAATACGTGGCATTTACAATTATTTAGTAATTTGAGATCAGAAAGTAGACAAAAATATTTTTTATTCTTTCCAATATTTTTAAGTTCCCCTCGTGAAACTCCAATCCAAATACTGAACCATACAAAATTAAGAAATACAGCGTCTATAAAATGAGGTATCAAATGTTTGAATCATGAACACAATTTTATAGTTATGATGGTTTTTCTTCTTTTCGTGTCGAGGTTTCCTTAAGTTTGGTGGTTATGTTAGAGTACCTACTCGTAACAGTTAGTTGTCTTTAACATAGGACTAATATTGTGGTATCGTTAGCAGTCGTTCTGCTTAATACAAAAAAATTGTAGAACTAACAATTCCAACATATATATTATATTTGTATAAGCGTTTGCACCGAACTATTTGTCACCAAGAAGAAACTTAAAAAATATGCCTCATTTAAACAAAATTCATGACTATTTTGTAGAGGCTGAATTTCTTAATTTTGTATGGTTCCCTATTTAGATTTGCCATATTCTCATTTCTGCTCCTAAATTACAAAATAACCGTAAATACCATTTGTTATGTGTTATTATATGTTAGGCGGATTAATTTCTCCAGATTCTACTAAGATGCTACTATTAAGACAGTTTTGCACCTAAGTGTATATTCTTGTTAAATGAAGACTCAATGAGTACGGATTTCTGTAACTTTATCAAGCGTAATAACTGTAAAAGCGTATCCTCTTCGTCACCTCGAGGTGACATACTCGGTACGCTATTTCAGTTGTTTAGAGCCTTGGGAAAGCGTACCTGTCTCGTCTCTCATAGGGGGACGTACTGAATACGGAAAGCCATATACGCGGCCGGGCACCCCACGGCTAATAATCGTTAAATTTACAACAAGGTACTTATATTCAAGAGCATTTTTTTAAAGCTATCTTTGTAAATACGTTTTATTAAAAGTAAGCAATTTTTCATTGCTGTTAAATATATGTATCTAAAGAAAATATCAAAATTTTTACCCTATCCCAATGCGATGCGACTTCACATCAGTATAAAGTATTTTTATGTTTAATTTGATTAGAATCATAATAAATTCGCCGTTGCTAGTTTGAGAGGTCTTGATATTTTGTTTATCAATCTTAAACATTATGGTTTTATGGCTATCGCCTGTAGCGTCATGTTTTTACTACTATCGTCATTAAAATGTGGTAATTTTACTGTTTTAGGCATTGATTAATTATGCATTCTACTAGATGTGACATCTACAAGTTCTATACGACAAATTTTGTGCGCCATGTTTAGCGGTTGACAGCTGTGACAGAATCAAAGAATAGTATAAGTCTTGTAGTGATTTTCACTACAACTTTTAGGACAAAAATCTTAGGGACGTCATCTCCTGTTACTCAATGGTTTTAGTGGCTAATGGTGAGTTTGACATGTTTATATGGCTATTTTTGTGAAATACATCGTTGAATAACTGCTTCATAAATGATAAAAGAATACTGGATCAATATTCTAAACATACTAAAATCAATATTGCTGCTATAAACAAAAATAACTTAGAATTAATATCTATCACTTCCTTTAGTTTCACATATAAAACTATGTACATAGCATAGCGAAGAGGTATCTTTCTTTACCTGTTCCAAAGGTGATATGCAAAGGCGTCAATAAAAAACCATTTAATTTATCTATGCGTATCAACTTCAATAATCCATTGTTATTTATAGAGCTATGCAATTAAACCGGCCAAGAACGGCCCGCGACCGCTATAATTGTCCAGAAATAAAGCGATACTTCACCAACCAACCAGCAAGAAATACGCGCGTTTGTAATACATTACCTCTACAACTTACGCAAACACGTATATCAAACCCGCAAACTTAAATAACAACCTTATGCAGCTCCAATTAGGTCGAATTTAGAAAACAATTGTTTTTAGATATGAGGATTCCAAGATTAGGTTTCTTAAACGCTTTAAGGCCATAGCTCTAATTAAGCAAATGCCTTGCATTCGGCCCCGAAATGGCAGCAAAAACCGGCGAAGCTGACATCGGGAAATATGGCATAACCGTGCGATTTGCATTTTCGTGCCACATGAAATACTTTGATACCGCGCTTGTGTTTTAAATTTTTTAATGAATCCGCACAAAATTTACATGTTCCGAGCCTTCGGTTGATTAACAAGGGTTTGAGGCTCATTCCGTGATGTGTACAGTCACGGTCCAAAGTGTAGAAAAATTTTCACGACACTAAAAACTTTATTTAAATTAATTGAAGCGATTGGCAGCAAATTGAGAGACCAGTGGAAATCTAGGATAGGCCTTTGCCCAATAGTGGGATATTCAAACAGACTATGACCACCAAAGAACGTACTAACATTAAGACTGAATTTCAAGCATTTAGATTTTAGATATGATTCTGGAGCTATATATTATGTTTGTAGAGTATATGCACAACCGATCTCCTCTCACCAGTTATAAACAAACAAAAACTCAAAATGACAGGTAATTACAAACTATTTCGGATTTAGACTTGATAGGCATTCTTTATGTTGCACTTTTGCAAGCTTCTGTATGCAACAGTACATAGCAAAATGCTGAATTAATTTATTTCAGGAAAGCGTTATCCTGAAGGCCAATCGTACACCAGGGTATTTAAATTTAAGACGTCACGGCAACGCTTTAATACTCGTGAATTTTATTCAGGCTTTATATTCAGCTTTTTTATTACTGCATAAATTTTGACTAATGTGGTTTACTTGTAAATTGTAGTTTACCTACTCTAAAATGTAGGCTTTTATGCATAAACATTATTCAATAAGTTAGGTGAACATTCATTCTACTTAAAAAAAAAAACTTTTTTAATATTACATTAAATTATTACGCACCCACGCCTCTATCAACAAACACTACAAGTTAGGAATAATAATGTATTATTTTATTTATTTATTATTTTAAATTAGTTACACAGTTAACAGTTGAAAACTAAGGCACTGCGATACTACAGATATAAAAATTACAGATATATATATGTAGATCGTCTTGAACACGTTTCAGAGTAACTGTTCTATTTCTACTGACAGAACTAATGGAAACACACGGATATCTCCACTGCCCAAAAATTTTCAACAAAAAAGGTTTAATTAACCTTAACTTTATGGAACAGAAGTTGTGTTTTCTATAAGCAACAATCACTTCGCGGTTTGATACAACATAACTATGGTTCAAAATTTACTCGGTAAAGACACTCATGTTTGAGGAAATACTGCCCGTGTGGCAGAGTAACAGTGCGCCGGCGGTAGCCATAAAACCAGCAGTTATCATTAGTCAAATTTGTTTCCCTCTTTTAAACTTTCTTTACCATTTAACTTCCAAACTCCAATTACACTAATGTCATTGTCTGACCAGCGATGAACCAAGTTAAGATACTTCACCAAATTCGACCACACCACGATTTCACGTGCACAATTATTTACGACCATATAATGATCTCTGATTGCGATGCGCGGGTCATTTGATCGATCATGACCAATCACACCATCCCCTAAGGCACGTCATTACCAATTATTTAAACAAGATGGCTGACAATATGTCGTTTGCCGACAGCGAAATGAATTTCACCCGATTTTGCTTCGTGCGTGTTGGGGATAAAGGATAATTTCGGCTCGGGTAATTGCAGGGTTAGCTTGGTGTTTTGGGAACAATGGAAGTTTGCGAATTAAGATTTGGAAAGAGGACACTATAATTAAACCGAGACACGTAAATAAAAGGTACTTACTCTTCAAAGTCTGCATACAAAGTTAGGTATTACTTAATCATCGCCACTTAAAAGGTTAAAATACTAAAAATCATGTGCACGTATATAAGGAGGTCTATAAGGCACAGACCAATATACGGCTCAAAACATACCTGAGCTGAATTAAGCCAATTCATAGACAAATAAGACAAACATACTTAAATTTGTCTATGGCATCTTAACCGACCGTTACTCAGGACAGAAAGGCGTGGAAGGATCTTGTGCGGGCCCTATGCACCTCCGGGGTGCCCTAGGCACAACAACAACAACAACATGGCATCTTAAATTTGTCTATAGATGCCTAAATTTGTCTATTGCCTCCATACAAAAAAATCAGCTATCATAGACAAATTTAAGCTACCATAGACAAATTTAAGCATTTTGTCGATGAATTGGCTTAATTCAGCTCAAGTATGTGGTGTGCCTACTATAACGGAGTTCTCTTCAGTGTGTTATTTTACCTATTTCACTATTCATAAAGGCCAAGACTTTGTATGGAGGTTACCAATTTTTATTAGTCACTTGTCTCTGATCAAACTTGTTTCAACATCGTCGTACCTATACTCCATTCTCAGGATTTACCTCCTTAAGTTCAATATATTTAAGGCTTTTAATTCTTTGTACTGCAACTCTATTTACTATGTAACATTAAGATGAGGAAGAAAGGCTTCCTCAGAGCGCAAAGTCATTAAGGTCTGATTATGATTTATTACCAGGTAATCCTTGGGTAATACTGAAGGTAAGTACGTGTCACTGCACCTTTAGGGTTAAGACATGTGCTTGTATGTAATTAATCTTGGTTTATAATTTTAGTATCATAATGATATTGATGTACACACTATTTTTTTTCTTGTGTACTGTAATACCGCATACTTGGTCCAAGAACATTTAATGACGCAAAACCTTAAAGCAAAACGTCAGAAATAAATGTAACGTTACTAAGTCCCATTATGTTAGAATAACGCGCACAATCTTGAATATAAGTACGATATGGAGTAAAGTCTATTGTCAAAGTTTCGAGCTTAATCGACTAGTGACAGTAAGTGACATATGTACATATTATTTCTTGACAAGGGATATTGTTAAAAAAAATTTTTTGGGTACATAATTTGTCAACAAAGGTTTCATTCGTTTTTGTCCTACCCTAATCAGTACCTATTTGGGATTCCTAGGAGAAACGAATATCAACTTGTATAAAAATGGTATGTGCTAATTTCCTGCCTATCATTACCAATATATCATCCGTCGGGTAAAACATAAATGATTTAGTAAGTCGAGAATGTTTTGCTCAAGGGACATGTAAATTTCTCAAGTCGTAACGATAAAAGCGTGAAACATTTGCCATCAAATTGGTTAAATCGCTATTAACCAGTTGCCAATTGCCTTCCTGATTGCTTCCCTCTAGCTGTCTCATAAACACCTCCGCAATTCGTCAATAATTTGTCAAATTTACGCAAAACGTATGCCCATCGGCAGAAACTTTGTTATTAAATTTACAGTCAATCGACACCTTAACACCTCGAGAATAGGATATAGAATTACAAAAACCACCTGCAATCGTGCTGATTTTTTTGCACACGGCACCTTTCTCCGTTCTTTTCTTTCTTACGTATATGTGAATAGGAAAGAGAGTGACGGAGTTTCCAATCAGAAGGCGTTCGGAACGTCACTAATTATACCGAATTGCGGGGCGCGAGTTGTGAAGGTGCGAAAATCGGATGTTGGGGGGTTATTATGCAATGTTTAAGGCGTTCGGTTTGGGGGCAATTTGGGTGCTTTAGCGCTCTCCGCGAGCGATAGCTGTCATTAAATGTAGGGATCCCTTGTCAATGTGCATGTTGACGGAAGGCTTCGGAAGAATTACGTAGTTTGTGGGCACGTAAGAAGAAGTCACTTTAAAAAAAAAAAAAACTTTTATGGTGAGTTTCGTAAGTACTTCTTGGCATTGTACGCAATTCACACGACAACTTAAAATCGATGAATTACTTACCTAGGTACTCAAGAAGTTATGAGATGAGATTATGAATAGGATGGATTATAAAGGTATTAAGGCAAACTAGCTTAAATGGTACAATTAACTAACTAGTTTCAATTATTATCACTGCATGCGGCTGCACTCACTTGTGTTTGTGTGGTTCCAATTATTTTTACAAGTACAATGTTACTTTGTATAAACATTGTTACAAAGTGGTAATAAACGTCAGAAGACAATACCATTGCCAACTGTAGATCCTAAACTCAACTGAAAATGTGTTGAAAACAGTACTTGTGGAGTGTATTATCATCGGAACCCAATACCCCGTACTAAATTACTTTTTTCCTCATAAATAACTTTCCATGTATTTACGTAATGAGCGGACAAATTATATAACATTTCGTCCTGTTACAAAGTTACGGAAATATGGTGTGTTGAGATATAAAATTAAGGAATTAAGGGACTGAAATCAGGAAGAGATAGAAAAAAACTATTAGCTATACAACATTGGGTAACAGAAGATAACAACCCTAAGATTTTTTATATCCCAAAAGTTGTAGCGAAAATCACTACAAATCTTTACTACTCTTTGATTCAGTCATAGCTGTCAACCGCCAAACATGGCGCACAAAATTTGTTCTATATGTCACATCTAGTAGAATACATAATTAATCAATTCTATACAATCGGTAAAATGATATTGTTGATTTTTTTATCAATCGTGTTTCAATATTTCATCCTTAAAACTTCGTTTTAATCTTCATTATCTTATTTGTAACGAAAAAACAAGTATTAAGTATGCGTACCAAACTTTTAACAGAAGCATATTATAAGAAGCAGTTTTAAGAAAATGTGTGCTACTTGCATGTGACATGTTATAAAACTAAATTGACCGTGTATTAAAGCGCAAAATTTTGTGAAAATAAAAGGGGAACAAGTTAATGTGGCATTGTTTAGTAAAAACTATAAAATACCTGAAACAAAGAGCGAGAACACTCACCTATAGTAATTAGCGGTAGACAAATGAAACTCACACCCGACAAGTGCGTGTATGGGAACGCAACTTTACAGTGCTTACAGAACTTTTACATTGATGCTGCTCTTTGTTACTGGACGGAAAAAGTAATAGACAACACTGTACTTGGTAAAACATTATTGTATTTAAGCGACTTTTGATAAAACCTACGAATAGTGTTTAAAAAAATGTAACAATGATATGATACTAGAAGTTTGGCACAGAAGAAGATTATAATCCCGTTTTATTACCCTAGAATATATTCCCTTCGAAGGTAAAATAAAGATTCAAAATGCCTATGGAATTACTAAGCGAGCTAGGTGCTTTTAGTTAATATTGCACTTGTCTACTGAACTTGCCATTGGGACGAAAAAATACTATTTTTATTTGCTCGACGCGGTAAATTTTTCCAGTTTTCTTTCAATTATAAAATTGAAATTTCGCTTGCAGTCATTTCTGCTTAGTACAAAAATTATATGAGCCAATACGCCATTTCCCGTTAATTAAGAAATGTTTTCATGTCAAGTTTCTGAGGTCCATTTTAGTTTTAATTGGCTAAAATTTAATTTTATACGCCAATTGTCATGCGAAAAAAATTAAACTTTACTAAAACTTTAAACAGTTAAACTAGTAAAATACTAAAATATATGCTTCTAGGCTCCGATGCCATGCTGATGAACTGATTAACACCTACAAAATATGGGGTAACTTTTCAGAGCCGGTGATTTCCATGCTTATTACCAGTGATCGGATTTTAGGGTGCAACACGTTTTTTTTACCTCAGAAATTTGCTAAAATCTATAATTGTCAGGATTTTAGGACACACGTTGCTTATTTTAGTTGCAACAAATACATTTCAATAACATTTTAAAGTTTTATCGACTGTATTCCACCGTGTTGCATTCTAAAATCCGATCACTGCTTATTACCGTTCACTGAAGCAGACTATGGCCAACACTGTAATGTCATAGATAAACTTTGGTAATGTGTATAGTATATGACGATGTGTAATTGTGTAAGCGTGTAACAATGAAGATAGAACATTTATGTGATTGAAAATAATATTTAATACACAAATATGAGTGTCTATACACAAATATGAGTGTGTATAGAAATATGTAGCAAATTGTTAGGTTACTAGCATAGAAAGAGATTTTAGTATAAGCGAAACTATTTCGAAGTTAAATAGGTCAACAATTCATATTAAATTTATTTGTGACAGTCCAGGGAAAAAGGGACCACTTTGTCGATATGGAGTTACTAGTAATAACCGTAATTTATTCAATTCATAAGTACATTTTCGTGTTGGCTTTTATTGCAACTGACGTGAGGAATAGATAAGCTTTTTATTAGTTTTTATGCAATAGAAAAACCTACGGTCAAGTTCAAATATACGCTTTTAATGTTTTTGTTAAGTAGTTTTATTTTAGTTTCGTACTACGCTGGCTCAGTGACCCGAGGAGGATCCTGGTTAGGACTTGCAACTCCGAAATTATTTACATGTGCTAACTCCGAGTCCCGGAATTGGCCATACAATCCGATTCCGGAGTTGCAAGTACCTACTAATCTTGACCTCTGACACTAAGAAGTGCCGCTCGTCTGACACTAAGAAGTGTCGCTCGTCTTGACACTAAAGTTCGCCACTGTTCCGTATTTTGCTCCGCTTCGTGCTCCGTGCCACTTGGATATTCCAATAGCGGTCAGATCTTTGAGGGCTTCGTCGCTCCAGAAATATCTACCTATGGACTAATAGCTCCCCACGTCAGATATGACACAATAATATAGATAGACTACTATAGATTAGTTTTGTGTATCATGAAAAATATGAGAGTACAAAAGAAGATGCGTATGCGTCGGACAGATCGCGTTGATGTCTTTCCTTGAGACGTAGCTAATAGCTACGCCGTAGACGTATATTATACTTTTTATTTTATATCATAATTTACTATCATTCTTTATATTTGATTTATTTCTTATTAAAATGATAATTGAGAAAGAAAATTACTGTTGTTTATAAATTAAATATTGATAGGTTGCACTTAATAAAGTCTAAAAGTAATAATTCCGACGGGCTATGAGTTCATAGCGAAGCAGTTAAAAAAATGTAAACTTAGGTATATTTGTTAAATAGTAGAATTTTTGCATCATTATCTAAAGTTACCTGTTTTAGTAAAATAACTAAATATCTATGTATAAAAAATAGTAGACGCTAAAACGTCACCAAAAAATATCATACCTTTCCAAAAGCAATGTCGTAGAATCAGCAATATTCACCAATTATAACCATAGTTCAAACCACTTTCAATTAATGAGTCAAATTTAATAATTTAATAAAAGTCAAAACACAACTCTATAACACTGTCCACCAACAAAGTCTAAAATCAAATAGTGTAGTGTCTAAGTCACAAAAAAACTAATGTCTTGCCTCTAACGCACTGGCAGTTAGGAAAAGAAAAACTTTTTCAAATTTGGAATCGTATCGTCGTGGTCGGTTAGTCGGCCGGCGCGCGCCGTGGCGTAGGGCCGTGCAGCGTGTGCCACGGAGCGGCGTGTCGAGCGTGGCAGAGCGACGCCCCGCCCACGGGTGGGGGCTACACCTCTCGGCTTCTTCACACTTACCGTACCTACTAGTTACGCCGGCTTAGGCTGAGCTATGAAGGCGCTGTGACTGTGTGAGAGCTTTTATACTTAGGATAGGTATGAAATGAAACATTATAAATAGTCAGAAAGAAGGTAAATTTGGTACTCATGTAAAAAATATCACTAATCCTTAGTTTAATATTAAAAACCAAGACATTTTGATCTTATATTTTGACTCCATAAAACTTTTTCAACATTCTTTTTTTAAAACGTTCTAAGACTTTTAAGTTAAAAAAAATGTTAAACAGAGTTATTGTTATGGTAGATTATGTTTTTTTTATTTATAATACAAACGTTTATAATTCCTAAAAACTACACAAAAAACACATTTTTCTCGAAGATAACGTTGTTATTTTTTTTGCAAACGACGATAAATCTAATTATATCAAAATCAACAATGAACAACGTTGCAGTCAAAACGAGAAAACCAGCCACAGAAGCTCAAAAGAATGTAAAAACCAAAGTGTAACTGAACTCTCACGCTTTAATTCAACAGCTCACTCTTCTCTGGTCTTCATTATACCACGTTACTGTCACTCCGCTCCCTCAACTTTGAGCCCTAAAACCCAAAGCATAAGGTCTAGCTGAAGTGTATGTGTGGGTGGTAGAAGTGGCGTCGGAACGGGGCGGGCATAGATAAGAGGATGTGGCTTGGGGACTATGGAGGCGACAATGTGACCTCGTTTTTATCGGACCTTCGATAGCTTTGCCAATTAACTTTCATAGTCAAGCTTTAACATAGTGTAGTTTGCTATGAATATTACATTACTTAATAACAATTTTATTATTATTTTAGAGGTTGCGCAATACAGAGGATTGTATAATGTTGCGCCTGCAAAATATTACGCATCACTATCGTGTATCGAATATAACATAATTATTGCGTATATATATATATATTTACCTAAATAAATTGTAAAATAAAATGATTACTGTATCCTGCAGCCTAAAATTGGGTTTAATTTCTCGGGTTTCACACAAATAATTCTAGGCTAAATTAATAAATGCCTACTTTCAAAATGATTTTGGAAAATATCAAAATTATTAAAGTGTGTTTAATTGATATACTCGGTACTCCAAAATTTTATATTCCTGGGTGTAAACGGATTATTTTCAAGATCAAACTTATAACATACTCCTCGCTTATCATTCAACAATAACAAAAATCGTAGATAGTTCTTTCATTTGCCCCATCTTAAAGCTGAAGCCCTTAATCTCTACCAAACCCGCAAATGAAATAAAACCTTGTAACTATGAAGCAAAAAATATACATCTTAAAGTAGCATGTTTAAATAACAAACTGTCAGATAAATTTAAGATTATAGAGCAAAAAGCATGAACGAGGATAATTGCCAAACATAATTAGTACGTAACTATTATCTATGTCGGAAATTCGTAAGTTGTTCAAAGTCGTAACCCGAACAGTCCGGAAAAACACAACTTCATCATGTGAGGCTAATTACGGAGGAGCGTCATGGGAACTTGGTAATGTCTGTTTGTCTGTTACACGCCAGTCTAGTCTGTGGGAAGCCAAGTTATAAGCTACAGGCGGTATGCTCCCACAAGTATAAACAGATACTCGTAACATTAGGATAATTTGCACCGCTTGTGGACGGGGTGATTTGAACGTAGTAACCATTTAAGGTTTGAACACATTAATTGGGTTTTTATAACTTTTGATTTATTGAAGGCGTTTGATTGCGTAGAAAAAAAAGTTCACCTAAAAAGTTAGGAAAGTATTGAATGTGAAATTATCCTAGATCTTATCTTATATCATTATACTTATCTTTCAGGACAGAACACGGTAGACAGCTATAATCATTAGAGTTCCATCGGCAGGATTAATTATTGATCTTGGAGTACCACAAGGTTGAACTTTGGGCCCAGTTCTTTTATATTTATACATCAACTACTTACTAAAATTGTCTGAACCGTCAAACAATATTCTGATACTCTTGTGTATATCTCTATTCAGTTATCCTCACATGCCGCTATGTTGTCGATCCTTTATGCCTACCGGCACAGTGGTAAGACTAAAATAATATGACAAACTATGAGGCGACTTGACCACGAGACTAGTAAATAGGTATCTCATAGGTAAGCGTGCCCCACCGTAGACCGCATCATCACTTACCATGTCCAACTCGTGGTCCAACGCATGCCTATAATGCATTCAAAAAGTTTTCACTCAGAGACAAATTTAATTATACAATACACAAAAAAAGTCGTCGGAACAAGTATATATTTTGCACCACACGTTGTAATATGAGCGACGTCGGTCATGCCATTTGCACAGGGAGCATTACGCACCTCGCCTATTCGCCCCGCGCTGTGTCCACAGATAACACTAGTTTGACGCGGTAATTGAAGGGTGGAAGATGGATTATCGCTGGGTTTGGATGCCATTACTGTACACATCGCTGTCCAATAGCAATGCAGGGTTTTTCAGATATATTTTCAAGGATTAGGTGTCAAAAAAGCCAGGATTTTGCTAGTAACATGATGAATCGTGGTTATGTAAAGTTATAAAAGCTGTATATGTTAGACGTTTATACGTTATAAATAATAACATGCTGTGAAGCGATGACATGATTGACTTCATTTGAGTGACCCGTCATAAAGTAACCATCAATAATAAAATATCAATAAAATACGTAAATGTCACGTTTCAATATCAAACCACACATAATAATAAAAAATAACATTACAATACAACTTGAATTAAATTTATAACACTCAAAGCGCAATGTCGTAAAATATGTATTAAACAAAATATTATTTTTTATTACGCCTAAAGACAATTAGTCGGGTAATTTTTCGGGACGTTAATATGGACAAATGGCGAGGGTAAGAGAGTTGTTAAAGTTGTTTTCGTCATTTTCCAGTGTAATTGGTACGTCGAGACGGAAGGCAGATGCGTGGGACGGTTTTTTTTTCAAATTCGAGTGGACAAATAGAGCGGCGGCCGCGTACGCAAGGGACTTCGGACGACATTTTCAATTTGGCCAATATTTTTATATTTTTTACAATACTACTACTTAAAACCGAATTTCATAATTCATAATACCATACCTACCATACTATATATATTGGTGTATTTTGATTACTTTCACCATGTGTGGGACAGTAAAATTTTGCAGCAATTTACGAAGCTAGACCAGATTTTTCTCACCTTCAACAGCAGTTACACTGTTAAATTCTTCGAATTTGTTTCTAAAACGACTTTACAAATATTTCTAGCATTAAATTATAGTCAGTTGAGGATAATACCAAAAGCAAGGTTCCTTGATAGCTGCATTATCTTCGGTTTTCCATTATGATTATGAAATTGGCGTGTTCTATCTTTATACTTCACTTTGTGATTGAAACTTGAAATGTTGTCTATAGTTTTTTTGTCAATTATAATTGAATGTGTTTACTATCGTGTTATTACTTAATACATATAGAGTAACCCAAGAGGATAGATCCCTTTGCTACTCTGTCCACAACCCGTAGGTACATAGTCTTATAACCAATTAACACTATAAATCGGTTACTTGCTTCTGTAAGTAATTAAAAATTGTTTTATTACCTGTATGATAGTAAAAGTTCCTATTGGATGTTAAAAGTTCTGCAAGTAATTAATTTTTAATCCGCAGAGCCTCGACTTTTAATCTGCCCATTAATCATCATCACGGCAAAGAAATCTATTAGTAGCCTACCTATAACTTATTTTGTATTAATAGGCTATTTAACCATTATTGCCAATAACTTAGCGTAGCTGCGCAGTTTGTTTCTCGCTTTTCTTTCTTTTGGCATACCTTCTATCACTCCCGAAAAAGTACACAGAAAAAAAGGATAACCGAACTACTTCGGTTATTTCATTACTAACCAAAATTCGGTAAAGACTTATTAAGTTTATTTTCTTATAACTCAAAGTTTTCGTATAAGAACAAAACATTTTAGTAAGTAATAAGCCTATGTTTTGGAGTCCCAAAACATAAGTTACTTGGAGACGAAGTTTGGTTGCTGGTAACATTTTTTTGCAGTGTGAGTTTTTTCTTCGATGATAACTATAAAATGCTGGCTGTTGTATTTGCGCAAATATGAATAAGTCACTTTCATCTGCAATATTAACGAAAAGAATACCTAAGTTGGTACCTACTTTCTTAACTATACGAAAGATGTTAATTAATTAAACTCTGTTGTGATTGTGACTTGTAATTTGTAATAAACAATGTCAGAATATTCCTACTACTTATAATATAACCAGTCAGCGTAAACAATCAATAATGAAACATTTCAAGCTTTATCCTCGTGTCAAAAAGTGAACTGTCATTGGGGTGTCATCTCCACAGAGTTCGCGTCGCGTCGCGTGCGCCGCCCGACGATTCCCGTAATTCGAGGGTGCTCGCTCGGGTGCGAACCAGATTGCCCGAGATAGCGCACTGGACGCCAGGGTCTGCTCAAACCGAGTGTGGGCTGTAAAAAGGTGGAGACGCGCGACGCAGTGCAGTTACTGCCGATGCCGCGCGATGGCAAAGAGGCTTGCTGAATAACTCATATCACGGTATAGATATAGCCTGACCTATGAAGCAGGGTTATGATCTACAAAATAGCGCCCCAGGACCAAGGTCTCATCAAATTGGCCAGGATAGTCCAAACACTCACACCGCGGCATTAGGTACCTATGTGATTTAGCGTAATGTGACTAAATGATCCTCAAACGGATATTCTGAAACTGCAGATTTGCGTGAAAAGACAGACTAACCGGTGCTTCGACGTTAGCGTTAAAAAATCTGCTAGTCTTAAGGATGGATTGCACGACTCACAATTAACAGACTTATCAACGTTAAATATGGCGAAGGAGCTGTCATCCCATAGAAAACTGTCAAGTTTTCATGCACGATTTTTTAACGATGATGTTTACGTTAACAGATGGTTTGGTGCAACCAGCCCTAAGATGTTTGTGCTTTTATCGTCTGTTATGATGGCGGTTACGTTCAAATCAGGAGGTTAGTGCGAAAGTGAACGTGACGTGGCGATAAAATAACAACCATCCTATCTGTTCTGGTGTGTTCGATTTGAGAATGTTGCTTTCGCTGTGCCGCATCGCGTTGTGTTTGCCGCTTCAGTCAGGACAGGACCGGGAGACGGCATTACTCATGCGGTCGGTGTGTACCCGGCTAAACTCACTGGACATTCGGCTAATTGCCTTCACCTCACCTGGTGTAAATACGATTTGAGACACCGTTCTCAACTTTTACTGACGATAAGGGTCATACAAGTTATTGCAATAAAAACTGCAGTTGCATGTTTCCTGGGTGTGGTTAAGATGTAACCCAATAGACGACGACGATTTTTGTATTCATATTTATATGCCTCAAACCTACTTCACTGATGCTACATAGGTACATTGCAGTCAGCACAAGAACTACCAGAAGTAAGTTAAGACTTGTAATTTAATATAATTATTACATACTCTTCAGTGGCGATGGGTCAAAAAAATTCTTAGGCAAGCCGGAGCTTAATTTGGCTTTCAATTTCCTCACAAGCTGTAAGAAAACTACTCAAGTGCCTGAAATTTAGGCAGTCCGAAGGGATAGCATCACTTCGGTGACTTAAGCTACTTATAATGCTGACTGTACTTAGACTAAATGTGGAAAGGGTTTTCTCATAGGCTTAGGTAGAGCTAAAATGCCATGACATTTGCTCCTAGCTTACTTAGATATATCTAAGTAAACCTATCATAGGCAGATTAGGCATACAACGTACGTAGGTATGTGTATCCGTATACACTATCTCTGATTTAGTTTATTGGTAGGTAGGTACTCTTTTGATTGGGGTAAATAAAAGTTCCTGCAAAACAAACTTTTATCCTTGTATCATTGAATATCTTGTAATGTTTCATAAAATGATACAAAGATATACATCTGCCTTTACACGAATGGGGTTTATAAAACTGTAATTAAAATTCTTACTCATCTTCACAGTAATCGTACGGTACGGAAATATTCACAGTAAACGTAAATTCTATTATGCCTTAAAGTTTAAATTTTTTTCCATACTAAAATGTAATCATTACAAAAATACTGCATTATTCGAAAATTGTGTTTGTTTAAGACAAGTTCTTCTTTATTTAGGATTAATTGCTCAAAACAAAATTATGGATAATAAAAGTACATGAATGATAATGATATGGATGTCCGGTATTAACTGGCAGATACCGCCTATGTATGAAAGCAATGAATAAATAAATTATAAATGATATCTAAGTACATTATACTCCTAATAAATAATCTTAGTCAACTAAATTGTAAACGTTGAAGGTATCTACTTTAGTTAGTTATAACAATTCGTCCTTTAGTTAGACATAAAGATATACTTGGACATCCCCCTTCTTACGTGATACCGTTCAATACAAACAGTACCTTATTCAGCCAAAGAAAATCTCCGTACACTTTTCCAAAAAGCTCCTTTCATCACATGCGAGAGAGACGTATAGCGCCAAAAACCCGAGTGCGAAGAGTGCGAGTATATTTCCCGCCGTTTAGGAAGGCGTGTCTGACTAGACAACTCGACAGCGCAGCGGATTATTTTTTGTTTGCATACATTCTGCCTTCCTATAACGGTCTTAATTGCTTGCGATGGAGCTTTGAATTAATATAGATTTAAGATGATTTAACTTAATTGAAGGGATGTTTACAAAAACAACATAACTGCCTACACTGGTTGACACCTAAAACGATTAACAATGTTCTTAAAAAAGTGTCAACTGCTCTACACGGAAAAAAAAGCTTCCGGGATAAATTCACTATTGCAGAGAAAATAGGGACGTTTGTTCCTGTAGTACTATTTGTAAAGCTGAAATGATAAAGTACCTGGGCGTTATAGTTGATCATAACCTGAATTTTAAATCGCATATAACCGCACTTTCAAATCGCGTGAGACGTATAGTTTATGTCATGAGGCAGCTAAGATACGTGACAGACGTTAAGACGCTCAAATTAGTCTACTACGCATTATGTGAATCGCTTCTAACATACTGTTTACGTTGTTGGGGCAGTTCTTGTAAAACAGTTATCATCGAGGCCGAAAGAGCACAGCGTGCTGTCCTTAAAACAATGCTAAAGAAACCCTTCCGGTATTCCACACTTTTACTATATAAAAAGTCCGAAGTGTTGACGGTTCGTCAATTGTACCTACTCAAAACTGTTGTTGATAAGCACAAGCAATTACTTGGCACGAACGCGCACAGAGAGATGTTAAAACGAAGAGTGTATCGAACACAGGTTCCGTCCGTGAATACTGCCTTTGCCAAACGTTTTGAACCGTATATATCTAGTTTTGTTTATAATTCCGTGACTAGACACTTAGACATTAAAGATAAACCCGTTTTTAAAGCCAAAAAAGTCATCAAGCAATGGCTAGCCAGCTTAACCTATGAATATACTGAAAATATTATCCAAATCAGAAATAGTTAGACCTTCGTGATAGGCAAAATAAGCTTAGAGTTAATTTCATGCACTTTTACATTAGTATAGTTTAATACATTAGTTTAAGTAATATATAAATTATCTTTAAATTGTCAACCGGTTATAGCATATATTGTCATAACATGTGATATTGGTCCCCGCGATACAGGCATGCCTAGTGCGGGTATCAAGGTTAACTAACACTAATTGTAATGCTTATTGGTAAATAAATATTTTTCATTTTTTTTTTTTTTTTCAATCTCAATCTAAGAAATTATTATATTATGTTGAAAATATTTCCTCGTGACAAGCATTTATTTCCTTTAACGAAAATAAATTAAAGTTTTAAATATAACAGATTTTCTAGTTTTCTTTTACCTAAGATAATACTTGTTTGATTAAAGTACAATATCTCTTATTTACTCAATATACTCTTGAAACAATACATTTTTGTATTTCCATTTTAAGAAAACGTGGTTTTATTAAGCGAAGAATAATATTTTTGGTAAAGGAAATAAATACTTGTCACGAGGAAATATTTTCAAGAAAATAATAATGTCTTGGATTGAGAATATCCCAAAAGCATTTTTTTCCGTGTAAGCAGTTAAATTGTTTTTGTAAACACCCCTTCAATTAATAGGTTGATTCCACAAAAAAAATCAAAATGTATCTAGTCTATGTACTAATAACTTAGGTAGTTAGAGTCTGTCCGGAAAGAGACGTGTCGTAGAATGTATAAGCTCACATACAGGGTGTAGTCTAAAACGTGATACAAGATAATCAAACCTGAATCTATTCATGATATTGAACAACTTTTACTATGGGCTCAACTTTGTAAATTTACAAAAAAAATTAAACTTCTCATACATTTTCGTCTACCTATCCTTGACTTTTTCTATGGAGCAGCTCAATTTTTTATTTTTTTACAAAGTTGCTCCCATAGTAAAAGTTGTTCAATATCATGAATAGATTCAGGTTTGATTATCTTGTATCACGTTTTAGATTACACCCTGTATAAACCACGACACTTCTCTTTCCGGACAAACTCTATCTCTGTACGTAACGAAGCTGGTGATAAAATGTTTTTTTGTCGGGGACCACTGGCACTTGACCAAAATTTTAATCATAGCCTTATTACTTTATTATAATCATTTAAATTTAATAATGATTGACGAAGTAATTCGCGTAACAAACAACCAAAAAAGCCGAATTGGGAACCTCCTCCTTTTCGAAATTTTGATGTTGCCTAAATAATAAGATAATTTAATTTCCTACCATAATTATATATCTCAGTTGAAAAACTACTGCATACACGATACACGTAACACATTACGCGACTTAGACAAGAGTCTAAGGCTACGCCATTTTTGAAATTACTAAGAGTTAGAAATCTATAAATGACCCTGATACTCTTAGGCCTGATTTACACTTGTAAGTTTTGCTTACGTAAGTAGGGACGGAGCTATGGGTTAGAATGTGATACGAATATCTCCATCTCATTCTCGCCAATAGCTTCGTCCCTACTTACGTCAGTAAAACTTACAAGTGTAAATCCAGCCTTAGGATAAAAAAAAATTACGCTGCTTAATGCAAGTGGTTCCAAAAACGTACATTCTGGCTAAAACCATCACCCCTTCCTTATGAGTCGGGTAACTAATATTCTTTTAATTAACCGGCCTACACGGTTTAACTGTCAAAGCGCATTAGTAGACTTTTTCTGTCAGTTTTTACGTCACCTTACGGTTTTTACGTCAGTTTTTGCGCCCGCACGCGCGCGGACAAAAACGGACATTATGCGGGGACACCTTTAGGTCCGGGTGTTCTTTAAATGTGTAGCATAACCCACACTGTTAACTGAAAAAATGCCTTGCTGCAAAGATGATAAGGTCTACCAATAGTACTGTTACTTCTAATATTTAAATACTACTTTACAATATAAATACTTACAGTTTTGATTAATCTGATTTCTAGGTAAAGTTGTCATCGGATATATCGGAGCGGCCAAGGTGGTCACCAATACCTGAACAACGCCTCAAGCTCGCTGTCAAGGCGATAAAGTGCGTGTTCAGATATTTGAGTACCTTGGGCGCTCCGATATATTTACACGGACTTTAGTTATTGAGCCATTTACGGTTCAAGCTGTTTTCTTTTGTTTGGTACCTACCCATTTGGTATATACCTACATACTCTATGAAATGTCCGGCTAAATGGCTCTACAATTAAAGCTACATTACTATTAACTATTAAGCCAGGTAGGTGTAGAAAATATTACTTGTTTTCTAACATAATGTACTTATCACAACAAACGTGTTACATAAAATATGCTTTACTTCCTCATTGACCATAAATTATGTCCATAAATTAAATTAAATAGTTTTTACATATTTAGACAGTATATTTTACTCTGACACTATTTAATTATCAAGATCTTAAACATCACGAGTATTTATTAAATATAAAATGTTTAGTCTAAATAAGTACGAAACAAGATGGAATCCCACTTGAGAATATGTGAGCTAACAAAAAGGTAGTCATCAACATCATAATATTTAGAACCACCTGTCAAACAGGCATTCGATAAATGTTAATCCAAGAAGGTTTGATAATGTTGAACAAGATCCATATTCTGAGTGGTCCTGATCTGATAATCGCGATAAACTTTGTTATGTTAACTTATACATATAATAGCAAACTTTCATGCATGGTTATCTGTTAAATATTTTAATCAAATTGTGCAAGTTAAATTTGATCCACTTCCCGAATTTCCCAATTTCCGATTGATCTGAATTTTTGCAGGTATATGTAAGTATATTGCGTGAAAATGCAATATTATGATGACACGGAGCTAACGATGAAGCTACAAGGTTGCCATAGGAACTCCTCAACTACTCAACATTATCGCGTGTTTGGGCTCAGTGCGTTCGTCTTGGTGAGCAATCAGGGATTGTCAAAAAATACAGTTACCAGTAAAAGATTGTCACACAAATGAAATACCTATTTGAAACAAAACTTGTTTCTGCTGACTAATATTATTCATATTCCAAGTTCTCTAAAAAGCATTCAGAATAACACCCCATCTAATGAGTAATGATTCAAATTCCGTTTTGATTGAGCATATGATTGTGATTAGGTCATTTGTGTGATTTAAATCACTAAATGATGAGCTTGTGGATGAGCCAGCTGGCCAATTTTCTGCTAATCTGCCAGTAAAAACTGCATAGTCTTTTAGGCATTTATGATTTGTGGGCAGCTGCCTTTTAAAGGTGACATATTATCGAGTGAAATTAGCTCTGGTAGCCTGGTACTGATAACAAAAGGTCCGACTTTCAATCTGGACTATCCGGAGGTCCCCAACCCCGGCTTACATACCACTAAGTTCAGAACTCATGTACGAAATATATCATTTGATATTTTCTAGTCACCTCCCAATCTAATTCCAATAAGGCCTAGTTTCCCTTCTGGGCTGGAAGGTCGAATCACTTTCCAAAAAATTTGTGCCTCCGCAAATTCTTTATTACATATCGGTGTCTTGAGCTCAAAATATTATACATACCCTACTTACAGTTAAAACAGTAATTATCGAACAAACTCAAAACAAACTAACCAATTTAAATATACTAATCTGTATACAAAATGCAACATTCGCTTACAATTCTAATAACAGAGGCTTAGGTTATGATTACGTCAAAACATTTGCAGTACAAATTCATTTGGGTTCAGTATCATTGTGTTCTTATTCACTTTGTTTGATGCACCCTAATTTCGTGAAATTAAAATAATCAAGTGTCATTTATGTCTCATTTCAACCGGAGAAAGGCAGTGCATCCTGTCTTTGAATTTAATAATACCGTGCAATATTAGTTGGAGTGTCTTTTATGTGATTTTTGTCGCCAATTTTCCAAATTAAATCTCGAAATCTCAACTTAATTGTATTTAGAGCAAAATTTACCTTATTATTTCTTAAATATACAGCTTAAATTTGATTGTCAATAGCTTGTTTGTTTTATTTTTCTGTACTGGCAGTTTGTCCCTTTAATTTTGGTGGTAACATCCTGTCGGGGTAAGAAGACTGATAGCAGATGTGATAGAGGTGATTATAATTTCAACCTTACCCAGTTTTTTATAAGACTGATGCAATACCACTAAGTGCAGTCATCTTTACAAATATTGATGATGAATGTCTGATCGCATACGGGTACACCCACTGTGCGCACGCGCGAGGGCTGCGGCTAACGCAGTAAAGAGTTCGGTACTCTATGGGTACACCATACCCACTAGAAAGTCTCAACCCCTCTACATATTGTACTACTACAGGTTGAATGAAATAAATTTATTTTATTATACGATTATAAGTATCTTTTCCGAAAATCAAGATGCTAAAATTCTCTAGTGGTTTTTCATTCAGCGTTTCTTGGTATTACAGATTAATAATTATCTTTATGTAATGATTATTTCAAAATAATTATAAATACGAATCGAGAGTAATTGCTTTTTAAGTTAAAACAATTGAGATTTTAACTGTACACGGAAAAAAAAGCTTCCGGGATATTCTCAATCCAAGACATTATTATTTTGTTGAAAATATTTCCTCGTGACAAGTATTTATTTCCTTTACCAAAAATACGATTCCTCGCTTAATAAAACCACGTTTTCTTAAAATAGAAAAACAAAAATGTATTGTTTCAAGAGTATATTGAGTAAATAAGAGAGATTATACTTAATCAAACAAGTATTATCTTAGGTAAAAGAAAACTAGAAAATCTGTAAGAATATATTCGCTTCGTTATATTTAAAACTTTAGTTTATTTCAGTTAAACGGAATAAATGCTTGTCACGAGGAAATATTTTCAACATAATATAATAATTTCTTAGATTGAGAATATCCCGGAAGCTTTTTTTTTCTGTGTAGGTACATCGCCATCTAATATATATGAGTGGCCAGGGTACTCAAAAGATCTTATCTTGCACTTTATCGCCTTGACAATATAGTTAATATTAGAGTTAATATTAGAAATAACTTACAATTACTACATTTAAATGAAACTTAAATCCCTCATCCTTTACAATTTAGCATAGAATTAAATGTGGATGTAACATACTCGTAATAGCAATAGCAGAGGGGGGACTGTTCAAATTTATCAGATAATTATAACCAGAGTCACCAGATTACTAAAGTCAATACGGTTCTTAAATCCCCAAAACGTTTAATTTATAAATCGCACAATCAGCTTATATTGTAATCACACTTAGTATGAGTGTCAGCGATATTGTCCATCTCCCGCCCTTGTGAGCGACGACTGACAGCGGGGCGTGTGAAAACTTCGAGGATTTTCTAGTCGAGCGATCGCCACGCGCGTTTCGCTCGGATTGAGCGATGTAATCGCTAGTGTTGCAAATATCTGGATGGTATTGGGTTATGAATAGGCGGATGAAATATTATTATAAAATATTAGGAAACAGAAAACTTATTTATTGTAACATTTATAAAGTAGTAACGTTCCTTCCTGGCGGTAATTGCTGAGTATCAGTTTTCTTCAACTAGCCAATGACATGACCTAACCAAAACAAATGCAAGTTACATATACTTAGTCGAAACCAAACTAGGAGAATCGGTATGTACGCGTACATTATTATGTCTTCGTAATTATTTATAAACGAAACAAAGCACCTTTGAAAGACTGACTTATACACATGAACAAACCTAGAGACAGCAGCAATAAGTGTCAGGTTTTTATTGCCAATTTTGGCAGGTATAGGATATTAAAAATGACATAAATCATCCGATCACCTATCCTTGCGCCTCACGCAGTGCTTATTAAAATAATTGACGCGTTAAGATCGCTAATAAAACAAAGTACTCAGGTTAGGTATCAATTAGTCGTCCAAATTACGCGCACGCGTCGTCGGTGTAATCGTAATGGCGGGTATTACGGCGGCAGGTGCGCGCGCACCCAGGGCGCGGGCCATAGACTATCATGTGTAGAAGATGTTTGAGTTCCTCTTGATGAAGATCCTGGCTTCAACCGTTGATAAATACTACTAATAGGTAAACTTAAGAGTGCTCACTCCATATAGGGCTTTACCTTTTTTTATCGAACTTGCTGAAAATGAAAATAGTTTATTAGTCAAAAATGAAGGACTACAGCTTTTGCTGACCTCCAACCAGGTAGTGCCTGTCCCATGGAGGAAGGATGACTGCTAAAATCTTATTTAAGTTTAGGTAGTCGGTTAACGTTTCAAAGCTTAAAATAGCTTAAAATTGATTAACATCTCCAGCAGCTCCTGAGGATGCCTCGTAGAGAGGCGAAACACGTGTCGAGTTTTGGTATTATTGGTAGTGGTTTGTTGTATTTTTTTACGTATTTATTATGCGGCGGGAGGGTGGGAACATTAATGAATGCAAAAATACGCAAATAAGTTTAACTTAACTAATATTTAAAATGATCAAATGTGTTCTACTCAACCCCTAACTCTTTCGTCAAAGAAGTGTCGCTTCTGTACCTTCTTCTCTCGCAGCATGATGAACTGATTCCGATGATATCCGCGCACGCCGCGGGCCCGCGCCTGCGCAATGTCTTTATCGAGGTAATGTTCATAACTTGATTAAATGCATAATATGTTTAGTCAATTGGTATAAGTAACCCAAATTTATGTTTCAACACACCCATAGGCGCTTTGAAGAAGTCTGCGATGATAGGATGTAATTTATTTGTATGAGTTTATTTCATACGAAACGAAGTTAACGTTATTCGCATGTCTGAACCTTATGTACTGTTTTGTAAATAGTTACTTAAATATTGTAAAGTTTAAGAAAGTTTGAGATATGATATTAAACTTTAAATTTCCACTCTATTTACAACAGGTGTACACTGTAGGATAGGAACTGAATGTTCTAAAGAATATCTAAATTAACTATCTCTCATTTCAAAATAAATAGAAGTAGAAATAAAAAGGTTAAGTATTATTAATATTTTAGATTATTAAGATGCTTTGATTAGGTCATTCGTAGTTTCGCTTGTTAGCTGAAAAGTATGGTCAGATGGGGTAAAGGAAACATAGTTTATTTTGTCCCGGGAAAGGTAGTACAACAGTATCAAAATTCCCTACTCGTGTTCCCCTTCATCTGACCTTACCAAAATAAAAATTGCTCTCAAGTATGTTCTTTATTTCCTGTTTTTTTTTTTGCTTAAGAGTCCTCTAATAAGATAACGATTCTATCGCATCCTTACTGCCTTGCTTTTCGTGTTCAATTCACGTACAACCGATTGTATCGTGAAAAATGTCCGCCGTCGATTATTTCATAATCGATTGCACATAAATTTCAAATTCAAATTAATCACGAAAGCAAACAGAATCGCTTTTTAAAACGCGTCAAATCATCCACTTGCGGTTGCCAAAGCTGTTGCCAATTAAGTCACATTTTACTACATTTTATTCCATTAAAATATAAATTACGGTTGCCGGAAGGCGCCGCATCTCGAGCCTTTAAAACAAAACACAACCTCCAATAAACATTACTGAAACAACTGTAAAAATAAACCTTAAGATAATGGTGAAAGGTTGCATTTTGAAATAGCAAATCGGTCAATTTAAGAGTTTTCTAAAGTAGCAGGAGGCTAAAGGCATGGTAGTACATGTCCAAAATTCGTTCACTCATAAATATTCTGAAAGTGAGGTAACCGGTTCGAGGGCTTTTTGCTAAGGGCATAAATAAAAGTCGGTAATTTTATGAGATTGCGACAGATTTATCGGCCACATCGGATCACTTTAGATGCGCGGGGGCAACTTAAATGGTTAACTTTTATTTACTTTTACAAGATTTGTTTAACTTACAGTATCAGTGAGTATTGATCAATGCTTGGAAGCTAAATTAGAACCACTACTTCAAGTTCTGATAGGTTCATATTTGAAATGCCTAGCCTGATGAAACATATGAAAGTTCGGTGGTAATGCAATATTTTATAATGATATCGAACTGATCTGATGATAAAGATTGGTGGCCGCAACTTTGTAACAGAACCGAAACCTCTTTGAGTTTGGATTTGTTCGAATCGTCTCACTAAGTAGGTATCTAGTAGATGTCGTAAATGACATTCAAGGAAAAGTGCAGTAGGCAAAAAACTGAACTTATAAATGAATTAATCGACATCAATCTTTTTAATTTTAATGGTCGATGAACGCGGCGCGCGTCAAAAGTGCGCTTTTGTGCTCTATCTTGGCCGTTTCTATCAGTTCTATCACTACTGTAAACAATGTAATTCAGAGCTTGATGTTCTAATAAATTCAGATGACAGCGTTGAATAACTCATATAAAGCTCTATGGTCACGGTTGACCTATTTATGATTCGCTTTTATGTAAGATTAGATTTTGTCAGATGCAGCCTCCATTGTAGGCATGAAAAATTTGTACATATTTACAAATGGGGCTAAATTATTATAATGACACGGCTTACATTGTCCAAATTTGGGACCCCATAAATATATCGACAAGATAGTCTGTAAAAAATGCACTTAAATAGGTCGCCAAAGAATTCAGTAGAAGCAATTAAATTAATGTTTATTTTTAATAATGTAAGAGGCGGTTAGGCTGGCAGCGATTAGGTTAGCTTTGGCTGTGTGGGAGAAAAGCGAAGAATCATTTTGAGGTTATGTATAGGTATGGGACCTTTTGGTTTTGAGGCACTGTGTTGCGCCCGCGGCGGGCACGCGACCAGCGTGCGGCACTTCATGCCACCGCAGCAGGCCTATAGAAAGTATACATATAATATAAGGTGATAACAAATTACGTATCAATATCTTTACTGTAGTACTGAGTCCTAGGAATCTACTCGTATTTATGTAAGTAAAAAATATTAATTATAATTAAGTTTATGTTATCTTGAAGTTCCCAACCCGCTTTGGGCCAGCGTGGGGACTATAGCCTGATCCCTCTCGTGCATGAGAGAAGGCCTGTGCCCAGCAGTGGGACGTATAGAGGCTAACATATTATTATTTTATATTTTTAAACGTAAATCACCTTAGCTATAAATGAGATAAACAAACAGCTGTGATACTGTAACCTTCTAAAATTGGGCCAGCGATTTTGATCTATCGGGCCATCTATAACCGATCGGGTAGAAGAACCGAAATTATGAGGTTAATGATATATTTACTGTAAACTATTTCAAGTTTCTAAACTCCAAATGCGTGTGCGAGTCGGCTCTGGGTATCTGCATGAGACCCGCGCGCGCGCGAAATTCACATAGCAGATGATAATCAATATAAAGAGTATGTTACCGGACCTTCGTGAAGGAGGTACCAATACTTTAGTAGAAAATATAATTAATAATTCCGCTGGACCCTAAATGGATTGGCCTTCGATACGAGTTGGCGCCAGCGCGTGCTGTTTTCTGGGATGTCCTCCCAGTTTTCGATCACAGATCACTATCAACCCAGTCTCTACAACTGTTCCTGGCACGACCAGCAGAAATGGTAGCGAATAAAGCTATTGGATAGCAGGAAATTAACAACATCTTCCTTTGTAGGTACCTACCCTGTTCTCGGTAACTTTGGTTGTCGTTATGAGCACCCAAGGCGTAAATTTTTCAATACAATGTTTCAACATTCAAGTCATTAACCCCACTTGGTGTGTCTACGTCAAAGATTTGTGTACACTTTTGAGCCTTGTTACAGAGAACTAAGGTGCAAAAGTGTATAAGTACATATAACATGTAGCAAATGCAAAACTTACTGGACAGTGGACGTCACGGGCGAATTTGGAGCAATTCCTTGTTTTACTTGCGGCAAAGTTGCGGTTTCGCGGACGCGGCAAATTACCATGCGATCGCGCATATGGCATGGCCATCATGCTGATCAGCGGGCGGACAAAATAGGTCTATATTTAGAGAGAAAATATAGCATTTCCCTTACTGTTAGTAGTGTTAAATAGCATTTAAAATCAATTTAGTGAATATGTACCCAAAGTCAAGCAATTCCAAGGGCACTATTTCTCGTAATAGCTTATTTAGTAATACATAGTAATAACGGTCCAGCCTAGGTACTCATACTCACGGTACATCTGCCATTATGACAGGGTTCTATAGTTCCATCATTCAAAAATCACTATAGCTTCTTCCTATTTTATGAAGGGATCTGAATCGTCGCAAAGTTCTGAATAAAGTGCTAGATCATGGTAATCTTCACTTGATGGTGTGGGACCATTCGGATCCTGCAGGGTGCCCAACCGTCCCAACTCCTTGCCAACATACTCTTACAGCAGAGTAGGATGATGGCATTTGCTAGATGTGTCTTTGTAAAATTATTTTTTTTGTAACTGGAGTGTCCCTTTTGCTTCCTCTGTTGTTGAATCTTCTCTAAATACTTCCCGGACTTCCCTCCAAGTTCTCGAATGTTGGCCACCATATAATTTGTTTCAGTCGAAAGGTGTTAGACGCGCGCGCACGAGACGTCGCGTGCGCTGCGCACCCACTCCCGGAAACCACGCCAATTTTCTACCAAATCCTCCACCTAGTCCTCACTTCCACAACCTCTCATCTTACTCCATATGCACTTCGAAAACCAATCTTAATGCGACACACGACGTTTAATATTTGCTTAACTAACTGAAAATAAATGCGAGGATGGGGAAGTTGGTAAGTTAAATTTAGGCGCAAAATTAATATTGATTTTGAATTTAGATTATTTTTTGTTAGTTTCGTAGATTGTTTCCGTTATGCTTTGGGGCTACACAAATTAGATAAAATTAATGTTAGTTTACATGGTTATTTTCACACCTGTTGTGATTAATTTATATATAAAAATAATAACTTTATTCATTAAGTGAGTATTATTAAATCACCATGTCCAAAATGTTCAGGGGAGAAAATCGTACCTACTTATTAGATTCGATGCTGTTAAATCGTGTCACATATTTTTGCGGCTTCCGTTGAGGAAGATAATATTACAAGTGACTGTACATCATTTTAACTGTATTTCGCCCTTTAATTTTGGTCTCCAATCCAATGTTCATAGACCGCACCGTATTAACATTACCATTAGGTACCTACAGTCGCCATCAGATATATCTGAGCGGCCAAGGTGGTCACAAATATCTGAACAACGCCTTTATTGTAAACACGATAAGGTGCTTGTTCAGATATTTTTGAGTACCATGGCCGCTCCGATAAATTTGATGGCGACTGTACCTAACCAGTAACCTGCTGTTAATACGGTGCATTTAGAAACATTGTTGCTAAGTATTGCACCGAAACGGACGGGCACGATTGCTAATTGTATCGGAGTCCGGCCCCGCGAACCGGTAGACATCTCAGCAATGTTCATGATAAATCAACGGTTGATGAAATTAATGATCTAATTAAGGGACACCTTTGAAACTTACGTGTAATATTGGATGATTTATGAGTAAGGTATATCTTATTAGGATTTTAACCCAGGACCATCTGTTTCGTGAGTTTATATACAGACCAACTAAGATGCCACTTTGTCAAATAAGGTAGAAGTTTATTATCCGAGCGATCTAGCAGGTACAAGGACATCATTTTACATTGCCGAAAATGTTTTCTTTTTTTTTAATTATTTACACATAGCACTCCTATAGCTTCGCTTGGATACAAAAAAATCATCTAGGTACACGCATATTTTACAGAGTGTAAGGTAGGTTTTCTCATCATACAAGAAAAGCTTGTTTCCTAATAAGATCGTAACTTTTTAAATATTTACGAGTTTTACGACTTTACTAGTTAATTGATACCTGGACACACAAGTGGATGTACTGTTATTAAAGTTACAAATATTATTCGTGGAAATTGCGATTTTACACCATAAGCCTAAGATTTAATTTCTAACAACTGAGTTTGTATTTATGTATATACCCTTCAGTAGACATTCCATTCTACGTACAAAGTAAAACTCGCGTCCTACGTAAAGGAATTCCATTACATTTTTAGATCCCACAAATAACTTCGTAGATGCTACTAATTATGCCCTAAAAGGTACTGGCGACAGATAAATGAATTTACCGCTTATTAAAACACTTCAAATTTCACGACTAAGACCAGGGGAAGGTGGAGTCTTTTACAGGTGACGAATTTGTAGTAGTATTGATGTAATCTCGGCTATTTTTGATTTTATAGTAAAACTGTGAGGACAAAAATTGTAGGAAATTTGATTCTCTACAATTTTGGTCCTTACATTTTTTCTTCTAGGATCGATATTTTGGGGGAAAAAAGGTGGGAACCGAAATTGTTCAGCATTTGGTTCTCTACAAGTTTAGTCCTCTTCATTTATGCCGCATGCCGTAAAGTTGAAAATAAACGAGATGATGAAAATATTGTGTTTTGTGCTTTTTTCAAATTTAATTTCCAGATGGACAGACGACTTTATAAAGGTCGCCGGAACTGCCGGAAGACGCTGGATGCAAGTCGCTTCCGACCGATACTTATGGAGGTCCAAAGGAGAGGCCTATGTTCCGTTAACCGTTAAAAAAAACCGTTTTTCGAATATCGCAGGAGCCTGATTCAGTCTACTCTTTGAATTCACACTCCCAGTGACCCCCCGAGGGACCTACGAAAAAAATCCAAGAACTGATTATTCACGGGTAGGGTCGGTTTTATGGATATAATGACTGAACACATTATCGACAGTGGTTACGATTGTTTCGAAGTACCTAATCTAATCTAAGGCATGGATCCAATACGCTTTTTGGTCTGTGGATCTGGGTCCATTCCTATATGAAACTTGATTTATAAATATATCAAATACACGAGTATTTTTTATAACTTTAACCATGCTTTTCGCTGTGTCGTTAGTCGTCAGTCACCCGCCGACGCGACGTCGGTCGCTGTCACGTCGCACCGTGTAACTCGCCTCAAATAAATCTCCCGAGCCACACTTGACACTACGTTCCTTTCTCAATCGTACATCGCTCCGTTTTTATCGATTCGCTCCACAATCGGTATTCTGTAAGAGCAAAAAGCACCGAATCAAAATTCTCCAACGACCACATCTTTTATTTATGTGCTCCTTTTCGACTAACAGGCGTAATTTTTTCCGGTAAACAATCAGTTTTGCTCGAAAAATGCGAGACGGGAAGAAGACATAAAAAGGATCAGCGGTATTGGGACGTGAATTTCTTTGGTTTTTCGAGCCGACTCCGGACTCGATGCCAACTCATAAATATCGAGATATGATTGGCGAGGAGCGGTCACAGCTCGCGCCGGAATGAACGAAGTGCGTTCCATTTTTGAACAGTTTATACTTTTTCTGGGGAAATATATGGCGATGGCATTATTGTTTTGCGGGTACTAAACAATAGACATTATTTATGACTTTTTCAAGGAATTTAAGCCTTACTTGGCTTATTTAGGTACTACTAATTAAGTATTTACTGTTCATTTGTTGTAAGTAGGTACATACAATACCTACATTGTACATCATTTAGGTGTAATTAGAAACTTCTCCTGAAAATTTAACAAATAGCGTCGGACTATTGCGTTTTAAATATTATGAGCCATTTATACTGATAATTTGTGATTGTGATCTGTGATGTCTGTAATGTAAATTAGCATAAGTCAGTAGGCGGACTTATATGTACGTATGAGGTGTATTTACAGTCAGGCAAACAAACTGATTTAGTAGGTAGAAACAGCGGCAAATTTGAAACATGTAGGTACTTGTACTTACCTAATCCTCTCGTATTTTTTTCATTTCTGAGACTTTGTCTACTGAAAAATAGGTTTGCCAGAACATATTCATTATTTTTATTTGATTTTTACGTACTTTACTACATAGTACATACTATTGTATATGTAATAATGTACCCTCGTCTGTACGGACGTAGTTTTTAAGCATAGCCCAGGAAACTTAATAAACCGTAGGTATAAGTACCTATCAGCCAAACCCTAGACGAATATGGAAAAGATCGTGTCAGCAAACCGCGCATTCGATTAATTAAACAAGCTTCCCCACGCCCTCGCTTCAGCTACACATTCAGCTGACCAAAAGTAAGCTTTATTACAAAGAAATACGTCCTAACAACGTACAGTAGAGTTAGTAGTACGGCGATCTCTCCGTACCCGCGCCGCGCAAGAACACCGTGGAATATTGTCGATCCGCTAATGACGTGCGTTTCTGCGCTTTAATTGCGCTCAAATACAAAAACCAACATAAACAAACACCATCAACCTACTTTAAATCTAACCAATCAAGGTTCAATTTCTATTGAGGCAACGGTAGCAATAAATTGGTAAAATCAGGTTTTGCCGTATGAAAAATGTATGAAGTTTGATGTGGCGTGTAAAAAGCGCTGCGTTGAGGATATTTTGATTGGTGTGCGGACTGAAAGGGCACGGTAAATGGCGAAGCGAGTTCGGAATATGTTTTATGACGCCTAGATTATGGTGAGTATGGTCGGCGATAATTGTCTATGATGCGAAGTAACTTCAATTAAAATGCAGACGTCAACAATATTTTTTTCTGATTGATTAATGAAGGGTTATTTTAAGGTGCCCTAAAATATACTGTTGATGAGAACCCTTTCAGTCTTCCCTTGGAATAAATGTGGCTAGAAACCTATGCTGTGCGCTCAATGTGTTTACGTCCCCAAAAATCAAGTGCCTAATTATTTTATTGAATACCCAAATATCTGAAAATCGTACTATCAAACATTAAGTTTACCTTGAAGATGTTGCTGTTAGCTAGTACACCTACGTTTATATTCTAAAAGTAGACAAATGCCAAATTTTATTCAAAGTTTGGCTCTTAGATGCATTAAATAGTTTGAGCGATGTATCATTTTTCCAAATCTTATTGTCTCTAAAAATAACACAGCTTGTACAATTACAATTACATACAATGTATGAGTCATGTGTGTACCGCGTCCGAGGTAGCTGTAAAATTAGGCTTAAGTTTATGACACGCTGTTGCCAAAATTTTAGAAGGGAGATTTGGCTGTATTATGGCTTTTAGATTTGAAACAGGAGCTTTCCTTCATTTTTACCTTAAAATTTTACAGTGCATATAATAATTTATTTATTTTACACACTTACAACTATGTATTACTTATGTTCCAATACTACAAATATTTCTGTGATTTTAGGACAGGATATAAATCGTACGAAAATATTTGTCCGCTGCTGATGCTGACTTGCTGACTAAGTACCTAGTATAAGCACGGATGAGTCCCCTTAGCCGTCGTGCCTTCATTTTGTCAAGCTTTCGGGCTAATGACCAGTTGTATGGAGTAAGCGCTCTAAGGTTAATTCTTTCTCTATGGTACAAATACTACAAGTAAGTTATTTAGTAGTTTAAAAAATACTTAGGGTTGATGATTATTCAGTTGAGTATACTTGCTGGGGCCTTATTCTAACTTTAAAACACATTTAGAAACTTAGAGCTTTAAACCAAGCGGAGCAGCCATTAACAGGCGTTGCCCTCTGCCGAAAATGTATGACCAGTGGTCACACGCATTGTATGGACTGACGTTTATTTCACGTGGCTATTTTGACGTTTCGCATACATTTGACGTTCCCCTCCCCCGCAAAAATCGGCAGACTTTTTCTATATAGAAATTGCCAGACGTAGCCAGTCCGGTTGGTTGAATAGTCAAAGTTTAGAAACGATCCAACTTTAATAGGGTGCGTTGGGATAAGATGGAAAGGTATTTTTTTAGGGTTAAGATAAAAAGTAGGCCGTAATGCTCCGGAATATGGACGATATTTTGTCTTACCCCAAAAAAATACCTTTCTATCTTACCCCAACGCACCCTACAACTCCAATGCATGAACAACGCAAATCACGCAATGCAACTATAAGCGCCTAAACAATACATCAGCAATACAAGGCCTCTACCGAACAACGTTGCCTATATTTTATTGTATCTGATAAAAAAAAGTGTGAAACGTAGTCATTGGCAGAACTCCCATTGCTATGACAAAGGGAGAAAGCCATTAAATATATAAAAAAACGATCGAATCGTAAATATCAGTATTTGCTTGAAAATTATTCTAATGCAAAAAAGTCAGTACAACTTCAATATGGATTGATTATTAGTTGTGTGTTGGAGTAATGTTTGAGATGGATTGTGTTTTAATGTACTGTGTAAGTATTTTCAAATTATTAATAATTATAATTTAAAAATGTTGTGGTAATTCTCATGTTATGTCTGCAGGTCTGCATTCCTTTGTGCATAGTCTTCACTCAAACACCTTTATGTAACAACAATTGATGGATTCCCGGCGGCAGGCTCCCGGAGTATCAGCAATAAGTCAGTGTAAATTAATTTGGCCGTAAGTGGCGACGGCGGCGGCTGCGGCGGCCGGGAAATTACGTCATTACCAAACACCGCGCCCTCTCATTACCGTCGTGCCGCGATAGTTTGACGCAGTTTCCTGGAGCGTAAGGAAAGTTTAGCATTTTCCTCTATTTTTCGTTATCAATTTAGTACAATAATAAGGTCTATTTTGCACGAGATTTTATAACATGAACACGTAACCAATGCAAGTAATAAACTGCTTCATTGAAAAAAAACGGCTACAATATACTTACATAGTATTGACTGACACATAAGGTCGTGACTTTCAGTTTATAATATTAGTTTCATTCATTTATTATGTATTCTACTAAATAGATGTGACATCTAGAACAAATTTTGTGCGCTATGTTTGGCGGTTGACATTTGTGACTGAATCAAAGATAAGTATCCTTTGTAGTGATTTTCATACAACTTTTGGGACAAAAAAATCTCAATGATTAAAATAGTAAATATTAAATGTATTTCAGGAGCACTTACACACACACACACTTTATATCATAGTAATTTGATTTGATAATCACATGAAATATCATGAATTGAATGGCCAAATTATCACGTTTCGATGATCGATAAAAATGTAGACAAGCTGTCACTCTATGCAAGCTTATATCACGCTATCCACACGATAACCACTGACATCGTTGAGTTCCAGGATTCGTCAAGTCGCTTCGGCATTTTTCGGCAACATTCGGATGTTTCCGGCCACCGTTCGCGAGTCTATTACAGATTGGACACGCGCGTCCCCGCCGGTGTAGCGTTTCGAAAGGGTAGGCTTATGGAGAAAAGGAATTTACTTAAAATTTAATAATGGATCCATACAATCCAATTGCAATCCAATGCGCCTGTAAAACCAATAAACAAAACTGTTTGGCTTAGCTTCGGATCTTTCGGAAGTATTCAATTGATACCGGGCGTTGTTTGAGCTAATTGCGCTTCTACCATGGCTTACGTAGCATAGGTACTTAAATACAAATAATTTTATGAATTGTTGAAACAGGTATATATTTACACTTTCGGAAAATATCCTTGCAATTTTGTAAAATTACCTACCTAAGCTAAAGTTGGGACAATAAGTACTCATAATTTTTTTCAATACTTTTTGCTTAGTCCTTCCTGAGCTTACTGTCTTTTAAACAGAGTCTCATTCCACAACAACCCAGCTCCACTGCTAGTGCTGCAAATCATCCAAACGATATCAGGTAATGATTGATTTGCCTCTAAATACGCCCCGCCTAGCCCCGGGGCCGCCGGCTTCCACACAAACGGGTCTCGTCGTCACACTGCAGAATATGCTGGTCACACTGTGTTATAATAACATGGGTGTCAATTGGAATGACGGATGGAAAATGTAGCAGGAACCGGACTAAGGGTCAGATTCACCGAAACGTCTTCTGTCAACGTTGTTGAACCTACCTTATTTAGTAATAGTATACGAGTAGAAGAGGGGAGGCCTTTGCCCAGCAGTGGGACACAATAGGCTCATAATAATAATAATAATAATAGAGACTTTCGCTACGGGGTTGTGGTTGGATCAAGGGTCAGATTCAGAAGGCGGTAATCTTGGACACGGCGCGCATAGTCCGAAGGTTCCTCTCTCTGCGGCCCTAACCACCGGCAGCCTGGGCCCTGCCCTGTTGCTGGCGGCACCCTAGGTTAGGTTTTTTATAATGTTTTTATTGTTTTTGTATGTTTTAGATGTATTTTGTATTTTACTTTTATAAAAATGTTATAAATTACCTAGCCTAAGACGAAAGAAAAATAAAGAGAATAATAATAATAATACGAGTAGTATATATAAAGTATTAAAACTGTTTTAATACTTCCACAAACAAAAACCTATGACAAAAAACAAAAAGACAGTTTAAGGCGAGCTGAAACCTTTAAGGAATCTCTTCCAGTTAACTTTAAAGTAACTAAGAGAAATCAGTAAGATATGGTAGACAACCGTTCGTTTGTCGAGTGGACGTCAGCTCCCTGAGTTGCGGCAAAGAGACGGAAAGCTGCCTTCCTGCATCATGATTTTTCAAATCTAATTAAAAATCCTTCCAGACAATCTAGCCCAGAACGGCTATCATGATTTCCATTATATCGCCTATCACGTCATGCGTCACTTTCGCACTTAAATACTTGTTAGAACGTGACAGCTATGGTTACAGGTGATAAAAACAAGACCATATTAGGCTAGCTGCAGACGAACAGTGGTTCTATAAATAAATCCATTAATCACGCCATTTTTTTGTGTGGCAGCCTGTCTCGAACATATTTCTACAGGCGATACCAACCGTTCATTAGGTAAGTACTCTTTGATATAAGCAGCGACGTTTACTCGACCAACGACCACTTGTTGAATAAACGTATGCCTAATGATAGCCCACTAACATGTGCCTGTGGATTGCTGAGACTACTATACTTAGACTCCGCGTGAGTTTAAGATGACTGGTAACTCACCATGCATAGAAACTGTGTTATTAATTAGCAAATGTGTTACTAACTGCTAGTAATTTTTATTATTTTATAAGAGTATCGATGATATTATAAGTTAACTAATAGCTTTCGAGAAACTAACCCCGGTAATACCCAAATTTAACTTACCAAATGGAATAAGCGGTCGCCCTCACATATACCGCATTAGTACCTAGTCCCAACCATAGTAAGTATTCGCAGTCGTATATGTCCCATCTAGTATGTAAGTGATCTTTGAATGGTATGGTCAAATCGTTTTGATATGAATGCCAAATGCGGAATTCGTGACTGTCGTCTGTCTTTGGCGATGTCCCTAAATACTGGGTATTAACCTTATCGAGCAAGTGGATGTAACATTTTTAATCAGGTACACATCATGAATATTCCCATCTCTTTAAAATTGTAATTCCTAAAAACAAGGTTCATTTTGGACATAAAATTGAACAGTAGGTGAAAAAAACACGGGTTATTTCCACTTTTAATGTTTGTCCTGTAAAAGCTACATGGGAGTCGTTATAATTTCGTTCATCTAGTAGTGGTAGTACTTAATACTAGTATTTCCATATTTGTATCTATTTATATTTGACAAAAAAATTCAGATATGTCAATCAGATACTTGATGATGATGACGATGATTTCTTCCTGTTATCCCTCATTAGGGACATAGGGCTCGCAGAAGAGTTTTCCATTTGTCGCGATCTTGAGCGGCTACTTCCAGCTCTTTCCAGTCGAGACCAATTGAGCCAGCCTCCGTCTCAACTGATCGCCTCCATGTAGTAAGGGGGCGTCCCGACCTTCTACTGCCAGTAGCTTGCCAGCGGAGACTCTGTTTGGGCAAGTGGTTGTCCGGTCTACGGAGTGCGTGGCCGATCCATCGCCATTTCCTCTCCAGGATTTCCTGCCTTATGGGCTTCTGGTCAGTCATCTCCCACAGCCTCACGTTCAATCAGATACTTACCTATTATAATTATGTATTGTATAGTTGTATACATAACGTAAAAGGTCCCGGATAAAATAATACTTACCTACTATTTTTTTAATGTCATGCACTAATTTGAACTCACTCCATTTTCACTCATTATTTTGACAAAAACGGCACTTATTCGCGTACACTTACTTTTATTATGTTCCTGACGTTTCAAGCGTGTCGTAGTCATAACGCTCATGGTCGCAGGCAGATTTAGGTATGTTATTCATTATTTTTCTTACATATAACGATAACTGATAATCGGGTAAGTAATATAAGACATAAGAACTTATTGTATAATATGGTTTACCATTGAATCGCCGACAGACATTTCATCGAATATTATTTCAAAGACAACGTTTCAAGTATTTTCATTTCATCGACAAGTCATTCCGTCGATGACTCGTTACTAGGTATTTTAAACCGAGGTCTTTTAATTGGTAGTTGACTTATTTCAATAAAATTCATGTCATGGCTTTTCATTTCGGGTTTTTTTAATTCAATTTTTTTTACATGTAATCATATTTATTCCGATTTACCATTGAATCGCCGACAGACATTTAATCGAATATTATTTCAAAGACAACGTTTCAAGTATTTTCATTTCATCGACAAGTCATTAAACCACCCACGACCCATTCGGCCTTTTTATAAATAAATAGTTCTTCTAAATTTATTACGTCACATTGTCACATGTCAGTTTTGTTTTTAGGGTCATCAAAAAAAATAACCCTAACCTACCTATCTCTGGGAGCAGTTATGTTTTTAGGGTCATCAAAAAAAAATAACCCTAACCTACCTATCTCTGGGAGCAGTTATGTTTTTAGGGTCATCAAAAAAAAAAAAAACCCTAACCTACCTATCTCTGGGAGCAGTTATGTTTTTAGGGTCATCAAAAAAAAATAACCCTAACCTACCTATCTCTGGGAGCAGTTATGTTTTTAGGGTCGAAGAAAAGAGTATTCAGAGGTGAAGTTGCTAAAATGCATTGCAAAAAATTTAAAAGTTTAAGTCTTATGTAGTTATGTCTCTACACACTTATGTTTTTTTTATGCAATAAACGAGTTACCTCAATGATTTTTAGTTTATATATATTTAATCGTTGTCGATGAAATAATATTCGATGAAAAGTTTGTCGACGAAACAAGGGTACATCGTTTTGTAGTTGTGCCAATTAAGATAATTTGAAACAAATCAGCGATTAAGTAATATTCGTTGAATAGTATTTCTACGTAGTAAGATAAATTTAAATAAATAGAAGTTGAAATAAAATTACGCCAAACAATATTACTTGTACTAAAGTTTCGATGAATCGTTGTCGATGAAATAATATTCGATGAAACGTTTGTCGACGAAACAAGGGTACACCGTATAATATTCATATTATATACGCTCACATTGTATAAGCTTGTTTTGTATACCGTTCAAGTTCTATAATGAACGTTTGATATAACATCAAAATATCTATTTTTGTTAAGTATAACGTTGTTTAAGTATAATATCATTAAATATAACGGTCATAATGTATAACGTTCATAATACCTTAGATTTATAATGTATAATAGTCAATATATCTAACACGATTTTTTAGTTATATCTTGTGGGACGCACCCCTGATAAGCTCCCTTACATATCGAGACAGTGTTCCTCTTGTCTGCTTTTCAAAATGAATCATCATATAGTTTCATCCTAGTGAAAAATAAAATATATTAATATCAAGTCAAACATCTAGTAAACAATAAATGCCCTTGAGTAGTAAATGCTATAATTGCAACAAACACGGACACCCTTCAAACAGAACCTGTCGCAGTAGGTCGCCCCATGCCCCATGCCCCTGTCGTCCCGGCCCCGGCCACCCGTGGGACACTATCTAATCCGAATTAAACTATTATAAACGTTTGATGGCTTAGGGTGAGGGTTCCGTTTGTGTTTTTACTGTGATGATAGTGCTTTACGACCGAGGTTTTTATTTAATTGGCTATTGGATTCAGTTACTCGGATTTAGTACTACTATTAAATATAATAATTAAAAGCGATGCTAAATTAAAGAATCGTTTTCAGTGTAATACATATACAGCCTTGGCCAGAAGTGTTGAGCACCAATGCGATTTTCATACAAAACTGGAAAGTTTAGTCCATCGTTTCCATCTTTGTTTAAGTTATTTTGTCAATTAATTTAAACTAATAGGCATGTTTTGTTGAAGTTAGTAGTAACTGCATAGAATATTTGCAATATGTCGCACCGACTTAAATTTACATTTTTGGTACCTTCTGTTTTCATATTTTTTAAGTACCTTGAAAGTGTTATAAAGTGAAGTTTTCTATATTTATAAATAAAATATAACATTTACCGTTACCGTACATTGTTAGGATAGGGAAATAATGCTTAACATCAAAATTGTAAACAAAAAACATCTATGCTCAACACTTCTGGCCAAGGCTGTAGGTAGTTTTATCCTATTAATGTTGTAAATGTCGAAGTTATGCTTAGGATATTTAAATGTTAGGATATTTAGATGATTGTCGTATTATTGTGTATTCGTTAAAAAATGGAAAGTTCGCCTAAACTCATTTAATGTTTTTTCCTTCTTTTGGACTCAGAAATTGTATACACCGCATAGCGGATAATACATATTCGTGCGTTTGTTCAACATTTGTTAACCTGATAATATTTCTTCAGTTTTTGGGCCGTAGCCAAGATAACTTGTTTATCGACAACGACAAATGAAAAGTTAAAATGTATCGAAATGCCAGATGAGAAAAAGTCACGTGATAATTTCCATCAATTTCCAAGCGTTATTAGTCAACGATCGTCCTAGTACGGGCGGCGGCCGTAGGATCTGCTACGTAACGTGATACAAAGATAAGCCCCATGGCACATGTTCATGAAAGTGATGCTGAGTTCCGGAAAAATAGTAAAAAAAATTAGAATTGGCCGAAAGCACAAAAAAGTACCACTTCCGGTTTAAAAAATGGATGGTATACGTCATTGGATATAAAGATGACACTTGTGGCAACAAAAAGTAATTTATTTTTAGGTATAGAAAAACCCAGTCTGCCAGTTCCTGCATGACCGGAAGTGCCCGGCACTCCCGGCAGACTAGTTTAAAAGTAACAAATTTGACTCCAAATGTACGTCACTTTTGAACCAGTCTGTCGGGCACTTCCGGCCATGCAGAAACTGGCAGACTGGGTTTTTCCGTACCTAAATATAAATTACTATTTGGTGCCACCATAATCATTTCAGTATCAAATGCCGTAGGTAAATACCATCCATTTTTAAACCGGTAGTGGTACTGTTTTGTGCTTTCGGCCAATTCTAATTTTTTTTACTATTTTTCCGGAAATCAGCATCACTTTTATGAACATGTGCCATGGAGCTCTTTGTATCACGTTACGTAGCAGATCCTACGGTCGTCGCCCGTACTATCCCTTGTCTAACCCCAAGAGTTCTCCACATCGAACCCTAATCTCTCGTAAGCTGCACCCACAGATAACAACTATCAGGATAACATGAAGTTAATTCTGCCGCGTGGCGTCCTTGTCGGCCGTCGTCGGTCGTTGTCGGCTGTTGTCGGCAGTTGTCGGCTGTCAATCAACGACTTCTGCTTATCGGGGCGGAAGAAGGGGCGGTAATTAAAATGATAAAACTCCCAGGAGATGCCAGAAAACTAACTGCGCTTTTGCAGGGTGAAGCGATGTGTTGACGCAATCGTGAATTCTTTTTATTTTGTTCATTTGAATCGTTAAAGAACCTTTATGTAACTAAATTAACGTTTTTAAAAGCGCAAAGCGTATTCTAATGTAAAACGTAATACTAAATAATAATCCTATTTTCTACAGCAAGTCGATACCTGAGAAAAGACGGGGTACCTATAATGCATTTATGTTACCATGTTACAAAAGAAAAGAAAATTTTGTGTTATTGCTAGAAATATCAAAAAAGTATTTTATTTATTTGTAGCTATGTGCTAAGTAAACCCTATTTAAAATACTTGGACCAACTTCCGTTTAATTTGTTGTCAATAAAAAATTAACCCGCTTTGTCGAATGATTTTGTCGAATGTAAAATACCCATTATTTAACTACACTAACCTATTAAAAACTTTATTAACAGTATCTTTATTAAGTAAATATATTTCAAACCAGTATCAAATGATACCATACGTTTACCTAATTCCATTCCCATTTATCACGCACCGGATGACTCCATAACATTCATACGCTCCATTACACGCGTCTGCGCCGCCGCAGACAGATCGCAACTCCATTTAACTACAATGGAATGAATAGTGTCAGGTTGTCAACACATCTGTTCATTGGCCTAACCAGTCAGCGCACCAGTGTAGTCAGACCTGTGGACAATACAAAAGAATAATGTAATCACACAATAGGGATATTACGCAAAACTCTGCGTAGGGGGCGGCACTAGCACATCCAGAGGGCCTACCACGAAACACGAAAATAAAAATTTCGTTACCTGGTTCTCTGTCACTCTTTCATATTCGAGCGATAGAGAGGCACATGTCAAAATTTCGATTCTCTCGTTTCACGATAGGCCATTTGTAAACAAACCGCCTTGGTGCGCAAATGACATATTTATTCGTTATAAATTATCTATGAAAACCTGTAAAAAAAACTGTTTAAGTCCTAGTATGTATTAAAAACTGGTTTACCGGTGTGCTAGTGTTGCACTCTGGTGGCAGAATATTGCAGTAATATCCCCTATTGTTAGAGGTGCATCTATAGTTAAAAGACTACGGAACATTTAAATCGGCGACATAAAATATTAAAACTGAGGTATGAGGTAGGTGAGGTAAAAATATAATCGATTATTAGTTTGATTTAAATTTGATATTAAACAGAATTAGACCAGTCAAGAGTGACATTTGGTTTGTTATTGTTATCCATTGATTATCAAGTTTATGTCAAATACATATGAAAAAGAAATTGCTTTATCAATAGAGTACGTACGAGTATACGTTTTAGTGACATCGGTGATCTTAATCAGTTTGTTTTGATATTATTTTGATGACAAAAGAAGATCACTTCGGTATGTATCATTTCAGTAACAAATTATTATTTTTCAATTCCTAGAAAAGTAAAGTTATGAGCAAAAAACTCTAAGTTTTATATCAAAAATAATAGGAATTTAAATTTGGGTGAACAACCCTAGAATAAAATGTTTGAACAGTTCAATACAAGATTTACTTCCACTTGCCCTTAGATAGAGACCAAGCAAAATAGTCGCATGTGTTTACACACAGCCAAATGACTTGTCACACGTAAATAATCACATAATTGGGACGGTGAATCACAACATTGCGGTTCACCCCAACGTGTCCAATCGAGGGGTCGCGAATGCAAGGGCAGTGTGGCCGTGCCACCATAAATATATATACACGTTTGAACCTTGCCCCATTGCGGTAAGGCGGAAAATGTATACATATTTATGACGCCCATTACAAACTAAAATTTTATAATAGCAACGTTGAACTGACTTTTTGTAGACCCTATTTCGGCGCAATAAAGATCACGAATGTTCAGGTATTAATTGTGTCTACGATTGTCTAGGTAAGTCCGCTATTCCACTTCAGCCGTTTTTGACTAGGGTGGAAACACTTGTGGTTTAACATGTGATACGTGACAGATAATTAAATGGAAATGGATTATTCGAGTGCATTGTTGTTGTGTTTACGGAATTGTTACTGTTCAGGGGATGAAGGGGCGAATGTGTAGGTACTTATGATCTCAATCCATTCTAAAGTCGACTTCGGACACGCTAAGGTTGAACGGCCTTGTCACACTTGAGCGATTTAAAAGCGATCTCTAAGAGCGTTATCACACTTGTGATTGCGAGTAGCGAGCGAGTTTTGTATGGGAGCGAACACGCCGCGAGTTCGCGCACGATATTTGTACAGAAATCGCTTTCAAATCGCTCAAGTGAGATAAGGGCCTTAGTGGTTACTGGTATAGTGCTACCTTTTGCTAGGAATACACTTGCACGCTTGAAGCTTATTCAGCAAACATCTACAGGAAAAATTCAAGCGATTTATTTAAATCACATACACAAATAAAAAACTCATTATTGCACACCTCGATACAAGAAATCAAGACGGAAAAATTACAAAAACTTAAGGACTTATGTAACTAGGACTCACTTTTTATAGGAATTTCGATATTTATAAATTATAGTGCAATATTATTTGCCCTGGACTCCGCTGGAGATTGTTTATTAATATGACACAAACAAATCATTATTTTCTAGAGACAAAAAAAATCTAGCGGCGAAGAGTATTTGCAGCGGCAGCCATATTATGGGAATTAAAGTCCATAAACGTCTGGTAGTCGTCTTCACCGCCATCAATTAAATACTAAACGCCCCGAAATAACCGTAAAGCATATCTAAAAGATTGGCAGTAGTACCCCCTGGAGAGTAAGTTAGAAAATCATTTAATTTAAATATGAAATGAAACTAAATACAGTAAATACTTATAATAAATATAATATAATAATATGTTAGCCTCTATACGTCCCACTGCTGGGCACAGGCCTCCTCTCTTGCACGAGAGGGATCAGGCTATAGTCCCCACGCTGGCCCAAAGCGGGTTGGGAACTTCACATACACCTTTGAATTTCTCCGCGGATGTATGCAGGTTTCCTCACGATGTTTTCCTTCACCGTATAGCGATTGGTAAATATCAAATTATATTTCGTACATAAGTTCCGAAAAACTCATTGGTACGAGCCGGGGTTTGAACCCGGGACCTTCGGATTGAAAGTCAGACGTCGTTACCGTCAGGCTACCAACGCTAGTAAATACTTAACTCAACATAAATCACATAAGCTAATTCATTTGTTTACAAAAGTCAAAAGTTTCGACTTTCTAAACAATGCATGGCAATTTCATTGCCATGTTTAGGTGTTTGAATAAATAAAAATTTAAGAAATTTTGGTATTCAATTGAATATCCCACACTTCATTTCTCATTTTAAATATGTATTTATCTTGGAAACCAATGTTAGTACCATGAAACGGGGTGACTTTAAAATACAGGGGCGACTTTGAAAAATCGACTTAATCGCCAAAGTATGAATTTTCAATCTCTAGACATCTAGTGAAATGTAAGAATGTACAATATTCTAGCCATTTACCAATATAGATTAAGAAAATTGTAAATAATGCCGCTTATATGATCATTTGAAATCTATCAAAGTAGCCCCAAAATTTCCTAAAGTCACCCCGTTTTACGGTAACTAATGAATGAGTATAATATGTCATCAACGATTAAGAACAATACAATTACAGTACAAACTGAAACTTCTTAAAAATATGCTAATATTAAAACTAAATTAAATACTAAATAATAATAAATATAAAATTTCTCATTTATATTTCTCAGCATAGAGCTGATAGATTGCGAATGTTTTAACTCTACCACAACTACATATAACTTCTAAACCAATGGCAATTGGAAAATTAAATCATGTTTAGGTAGGCAGACGGCAGACGCACTTAACTGATACGATTACAAACGAACATTATCAGGAAAAAAAGTTAAATTCTATACTTACAAGAACTACTAAGGTTCGTTAACTGTCCAGTCCAACTTTTTGTACCCTGCGCTCAGTCAACACCGATTTCAAGTTGTCATCAGAGCAGATAACAATTTATTTGCGGGCCACGCTCACCCACGGTAGCCATTTTTTAGGGCCCGGCAAAAACTAGATTTACTGCGACCCCCGGGCCCTTCACGGCGCATAGAACAGCGGGAGGCCATGTCACAAGGGAATTAAGATGTCTCCCTTAGTTTTAGATTAAATAGGCAGATGATTTCTTGATACAGTTTTAATATTGTTTCATTTGTCATAAACATGATTGGGGAAAAAAATAATAACCGGGGAAAGTTACATGAAAATATTAACAGGTTGTATCTTTTGTTAGCTTTTATGGTTCATTATTTACTGGTAGTAGGTACGTGAGGCGAGCCACAAATGGGTGTAGGTCCTTTTGCGTCACAATTTTGAATCAAGAATTTACTTACGTACATTATACAGGACTACCAATTTGATCCCTGGCCTATAGAACCTTGTCTGAATAATAACTAGTTTAGTAATGCATAGTAAGGTTCGATTGTAATAAAATTCGTTGAAAAAGTATAAGTACCGTAAAACGGGGTGACTTTAGGAAATTTTGGGGCTACTTTGATAAATTTCAAATGTAATAAAACAACTTTGAACGGATTATATCGCGTATACTGAATTTTAAATTACATCCCGACGTTTCGAACACTTTACAGCGTTCGTGGTTACGGGTCGACTGAGGAAAACTTTATTTGCCCTTCTGGCATGTACACTCACCTTTATTTGTTTGCATTTAATGTTATACATGTGGGTAGTCTTTTGTACATTGTAATTTTAGATGTGGGTAAATATGTTTTCCTCAGTCGACCCGTGACCACGAACGCTGTAAAGTGTTCGAAACGTCGGGATGTAATTTAAAATTCAGTATACGCGATATAATCCGTTCAAAGTTGTTTTATTTCATGAATAACTATCGCGGCAACCGTAGAAGATATTATAAATTTCAAATGGTCATATAAGCGGCATTATTTACAATTTTCTTAATAGATGTCTAGAGATTGAAAATCCATACTTTGGCGACACAGACTACACAGACACCTCATCATTAAACTTTTACAGGGAGCACGAGGTCACCACACATCAGTGCAATTTTATTCGTAAATTTCTACGATCCGAACAGCAAATCTCAACAGTATTATACACCAATTTGTAGTATAACAATCCAGGTTCACTCCTGTAACTTGATTTTTGTGGATATTTTTAATCCACATGAGTAATGATCAAAAACGTTACCTCAATTGAAATACGCGGTCGCGCTCTCATACAAAATTAGTACGGGAGCACTGATGCGTGGTGACCCCGAGTTGTACTTATGATCTATCTAGTGTTGAGGTTATCTATGTTTGGCGATTAAGTCGATTTTTCAAAGTCGCCCCTGTATTTTAAAGTCACCCCATTTCACGGTACGTCTGAATTTTTATTATTATTGGAAGCGCCTGATAAATTTGTACCAGCAAAATGTACGAATACCTTTATTCATCTCAATTCATTACAAGGCAACATTTGTACACTAAGAAGTTGAACATTTATGTTTTACTGACTGGTTGTTGTATGGTATTTAATTTATACCCACAGATTATTTGTCACCATTCAAAGTCAAAATGGATAACGTAAACATTTGGCAATATACGCAACATACTTTACATTACGTGCCTGTGTCAGTCTTGGGCACATAACCTATTTTCATGCAAAAAAAGAGAACCCATACAAAATAGAAACGGCAACATCAACCATCGTCTTCAATCAGTTACTTATACCATAGTCATATTCCAAGTCTTTCTCAGTACGTGCTGTGCAGTTGTGGAATGAGTTGCCGTCCTTTAGACAATCCCAGTCGGTTGCATCACTGAAGGGAAAATTACATAAATTGTAGCTTCCGAATGATTTGTCTTCTAGTTGAGTAGGTACCTAGTATTATATATGTTTAATATATATGTATATATATATATGATTATATATTATATGTGTATTTATTACTTAGGTTAAGTAGATAATTTGTCTCGATGTTTATTTCCGTACACTAAGTCAGTGCTTGTTTGCCTATCTTATAGTTTTCTCTCATTTGCTCAAAGGTTAACTGGAACAGATCCCTTACAGGGATAAGTTCGCCTTTGTACTTTGTTTTCTCTTTTATCATGTTTTATTGTAACTTTTTTTATGTACAATAAAGTGTTTACATACATACATACATACATACATAGTTATAGGAGATATAAACTGCATAGTTCTATTTAAGATCTTTAGCAAAAATCTCATTCGCATACCTATAGTTGGAAGGAGTACAAGTTTAACAATCGCCACTTCGGAATTAGTATTCAAGACTTCAGTTCAGGGATGTTTATCTCATGTCAGCCCTAATACCTCCGGCGTAGTTGGTAAGCATTTCCCATGTTGAGCTTACTATTATCAAAAAAGCGGTGATTTACGCTTATGAAATCGATAGTTCCGATCTATCCAACCTAATAGCCCGTAAAACCATTCCCGTGATCATCACCTAGTAATATACAACCTCAAATTCTTATCACAGACCTTTAAGAGTACCCGCTATTTATTAAAAAAGTTGTCGCCATTTTTAAAGCGACGCCAATCGTTATCTTTAGGGATATCAACACGTTTGAATTAAAAGACACCGCTTATTTGTGTCAAATTTTATTATACGCATTTAAATGGATACGGTTTGCTATTTTCGTCTTTAATGTTATGGACATAAATGCTTTAAGAGTGCTGAGTTAAATGATGCAGAAAGATTTACACGCCTTTTAGGAGGTGAAAAAAACCGACCGTGAGTGGTCAGCCTGAGGTGGTGGCCGCCGCGCGTCAAATGAAATTCTAGTTAGAAAATGGTAGGTAAACATTTGGTTTGGTGAGTAAAATACACCTTAACTAGGTAAGTATGAGAGCATGAATTTTATTTGTCCTTTAATTGTCAATTTTATAATTATTTTAATTAGCCCGATCTGCAAGCGGGACAACATGACATAACATGGCGATTGGCGATAGCGACCACAATAATATATCAAAAATGGTGTCATTATAAAATAAAACGGTTGACACTCACGACACTAGATAGTCACTTCGCGCCGCATGTTTCGGAGAGCCTAATAAGTCTCCATCTTCAAGCACTAGGACGTCTTGCCGGTTCAAATAGCACTCCTAGTGATTGAAGATGGAGACCTAAGCTCTCCGAAACATGTCGCGCGAAGTGACTAAAGGGTGTAACCGTTTTAATTTATAATGTTAGTATGCCTCACGAATGTTTAAAAACGGTGTCACTATAGTGATAGTGACACCGTTGTTTATAGTTTGAAAACAGATTTATGTGACTTTAAAGTGTTAAAGTCACATAAATGTGTTTTCAAAGTATAAATGGACCCGTTATGGTGAGTTACCGGAAGCCGAGCCAATGCCGAACTTCAAAAAGCTAGCGCGTACCGATACCGCTAAGTATACATTTATAGGTTCTCACATGAATACCATAAAACCAATTCACCGAGAAATTCTTCAAAATCCTCAAATCAAATGGCAGCGTACCATCATCGACAAATTTGATCGACTAAAACGAACCTTATTGCTTCAAAATAAGGTCTACCAATAACTCTGTTGCTGTTGCTATAAAATCTAAACTGCTTTGATTGAGATGTTATCGGAACTGCGCAGCCGTGAAGGGTTGAGGGCGGAAACTGGCCAACCACCCTTAATTAATAAGTTGTCAAGTTAAGGGTGCATTTGATAACAAATGAAAGAAAAAGATTAAGTCATTCGTACAAATTAAGTAGATTTATCTATTTGACGGTTTACTAACTCGATTAGATGTCATATTTCATTTAATTAAATATGCGCTTGATTGACTTTCAGTTCAGTACAAAATTTTACATGGCACCATAATTTATATTGCGCGCTTCTTATAGTTCTTATGTCAAAATAATATTGTAAATTATTACAAACGATTACATTAGTATTTGAAAATTTTAACGCCTGTTCTTCTTAAAACGGCAAATTCTTTCACTTACTACTCAGGCTTTACATCCAGAAGGCGAAAATAAAGATAAAATATTCACATGTCAGCATGTTCAAATACCTAGTTTTACAGGAGAAAGTTCACACGCATTTTTAAATATATTTTGGTGTAGGTATGTATCTACAAGCACTTCAGTATACGCCGATATCCATAAATGTCTATGTTTTGAAGGAGGGAAACATTAGTCCCATTCCATTTTTGTCCTGGGACTCCTGGGTACGAGTATAACGTCATAATAAGGCGCATGAGTCGATTATCTCTTGAATACCTAATTTGATGATGATAATTTACAAACTATTTTGGATGTCTTATACTAGCTAAAAACAAAATTGCAAGTTAAATGTAATTTTGAGACTATGGATTGGCTGCTTTAAGAAATATACCGAATAGCCTTTATAACCAATTGAGAAATATACCAAAAAAAAATTGTGAATTCTATCCTTAAATGTACCTATTTATTAAAACGGCAATATGTTTAGTTGTATGATTTTTATTATATAATTTTCCTCACGGTTGCAATGGTCTAATATAAGTATCAACAATGTAAATTTAGCCATTTATAATGTGTGTCATGTGCATTTAACTCGTATACAGCTTCAAGTGTCTATAATCAAACTGTTTTAATTCCAAAAATATTTTATATGCCTATAAAAAGAACAACACTATTGTCAAACTAGTAAAAACGACTGCACACTTTTAATTGAATGTAACAGTTAAACATGTCTAACCGAATTGGAAGTAAACGCGCTGTTAACTAGGCATTTTTGTTAATGGGGGCGATATAACTTAATAGATGACGCGATACAATCTCATGTTATGTGGGGATTGTGGGGCGAATGGCGATCGCCGAATGTTCACGTGAAATCGTATGAGTTGTGTTTTCATTAGAGTGGTGGACGTATAAAATGTAGAGCTGGCATAAAAGTGCCATATCGATTATAGAGTTTCATTTTACCGATTTACGTTTCTTGAAAATGACTGGCAAATTCCTTTCCCTTTTTGGTACATAGGCGAAAAATTTTGGGTAATTTTTATACAAATCGACCTTTTATTTAGCTAAGCTGCCTATCACCATCAGATATATCGAAGCGGCACCGTAACAACGTTTCAAACGAATCAAACGTCACATTTTCGAAGTTGAACTTTTAATGCTGGCTCATCCATACTTTGTCGTATACAAATGAGGAGATTGAGGAGTAGTGTAGTGATAGCGTGGTCGGACTCGGAGTTTACTAAAGGCTATGCTAAACTGCTGTTACTAGAGCCGCTTCTACTCGTGTGTAGAGCTATAAGAAACTCCACAGGTGCCCGTTATCTCTATATCAGCCTGAGGCGGCGGTTTGTCGCGCGACCAAGGGCTAATAGAGTAGGTACAGTCGCCATCAGATATATCGGAGCGCCAAGGTGGTCACAAGTATCTGAACAACGCCTTTATTGTCAAGGCGATAAAGTCCGTGTTCAGATATTCCTGAGTACCTTGACCGCTCCGATATAATTGATGGCGACTGTACTTACCTAATAGCGACATTAGCGACAACTGCCACGATTGTCGCTAGTACCTAATGAGATTTTTATATTCATTCCTCAAACACTGGCATTTACTTATGTGTGGTAGTATCCTGGCATTTTGGATAGTATAATACAGGTCGAAAAACCACGGCTCGCGAGCCGCATGCGGCCCTTTGAAGGGTCAGTTGTGGCTCTTCGATCTTAAATCATATATTACGGTAACAAAAAACATAAAACAGCTTACACAAGTGCGTCTCTATGAGCTTTCTAAATTTCCATATTTTCCGCCATAAGACTCTTCGTCGAAAAAGTTTCCGGCCCCTAAGTAGTATAATAGAAACATTTTAATCGCTTAGGTAATGGTCTAATGGTCAATAACCGTGTTGAAAATAGTTTATATGTACTTAATATTCTTTAGGTAGTTAGTTACAAGTTACAAGTACCTACATTGATTATTAACGTTGTTTTTTCGAACATTTCCATCTCTAAGCCGTATGTTAAAATATATAACAGCTTTCTACCCGTTACAAACTGCCGCCTAAATAAACAAATTCGTTTCATTCGATATTAATTAACAGAGATATCTCAACTTGTTTGCTATCATTTTTATTTTTATTACACGTCCATAGATACACCTGTATCTGGATATTAAGAGCAATAAAACATTTTATTTGTGTAAGCATCCCTTTTAACTTCCGCCCTTTGGCTGACAAACTTGCGTTTGCGGTTAATCGCAAGCTTATCAGGAACATAAATGTTAGGGAGCTGTAGATGGTAGGTGCGGGGATAAGTTGGTCGTGCTAAATGGTGCGCCCGCGCGGCAAATGAGGCAACCCTATCAGACCGATTAATTTGTATGATAAGTAACGAGAACGGGGTCTCATCCTCGTGTGTCGAGTCGTTTCGTCGTGTCATGTCGAATAGAAATGCAGTTTTTATTAATGCGGTTTTTATTCTATTTTAGAGTGCGTATGCCATCCTATTCGTACAACTACTTATTTGTTAAATCGGGCGGATTTGTCTCTTTCCATTATTATTAGTCCAGGGCTCGGACAAGTCATCGCAGAAACTGATATGGACATGGGACAAGACTAATATAGAGTCGCGACTCGCGGAATATTATTTATACTGTTATATGTGCGTGTGTGTTTTAACTCTGCCGTAGCCGGTCCCAAGCCCGGATGAGAAAAGAGGAGGGTTGGTTAGAGGGTGACAATTCTACCATAAAACGTCAACGCCGAGTACTGGGCGGCGGTAAATAACCCGGCCACCCGGATCCACAGACCCGGAGCGGTACCAGTCGCCGTGAAGGACTAAATCCCTTCGAAATACTGATGTGGAAGGACGTGGGAACCCACCACAATTATCTCCCAAGATAGTCATGCACAGTGGAACATTTCATAGGAGGATGTCGGACGATCCGGCTGACGCCCGGCGCCATCTGATACCCGGGTCGGATGGTGTGAAATCTGCTACCGAAGCTTCCAAGGAGGCGAGTCACCAGGCCTCTGCAGGAAGGAATGCTACTGGTGATTCTACAAAAACTACTGGCAACAAGATCTCAATACGATCACACCTCCGTATTGGCACCTGGAATGTTAACGGTTTGCTCCAGGCCGGAAAGCTAAGCATCGTGGACAATGAGAGAGACAGCCACCACATTTCAGTCCTAGGTATCAGTGAGACACATCTCCGCGGCCAGGGACATTTCACTACCATGTCAGGAAGCACACTGTATTTTTCAGGACTGGAAAACTCCAGCAGAAGCGGTGTCGTCATACTCCTACCACCGGATATGAACAAGTTTGTCCTGGGGTACAACCCAGTATCTGATAGGATCATTACAATGAAGCTGAACACCAAACCTTGTCTCCTTAACATAGTGCAAGTATACGCCCCTACTGCACAGTCATCGGAAGAAGTAATAAGCGAGTTTTATGGTAAACTGGAGGAAACCCTTGATGGGATACCACACCGACAGATAACGATGATATTAGGGGATTGGAACGCCAAAATAGGCTGCTCGGAGCCTATCGACGAAATCAAGGATATCATCGGCAAGCACGGTCTAGGCACTAGAAACGAACGAGGACAGAGGTTTGCCGAGTTTTGCACCGCTAGAAATCTGTCCATCACAAACACCTTCTTCCAGCACCATAAGAGACGCTTATATACTTGGAAATCACCTGGTGATCGCTTTCGGAACCAAATAGACTATATCTTAGTTGACAAGCGTTGGAAATCCTCGATAAGGAATGTCAAGACCTTCCCTGGGGCTGAATGTGGTTCCGATCATATGCTGCTTGTCGCTTCCTTCTCAGTCCGTCTTAAAGCCATGCATCACAGCAAGCGACTCAAGCCCAGATTTCTGAACGCGATAGAGAAACTACATTTCCAGGGTCTGACCGAAGTAAAGTTCGCTGATTCTGCTTCACCCTCGTTAGAAGCTGATGCTGAGCTCATGTGGAAGCACGTAGAAGAGAATATTACTACAACTCTTAATGAAATAGCACGGATGAGAAAAAGCGACTGCAAAAGATCTACATGGATAACGGAACAGACGTGGGATCTAATTCAGCAGAGGAAAGTCGTTAAAATCAAAGGCCTACAGGATCCGGATGTGAGGAAGGAATACTCAGACTTGTGCAGATCAATCCAAAGACAATGCCGCCGAGATAAAAACGACTACATAATGACTATATGTCGTGAAGTGGAGGATCATGCACTTAAGCTACAGACAGCTGATTTGTTTAAGAAAGTTCGCCTTCTCAGCAAGAAGTTCAAGCCCAAATCCTGGGTCATTGAGGACTCCAGTGGTCGTCCTCTCCATGAACTGGAAGAAATTGCAGAACGTTGGCGTGGTTACTGCGAGCAGCTATATAGTAATTCCTCTATACAACTCAACACTCGACTAGACTGGAAGCTCCTGGAGCTGGAGCCTGATATTCTGAAATCGGAGATAAAAGCAGCCATTGATCGCTTAAAACCGAACAAGGCTCCAGGGCCAGACGGCATAACCTCCGAGATACTCAAATCCCTTGGTGACCGAGGCGTTGATATGATACATAAGTTGTGCAACCACATATGGCGAATTGGGGACTGGCCAAAGAGCTGGACCCAATCAGAAATCATCCCTTTGCACAAGAAAGGCTCAACCAAGAAATGCGATAACTACCGTACCCTTGCCCTAATATCGCACGCTAGCAAAATTCTGCTTCATGTGATCAACGACAGGATCCGCCACTACCTCGACTGGCAGATTCCTCAAGAGCAAGCAGGTTTTGTGAAAGGCAAAGGCACTAGAGAGCAAATACTGAACGTCAGGCAAATTGTCGAGAAGTGCTACGAATTCGACACACCAATAATCATGTGCTTCGTCGATTATAGCAAGGCATTTGACTGCGTCGATTGGGATCGCCTGTGGGATGTCCTGCTGGAGCTGGGTGTACCACGTCACCTCACTGCGCTACTGCAGTCCTTGTATTATAACAGCCAAGGAGTAGTTAAAGTCGACAAAACTACATCTAACCCTTTTAAATTTCAAAAAGGCGTTCGTCAAGGATGCATTCTATCGCCAATCCTGTTCAATGCGTACGGTGAATACATCGTGAGAAGGACTTGCGAAGGCTGGAATGGTGGGGTCTCTGTTGGAGGGCGTAAAATTTCAAACCTACGGTACGCAGACGACACCACCCTACTGGCCGCCAGCGAAGCAGAGATGGACTGTCTCTTGAACAGGATGGAAAGCACCAGCGAAGAGTTTGGACTCACAATCAATAGATCAAAAACCAAACTCATGATTGTAGAACGCAAACTTAAGCTGGTGCGCAGTGGAACACTGGATTTGGAAATCGTGGACAATTTTGTATACCTTGGCTCCTGCATAAGCAACGATGGATACTGCGAAACTGAAATCCGTAGAAGGAGCGGGATGGCGAAGGGTGCCATGGCGCAGCTGGAGAGAGTATGGAAAGACAGAAACATCTCTACGAACACGAAGATCACTTTAGTTCAGACTCTAGTCTTCTCAATCTTTACTTACGGCGCAGAGACATGGACCCTTAGAAAGGCTGACCGTAACCGGATTGACGCGTTTGAGATGTGGTGTTGGAGAAGGATGTTGGGTATTCACTGGTCAGAGCGCCGCACTAACGTGTCGATCCTCGCTGAACTCAAGATAAAAACCAGGCTATCTACCGTCTGCCTGCGCAAAGTACTTGAATATTTTGGCCACGTTGCTAGAAAAGACAGTGATAACCTCGAGAAACTGGTCATCACTGGTAAAGTCGAAGGTGAACGATCAAGATATAAGAGCCCAATGCGCTGGTCTGACCAAATTCGCTCAGCTCTCAACACTACAGTACACGATGCTCTTCACTCGGCAACAGATAGAGGAAGATGGCGCCAGATCATCAGAGAGAAGCTGTTAAATGACCACGACCCTCAGTGATGAGGAAACCGATGCAAGGAGGAGGAGGTGTGTTTTACATTATTTACTCTTCATTTGTAGGTAGGTACTGCTAACTTATTTAGCCTAAATAAAAAAAAGTTTACAGATAAAAAACTCTTTACTCATAAAAGGTTGTCAAATTTTGATGTGATATATAACATTAATATTTGAATTGACATAAAATTAGTTCATTGTTTCGCGAATTTAGGTGGTTGCTTATCAAAAATATGGCTTTGTTTGATGAAGAAGGTTATCGACATTTTATGAGACAATACGAGTACAGGGCGAAACTGGAAGTAATTACTCTTCGAAAGGGAAATGCTAATTATGGTAAATAACAAAAAAAATCATACCTACCTCCATCATTACATACATAGGTAGTTTTTTAAGATAAGTTAAATGAATATGCTTTCGTTATTATATACAGTGCCAACTTTCTGTTCCTGTATAAACAATTTTCGGGAAAGATGTTTGCGATTTATGTTGAAACATATCAACAACTCGATATTTGACGATTGCTGGGAAGATGTCACAGAAGTGTTTCGGCAGTTTCGAGTAAAAGGTTCGAAATTATTTTATAACAACTGTTTACTTTTTTATATCTAACACAAATGATTAAATAAAACATCGGTTTGTTCCAGACAATGCAGAAGTTAATGGTTGCGTATGTGCAATGCAATGCAACCATCAGCATTAAAAAAATGTTAATGGAAATACCTTCACACATGTATGGTGAATTTTGGGTTGCAATAATAAATGTCATTGAAAAATATAATTTTCACCTCAGCAGCTCGAACGAGGGTTCTTTGCGGCCCAAATTCAGTGAGCAAAGTTCGATTTTGCTCACTGAGTGAGACAAAATGACCTTGAAATTTCTGCAGTTAAAAGAAAGAGGAAGTAATATTTCAAACGTCATATTATCGCTTTTTGAATAGCAGAACCCCGATGAGCACTAAATTAGCTTGGAAACCTAATCACAAGATTTGGCGCAGGCACTAGTTTCTAATCAATGTGATTACAGTTTTGACGAAACTCCTCCAATCTTATTTAGTCAAAAATAGTAAAATTGCTAAAATTACTAAAATTACTACAATTACTACAATTACTAAAAATAATCAAATTACTTAAATTACTAAAATAAATAAAATTACTAAAATCACTAAAATAACTAAAATCACTAAAATCACTAAATTTACTAAAATTTATTAAGTTACTAATATTCCTAAAAATAATAAAATTACTAAGTTTACTACAATTACTAAAATTACTAAAAATAATAAAATTACTACAATTACTAAAATTACTAAAATAAATAAAATTACTAAAATTACTAAAATCACTAAAATCACTAAAATGATTAAAATCACTGAATTTACTAAAATTAATAAAGTTACTAAAATTAATAAAATTACTAAATTTACTACAATTACCAAAATTACTTAAATTACTTAAATTACTAAAATTACTAAAAATACTAAAATTACTAAAATAAATAAAATTACTAAAATTACTAAAATCACTAAAATCAATAAAATTACTAAAATCACTAAAATCACTAAATTTACTAAAATTTATAAAGTTACTAAAATTACTAAAAATTATAAAAAATACTAAAATTACTACATTTACTAAAAATACTAAAATTACTAAAATTACTAGAATTACTAAAATTACTAAAATTACTAAAATTACTAAAATTACTAAAATAAATAAAATTACTAAAAATACTAAAATTACTAAAATAAATAAAATTACTAAAATCACTAAAATTACTAAAATAACTACAATCACTAAATTTACTAAAATTTATAAAGTTACTAAAATTACAACAAATAATAAAATTACTAAAATTACTACAATTACTAAAATTACTAAAATTACTAAAATTAATAAAATTAATAAAATTACAAAAATTACTACAAAAATAATAAAATTACTAAAATTTCCAAGGTTTCTAAAGTTTTTCTGCTATGTTCTCACTGCTGAGGTGAAAAGTTGTATGTGCAACATGAGACCAAAGTTATTTGCACCTCGTGCCTTTGAGTCCCTCACTACGCTCAAGATTCTAAATTAGAATCACTCGCTACGCTCGTGATTCTATTATAGAATCTTTCGCTTGCTCAGGACTCAAAATAAGCACTCGAAGCAAAAACTAACTTTGCTCTCTTGTTGCACAAATAACTATAAAAATATTGTACATAATGCGATTCTATTGATCTTGTTCTATTGCCGTCTTGCGATAGTTTTGCGATGACTTGTCCGAGCCCTGAATTTATTACTAGTAGTCCGCCTCGAACTGAGAACTCGCGATTTACTTGCAAACGAGTTGACCAATATAACAAGACCCCAAGGAGGATTTTTTTTTCTCCTTCTAGCTCCATAACCACTTGATGGATCCCGCTCATATACGAACTTACAAATTCTATGTACCTCTGCTACAGTCCCAAGAAATTTCATAAAGATCAGAAAAACGTTACTAAAGTTATCGTCAGACAAACTATCGAAATCAAAAAGCCATCCAAATGCCGAGACGTAGCCAGGTGACAGTTCGGTTCGGTCTGGAGTTGTTTGTAAGAACTCACTTCGCTTACGCTCCGCGAGTTCGATAAGGAGCCTGACCTGTCCCATTGCTGGGCAAAGGCCTCCCCCTAGTTTTTCCACTGATCCCGATCCTGTGCTGTGTTTGGCCAGTCCTTAAAAGAGTCCAGTTCATCCCGCCATCGCCGACGTGGTTTTCCATGTCCCTGTTTTGAGTTTTTGGGCTCCCAATGCGTTATGATGATGTGTGGTTCTTTACCAGAATAAATTAAAACAATGTATTCTTTTCAGTTGCAGGTGGAAATAGAACGAAAACTATCGATTATTTGAATTAGTATTTAACTATTAGAATAAAAATGGATTAGGAAGGCATTACACGCTTTACTTTACAGTCTTTACACCTTTATACTTAATTATTTCCTCTGCGGTCACAGATATAAGTACAGGTATTACTTAAACAACCTGTAAAATGTAAGTTAAGCACTTATGTAAGTACAAATACAAATGATGTATTGTACGAAAATGAGTATCTTGAAAATTATAGTCTTGTTTCATATAAATAAATATTAAATAAATAATAAATAAATAAATCGTTTTTTTGAAGATATCCCAATTGTAAGAAAGATCTCCTAAGAAAATTTGGTAATCTTGAAAAAGAATTACTTTCACTTTTTTTTGTTTATCGAGTAGCCAACCGGGCTTCTAACGAATTGGAACTATTCCAATACTTTAAATGTCTATATTCGATCAGTCTATTGTAAAGTTATTACTCAATGACCGAAACTGCTTCAAGAGCCTATTGTTACGGTTATCTCAATTTAGTTTTTTCCTTTTGATAGCTGATTAAGTATTTCTGGTACAAATTATAGAAGATTATTTGTTTTATATATTAATTACTATAATCTCTTTAAAGACTCAACTCAATTTTCTAGATAACTTCGATGGCTATTAATCAATTTGATACGTGGTATCTTAAGGACCTTTGTTATTTTGATTAGCCAAAAAAAAGTGGATAAATTATTTATGATCTAGTTCTCGAAGTTTTTTTGCGACATTGGAACTCGTAGAGGGTCTCATTGTAACAAAAATCACGATGTGCCGATGAAAAGGTTTTCAAAAGTTTTAAGTTTTAATAAGTACTTATAAGGTTGAAAACTTTCCAATTTTCCGAAATGCAAAATTTGAGTTAAGAGTTGAGTTCTTGGTCACGTTGATCCTAATACAGTCAGCAGCAAAAGTAGCTAAGCGGGTAGGGTGTGGACACGACTTTATTGTTAAGAGAATAAGAGTGTGTATAGGTCATTTGAACACCCAGCTGAACCACTTATGCTGCAGTTTTAGTGAGGTTCGTTAATTCCATGTCATACAAAATGCTACGTCATGATACACGACTCATGTAATTAATGGATTATCCGTAGACTAGTTGTAGGTAAGTATAGATGAATTATCGAGAGCGTGGAATTGCATATGCAGTAGTATTGTTTGTGTACAGGCATTCTATATTTGAATCCGCACACAAAGAGGCACAACACGGTACAACCACTACATATGCAATTCCACGCTCTCGATAATTCAACTATAGCTATTTTCTTTATCGTACAAAGATTCTTCGTCCTTTTGATTGTCGTCTTTAATTACGTCTACTACACGTCAGGTCTTCTAAAGGTATATCGACGTAAAACGTCGTAGGGCTATCAGTTTTACCATGTATACGTGGCATCGACTAAGTCTAAGGTACGTATTAAATTACGTAATTAGGTATTGTAACCCCTCATGATACGATATTATGAAATTTATGAATTAGCAAAATGCAATGTAGAAATGCGTCCCTGCAATTATTAATCTTAATTAACGCTAAATCATCCTAATCTGTTCGTTAAAATGGAAAGTATGAAAGCGAGTCGATAGAGCTAAGCGAGGCAAGATCTTATCTCCACTCAAGACCAGCTAGCTGACCACTGCCAATCCACTTACAAAATTCAACTATACCACTCTATAAATAAGGCCTAGGTAATTGTAACTTGACTAGGTGACCAACGGAATGTTCTTACAAATGTCGACTGTCAATACATTTACCTAAAGAAATAGCAACGTAAATTTCTAAATAAGAACAGCTAGCATTACATCGATGACAACCTAATTTTAACGCCTAAAACAAAAAGTACTTACATCTAAAATGTTATCTCCGTCAATTTACCTTTACTTATAAAACTCACATGTCCATACACGGATATGCAAAACGTAAAAAAACAGCCATTCGAATATAAATTCTACTGCACATTCTTTAGAAATAGTTTTCATCTGATGCTACACTATGTTAATTTATGTTTGTCTCACAAGGGAAAACGAAAGTTATCACCTACGCTATAGAGTTAAATTTAATGTAACTGCCGTAATCAAACTAGTTGCCTAATAACTTAAAATGAAGTGCTTGCTACTGTTTTGTTTTATTTAGATTTCTACTTATCCTGAAATAACTTTCGATCTATCGCATCTCGCGCTTTCGTGTGTTCAAATTTGGATTTCATTTCAACACGGGAGAGTTGATATTGCAATCGTGTGGATTAGTTCGATAAGAGGTTTTGTCGGTTTTCTCTCGTTATGCAATATGTTTGTTACTCTGTTTCCATCTCGTTTTGCTCTCGTTTTAAAACCGTTCGCACGCACTTGCCTCACGTCGTGAATACTTATTAGGTATGGACTTGCTACGATTTAGCACGAGATTCCGTTTTGCCATAAAAACACCTAAGTGTCCATTTGCAAGTAATAAAGCCAAATAAATGGCCATCTGGGAAAGTGTTACATTTTATTACAATACCTACCTGTTTACCTATTGTTTACACATTTAAATCGGAATTTAAATCAGAATTTGGAAATTATTCCGTATGTTTTATGTAGATTGTGTTTTTAATGTATTGTTGTTAAATTAGAATACGGCACATTCTCATAAATGCTATGCAACTTGATTACTGAGGCAGGCTCCGTGGGTCAACGGCACGTCATCCTGAGCTTTCTCCCGATCTTGTTCGAGGCGCGTGCGCTGCGCTACAAATGCTACAATATCACTTATATCACAGAATATATACCTAATTAATACTACGAGCAGCCGACGTCAGAGATATCTTTACAGTTTTGCACCTTACCCTTCGTAATAAGGTGCAAAGTGTGCAAACATATTTTTGAGTTCGGCTGTACAGAAGGAGGTAGACCCCGACGACCCGATACGACGATTTGGGTAAGGTCCTAGGAAACTTGGAAACTTGGAAAGGACATCTACAACAATCTCCGAAATGACCACTCGGTAAGTAGGTAAATGTAGGCTGCGAGAGAAACCGCGCAACGCTCTTAGCATGGAGTGCCTTTTTGTAATCACAGATTTGAGTCCTTTTTGCGAGCTCAGGCTAGCTAGGTTGAGTTAAGCTAGGATCAATTATAGAGTTTTTGGTTGGTATGATTGCTGAAGTGCTTTTTAAATAATTGAGCGAGGATCTCCAAATAATCGTAAACGAAATAATAATTTGTCTCATATGGTTGGTAAAGCACATCGTCTCCGCTGGCTCGGCCACCTCGAGTCGAGAGGATGGGAGAGGATCGCTCAGTGAAAAGAGCATATTTGGGTCGACCGACTGGACGCCGTCCTGTCGGTCGTCATAAGTATCGCTGGGTAGACAGGGTAGGAGCTGATCTTCGTGAGCTCGGTGCCGGTGAAACCTGGCGTGAAATAGCTCAAGACCGGGCAAATTGGCGTGCTCTTGTATCGGAGGCCAGGACTCATTTTGGGTCGTTGCGCCAAATAAGTAAGTAAGTAAGTATATGATTGGTTAACTAACGAGTAGCATTTGTTTTTACCTCGTTGTATAATATGGTACTTATGTTTGTTATGGCGTTAACTGTCATACTTACACGTATATACTTACTTATTTACTTATATGTAAGTATACTAACGAGGCGACAGTCGGAAGTCATAATTCATGCCATATACGGTTTATACCGGCAATTTTCCCGTGAGGTACTTAAATATGAAAATGGTCTGTATGTGAAATAAATTCATAATGTAAAAATAGCCAGTAGCAACAAATTTAGGTACCATACAAGTTAGTCTGGGTGTATTATGTTATTTTTAAATTCTGCTTTTGTTAACAGTGAATAAAATAGAAAATGTTCTTGACGATGCTTGTACAATATATTGTATATTTAGGTACCTAATAAGTTGTCAATTTTTCTTCATTTTACTATTACATACTTTTGCATACGGTATTTCAATTAAGTAAATAGCAGTCGTTGTAATTAAACCTAATATGGCGACGTCAATATATTACTTTGTGTATAATATTGAACCCTTTTCCAAGCGTTGTATATTATATTGACCACATCCGTGGCAGTCAAATTTAAGCCTTAATCTTTGAAGTAAAAGGTTCAAATTAGATTGGTTAACGTACAAAAATCCCAATCTGTACAACAACTATAACAAGGCAATGATAAAAGCGCGTCATACTAAACTTGAGAGAAGAATCTAAATAAGAGGGTACTCCCAAGGCAGACTAGATAATAAATTCGCCAAACTGTAGTACCACTGTTATGGAGTAGACCCCTAACATATGCTTGTGAACAGAAACTGTATAAGTGTATAATGTGTGTGTCAAGCGCCGCCGTTGCGCAAAGCCGGTATCATCACGCATTGATTACCGAAGCGATGACTTCGCCAATTACTCGCGTGGTTTAGCGTACCTATACCTACATTAAACTGGGGCTGGACTGTTTGTAAATTTGCGTATAGGGATGTGTGTTGGAGGTTGTCACCATGAAATCTAAATCGAAGACTTAATTAAGCTTACTTACTTACTTGCTTTTTTGGCGCAACGACCCAAAGACATTTTTTTGTTTACAATTTAGCAATTTTGTAGAATTGTGCACTTGTAAAGTTTTGCGGTATAGGGCACTGGCCTCCGACACAAGAGCACGCCAATTTGCTCGGTCCTGGGTGAATATCCCAAGCAATAAAATGTGATGGCAAGACTGAAAACGCTGGTGCAGAAAGTCAAAATAGTCATATACTATTTTTTTTTGGAAACATCTCTTAGCTATCGACGTGGGGCATTAACTAATATTAAAATATTAAATAATTTAATCATTGAGAAAAAAAAATAAAGGCCCAATTCTTCATTCAGGTGGGTTGTCCGGAACCCAGTTATTCTTGTTTAATGCCGCATAACTCTAAAACTATACAAGATATCAAATTATTTTTTAGTTCATTATAATACCATATCAATAAAGAATCCTTTAAAATATTACTTGCTTACTAACTCTTTAATAAACCCCCTTATTATGCGTAAAGAAATTTGTCCGGCAAAATAATCCTTATTACCGCGGACAAATTTCATCGACGTTTATTGACTAAGTTTGACTTCGTACGCCCCCCCGTCTCCTGCGTACTTTGAGAGTAAGTTGTGCCGAGGCTCTCACCGCAAGAAGATGTCGACGTGATGCTTAATAGATCTGCTACACACATGGTCATGTCATTTCGATGTTACGGGGACAAAAAAAATATCATTCCGGAGTTTGCTATATGTTTCTTGTTTCATATTTGTTATTTTTCAAATATTTACAGATCGTGTATTTTGTACTTGTGAGTTTAAATATCGTGATAGTTAAAGAATGTGGGATTTAGTTATTTTTTTATAATTTTATTTCACCTCGGTTTATCATTCCACCAATTTCATTCCGGTGATTTCGGTGTAGTAAAATGACTTTAATACCCACCAGAATGAAAATAACACTGGAATGATATGTCATTCAGGTGGAGTGTTATATCATTCCTTTGCATACTTATCATTCACGTGCGAGTAATTTTTTCATTCCGGTGGAAAAATGTCATTCAGGTGGAATGTTATATCATTCCTGTGTATGCTTATCATTCACGTGCGAGTCAATTTTTGAAATCTCCGATAATTCTCAAAAGGCTTAAGATATCAAGTGCTCTGTAAGAGACTTATCAAAGAACAGTCTGAGGTGTCGATTGATATTAAAAGAAACATCAAAGAAACGTAAATAAAGAATTACACCGGAATGACACAAAAAACTAGTACTGTTGAAATAGACCCTCCTGCGCTATTACACGCGCGCACGCTTTATTTGCTTTATTTTTGCGCTTAATTAAGCTACTTTGCACTAATAGCAGACGCTGTCCCCCTATAGTCCTTGTGCGTTTAACACTGAGTGCCAAGCTCCTCAAATTCTATACAAAAAGAACCCACCTAGTATATTCCTGGCAGCGAAAGTGTTAAACTTGACAATATAATCGTGACATTAGCAATTTGCGTCAGTAAAGTCCTGTGCTGCCCCCTACAGTGAAAAAAGTAAAAAAGTCTCACAGCAGAGATAGGTAAGGTAAGATAACAGGGGTAGTTATTTTCTTCAGACATTTCGATGGAGCATTGGTGATGGATGAGGTTGGCTCAGAAGCGGGACAAGTGGCGTACACGAAGAGAGGCCATGCTCAGCAGTGGGCGATAAAAAGGCTGAAATGATGATGATGATGATTGGTGATGGTGATGGTCTTCGGTGATATGTTGTTTTTAGGTAAGCCGGGCTATCCTTAAATTACTCGAAGCTCGTGTACAAACGAAAATCCTTTAGTTTACGATTTTTAATTGACAACATATTCCTTTGCTATAGGTAGGTATATTATAAAACGTTTATATTTTGTAATATTTACCTACATTATTTATGGCATAGGTACTCGCAATAAACCATGTTTTGTACACACAGCTTACTTAAGTCGTTTGGCAACCATAAAATATCTATTAAAATGTTTATCCGCAATCAAAAGTTTTATTTATCATAATGAATTAGTTTAACGTATTGATATAGTTAAGTATTCGGCTACGTAATACGCAGTAAAAGTTACGGTGCGCCGGCGCGGCCGCGCAAACCAGTCCAGCGGTGTTATGAGTACGTTAGTCATCACTAATCGTTATTTAACTGTTATATGTGTACGCGGTTACTTACTATGTTTAATTATACATAGTTTGACATATGCAAATATCTGTTTTTATATTGCTGGCAAGCAATAGATACCTCTACGGACCGCCTGTTCGCAAGCGGTTACCCTGGCGTTCGGATTAGGTACTGATTTCCATGGTTATCGAAGGGCTTCGATAACTTGAAAGCTGAGTTACTTTAGAATTTATTGATCTTCTCAACTTTGTGTATAAACCTGCATACTTCTTTGTGTATCTTTGTAATATGCAATATATGCATGCCACTATTATATTTTACCCCAATGCTTTTAGTAGTAAACAAAGTGAAAAAAGACTCCAATTTAAAGTCAGAACTACACATGTTAAGTATCGTTATGATTCGCTTGCCTTTTTACCTTTTTAGTCTTGCCATATAGGCTTGCCATTTTCAGTCTGTAGTCCTTTCAGTTATATACCTAGTGCTTATAAGAAACCATGCAAGTTTATGGCAAGCAAAGATCTCTCTTGTTTCTTTAGCCGTCAACACAGTGAATCCTCCTGTTTTAAAGGGTCGGCAACGCGCATGTGACACCTCTGGAGTTGCAGGCGTCCGTAGTCTACGGTAGCTGCTTACCATCAGGTGGGCCGTATGCTTGTTTGCCACTGTCGTTTTATATAAAAAAAAAGATAAAGACGAGTAAGTCCCCAAACCGCCTTTTACTGGCAGACTGGCACCTACTTACGGCTACATTATAGACGGAGAGCTGGCCACGTCAGATATGACACAATAATGAGAGCAACGAAACCCCTCTAGTTAGTTTGCTATACTATGCTTATTTCTAGATTCGGACATCTGGCAGCTCTAAAGTGGTGGAGGTAAAAGAAAGCAAATAACTTGAAGAAAATAAATTCTAGAGTTCTGGTTTTGATCCAATATTATGAAAAATTATATAATTAATTAGATAATATAATATCCAAAAGTTTCGTTTGGGGGAAGTAGTGCCAAATGATGTATAATGTAATTTTTGGTTACTCGCCTACTGTTTTTGTTTGCGCAATAATACACAATGTTTTTTGTTCTAATGTTAAAATATAGGCCCTGTTCTCTATAAATGACACAACTTCAGCAGTTTTTACCTATTTCGGTATTACTTTTTTTCAACTTAAAAACTTTGTTGGTCTGTCATTCTGATATCCACCCATTAAAAGCTGCCAGATGCCCGGATCCAGCAATAAGGATGGTTATGGAATCTAACTGGACTGATTACAAACCTCTCATTATTGTGTCACATCTGACGTGGCCAGCTCTTAGACCATTAGATTAAGATTAATTACTATCCCTCTATATTTGCATAACACATCAAGTACCAAGTCGAAAATCTCACGCAGATTAGCGTTGTGAGCGGCGCGAGCGCAGATAATCCCGTATCAATTTAGTCGTTAATTATGACATCTGGCCGCGGTGCGCCGGAGTTGCGCAACTGTCTCGTAACACGTGGAAGCTTGGATTTAAAGCCAGCATTCATGTTACGACTGTTTTTAGAATTTTACGACGCATTTATATTGAATTATTGTAAATTTCGTAAACACCATGAAGTGAAATAAACGTACATATTTTTAAGTGGATTATTAACCGGCGATGGATAGAAAATTTAAAAACAAAATCAACGAGTCATTTTTTAAATACAATTTACTTGAAATCTAGGGGCTCTGTATACTAGGTACAGACCAAAGAATATGCAAACCATAAACAAACAAGATTTTTTTACGCGTTCATTTAATGAAACTCATGCAAAAGTTGTTTTAAACGCACAAAGTCTAAAAGCGGTATTACACATTGCAACCTGCAGGGCCCAATCTGTCAGGTTGGAAGGTGTAATTGAAGGTAGGGCCCGTAGGGAGCTGAAGGAGGGGTAGGAAGAGGCAGGGTACACAACAGATTGGGCCCTGCAGGTTGCAATGTGTAATAGCCGTTTAAATCTAAAAGGAATGTGAGTGGCATATTTAAAACGCACCTTTAAGTAAATACAAACAAGTGCCAGATTAAAAAGGTCTTGACCTTGTCACAATTACACACGTTTGTTATAGACTTACTTATGACTTATTATCATTTGAATACAAAGTGTATCTTCACGCTTTCGATATAAAATGTTTACGAAAATATGGATATTTACCTTAATTATTTCTTAGAAGGAAAATGCTAATTATTCGGCTAACGGAAGTACCTATCCAAATAATAAACTATGTAAGAGCTAAATGAGACGGTAGAAAAGATACTTTAAAGTTAAGCTCTGCGTGTTTACCAACAAAAAATCTGTCCAAGTAATTATAGCATAAACCAATACATGTAAATTAAGAAGACGTGGTGTCGTGCAGACAAAATTGTGATACCATAATAAGCCGATTTCCTCATGTTTACGCGCGACACGCACACATACAGGGTGTCCCAGAAATCGACGTCAAGCCGTGAATGGATGATAGACCAAGTTATAACAGTTATCAGAAAAATACAAAAAAAAATCTATCACATGTTCTTCAAAAATTATGGTCACTTTAAAAATTTACTAGAAGTTAAGAGACCAGGGCGTGAATATCCTAGTAAATTTTTAAAGTGACCATAATTTTTGAAGAACATGTGATAGATTTTTTTTGTATTTTTCTGATAACTGTTATAACTTGATCTATCATCCATTCACGGCTTGACGTCGATTTCTGGGACACGAGTTGTATACAGGGTATACAGGGTATACAACTCGTGGACGAGCGGTGATTGGTTCGAACATCAAAAGTGAGTGTGTGTGCACGAGACCGCGGCTTATTATGGAATTACAGTTTCTCTCTAATCTTCGTGGGATCACGTCTTCCTATTTTAATATGTCTATAAAATGGCATAAACAGAGCTTTACAAATCTGTGTCGTATCATTGGAGTCGGATCGTGAATGGCGGGCCGCGGCGGCCGTCTAACCCGCTAGCACACTTCCTATTATTAATATTTATGGATCGCGGAAAGTCTGCTTTACTCAATTTTGTAATATCGCTCAACAAAACTTGCCCAACGGCGTAGGCTTAAATAGTTCCATTAAGTGTCATTTGTAGGCTGTTAATATGTACTTGAAAGCATCGTCAAGCACGCACTCGTACGTAACTACAAGACTTTCTTGAAATAAGAATTCGAGAGCATTTAAAATCAGAAAAGGCATTAAGAAGTTTGGGATAGCAAAGGTTATCAGTTATCAGACGTTATAAGTGATATACCTATGTAGAATGAACGACATCAACGCGCTTCAATACGTACATTTTATATTTCTATTGATTCTGTGGTACTAAGATTTTCCACAGATTGGTAATTATTTTAATGATTATTTCGATGGATTAATGGAGTAAATATTGTAATGAATAGTAGCATACTTCAACTTTGATTTTACTCATGTTGTACTCGTAAAGTTCTATACCTTTACTTACTAAACATATGTGTATATTTTAAGTCACGATTGTCTAAATGAATACGACAATTTTACCAGGTAATAGCTAGGAATACACGCACAGATGTGTCCGCCGGATTTGTCCGACGGATATGCCCGGCGGACAAATCCGTGCATGTATGGCGCGAATTTGACACGGATTTCTGCACATCTGAATAGCGCCATACACGAACGGATGTGTCCGCCGGGCATATCCGTCGGACAAATCCGGCGGGCACATCTGTGCGTGTATCCCTAGCTACTACCGTAAATAATATTTATGGTATTTGCTATAAATAGCTCTATGAAACTTTCACAAGAATGTGATAGTAATTAAAGCAATTAATTTCGCTCACACAGTGACCTTGCATGTGTTGTAGCAAGTAATGCAAGGTGCTCTTGTCTTGCGTAAATCGGTTAATGGCGTCGATCCGATTGTGGCCATTTTAGTTTAATTGTCTCGAGGACAGTTGAAATCTTATATTATTAACACAAGTACTTTCTTGTACAGTCAGCAGCAGAAGTAGCTAAACGGGTAGGGTGTTCAAAATGACCATCACTGTGATAGGCAGACACTCATATCTGCACGTCTGTGCATACTGAGTGATCAGCACATTTGATTAGATCTTCCGCCTCCACTTGATAAGGAATTAGCACGTATAATAAGTATATATAATGTTAGAAGTTTAGTCATAAGGGATTAGAGATAGTAAGAGCCTACAAACACCTCTGAAGCCGAATTACTGTGTTTTCATCACCAACCCTCCACCCCGGCGCTCTGCCTATTTCATCGCACGCTCTTATTCTCTTAACAATAAAGTCGTGTCCAGCTCATTTTAAATACCCTATCCGCTTACTTACTTTTCCTGCTGACGGTGAAAGTGGATTATTGTGGATACTTACATATTTTTAAGGAAGAAATGTCTTTAAGATCAAAATTTAAAGGTACCGTAAAATAGTCCGCCTTGTTTCACAACGTTGGGGCTCAGTAATACATGGTCAAAATGGTTTGGTATCCATGTCAGCAATTGTATAACTAACTTCTCCTTCTCTCAATAACATTTCATCATCATTCTCTTAAGAGCTGGGCTCTTGTCGGTATAGCTTGATGTAGTAGTCTCCATCTTTGTCGGTCCGAGGCCAACTCCTTGATGTCCTGGTACGACACGACGTTTACATGTTCCTTTATCTGGTTCATATAACTTTTCCTTGGTCTTCCTCTCCCTCTCTTTCCGTTAATCTTCCCTTATAATATGTTTCTAATGAAATCGTCGTGCCGTAGCAGGTGCTCGAGCATTTTTCCTCTTCTGTACATAACATTTATAAGAGGAATATTACTACAGACCTCAGGATTTCACACCTTCCCGTACAAAATGTCTTGCGAATTGACATGTAATTATTATGCTCACCAGCTAAACCACGTCCAACTAATACGACAGTGAGGCAATTGACAGATAGTCAGTGACTTAGTTATAACGTTATAATATTTGTATTTCATTTTAATTATTGCGCGGATGTTGCTTAACTTTACTTCACTGCAAATGACGAAACATGGTAAGTGTATGAATTAAGATAAGAGCATATTGTGCATTGAGACTAGGGCTGCCATCTCTGAATTCGCCAAACCTGGACAATAATTTAAAAAACCCGGACATTTGGCGTAAATCGCATTTTTTCCCCGGGCGTGTCCAAATCAATAATGGCACTAAATAATTAAACTCAATGGTTTCCTCACATAAAAAGTGACACGCTTATTGAAAACCCCCCCGGACGCACCCCGGACGCCCTCCAAACTAGGACAAATCCGGGGAAACCCGGACGGATGGCAGCCCTAATTGGGAGGGTGTAGTGAAATATTGTAAGTAATTAATTGATCCGCGGACCAGAGTGACTCGAGTTTGCGATATTCTTACCCCGTGAATTTCATACAATGTTTTTTCATCACATTAGCGAAGAAAAACTAAATTCTAAGCGAGATAATAATAATTCTTAAATACACAGTATACACAGACTCGTCCGCCATTTTGTTATTGTTTTGAGGTTATGCATCGAAGGTACACCAGTACACAGGGTAGGAAGAAAAGGCCTGTAGTTAATTATTAGATTAATTAAATTACATTATTAAAAAAATGCAAACCAATTATCTACAGTGTGTAAATCTAATACGGGCGATAAATTAAACCAGACATAGAACTCATTAGTGTAATCATTAATTAAGATGTTTTTTTAAATTACACTTAACTGTGACCCAATAATTATTTTTTGAAAATTATATCAGCAGCAATGTACATGGTATTGAAAGTAATAGTCAACGAGCGTTTAACGCGAGTGTGTTTGCATTACATTGTGGGCCGAATTATTTTGTATGGATAATTTTATCATTGGAATTCTAAGTAACATGTATCTAATTAGATTTCTTATGTCCTATACTAATCACCGTTAAGAGATTCGCCCGTATTAGATTTACACACTCTATATCTACAGGCTGTAGGCTACATCAGATTGCTGAACTCTGTAAATAAAATTAAAGTAATGTTTACAAAATACTTGACATTATACACATTCAAAGAAGATCGCACATCGATTATCGATCTATTGTCAGTAGGTCATTCATGTCATAACATTAATACAAACTCTACTGACCCAACTAAGATGACCCAACCGAAATTCAAGCAAATCATCGCGTGCGCAGCGTCATTAAAATCGAAAGACTCACAAATGCGCGCGCGATCTTTTGAAGAAGCGTTATCGATCGGTGATGATTTTGACATTAGTAACATTGAGGTATGATAGTTATAAATATTGCGCGATTGAATATTGTGTCATTATTAAACTTATTGTTAGTCAAGGCCAAAGCATCGATGCGGGTAAAGTGCAAAAATATATGGACGGTTTTTGCTACAATCTCTAAAATATGACTTCGTATTGCTTTGATTAAGGCCGTAATAAACTATATACTTATGTATATCTTTTTTTAACCGACTTCAAAAAAGGAGGAGGTACTCAATTCGACTGAATTTTTTTTTGTATGTATGTTACTCGATATCTCCGTGAATCGTGAACCGATTTTCATTTTTTTTTAATCGAACGGGTATAACCAATGGTCCCATTGTCACCAAGTCGGGGTCTGACGATGGGTTCCTGGAGAAATCGAGGGAACTCTTCAACTATTATAGGCACACCTATAGTGATTTCACTATTTTTTACAGCAACTCGGCCACTTCCTCTTGGAATAGCGGATCCTAAGTGAAGTCGGTTCTTTTTTGTTTAAAATTATTTCGTAGCCTATACTGTGTCCCACTGCTGGGCAAAGGCCTCCGTCATATTATTCAAACTTTTTTGTTAGACAGTCTACGAGTTACGTACGATTGTACGATTCGCCCGTATTTACACAATGTATGTATGCCAAAGAGCGAATTGGAAACTATAACATCGTTTCTAAACATACTCTTACTGTAATTAAAGATAATGATGGAATCTTCTATCGTAATGTTAGCGTTAGCATCCATCTAGGCGAATGAGAACACGGAGCAGCATTCAAACTTTAAATATCATATCTTGATTTAATAATAAAATTACCATTCATGCATCTCTCGCCCGTATCGGTGTTGTTAAATGGTTCAAGCTAAATGCACATCGAGTAATATCAAATGAAATTAAGATTCGATTTTAAATTTGGAATACTTCTAGCTTCTAGAATTTGCGTATAGCCTTACGTAGCTGCATATAAGCTTATTGAAAAATAACTCATATTGTATGCCTTTCTACCGCGCATGCGTCCTTCCAGATTAGAATGTGTTTTACAGCATTGCGTAGGAGCAGGCTTCGAGAACACATCCAACGCTCACGTAATCCACCAATTACTGCATGGCTATAAGACCAATCAGTGTTGCGAGAATTCCATTACATTTCTTGCACAATTACTATCGAAAACATTGACATATCAATGCTGATTACAACAAGCATTTTATTGTTTTAAATGCCTTTCTGTGGCCTTCATGTGAGATTAAGTTAATTATGTTACGCATATTTATATCCCAAAAAGCTCTAATTTCCCGTGAGTTGGAAGGTCAGATGGTAATGGTCGTTTTCGTTATAATAATGCCTATACCAATTTTTGGTGTTAGATTACAAGGGAAAACCTAGGCTCCCTTAGCGAGTTATGGCAAAAATCTTGGATAAATACGAAGGTTTTTTTTAACAAGGAAGTATGAAGAATGATGGTATTTATATGACTAGATTTTATCGCTTTCTTACCCACATAGGGATTCCCGTCGGCTTGCCGGTACATGAGTAGTATTCCTAGGGCTCATGAAGAAATTTTAAGCCAAATTAAGCTCCGGCTTGCTTAAGAAATTTTTTGACCCGCCGCCACTGATGGACATAGTAATTCCTATGGTCACGACGTGTAATCAAATATCGAGTAGAGCTACTTTCATATGTCATCAGCATTTATTAAATTCGCCACACTTTCTTATTTTCCTTAATCTTGTGTGACACGAATTACTTACTTAGTTATTTTCATTGTGAAAGTATTTAGTTTTTTAAATAATCCTTTATAAAAATTACCTATACAAGAAGACACTTTTGCGAAATTACTTAAGACTTAAGAGAGAGAGAATTTAGCGAATTGGGCCAACAGGTATAAAATGTCCATTTAATCGGAAGTATCGGAACTAAAGTAGGAACTGTTCGGAAAGAGTAAGTGTCTTAGAATGTATTTATAAACCACGACCTTTCCAAACAAACTTTACCTAATTATTTCAATTCTTTACTTTTCTATCGCTTCGAATATTCTTAACTTAGTCTGCATTACGAGCACATTGACAACAATGAAACCAATTAAACAATTAATTGGTTCTGTTTAGAAACAGAACAGTATTTTTGCTTTAAGGAATAAAAAAATACATTTATGATTTCATTTTTTTAATAAATCAGCCTCAATTCAAAGCACAAAGTACTTCGATTAGTTTACATACATAACAAAAGCATACAAAAAGCTAAACAAGTAATAACAGATCACTATAATACAACTGGTTACCGCGAATTGCAAGACAATTCTATGCGGAGAGTTAGCCTTCATTTCAGGGGATTACCCCGACCATCGATATTCGAAGATCTATCTTCGTTACTTTTAAGACAGAGACGAAGACAGACGATTTGAATTTCGATGTCCGTGATATCCATGCTGCCGCCAGACCCAGTCGCCTGGGCCGTCACAACCTTGCCGAGCGAGCACCATTGCAATTTTGCAAACATATATACACTACAAATACTAATTGATCACATTTCGAACTTAGCCTAATAAGGTACTGGTGTGAGACCTAACGTAGTACTACTGCCTAGTTCCAGCCGTGGCTTTCGTAGTGCTGGGGCTCGTGGTGCTCCTGGTGGTGGTGGTGCTCCACCTCTTTCTTGAAGTATATGGGCACGTGCACCTTCACGGGGTACGGCACCTCCTTCACCAGAGGCACTTGCACCTCCTTGTACACCGGGTAAGGCTTGTCGATGGGCACCTTCACTTCATAAGGCACTTTCTTCTCGACGGTGTAGGGCACCTTCTTGTACACGTCGTAGGGCTTGGGCACCGGGACCTTCACGTGCACGGGGTAAGGCTTCTCGACCTCGACCTTGTAGGGCCTGTCGACGGGGACCTTGACCTCGTAGGGCACGGGCTTGTGGACGGTCACGGGGTAGGGCTTCTCGACGGTCACGGGGTAGGGCTTCTCGACGTACACGTTGTAGGGCTTGTCGACTGGGACCTTCACTTCGTAGGGAACCTTCTTGATAACTTCGTAAGGCTGGGGAACTTTCACTTCGTACTTGACGGGGTATGGGACCTTCTTCTCAACGGTGTAGGGCTGGGGCACGGGAACCTTGACTTCATAGGGCACTTTCTTCTCGACGGTGTAAGGGGTGGGAACCTTCACTTTGACTTCATAGGGCTTGTCAACTGGGACCTTGACTTCATAAGGCACCTTCTTCTCGACGGTGTAGGGCTCGGGGACGTACACGGGGTATTTCACGTACTCCTTGACGGTGACCGGGACTTTCTTCTCGACAGTGTAGGGCTGGGGCACGTGCACCTTGACTTCATAAGGCACTTTCTTCTCCACGGTGTAGGGCACGTGTTTCTCGACGGTGTAAGGCACGGGCACCTTCTTGACCACCTCGACGTGCTTGACGTGCTCGTGGTGCTCGTGTCCGTGGCTCTCGATGGGCTTCCACGACTCGTGGGAGCCGCCGAAGTCACCGCCGTGTCCAAGGTTTATACCGTGAGATTCTTGGCCGTGCCCACCGAAGCTTTGTCCGCCGAAGTTGTGTCCGCCGAAGTCATGGCTCTCGTGTCCGCCGAAGCTGTGTTCCTCGCCACCACCATAATGGCCGATGTCGTAGATTCCTCTCTTGTCCTGTTTCTTGTCTTCGGTCGCCGCCTTTTTCTGCGCGCCTTTTTCCTCGCTGGCGAAGGCCACCACGGCCAATGAGGCTACTAAAACAACCTGTGGACAAAACGGTGACATTAAAATGTGGACATGTCGTTAAGGATGTCGTAATCGTAAGTGAAAAGAGGAAACCGAGGAAGTAGTAACTTAGTTTACACGTTGGAGCGTGGAATGTGAATTGTTTATCTCTGTTGTTTCTCGTGTAGTAATTAGCTGTAGCTGGTGCTAATAAGCTGTAACTATGAGAGCTATTGTTAGATTAACAGCCGTTGTGTAATACGAAGGTGCAATTTATGCGTAACTTCCCCTATGTTATAGAGACATTAATGTAAAATCTAGTATTAATCGAATGGTTTATATCAAAGGGACTTGTTTGAATAGAGCAAAGTGGATGCGTAATTTATAGATTGATTAACGTTTGTTATTAAGTGTTGGAATATGCTTAAGTATTATTGTACAGTCGCCATCAGATATATCGGAGCGGCCAAGGTGGTCACAAATATCTGAACAACGCCTCTATTCCCAAATGCAATAAAGTGCATGTTCAGATATTTTTGAATACCTTGGCTGCTCCGATATATTTGGTGGCGACTGTATTTATTACCTACTTAATCAGACAGTTACTTAGTATTACGTGGGATGTTATGAGTTATGGCAACGCTAGCATGTCTGTCTCACCTCGGAAAATTATGTTCCTCTACCCGACTAATTTACACTTGTAAGACTTGAATACCATTACATAACGATCGGATACGATATGAAAACGGGTTGGAAACTACATATTTCTGGCCGACGTGGAAAATTTACTTTTACTTTCGAAGTAATCGTTGAATAAATCTGGTTGTATAAAGTCGGCGCGAGTTCAAAAAGAGACTTTGGAACGCTCAAGCATTAGCCCAGTTTCCTACAAACAATGGTCTATTAAATCTAATACGAAGATAACCGTTCCGTTCTGATTGAAAATGTAATTGCACAGGATGTATTTGTACAAAAGCCTATCCTGCAGATCTTACGATTACATGAACGCATAATCCCCGAATGGCCAGAATAATCGATGTAATTAAATAGAGCATAGAGCATGGAATGAAATCTGATTGCAATTATAACAAGGTAACATTCTTAGTGTGCCAAAATAAGGTGTAGTTGTATTTAATGTAAACAGATGTTAGTGTTTAATTGCTACTACGCAGAGAAAGCAACGAGATAGAACACGTAACCGATCATTTGGAGCAACTTAGTGAGACACACTGCCGGAACTACTCAGCAACCATTTTGTGATGAAATCACAGAATAGATACGTACGTTTACATTAACAAATGCATGACTAGACTAATTAACATTCGTCAAGAAATTCAACCTGTTCATCAGAATACTCGTAGTATTTTAAATCTGCAGTTTTTAAACAGATTAAGGAGCAGCATGAAATTGAATGTGGGATGTTGGTACAGCTAAATAGATAATGAATATTAGAAGAAATCGTTTGTCTCACGGGTTGATTGTCACAACGGTCAGACTAACAAACGGTGAGTTCACCGACCAGCGTCAAAACATACATAGTTAGCTCATTCGCAGTCAGTTTTCTGTTATGGTGGCAGTGACAAGCCAGGGATCATACACGTTCTCCTCTAAAACTTGCGCCTAATTTTCCTTATAAGTACGTCATTACATTATCCTCTGATTCACAATATCAACACACGTAACCAGTGTTCCAATGATCTATTTCGCTCATAATATTACCGAACAATTATCTGCCATTAGATCGTCCGGTCGCTGACTCTGTAATAGTTTGTAATTGGCTCGCCGAGCATGTTGGATCAATTGCATAACTGTGTTACGCCTATGATCTATATTTAGTCAGCTCATAATTTTTGCATATCACTTAGTGTAAACGTTACAGATATCCGCTTGATTTATTTATTGGCAATTGAATGAATTACTGATGTTACGGTAATTTATTGAAATGAACTTCGCATTTTAACTAGCATTTCTGATGCCGATGCGAAAGATTATTGTAATATAGACAGATAAATGATCATAGTCTATGAAGTGAAAATTTAAATATTATAATGGCGCACTTAACTTAACACATGTATTAACTAAGGAATCATTGTATAAGGATTATTCGTGAGATAAGCCACTAATACGGATAAATTTTAACTGAAAATTTCATATTCGCTTTTATGTTAGGTAAGCAGTTGATAAGCATAGGTATATACTTTGTTTGGGTTTTATATAAGTAGGAACGATATTTAAAAGTGTGCCTAGGCAGTTTCTATCGAACGAATAAGATCTAATCTGATTGTAACCATTTAGCTGTAGCCGTAGGTAACAATTTCGCGAAATGGAGAAAACGTTTTCGTCCCATATGCGCATTGCACGGGTGCAATGTAACTTTTACCGAATCAACAAAGGACTTTCTCCGAAATTTGTCTAATTTGTAGCCGAAACGGTGTGTGGGTCTGATTGTGCACGAGGCGTTGCAGGGAGACAAGCGGAACGTACGTAGACGGAAATTACTAAGTAAACGCTGTAGGTAGTTGATGATGCCTTATGTGATAATATGGTAAGTTTATTTTTCACCATTCCACCTCGGAAACGCGGTCTTTAGCCTTTGAAAGCGGTGGGGGAAAACGCATTTTATCCACATATGGGGAAAGTAATTTAGTACGAGTTTTGACTAGTTTTTTCACTTTATCTGGCAGGTTAGGACATTGAAGAGATGATTATTTATGATATCTTGTTGAAAGCATTAATTTTGGCTACGTTTTTTTTTATATTTTACAGCTCATACCTATTTTTTCTGTGGTGCTATATGTGGTATATACTCGGCAGCAAAGTTTGTTCGACCTCTTTGCCTTGAGGCCCTCGTACGGTCAAGATTCCATTTTTTTAACCACTCGCTACGTTTGTGGCTCAATTTCGCAATATTTCGCTGGCTCCGGTCTCAATAAAGGCACAAAAGGTTAAACATCGACTTTGCCCCTTGTATAATAATTATAATAAATAACTATTTCACCAATGATTTTGGCTTTGTTTATTAGTGACAAAGATACGACATGAATGTCAATTAAACTTTGGCGTGTTAAGTAAATATCTTTTTTATATAATTGGTTTCGTAGGTAAACCTAGGGGTTGTCTTGTTAAAATCCAGGTTGTTTAGTTTTTTCGACACACACAACGTGTTCATTCGAAGATATAATGAATCTCAAACATAATTTAATTAGGTAAACATTATGTAAGTATCATGTAAAATATAATGTTAGATAATGATAAATTATGTATATAAGTTATTAATTATGAATACTTAATTGAAAACTTAACATATTTAATGTAGAGTAATTTATGAGCTGTTATGCAATAAAACTATAGTTAAACTAATTGCACTGATACGAAGTGAATAAGTGCTACTTATGATTCACTTAAGCATAAGTTATAAAATAAAGGTATAATTTACTCTCGGTTTGAGACTTAGAAAGTGAAAAGTAAATTACTCTCATGATACACCCACTTGATTCGCCCACAAAATTATTCATACGTTAGACTTTATAAAAAAACAATCTAACGTGAATCCAAATTGAAGCAAATCAAAATAAATAATGTGAAAATTAAAAAAAAAAACTTTTTGTATAATTAACGTCATTAAACATTATTTGTGGATGTATTATGATAATCCAAAAACTCATTTTGTGGATTATCAGTCGGATCCCGATTTGACTGTTTTTCAGTCACTGCTGAACACCGATCCGGGTTTCCTTTTCTGAATTATTCGGGATTGTTAGTCAGCCATTTTGAATTTACTTAACACTTTTCAAATCTCGTCACTGTCACTTCACTGCACTGAACTCACCAAGAACTTCATGTTGCTGCACGTCTCCGCCGCCGCCGAAGACTGGTTGTGTGTTGGGAGTAGCGCGGGCGCAGGTTTTATACGGCCCCACGCGCGCGCGCGAAGAAGGGTGAGCGCCGCCGATAATGACATGTATTAATTGTAACTTGGTCATTATTTCGGATTACATTCCGCTTTAAACTGGTCCAATCTTCTTTGGTGAACTTGGGAGGGTTCCTGATAGATGTCCAAGTGGATGTTCCGTGTTTAAAAAGGTTGGATCCGATAACAGTCGAGAATACGCAAATTAGACATGACCTATTGAACGTGAGCCCATTCTTGCAATATGCACTGCACTCCTACCTGATGATTGTCTTTTGTTTCTTATCAGGGTCCGTTATACCTGTTTTTGTTTTCCTATTATCATCTAGCTGCAAGTTTTGGATCGTCGTAAAAAAATCTGCATCTTATCTATAGCCAGAGCAAGCAAGTTTAAGAGGTGCTATGCCAACTCCCTAACCTACTTTGATTTTGTGCGGGTTTATGGTATATTTCTGATAAGGGTGTCACTAACATTTTATTTTTGTAATATTGTTATATTAATTATGATGTATCAAACATAAGTTTGCAGTTTTAATAGATATCTGGCAAAGTAACTAAAACGTAAATATAATAAAACAGATTAAACAACAGTACGGAGTCGCATCCCCTGTCCCTCAAACACTGCCCCAAAACTCTAACCAATGTTTTGGCCTCCGCACACCAGGGGCCAGCCGTTTCAATGGCGACCGGGACAAAGTCATACGCTGATACCAGGTTTGCGTATTTGTGCGGCCACTGAAAGGCGTCAACGTGATGACGATGTGAAATTATCAACCATCGTTTGTTGATCATAATCAACACATTATGCATACATAATAATATGATTTTATATCAGGCTTATAACCTCGTTCATCGTATGCCTGTTACGATTTTAAATATTTCAGCTAATTTTACAGGATACTTAAGTAAATAGGTTTGCAAGTTTTGTCGATTATAGAAGACTAAAAGCTCAAATTATTCGTCCCAAGATCGAATTGTTGCGTATTGAGGTTTAGTTATAAGTCACAGTTATCACAAATACCTCAATTGTATATTAAATGTATTTACAGTATTATTTAAAAGCAGACTTCTTATGAGTATCGTTAAGGACATCCCTGTTATCAACTAGCAGTTTTTAATAAATTGATTGTCCATTGAATACTTCCATTAGACAAACTGATTAATGAAGTCCCTCTCAATTTTAATGTATCAAAATAATCAATCACCTATCTAACTAAGCTACGGTATTGCCAAATATTTACAGTTGACTTAGCATAAGTATTGCATTGAATCGTTAATCACTGCAAGTCTTGTTTGATGCGCACATTGTTTTGCGGAAAGTTTCCCAAGTCAACGGAGTAAAGCATTAAAATAAATGTGGGTTTGTCTTCTAATGAATTTACCTCATAGTGTAACCTTGCTCTACATGTATGTGGTCGGTGGTTACTGTGTCCAAGTTATTCTTCTAATAATTAGTCTAACATACAATTTTACCGAAGTGGAACTAAAAAAATGAATGTAGAAATACAAATACGTTTTTGTTCTAATAAACGATGTTAAGCCGACCTGTAAGCTCAATCCCGATTAGGTACTATTACCTGTCTAAGGTCTACCTACCTAAACTGCATATGTCAAATTAAAGGCTGGAAACAGTGCTCGGCCGACGGTCGGCGTAGCTACTTATATCTATGCAAGTCTATGAATGTGCACACAGCTACGCTGACGGTACCCGCAGCTACGCTGACGGTACCCGCAGCTACGCTGACGGTACCCGCGTGATTTGGTCCGCGCGTACGGTCGGTCGAGCCGTCGGTCCGGCTCGTCGGTCAGCGTACGTCAGTCGACCGACGAGCTATGAGATTGTATGGATGCGTTCGCTTCGCTGATTGAGCGACCGACCGTACGCGCGTACGTGAACTGTACACACGCGTTGCAGTTCGCCGTCAGCGTAGCACTGAATGCATTTTCACAACCGACGGTCAGCGCTGACGGTCAGGACGTACCGTCGGTCGAACACTGTTTCCAGCCTAAGCTACCTAATTTAAGAAATCAAACTAGACCACCGTATAAGTGACTAGTTCTTTTAATGTCAATGAAGCATATACTACTTCTGGTATACCTACTTAAGTGAGACTCGAGGAAAACAAAAGACGTAAAAACATTATTGATTCTCATTCTAAAAGCCCTGTCACACTGGTCCTAAATCAGCTTCCTAAATAAATTTAAGTAATCACTTGATTTATTCAAGTGTAACCGCATTTAGCAAGCATATTTCTACTAGTTAAAGTTAGGATTCTAATTAGGATGCTAACCATAAGAAGTTAGGACACCGGCAAAAGTGAAGTGTAACAGGGCTCTAATGTTTTTCCAGATAGATTACTACTCACTTATTTAATACAAAATCATTCCTTTTTAACGAAGCGAGTGGTTACTGCCCTTGGTTTGTGACCCGCAATCTGCATTTCTATATAAATCAGTAGGTATGAGCCATCCACATCTAAGAATGACTCCGCTTATTGATTTAGATTTTTCGTGTCGGTTATCCTAAAACCGGAAGTTTCACGTATCAAAACAAATTACTGAACAACACACCTAGACGAGAGAGCGCTTGTTGTAAGTAATTAAGAAGAAAGTTTCTGGGTTTTCAGTCTATGTACGATTAGGTATGATACCACCACAGCAATGACATAATGACTAGGTGTCCGAAATGTCTAAGAAACCTATTGTTCTTTGTTCACAAACATCATGGTAATTTAATAATAATGGTGGTGTTGATAAACTAAGGAAATTCGTAGACTGCAAGGTATAATTTAAGTTAGAATTATCTTTATTTACTTACATTTTTATTTGTAAAAACGTCACTTTAAATATATATGTTATGGACCAAGTGATTAATGCGGACATTATTTATAATGCCCGGGCATTATGAATGATGCCCAGCCGGAACAGGCAAACTGATTAATTATCATCTAAATATCATTATTTATCACATTGTCTGGTCATTATCAATAATGCTACGTGACCATTGGGCAATTTGATAATATACTGGGGAACTTTAAACATTTGAGTCTGAATTTTTGTCTCAGGCGACGCCGCTTGGCACAATTGTTTTGTTAGGTCAAACAAAGCTGATTAAGCTCCCTAGCCGCGAGATCGAGCGGTGGATACCTCCCAAAAAAGTGGGGGGTAATGCTCGGCTTCCGAGGTCCAGGTTGTGCTACATTTCAGGCGACCATTAGCTGCTAGGTCGAGTTTGATATTATTTTCGTATAATTTGGGTGCAAGAAATCTATTTTTGAAAATAATTTTTTACTCCTTCAAAAAAAAAAATGAACTTACCTACGCATGAAAAATTAAAACTGACCTTAAAATTTTGACTCTATTTTGCCCTTGAGAAATGTAATTTAGTAATATTCACTAAATAAAACTTTTTTAATCTGTTTAGTATCACATCATGTACATCATCATACGTTTTGTTTTGAAAAAAAAAGGAAATAATTTGTTGCGCGTAAATGGAATCATGGTCGGAGGTGAAAGGTATTTTTTACAAAATATGGAATAAATGGCAGTCTAAATACATGGATGTAATGTAACACTTTTAATTTCATGTGACTTTTCCTGTTCCTGGTTCAAATTTGTTTTTATTTTTGCTTTCATAGTACAAAATGATGTCCGTCGGGAGCTGCTATCATTAAACGTTCACAAGTCGAGTGGGCCAGACGGTATACCAGCAGTGGTACTCCAACGGTGTGCTTCTGAGTCATATCCCGTGCTGACGCGCTTTTTCGCACTCTCGTACCACAATCGGCAAGTACCGTCTTCATGAAAGACTACCCTCGTGCATCCTATGCCTAAAAAGGGTGATAGTTCAGATCCGTAGAATTACAGGCTTATCGCTATAACGTCCCTTCTCTCCAAGGTTATGGAGCGCATAATCAATGCGAAGCTCCTGGGATACCTAGAAGAGCACGACATGATCAGTGACCACCAATACGGCTTTCGCCACGGTCGCTTGACTGGTGATCATCTAGTATATCTCACTCACCGCTTGGCTTCAGCTATTAAGTCAGGGAGAGGCATTGGCAGTCAGCCTTGATATAGCAAAGGCTTTCGATCGGGTCTGGCATCGGGGTCTTCTGTAGAAGTTGCCAGCTTACGGACTGTCCGAGGGACTGTGCAGTTGGGTAGCCAGCTTTTTGTCTGACAGAAGCATACGAGCCGTAGTCGACGAAGGTTGCTCTGAAAGCATGGACATAAACGCTGGTGGCCGCTATCCCCAGCGCAATTTTTGCTGCATATTAATGAACGGTGACATTATATGTTATGCTACGTGTAGTACGGCCCGTGGGCCGTGCCAATATCCTTCGTTCCGTTGTGGTAGAGTGTCACGAAAAACTTGTGTCTGATATCGAGAACACTCTTTCTGGAGTCTGGTAAGGACAACTTGGTCCGATTCAACCCCACAAAGACACAAGTTTGCGCATTTACCGCTAAGGAAACCCCATTTGCTGTGGCCCCTCAGTTCCAAGGCGCAACTCTTGCGATGTCAGGGACTATTGGGGTCCTCGGTTTCGAAATTTCAAGTGACGTCCAATTCCATAGTCACCTTGAAGAGAAGGCCGCGTGGCATCAAAAAAGCTCGGTGTGCTCAATAGAGTGAGGAGATACTTCACTCTGGGCCAGAGACTGCTTCTGTACAAGTCGCAAGTCAGACTCCATAACTGCTGTCACCTTTGGGCGGGAACACCAATATACCAGCTTGGGCCCTTTGACTCGGTACAAAGGCGCGCTGTGCGAATCGTCCACGATTCCAAACTCACGAGCAATATTGAACTTATAAGTCGAATTTTAAACACAAAACTTCCGTGAGAATCAGACATATTAAATAAATCACGGGTTACTCACGTATTTCACGTATATTCGACTTAAAATACGTGAGTAACCCGTGATTTATTTTGTAAGTCGAAGGAGAGACTTTGCCCCCTTATATGTGTTCTTTCGCTTGTACAATGGGTTGTGCTCCGAAGAGCTGTTTGACATGATGCCCACGGCCGTTTTTTATCACTGCACCGCTCGCCGTCAGCAGGGTGTTGACCGCTGTACTTTTTAAGTGGAATTTCCTCCCGCGGACGCTCCGGCTGTAGAATGAACTCCCTGCCGAGGTTTTCCCAGAGGGCTACAGTATGAGGTTCTTCAAAAAAGGAGTGTATAGGTTCTTAAAAGGGTAGGCAACGCGCATCTGAATCCTCTGGAGTTACAGGCGTCCATATCCTACGGTAGCTGCTTACCATCAGGCAGGCCGTATGCTTGTTCGCCACCGTCGTGGTATAAAAAAAACATCCGCATTTTCACGATACAAGGTCGTCAAAGTTGATTTTGTGAAACATTTATGTTTTTATTACTCTGCCCATAGTTGATGGACATTATGTATAAAGCCCGGACAATTTAATTATTTGAATAGTTATTATCGAAGGTTTATTACTCTGCCAAATAGGTGATGGGCATTATTTATAATGCCCGGGCAATTCAATTATTTGAATAGTTATTATCAAATTGCCTACTCATATTGGCCATTATTCATAATGCCCGGGCATTATGTATAATGACCTATTTATCACTTGGTCCATAACATATATACAAATTTGCGTCAAAATATTCGCCATAACCTAGAGCCATTAGTAAGCCGAAGCTAAACAAGGTTTTGTTTGAGTTTTTCTTCATGGATTGTGGAGGAGGAGTTCAACTATCAGCTATTAGGCAAGCCGGAGATAATCAAGTTCTATGGATGCCCAGCCATTGCTACTTTAAATCCCAAGGAGTAAGAAAAAAGGCTAAACCTTACAGGTATATGAGGTACACAGCAATCTCAAGGAAAATTGAAGAAGTTAACTCTACTGGAGATTCTGGATGCCAAGAACACCTAAAGGTGTCACGAGTAGGTACTATAAGCGTTATAGCGCACGCTATCAAAGTAACCTCCATATTATCAAGTACCTAAAGGTTCATATTGGCTCGCTGGCACCTAATAAAATAATCTTGGCGTATGAGTGACGTTTTTGTATAGGACGTATGGCGTTCAAGAAACCGTTTGTGATAGCGCTGAATTATTTTAATTATTGATGGTATTATTAAAATTATCACTACACGTCTGGCCTCTGAATATAAGTGGCCAAAATAAGTAAAGATACCATCCCTTTGTCAGTTATTACTGTTATTAGAGACCAGGAGGCCTACCGCGAAGAAGAAAATCGACAATTTGTTGGCCCCGTCTCTATCATCGCTCTTTCTCATTCGAAAGAGAGTGATGCAAATAGACGATTCGACGAACGAAGTGATTGGCGTTATACGACTGGTTTGCTGGGCCTGCGCTTGCCCTACCGAGCCGACATTCGTCTCGGAAGCATTCGACCATAGGACCACATAGCCTTTCTCACATGTGTGCAACGACCTTCAGGCTTACTTATTTTGTTACCTATTTATATTTTATTGCAGGCCTAATGTTTACTTCACTCGTTTGATATTAACTAACTAAATATTAGCTTACTAAATGATGAGTAGGTACTAACATTTGCAAGTCCAATTTCATACGCTTACTGTGGAATTATAATTAACATAATTTGCATGTAATATAAGTAGTAATTAACGTGCAAAAACTGTACCCATGACATGGGTTTACCGAAATGCGAACGCAACACTGTCTGATTTTCTAATTTCGATATTAGTAGTTCAAATATATTCCTATGTCCAGATTTGCCCGTGAGAGGTTGGCTGGCGGATAAATCTGTCAATATATGGCTAATTAGACAAACCTACAGATACACTTGTAAACTTATAATGAGTAATCACGATGACGTTGATTCATAATAGTAGTTTATGTAACTGTTACGTAATAGGGGTCCTTAATACACTAGTGTGGTTTTATGAAACGAACGAAGTGAGTTTCATAATTAAGATCACACGAGTGTTTTAAGGCCTAATTACGTACAGTTGCATACACTGCTTTATCTACACACATATTATAAACCCGAAATGATGATTGAATGACTGCCATTGCACGGATTGCACTGCCATCGCCATGGCCAACTCGATTGTGCCGGCGGTCGGGAGGCGCGTGCCGGCGGGCGGGGCCCACCCGGATTTTCATAATGATATCGAATTTTTGCTTATTTGATAATAATAACATAGTTACAGATAAGAAGACATTTGTTCTCACTACTAACGAAACAATCTATTTTTATGGTGGTTATTTATAACGTGCGGTTTTTGAACGCATCATGGGGGGTTTATGATATGGGTGTAGATAAAAGCTCATAATATCATACTGTCATATGGCTTCCCAGTTTTAGTAAAATACACCTATTCTATACTCTCCATTCCTCCATATCTGTTTGCAATTTCATCTACCCTTGACACACTACATTACTATTTACTCTTCCGAACGCACGCTTATTGCAAAAATATAAAAAGACACTAACACGATTTTACGTAATGTGATTTCGTTTTTCGTGTTTAATTTTATTTTGCATGCGTTGGCGGTCACCTATCGTCTAATTAGGTTTATATAATGTGTTACATGACTATAATCAGCTTTATGCAAGTATGTGTATCAAGTATCTTTTCTATCGGTACATTCAGTACGTATAATGAAAGCAATGAATCTGGTGTAAATGTACCGACGCGGCGTTTGGCACGATATACAGTCAGCAGCAGAAGTAGCTAAGCGGGTAGGGTGTTCAAAATGACCTACACACGCTCTTATTCTCTTAACAATAAAGTCGTGTAAAGCAAGCTCATCTTGAACACTCTTCCCCCATTGCTACTTTTGCTGTTGACTGTACCCAAGACTGTACGGTATAATTTGATTCCTAGGCCTGAGTCCCGAAAAAATAGTAAAAAAATAGAATTGGCCGAAAGCACAAAAAAGTACCACTTTCGGTTTAAAAAATGGATGGTATTTACCTACGGCATTTGAAATTAAGATGATACTTGTGGCAACAAACAGTAATTCGTATTTAGGTACAGAAAAGCCCAGTCTACCAGTTGCTGCATGGAAGTGCCCGGCAGACTGGTTCAAAGGTGACGTAAATTTGGAGTCAAATTCGTTACTTTTAAACTAGCCTGCCGGTCTTCATACGGTCAATCTTACGGTCCCCGCCCGTACTAGTGCCAGGCGCGGTCGCAGACAAAAATGTTGGGGGGGGGGGACACTAATGTAGAAAAAAAAAATTCAGATTGTTGAAAAAAAATTTTCAATTAGTAATGTAGGTTTTTTTTGGGGGGGGGGGGGGACCTCCTGGGACCGCGCCTGACTAGTGCGGGTAGTATTCGGATTGCAACCATCGTCAATCATCATAGTGTTAATCCCAACCAGCAGCATCTAATCTTCCTTTTAAAATGCTCGTGTGATGATAAATAGATTAACGGTAAGACATTTTAGGTAGGTGATATACCTAACAAACAAATTGTAAATAAACTAAACCACGACATTCGGTCAGTCAATCTTAACCTGTAAACTACATAATAGGTACATACTTACTTACTAAGAATAATAAACAAACTTGCTGGTAAGGGAACGTACCCAAACTACGTGACCCGTTTAGGGGGGGAGGGGGTCGTCAAAATACTACTCTAGGTACCAGGGGGTGGGGGGGAGTCTTAGGTTCTGTCACGTAGTCAATAATTATACTCAAATCTCGCGCTTCTAATTATAGGTTTCCACGCACTTTTGGCGTCACGCGGCCAGTGTCGTGTTAATAAAAGGCAATAAGTATGCCAAAATATGTTTTTTTTTGCTTTCTATCTCCAAAACATCACTCTAAACCATATGTGTGAGTTTTACTACGTGACAAATAGGGGGGAGGGGGGGTCTTGGCAATTACTACGGATGGTCACCGAGGGGGGGAGGGGGGTCAAAAACTGAAAGAAATGGGTCACGTAGTTTGGGTACGTTCCCTAAGTTATAAACTAGGGCGTAACGTTTCTAAACACTTGTTAGTACCTAATAAATAAGTATACCTTGCCAATCTTGCCATCCTTATTGCACAATGTAAGTTTACTGAAGCTCAGATGAGACGTATGTAGGTAAGACAATTTTTAGCAATCCGAGGTAAAAAGGACTCTTAGGTAACCGAGAATCCTTTGATAAACAACAACTTTTTTAATCACTTCGCCGCTGATATGATTATGTTTTAGTGGGTCAGAATCTTAATTTACTTATTAATATATTCGCTTATCAGCTGTATCAGATTTACCTAAATGATCATAAATAATTTGCCAGTTACATGTAAATGTAAATAAAAAAGAAAACATAAATGCAGTTGTTTCCGCAAGCAATGACAAAATTATCTCACTTGACATAATTTTAATAAGCATATTCATAATTCCGTAATTGAACGTATTGAACTGTGTAAGTATTAAGTAAATATTTTATTACATTGTTGATTGAGGTTGCTGAATTGTAATGTACTTTATAGATATTGCACGGCAGAGACCACGTTGTAGTTAGGTTATAATTGAGATGAATCTGTTCTGTATATTACCTTCGGGTGTCCGTCCACCAGGCGCAGCGCGGATGTAGGATTTCATTCCGTGGGGGACACTTTCCTTGGCAAACTATCTTGCGGCTCGCATTCACACTATGGCCATTACGTGTCAGTTCAGTATCCTCGCACATCCAAGACAATGAGACCTGATCACTTCGTATATAAATTTTTAACCGACTTCAAAAAAGGAGGAGGTTCTCAATTCGACTGTTTTTTTTATATGTATGTTACTCGATATCTCCGTGAATCGTGAACCGATTTAAAAAAAAATTTATCGAACGGGTATAACCCCTAGATGGTCCCATTGTCACCAAGTCGGGTACTGATGATGGGATCCTGGAGAAAAATAGGGAACTCTTCAACTATTATAGGCACACCTATAGTGATGTCACTATTTTTTATAGCAACTCGGCCACTTCCTCACGGAATAGCGGATCCTAAGTGAAGTCGGTTCTTTTTTGTTTAAAATTATCATTTCCATTATTAGGATGTGGTGCTGATGGTGTCGTATGGAAAAGCCTTGGAATGTTGGAAATGAACTTATTTTAAAAACCTGTTTCTTATCCTGTTACTAAATTAACCTTACAGGATGTCAGGAAGTTGCCTGAGGATTTTCTTTATAAGTAAATGCCGTTGCTCTTTGAAATTTTCGACATCTCTTACAAGATAGCATTTTCATAATTGAATAAAAGCAGAATCAAGGCAATATCGATAAGCACGTTTTGATATCTGACAGTTTAATGATCTCCAATATCATCTGATCTCAGATTTCGTCATCGAATAGGAAACAGCTGATACTTTTACTAGTAATTACTTAACCTCGTAAGACGATGTTGATACTCAGGTAATTATGAACCTTAAATACGAGATATATGGCAGCTTTTGCAATGCTAAGTTTCAGTAAGATAGGAGTAAGTGATATTTAAGTGCAAATGTAACAATGCAGTGATAGTTTCAATGTTTCCAGAGCACTTTCACAGCTGGCACAGTTTTGGGTGTATCTTTTGTTTGGATAAAGAGTTATTTAATTTAACGCGCGTGAGGTTAGAAACTAGCTTAAATAGATTATCGTCATCATAATCACATCAGCCAAAATACGTCAACTTCTGGACATAATATATGTCTTCCTGAATATTTTCATCAAAGCGCTCCACTAGCCATATAAACATTACATTACAACTATTGATGTGCCGGCAGAAAGTTTCCAAAATTACGTAAATTCCATAATATTTTCGGAAACTTGTCTCTTTTGTGAATGTAAATTTCGGTCATATTTTTCTATAAATCTCAAGAAGATTACGAGATTTTTCCAAAGGAAATTCTCCACAACTTGCCAACTTCCATGTACGATCAGCTGCAACGAAAATAGCCCACGCTGCATACAAAGTTTGTATGCAGGGTGGGTACTTTTCTCTGCAGCTGACTGTCATCCAACAGGCATTATGGAGGATACGTACCTGGGTTTTTGTAATAAAAGAATCGACTACTTTCTTAAGCAATAATTTCAACTATGATCCAATATTTCAGAGAAAGCCAACAAATTGAGAATCAAGCATTTAATCAACGGCTACAGCCATCAATCACGGGTAAGTGCGAAATTAATCGCGTATACGATACGTAATAGAAGTAATTAGGCCTCCACCGAGTACGTTATCTGTCCGTCATGTTACGTTACGGGGATCCACGCGGACGCTACTTTGTATGTACATTCGACCAAGAAAGTTGGTCTACCAGTTTTGACAAAAGTTTCTGCGAGATCTAACGATCGCTAAGGTTCGCTTTTCTAACGGAGTTTAAAACATGCAGGACCTTGTTGTCTCGTGATGTGCAAATGCAAACGAACCTCAACCGTTGAGTGGTAGACCACATTTTCGGCCGACTGTACCTGCACCTACTACATATTATGCATCGATTGAAATACTAGAATGGCAGTGTAACTTGAACTTCGATCTTAATTTGATTTGATGACTTGAAATCTCGATAGAACGTACTAAATTGGTGCAAGAGAGATGCACAATGTCTACGAGTGAAGTTTAGTGGTTAAACTGATAGGTATCTAATGCAAAGTTCGAATGCCTTCGGATCCCAAAAAGTAGATGTGAGCGTTATAGGTTACAGGTTCCAAATAATAACAAAATTCACAACGATAGATGTACAAAGCTACCAAAAAATACGCAGAAATTACTGAAAATTTACTAGAAAGAAAGGCAATCTATAAAAGTGTGAGAAATATCTAAAATATATGTTGAATAGTAATTTTTAAAACATTACGCCAGCACGTTAGTATTTACAAATTACCAAAGAGGACATTAATTATCTTTGAAATTACAAATCATCATTTGATCTTCAATATGAATAGGCCTAAATTGAAGAATAAATATATTTTATCTATTTAGTAGCTACCTATAATCTAAGTATAGGTAAGTAATCATAATTATGTTTACTTATACGTACTCACATTTAACGGTTTCTGTGAAGAGATATTATTAAAAGTAATTATACTAATTATGCATATTACGTGTGAGGCCATTACTCTTATAGTCGGATTAACATAAAACACATTGAACATGCAAGTTACAGAGAATCTCACACAAAATCACAATCAGGTAAGTTCTTCTACTCCTTCAAGCGCCTTCTCCTTCCCGGAGTTTGGCGACCTTAAGGCACTGGTCCCACCGCGAGCTAGTAAGCTATGAGCTATCGGCTATAAACACGAACAAAAGATAAGCACTCCCGTGTAAATAAAAGAGACAAGGCGATATTTATAGCTCACCGCTGGGCGAGTAACTATAAATATCGCCTTGTCTCTTTTATTTACACGGGAGTGCTTATCTTTTGTTCGTGTTTATAGCCGATAGCTCATAGCTTACTAGCTCGTGGTGGGACCAGTGCCTAAGGCGGCCACCGACTATCAGTACGCCTTCAGTCCGCCTGACGATCTCGGCCTGTCAGTTGAAACAACAATTTGCCGGCTCCGAACAACTGAAAGGAAGATATCGTAAGGCGTCCGTCCGTCGGTGGCCGTCCTTATGTCTATATGCCACTATATCTGAAGTCATGCATATTACTTTCTCTGTACTGTTCACGTCTAACCAGTCTCTTGCGTTCCTTGTCCATGATATTCTCCTACCACGTCCTCGTTTCCCCTCAATTATTAGTTTTAACAAACGTTGGTTGCCATATTATTTTGGTCCAGCGCCACTTAAAGTGAGTCCACTGAGTATTTTCTCTATTCATCTCTGCATTATTAATAAAACATCGCTACAAAAAATTTAATGTTAAAATGCCTCTTTACTGTCGTAGGTACTTAACAACTTACATTTTATACGTCCGTGCTATTAAGAGATATTTTTGTATGTTACTTTACTTGTACCTTTTTTAAATGCTAACGTCTTCGAACCATTAACGAATTTTCGAATATTTTTTTTTAAATATAGGTAGGTACTTATTTATTTATCTTCTGAATGAAACCTCCTAGTACGCCATTTAATATTTTTCTAAGGCAAAGAAAATATTTCAAACCTCGAAAATGGCCACCATTATATTTGTACTTATTTGGATAAGCTCCATTTAGAGCATTATCGTTTGACTGTCATTGTTATATAATCCTGAAATGAGGCCACCTCTCATGAGCTTCCGCCAACTTTATGGGTACAATGCAATACATTTTAAGCCGAATTCAACACCGGCTTGCCTAAAAAAAAGCATTTTTCCTTAGCCTTGTGAATAACGTATCATGACCGCAAACTAATGACTCTTCACCACATGTAATCATAATCATAATCATTTATTCCTTGCAACCATGGGATTATAAAAGGTGTTCTTAAGAGTTAAACCAGTACAGACATGGACCCTACTAGGGCGTAGCAAGACTTTATACTTTAACTTTATACTATGTCTAATCCGTGCAACTAATTTGACAAGAAATTAATTTAGTTTACAAATGTAATGATGCGGTTAGAGCTGATCTTCTATTAGCCTAGTATACGCGCACAGATCTGTCCACCATATGTATGTGGATGTGCCCGGCGGACAGATCCGTCAATATATGACGGGAATTCGCGATCGAATTTTTTGTGGATTATGGCTAGTCATATTATGATTGATATACCTACCGCGTGTTTATTTGATATTACCTCAAATGGAAGCCAGACGCAAGTTTTGAAATTATAAATTGATATTGTAATAAATATTGAGTTAACTCTTAGTTAACATAGAGCAATAGATTTTTTAAATTTCTCGGATACGCAATGTATTGCGTATACACTTATTTGACACATCATCAAATGTGACATTTTAGGGCAAAGTAATCATGTAGGTAGCGATACATTGCGTGCTGAAATATTTTATATGGAAAAATAAAAGTCGTAAAATTTTAATAAAACTTTATTGGCGCATGAGGTAATATCAAAAATACACGCTGTAGATTTTGACAGCTGTTGTTAAAATACCTCTCGTAATCTCGTCACGAAGCTACCTAGTGAAAAAATAAGATCCAAACTGAAGTTTTGTGTACCTACTACATAAATATATTAAATATGTTAATACACATCATAGTATTGTATAGTCAGCACCGGTTTTCCCATGTCTTTTTAAGGCAGTTGCCTTTAAATTGTAAGCTTACACAGTATGTTGTGTATAAATAGTTATTTATTTACATACTAACATTGCAAGTTTGATAAAAACATAACTGAATATCACCAAATCATAACAATATACTTCGCAATTTGCCAACCGAAACTCGAGCCCGGGCATTAGACACCACGCCTATTCAACCGTCACTGAAATGGATCGTCTTCAAATTTCATTGAAAGCTATCGTTTCGTAACAGTTCATCCCCTGGATTATCCAAACACACCAACTTTACCGTCGCCAAACCATGTTCCCACCCATAACTGTTTAGAAATAAGGTTGGTATTGACTTGATAATTCGTTGTGAGGGTGGTCGGGTAAGTTGGCGCGGATGTAAGGGTGCGACCTTAAGTGGGGGCGGGCAGATAACGTCACAGGTCGGGCTTAGCGGTTACCAGAGTCGCGCTTGACGCTTCGCTTCCACAGGGATGGGGATTTAGACGTTATTGCTGACTGTAGGGTTGTCACTTATGAATGGATATTTACGTGTTTAAATTACATGGTATTATATTATAATATGTTAGCCTATAAACGTCCCACTGCTGGTGACAGGCCTCCTCTGATGTAAGTACGAGAGGGATTGTGGGCTATAGGTAGGGTGACCAGATGTCCCGTATTTTACGGGTTGTCCCGTATTTCAGGCACGAATTTATTACTCTCCCGTAATTTGGCGAAACCAATACGGGACAATGCATTGTCCCAGTCACGTATTTTAACCTCGAATCCCATATTTTCAATGCAGTTGTCCCGTAAAACCGGAAATCAGATCTGGTCACCCTAGCTATAGGCCCCACAATAACCCAAAGCGGATTGCCTTGATAAAAAATGAACTAATATAAAGTTTAACTTTACTAATATTTAGGAGTTACTAATTTACATAATCATAACAAAATGTTACTGGAGATTTACACGTTTGTGAAAAGTTCGTTGTTCTAATGGAAAAACCAGAATCATCACATTATCGTATAGTAATATAATAGTTATATCAAGGCTGTACTTGTTTGCCACCGAACTCCGAAGTAGGTACGTAGTACAAAAAAGGGCACACGCTTTCTTTCATTACTCTTGCTAATTAGTCTTGTACAAATAAATGCTCTTACGTAGGTTATAAAGCCTGAACTGGAATATATGACCATGCGCCATATTGCGGAATTTTATTGGAAGTAATTTCTCACACTGGCAATAGTTTTAGTGATAGGTTGTCACTATTGTCAGTGTCATTGTGGCAGTTTCCTTGAATAATAGTAAACTGTTGAATATTAAATAATAAATCACAAGAAATGCCCAAAACTATTCGTAGTCAAGTGCAAAACATTGTGCGTAATGTGTAATGTATGTAATAAACTGCTTGAACTAAAACGCTCGTCAATAAAACTATTTCGCTACGAAACAATTACAAATGAACACCAGAGCTGACAGGTAAACAACTCAAGATGACATTATAATAACATAGAAATGCTTTTGAACTATAGCACAGAGTAAATAATAGTATAATACAGAGAGACCTCTGTAATGTCACGTAACGTCACGAATCATGTTGTCCCTTCTTAACGCATGACAAGTTCTCTTTCGCACTTATGCAAACGTATCGGATACGGAATTTTTTTGACAGATTTAGTTTGAGTTGTACCCCCCTGACTATAGGCACTGAAGTGTTGCTATTGTATTAAACTGAGAATAATAGCGCCCTCTTGACAATGGTCATATATTCCTGGTCGGGCTTTACTTATGTATCTACTAGGCCTCCTATTGCAAACAATTGATTACTACCTGCTACAAAGAAATACATTATTTGATAATCCTTCGTGCTATTTTTTAATAGTTTCTGGTTATTAAGCATGTTCCAATAGCGCCATGATCTATAACATTGCGCAAGCGCAGTAGTACGCATGCGTTGCGACAGCAGCAAATTAAGATTGTTTAATTGGGCCGATTACGATTTACGAGTAGGGGTAATTAAAAGTATGGGGTTAAAAAGACGAGTTTATATAATAGGCATAGACAATAGGAGTATAGTGCCTCATTTATTTACTTACCAGAAACCTATAAAAGATCAGCTGTTACCAAAAGACGTAAATAATTTGGTTAAAAGTTTAAACTTGTATAGCTATGAGAACGGATGCATAAGCGCCCTTGGTTTACAATTTACGGTCAGTGGTTGTTCATATGATGGATAGGATGTATTTATACTTTATTGCACTAAATAAAACACTAATTAAGTGCAATTAATGTCAACCTAATCAGGGCCTAAGATTCATAAAGTCAATATTTCAAGGGACCGAGAACGGAGTTTTGCCTTTTAAAAAGGAAAGTCTCCTGGCATCGGCAACCCTAGCGATCTCGTTAGGCCGGGCCTCTCCACGGAGTCATCAGATAGCGGGGCAAGTTTAATTGAATCGGGGCAAAGTTTCCGCCGCCCCCGCCGCCCGCGCCCCGGCCGCCCCGCCGGCCGCTGATTGGCCCGGAGAAGACATTGTCCCCGTACCCTGTGGAGGGAAACTCTTGGCGGCGAAATTTGGGATAGTTATCGCTTGTGCTATATTTTCTTAGCGCCATGTTTAAGATATATATGTATTTAAAATGTATTCTTATACCAGACTACCAGTCCACACAACATAAGGAGGGATCTAAATGTATATATAGACATTAGATAGTTATTTTATTTCACGGCAAATAGGTTTTCCAGAGCATCAGGTTTGTCATGTCAAACATATTCTACTATGGCACTCTACTCTTATAGAATCTGACATGTTGTCATTCTTTACCTACATAACTAGGTATATTTCATATTCTAACATTATCTAAGTAAAAAAATACTGTAGGTAGACTAGGTATGTACCTACATACATCTAGGTAGATCAGGTAGGTACCTGTCTCTACATACACTAATACAATAAATTTGTACTTTCGAGTAACAACCTTTTATACAAACTTGTACTTACTTAAGTTATGCTGCGTGGCCCCGGCTTTAGAATAGTGCCACCCCGTCTCTTCCCGCGGGTGTTGTAAGAGGCGACTAAGGGATAAGAGAACCTCTGATCCCTACTGCTCGTGAGAACGCTGTGTGAATTATTTAATTAATAGTCATCCGCATGGCGGCGATGCGGTTCGCTACCCATCACGTCTCATTCTTCACGGGGGCGAGAAGTGGCTCACGGAGAGCCGTTTTGCTGCATTGATCGTAGCAAATGGATATCCGTGATCTCTGCCTACCCCTTTTGGGATATAGGCGTGATTGTATATATTGTTGTATGTTTTTGTTGTACTTTAGTAGAGATGCGCCGAATATAGACTTTACCGAATACGAATATTCGGCCGAACGTTCGGTTCAGATCTTACCGAACCGAATATTCGGCCGAATTATTCGGTAAATCTAAACAGGTTTATGCAGATCCGCGCGGCTCGCTGAACGCGATTTTTTTTATTTCTAGTAAAATAATATGTGTACGCGACCTTGGCATTGTCAATGACAATGTCAACATTTGCAATTGTTATTGATAATATTGATGGTGAATTGGTGACAGACGCTGATATGGTGCTTAAACTGAATAATAAAGCTTACAAAAATCAAGTTTTCTATATATCTTTTAATAACTTAACTTTTAAGAGCTAAAAATTGTATGAATGATTCATTTATTATCAGATAAATATCATATGTTTATTCGGTAAATATTCGGCAGTTTTACCGAATAATTCGGCCGAATACCGAACATTGAAAAACACGCCGAATATGCCGAATACCGAATAATTGCCGAATATTCGGCGCATCTCTATACTTTAGTATTAATAAAACATACATGTAACTTTAATTTAACATCCTCTTAAACAATTATATATTATTATATGTAGGTATTTAAATACCTACCTACTCTGCTCGTAACCATCACGCGTGCCTAAAGAATTTCATCATCAAACCATTGTTTGACTTTGATACTTATGCAGTACGTATAACAAACCTTATTTGAATGGCTCACTTGATGACGACATGTAGAATTAGTTCTGCTTCCAACTGGGCCGGATGTACGTCTAGATTCCGCGTGGAATTACGAAGATAGCTTTGTCAAGTGTTCGTCCTTGAGGGCTTTCCTTGCGTTTCGTCAACGGCCTTTAACAATGGGAAACAGTAGGTCAATGTACTGAACCATAGATATCTGAATTCCTATGTTTGTGTACTGAACGGACATTTCGACCATCTCTGCGACGTCAGTGTAGACGGAGATCTCCGAAAACTTCAAATCTCATAGTTATGCTGCGGAATTCACGGAATTATTTCTAATTTTAACGATATTGTAAATTTTTTGCAATACCTTGTAATAAATATGGACATTTTGAGCTACGGATCATAGAATGTAATTGGTTTAAAAGCGGAGCTAAGATAATTTTACTTTTCTCCGAATAATACGGAACTACGTTGAACGCGTTGGTATCACTGCGACGACGTGGTCAATACTTTTACAGTACTTACGGTCTATTGAATTATATATTATTTTAACATACATTTTGTCTTTGTCTACAATTTTTATATTTCTTTTCTATACCTATTTTGACATTCAATAAATTATGTACCTATGTATGTACGTTTTGTCTTCACACACGTAATAAATAAAAAATACAGCTGTATTTCAGACCCCGTCTATCCTTATCATATTATATTATAATAAATGTCCTTACAATGTAACCCGATTTTGTTTCTTGAGTATTCATAGTCGTCAACAGTTGGCTATTAATTTGTTGAAAGTAGTTCACATCGTGTAATGAAGCTTTTTTATTACAATACAAGCACTGTTACGCTATCTTTTGTTATTAGCCCCGACGATTATATATCGATATATATTAATTCATTTTGAAATAGTACATTACAGCAGACATTCATTTGCACGCTTTTCTCAAATAAACGATGAAATAAAGAATAAAAGTAAATAAATTATATGTTCCGTTGATAAGGCATTATTTTACTACATCTGCTCATCCATCAACCATCATTGAAAGCTCCAAAAACAACGAATATTAATTAAGTCTAAAATGTTGTCTTATTATTGTACGAGAAACTGCAGCTTGTGTGTTGCGGTTTACCAGACTCTGCATATTAAAATCACCAGATATGGACTGTCCAAAAATAACCAAAATGTTAAATGATATTTGGGCAGGTTGCACCAAGGTACGATCAACGTTAAATATGGCCGCGCACTCCGCGCAGCTATCATTACTCATTAGTGTATCATCCCATAGAAAACTATGAAATTTTCATATAAGTTATAAAGATGACGTTGACGTTGGTGCGACTCGTCCTTAAGGTCATAGAAATACACAGTAAATTAAAGAATTGAAGCGATCCTTAAATGACGTAGCTGGCTTAACCACTGCGTTTCCAAACCTTCGTATTTCTCAGCTCCATCATCATCATCATAAACTTAAGAGCTGAGCTCTTGTCGGTGAAGCCATCTCCATTTCTCAGCTGGTGATCTTAAACCCTTTAAGTCTGTGTGACATTGTGCATGCTAAGACGGCTTGGCTCATTCTTACAGCTTACATTGAACTAGGATATTCTCAATCTAAGACATTATTATATTATGTTGAAAACATTTCCTCGTGACAAGCATTTATTTCCTTTAACAAAAATAAATTAAAGTTTTAAATATAACAAAGCGAATATATTCTTAAAGATTTTCTAGTTTTCTTTTACCTAAAATAATACTTGTTTGATTAAAGTACAATCTCTCTTATTTACTCAATATACTTTTGAAACAATACATTTTTGTTTTTCTATTTTAAGAAAACGTGGTTTTATTAAGCGAAGAATCATATTTTTGGTAAAGGAAATAAATACTTGTCACGAGGAAATATTTTCAAGAAAATAATAATATTATGGGTTCCCTGCCGCAGGGGGACCTCTTTCAGGGGGTATTCTTTTTGTAACTGGGATTTCAGGTAAGCTTTTAGGTAGTTTTATATATTTATAGTTGTATTTAGTTTTAATTTAGTTTATTTTAATATTAGTTTAGTTATTTTAATTTTATTTTTGTTACGTGTTTGATAAAGCATTTTTACACCCATAATATTAATAATGTCTTGGATTGAGAATATCCCGGGCCGGAAGCTTTTTTTCCATGTGCCCTTGAAAGGATCACCAGTATTTTTGTTACACCTTGTATACAATGAAAAGGTAAGACTCTGGTGATCGAGTTAGTTGTAGGTAAGTGATGGTAATCGCGTACCCTGCAGCGCCCTGATAGTCTGCTGCATAAACTTGCAGACACTGCGGGCTTACGTACAGTCGACGTTAAAGATATGTTTACATTTTGGCACCTTACTCCTTTGTAATAAAGCTCAAAAGTGTATATATATTTGACGTCGACTGTACAATGGCCCCGGGTGGCCCCGGGGCGCAAATATAACAATAAGGCCGCAAGCGAGTATTAGTAAAGTGGCCAATGTGGAAAAAGCCTTCTATTTACGGAGTTAGATTGACTGGGCAGTGTACTGCTGACGATTGATGTCGTTGTGTTCAGTGAAGTCTCCTGGATACGTAATGAGGTGTCGTCAGCTTATAAAAGTGTGGAGGGGATAGTTATGACGTCACAAAGACAGCGACTCGAAGTATCAAATTTAGTCTACTAGCTCAAAAAGTGCTAAACCGATTTGAATAAATGCGGCGTCATATGAAAGCTGTGAAACTATTGATCAAAACGTTTTTAGGACCCGAAGGTGTTTAATCAAAATTGACATTATTATTTAAAAAAAGACGAAAGCACCAAAACTGTAATTATCTTCTGATCCAAAAAACACCCTCATAGCGGTCATTTATAAAAAAAAAACTGAAATTTTTGAAATCGAGTAATAAAAAGACAAATTTCCGCAACTTTTGGTTTTTCTCATATAGTTTCATATTGCGTATTTTTGCTTCATTACCTAAACGACAAATGGTGGCAACTGGTGTCACCCTCTTTCATAGACAGAAATTTCATAGAATTTCGTCTCCCAGAAATTATTTCATAGATTATTTGGTTCATATACTTTCTGTTCCAATATTATTGTTTCATAGAATATTCAATTGGTTAAAACATATTTCACAGACATTCATTTCCATGTATATTGCTATCAAACTTTTTTAATTTACAAAGTTATCAAACACTAGAATCATATTTCATGTATTTTTTCACCTCACTAGCTCGGAAAGCCCTTTTTGTTTGTTTAATATCTATTGTGAAAATCGCTTTTTATCCACATGTGGTGAAAGAGTTTTGACATAAGTGACAAGTGGCTTAAGTGACATTTGACAGCTAACAAAACATAAAACGTTAAAAGTGCAGAATTTTTAACATCGCAATTAATGAATTGCATCGAGTAAAAACACTTAATACAGTCTTACAACTTTATTTTAATTCATAAATATCAGCATTCAACATTAATCTTCATTCTTTTTGTAAAAACGGATAAATTGTTCTGACAGCCGAATAAGTCTACGTACGAACAAAACGCATCTGACATTTAATAAAACCTTTTACGTCAAAACTTTTCATTTCAATTCATCCATCATATCAACGTTAAATATTCGCATGTTTTTCTAGGTTGTTTTGTTAAAAATTAGTGATTCGAGTGATGAAGAAGTATTAAACACCTGAGGAATTACGGGAAACCGAGCAAAATGCACCCATTTTCTTATTTTCCTCGCTGTAGTGAGGTGAAAAGTTTTGTGTTATACGCGGGTGAAAGTTATTTTACGTCTCGTGTATTAAAGCACTCGCTACGCTCAGGATTCTATTTTTGAACCACTCGCTTCGCTCGTGGTCAATAATAGAATCCTTTCGCTAGCTCGTGCTTCAAATAACACTCGCACGTAAAATACAACTTTCACCCCTTGTATAACAAATAACTATTGTTTCGTAGACACAGATTTCATAGATTGTTGTTTCATAGTTCCGGTTTTATATAATATTTAGTTCTACTATTTTCTTTTCCAATACTATTATTTTAGTATTTATGCATAGTTGGTTGGGTTAGAACTGCGACCCCCCAGAAATAAATTGTTGCCAGAAAAGTAGGTTAGGTTAGGTTAGAACTGCGACTCCCACAGAAACAAACGGTTACCAGAAAAGTTGATTAGGTTAGGTTAGAACTATGACTCTCTATAAAATACAACGGCTGCCAGAAAGTAGGTTAGGTTAGGTTAGAACTGTGACCCTCTACAAAATAAAACGGCTGCCAGAAAGTAGGTTAGGTTAGAACTATGACCCTCCACTGAAACAAACTGTTAAGCAAAAATATTAAGTTTTATAAAATGAGAAACAACATTCTATGAATATGCAGACTTTGAAACAAGTATTATACAAACTAAATATTATACGGATTAATAATATTTGATTTTTAACGCTACGAACTGAAATTCTAAAAACTACTTGTCTGAACAATAAAAAATATACAAAACCAGATTCTATAATTTAAGAGCTCTGAAAAATAATCATTCTATGAAATGAAAATATGGGAAACATTTTCTATGAACCAATATTCTGCGAAAATGTAGTCTATAAAACAACGTACAACCGGTGGCAACTTTTTTCGGTTTAGGTAATAAAGCCGAAAGTAAGTAGGTAATATAAAACTATATCGCATAGATCATTAAGTTGTGGAATTAGTAGGACTACAACTAAACATGAGGGATTACACAGAAATTAATTCGTTTATCAGGAAAACAATCCCCCTAATGAGGGCGCCGATGGACGGTCGACGCACTCTTAAAGCAGATGGCGCTGTACGTTCGGGTATACGGTGTGTCTAACTAACTAAAACGGCTATTAGACATTGCAACCTGCAGGGCCCAATCTGTAGTGAACCCTGCCTCTCCCTTCCCCTCCTTCAGCTCCCTACGAGCCCTACATTTAATTACACCTACCAACCTGATAGATTGGGCCCTGCAGGTTGCAATGTCTAATAGCCGTTTAAACTAAAAACCGGTATTAGACATTGCAACCTGCAGGGCCCAATCTGTTGTGTACCCTGCCTCTCCCTAACGCCTCCTTCAGCTCCCTACGGGCCCTACATTTAATTACACCTACCAACCTGACAGATTGGGCCCTGCAGGTTGCAATGTCTAATAGCCGTTAAAGTTATAAAGCGCTGACATATGAAAGTTTATGAATCTAGCTGCTGCTCTGCTCTTGCAGAAAGGTAGGCTACGGAAGAACCTACCTGGTTTCACACATAAGGGGCGGCATTTTAGACGATTATCACACTGGCGCGCTACCGCATTCGGCGACGGTGTGCAAGCGCGACAGCGCTATACACATGCAGTGCCCTATCTCGCTCGCGCACCGGATCTCATGCGGTAACCGCAGCACAGCAGTGTGAAGTTTGGCGAGAAAATGCTATCAAATTATAAAGACGATATAAGTAAGTACCTACCTATATAGCAATTGGTTTTGTGCAACTGAATTAAATTAAATATCGATTTCTTTCTCCCAACCCGGAATCAAGCAGTATTACACTGTCAGATAACAACTGGCATTAAATTAATTAAAACAATTTTACAACCAAATGGAGTTTCAATTTCAATCCGATTTCCATTTAATTTAATTATCACCTCATTGCCAGCAACTATCAGCAGCCAACTGATAAAATATTAAACGAATTATAAAATACGCAAATCCGATATTAAATTCATATGTCAGTTCCCCCAACAGAGGATTTCATTCGAAAAACCGCATTGACGCGACGCAAAACGAAACGTTTCAACTCTTTAAACACTTCACGGAATATTCATTCTTCAGTCGGTTAATTTTAGAGTTTATTTTCGAGTGTATGTGAACGTTTATGTCGCTAAGCTCGGAGCTTACGGCTTATAGGTCGGCGACAAAAATGGGAAAACGGTGACAAAAGGCTGAGAGCCGTGATAGCGGGATGAAAGCGTGGTAGGTGTTGCGCAGGGTTGGCACCGGCGGGAAAATCTTGTTGGTTAATAAACAATTCTAATAACATAGCCTAGGAAGAACACGACCAAGCCGAATCAATCAACGGTTTGTCCAAGATCACAGAAAATTGGTTAAACAGGGTATCGGATAAATACTGCGAAAAGTCCTTTGAACATCAAAAGTAGATAGGCACCTATTACAAGTACCTGTACAGGGTGATACTGGAGACTTAAGCAGGATCAACCAGGGCTCGTAACCGGTTAAAGCAAAAAAAAAAAACCCCGAAATAACCCAATATATTCAGTTATTTTATGGTTTTTATGTAAAACCCGATGTTTAATTTAGGTTTTCACTTCATATTATAGGATTTTTCGATTAAATATGAAACAGTAACGTAAGAACGAAATGAAAAACCGGTTTTTACTATGGAGCAAATTCCGGTTTCCGAGCCCTGGGATCAACACAGGATATTCAGTAAAGTATAAGATACTGTTTTGCGTTAGTGGGATTAACGTTAACAAGTTATTCAAGAGAGGGCCGAGACAGACCGTGTAGTGTAGCCTCACTCATTCGACAATGGACCCGAAAAGAAAATGGGCCATTTTACACGTACACTGGCCCTTTTTTGCTATTCTATATATTTAGTAAGTTTAGGCACACGTGAAGATGACAGCCCTAGGTTTTGCGGAAAAATTGCAAAAAGTCGCATTCGCGATATTGGCCCCGCAAGTTCAATTAACGGACGGCATTCACGCGACGCGCTCGAGCGGCGCCCGCCATGTATCCACATGTCGATACTCCAGCGTTGGTATACCTACGTAGAAGATTGACTGAGTACCTACTACTACACAATGTTTTCTTACTTTCCCAACGACCTTCAAATATTATAAAGGCGAAAGTAAGTCTAATCTGTATAAAATTTGGTATGAAGTATTACTGAATTAAGCTAACAAACTTGCACATAGCCCATAGGATAATTGCAAAATTGAAATGCGGGTGTTAGGACTGTTAGGGTACAGCTTCAAAGTCGCCAAAGTCTTGCACGTACCCTGTAGGTATTATGGGCACACCTTATTAGTTCTGTTAAAGCAATATGACGCGTAGTCAGGCGACCGAGAGGCAACCGGATGGCTCGCGGTATTTAAGTTTCTGAAGTGATGAGAAACCGCCCTGTGCAACCCGAATTGACCCAACTTGGACTAAGGCGGAAATACAGGGGGGGAAACCGCTTGGGAATTAGCATGCTTGTTCTTCGTCACATACAGGCACTGTAAATAAATTGCCATCCACCCAGGCTGGACAGTAATCGACCCATCAGAGTTAGAAGCCTGACAAATATTGAATTTTTCGATCGGTGGACGAGAACTTAGGAAAAATGCACTTACAATCATGTGAATCGGATGGCATTTGTTTTTCTAGTTTTATATGATGTGATATGCGATATGTGCAAATTTCTTCGCTCTCATACATGGCGCCAGGATTTCTATTTCCCAAGTTGGGTCAAGTCGTTCGGGTTGCACAGGGCGGTTTCTCATCATTTCAGGAGCTTAAATACCGCGAGCCATCCGGTTGCCTCTCGGTCGCCTAACTACGCGTCATTGCTCTGAATATATTATCAGGCATGTTTAGTAAGTACCTGTCCGTACGTTCTTGGTTGGTTCTTGGTAAAGTTTTGACTAAGTCAGTATGTATTTGGGATCCCTATGAGATTAAATACGCTACGATGCTGGAAAGGGTACAAAAGAAATTTTCTAGGCATGTTTACAAAAGGCTATACGGATATTACCCATACATGTATCCATCGTTATTCGTCACAGGTATGGTCGGATTCCATACACTAGAGACTAGGCGAAAATTACTACATATTATAGTGCACTACTACCAGTTACTTCACAATAAATTAGATGGCGCGATTACGCTTGGGAGCATGGGATTGCTCGTGCCTCGGGCGAGTGGCGCAGCAGGCGTAGCGAGCGGCGCGGGCGCGGGCGGCGCGGTGGCGGCGCGGGCGCGGGCGGCGCGGGCGCGGGCGGCGCGGCGCCAACGCTCCCACCGCTAGGGCGCAAGCTACTCTGAACCAGATCGTATTAGAGTCGGACGATATCGACATTTTTGCAGACAATGCTGGGTCGCGTTTTATAAAGTTACTATTTACAATTTCGCTGTTTGCCTCTCTTTCTATCCAATATGTGTGCTAGAAAGAGAGGCAAACAGCGAAATTGTAAATTGTAACTTTACTAGTAGTTCGCCCCGAACTGTGAACTCGCGAATCTTGTGTTTCGCCATAAATGTGCAATAGTAGAATTACTACAAATACCAAAAATAGGTATCGGGTATTTTTTTCTCAACTAACCATCACGGTGAAACTAAACGTCCATATTAAATTGTGCGGTTGATGCGCAAAATTTTACCGCGACGAAATCGCTTCAGATTTAACAGTTTTTGTCTCATCTTAATTTAAATCCACCTCTCACATGCCTCTCACTCTGTTGCCTTGGCATGTCGTTCTCATCTGTGGACCAACTATATAGGTTTCGGTCACCATCATTATGCGTCTATGGTAACTCTCTCTAACTAAGGGTCGCCACACACATAGCGGTTTTCCTCGCGGAATTACCGGAAGTAGCGGAAATTCATAGACAAATCAAGCATTTTGTCTATGAATTTCCTCTACTTCCGGTAATTTGTCTATGGCTTCCATACAAAAAATCTGCTACCATAGACAAATTTCCGCTACCATAGACAAATTTCCGCTACTTCCGGTAATTCCGCGAGGAAAACCGCTAGGTGTGTGGCGACCCTAATGTAATGTGTTAATGTCAGTATGCTGATAGCGCTAGCAGCCAAAGCTCTAATAAATTAAAAAAAAGTCAGTTGTCAAAATATTTACACCAAAATCAAAATATAATTGAAAATATTTTTGAAATCAATTTTATGTTGCTAATTGTTATGAAACAGTAAGCAGTTAATAACGATTTGACGAGAGTGTTAATCAATACCTTTCGTTTGATACCAAACTCAACCATACTTGCTCGTAAAAGTAGCAAATAAGATGACCAATGTATCAGGAACCCTTTACAAAACCTTTTTAGGCCTTCTAATTTCAGAACCCCCGTCTCAATCCAGCTCATATACGAACTCGCAAATTTTGTTGGTCTCTGCTACAACCCCAACAAATTTCATAAAGATCGGAAAATCGTTACTAAAGTTATCGTCGGACAAACTATCTAAATCAAAAAGCCATCCAAATGCCGAGACGTCCCAGTAGCCAGGTGACAGTTGTTGTTTGTAAGAACGATCTTCGCTTACGCTCCGCTCGTTCGATAAAACGCGACCCTGGTGTATTTTACAGGAAGGTTTTAAGGTGCATACATAATATTGTATAATTTAAGGAATGATCTCATTGTTATTAGTTTTTATTTTTTATATTTTAAGTTTACTTTTCCAAAATGTTGTTAATTTTTGTTTTTTTTTTGGATTTTATATTACCACGTAAGTGCTTTGGTGTCTTATCTTATCTTATTGTATTCGGGGGCCCGTAAGGATACACTTCGACCCAAAGGGATCTTTTGTGTAGTTGCCCCCTAGTACACCTACTCGAGAGCTTTCTCAACCATCTCCATGTGTTGGATGATGGAGCTCAAGGGCAGTGCTTTGAATTCCTCTGGATCTGGATAGCCAGTACCAAAGTCCTTCATTCTCTGTCTGGCTAGAGCGTGACATTCACACATTAAGTGTTCCATTGTCTCTTCCTCTTCACCACACATCCTACAATCAGTATTATCTGACAATCCCATTCTGGCCAATACTCCTTTCACAGCGTAGTGGCCCGTGAAAACCCCTGTTATAATTTGGAGCCTTCTTCTGCTAAGTTTCCAAAGCTTTTTGCTCCAGCTTGAGTCAACTTTGTGCATGAAGAGCTTCGAATGCCTTAGACCAGCCAAACTACCCCACTCTTGTTGGTGTTTATGTTTGGTGTGATCCTTTATGGCTGTGATTATGGTTCCCTTCGAGAGCCCCACAAATGGTTCCGGGCCTAGATAATTATTCATAGAGCCCCTTCTTGCAAGTTCATCAGCATTTTCGTTGCCGATAAAGCCCTCGTGCCCTGGGATCCACACCAGTTGCACTTTGTTGTGCCTTCCAAGCCTGTTAAGGACTTGGATGCCATTGAATATCAGTCTGGACTCCACTTTTGGCGCTATAAGTGCTCTGAGTGCAGCCTGACTGTCGCTGAGTATATAGATATTCTTCCCTTGGATCTGTCTATCTATATTCTCTTGTGCACAGGCAATAATGGCGTACGTCTCCGCTTGGAAGACTGTCGCATAATTGCCCATGCTTATACTATTGCTGTAGTCATTTGCATAAATGCCGGCTCCCGTACTAGATCCTATTTTAGAACCGTCTGTGTACCATATGCTGTCTGTACCATCAGAATTTGGTGGTTCCAGACCATCAGCCCAGTCGGCCCTTGTAGGAATTTGTACTTTAAAATTCTTTTTGAAAATAAACTTGGGTTGCATTTTGTCACAGCCCATGCTTGTTAACCTATCCATGAAATTGTCGCATTCCATGCTTGTGTGCTTAGTCTTTAGCCTGCTGTCGTCCCAGAGGCCTGCAACAGCCATTCTGTGTAACGATTTGCGCGCCTCTGACTGTATCACTAAGTGTAAAGGCGGTAGATCAAGTAATACATCTAGTGCCGCCGTTGGCGTCGTTCTGAACGCGCCGGTGATAGCCATGCTTGCCATTCTTTGTATTTTCATTAAGGCTTCTTTGCATGTGCTCTTTTGTGTCCTTGGCCACCACACCAAGCTCCCGTACAGTATGATAGGTCTTACCATCATGGTATAGATCCATCTCAGTACCTTCGGTGTTAGGCCCCAGGTTTTGCCATATGCTGACCTACACATGCCAAACACTCTCATAGCTTTAGTTATGGTGAGGTCGGCATGCTTTTTCCAATTCAGTTCCTTATCCAGTGTTACACCTAGATACTTTACATTATTGGATATTTCTAGTACCCTTCCGTAGAGGCTCAGTTGCTTCATACCGTTCAGGGTCTTTTTCCTGGTAAATGGTATTACCACTGTTTTGCCTGGATTGATCGAGAGTTGGTGGCTCTCGCACCATTGCTCCACAAGCTTCAGTGCTCCATTCATGATTTCCGATACCGTGCTGGGGAATTTCCCATTGACAAGTATCACTAAATCATCTGCATACCCTACCGTATAGGTTGGGCCCTTATTCAGTTCTTCCAAGAGTGAGTCGACTACCAAGCTCCAAAGAGTTGGTGAGAGAACCCCTCCCTGTGGGCAGCCTTTTGTGGCCGTTGCTATAATTTCTTCCCCCATAAGGGAGGACTTTATAAGTCGGCTATTTAGCATGTTACCTATCCATTTACATATGGTCGGTTCTATGCCATGTTTTAGTGCCGCAGCACTGATTGCTTGGTAGGTGGTGCGGTCAAACGCTCCCTCTACATCTAGAAAAGCAGCCAGGCAGAGTTCTTTGTTTTCTATTGCCTGTTCCGCTCGGGTCGTCACCAGGTGCAGTGCTGTCTCAGTTGATTTGCCAGACTGATAAGCACATTGCATCTGGTGCAGAGGATGTCTTTTAAGCGGACCATCTCTTATGTGTCTATCTACCAGTTTTTCCAACGTCTTGAGGAAAAAAGATGAGAGACTTATTGGCCGGTATGATTTGGCCTCTGTGTAATCTGCCTTACCTGGTTTAGGTAGGTAAGTTACTTTTACCATCCTCCAGACACGCGGAACGTGTCCGAAGGCTATGCACGCCCTGTACAGTCTGCTCAGATGCGGTATGAGTACATTGGCGCCTTCTTGTAGTAGAATCGGGTAGATTCCATCTGGCCCCGGGGTTTTATAAGGCTGAAATGTCGACAGCGCCCATTTTAGCTTGTTGTGGTCTACTACTTTCTTTGACGTGTCCCAATTATGTCTAGTAGTTCTGATTGACTGTTCTATGACACTAATTGTACTTTCGTCTGGTTCGCCCTGGTGTATTACCGAGCCTGGGAAGTGTGTCTCACACATTACTTTGAGGGTTTCCAGTCCCGTTTCTGTCATCATTCCGTCACTCCTTCTAATTGAGTTGAGCGGTATTGACTTTGTCGTGGCTAGCGCTTTTGTTAGTCTCATACCTTCCGGTATAGACTCTATTTGATCGCAGTGGTTTCTCCAAGCTTTCCGTTTGGCTTTTCTCACGGCTTTGTTAAATTCCGTGAGTTTGCGTGCATAATGCTCAAAGTTGTTTGTTCTTTTCGCATCGTTGAAGATGGCTCGTGTTTCTTTCCTGAGTTTTACAATCTCTGGATTCCACCACGGTATCTTCTTAGCCAGGGTTTTCTTTTCCGGGCAGTTGTTAGTCCATTGGACGATTTTGTCCGCTTCAAATTCTATGTCGATAATAGAGTTTAGCTTGCCTTTCGGATCCCCCAGATCCACCTTCAGGTCACTTCTAAAAGCTGACCAGTCTGTATTTCTGGGATTCCTCCTACGTACAGTTCCTACTTGGATTGTAGTTTTGTACCTAAAGCATATATATCTATGGTCTGATAAAGAAATTTCTTGAGATACATGCCATGAGTTAGTATTATTACTAGCATTGTTAGTAGCTAACGTTATATCAATAACCTCACCTCGTCTAGCGTTGACGAATGTTGGTTCATTGCCTTTATTTAGTAACTGTAGAGAAGAACTCACCAGAAAATCCAGTACTTTCTCCCCTCTTCTGTTGACATCTGAGCTGCCCCAGATGACGTGGTGCGCGTTAGCGTCGCAGCCCATGATCAGGTCGGTGTTCGCCTGGCTGCCGTACGCAACAAGATCCCGGAGTTGTGGTGTGATAGGATCTGCTGCCTCATAGGGAAGGTAGGCTGATGAGATGATGAGTGCCTTACCCTCCCCCTTGTTTAGGATCCTGACCGTAGTCAGGTCCCTGGAACAGAAAGCGTGTAAGATCATAAAATCGACGCCATTTTTAACATATATGCATGTCCTCATATTACTTTCAGGGCAAAGATATATTATTGTACCTCCAGTACCATTTAAGCCTCTTATCTCACCCTTATAAATGTAGGGTTCTTGAATTAGAGCAATATCAAACTTATCGCATTTTAGCTGCCTTGCCAGAAGGGCGGTGGCCGCTTTATTGTGTTGTAGATTTATTTGTACACACCTTAGGCCCTCCGCGAGTGCTTTTATTTTGTGGTGCTGAGATCAGCAGCCACCTCCTGGACAGTTCCATCACAGGACATGGGTGACAGGGTGTTCTCCAGGTAGAGCTCCGACAGGCCGCGTAAGTCCTCCGAGCCAATCACCGACGAAAGCGGTGACGACTCGCGAGCCATACGCGGTCCGGCATTACCCTCCCCGGAATGCACCATGCCCCCTGCCTCTGTGGACTGTCCCTCGGCCACCTCAACCGCTCCGCCACCCGAAGGTAGCTCCACTGGTTCAGGGGCGGTTGTGATTGCCTCCACAGGCACACGCGCAGACCCTACCGTCACACAGGGGCCGCTCCCAGCCCCTCCCTGCCCCTTTCCCTCCGCATCCTCCAGGAGCTTGAATGAGCTGAGATCGACCCCTGTGTGAATCTGATAGCCAGACTCCTTGATGACGTCCGCCGACACCCGGTCCATCAGAACGATTCGCCTGGTGCCAGTGTCCGTAGCCAAGGTGTCCACTATCTTCCATTCTTCCGTGTGAAGCCGAGGATTGTACCTCTGCATCAGACGGAAGAACAGCTTCAGGTCTACTCCGGCAAGGATCTTCGTTTTCCAGACCATCTTGACCGGTTTCGGAAGATCCTTGACGGCCATGACCTTAAGGCGCAGCCCGGCAATCTCCACTCCCCCGATTACCGAGCTGAGCCATGTGGCGGACTCCCTCCCTACGCAGTTAACGTGGAGGGCGCCCCCCACGATGTTCCCGACGGAGACTCTTGGTAGGGGATCCACAGCGCTCTCCATCATGAGCTCTATAATCGCTGTTTGGATAGGTGTTACCTGCCCTACCAAGATCTTGTCGGCCGGAAAGCCCACTGGGACGATGACCATCTTCTCGCTCGCGGCGACCTCAGCGAACGAACCACCGACCTTCGCTCTCTTGTGGTCTCCAGCGAGCAGGGAAGATTCGCCACTCTCTCCCAATGGCCTTTTCTGGGTCGCTTGGACCCCCGACGTGGGCACATCATTGTGTGCTCCCACCCTTGCTCGCGCTTTGGCACGCCTCTTCTGCCTCCTGCTAGGAGCTGCTCCTCCGCCCGACTGCGAGACCGAACCCGAGGGGTTGGCCACGCTATCAAGAGCGCCCGGTGCTGCTCCAGCAGGATTTGGAAGCGGTGCTCCTACCCGCCTAACACAGGTGGCTGCCGTTCCGCACCCTGCTCCTCCAGTACCTGCACCAGTCGGCTTCCCTGAGGATGCTTGCTGGGCGTGTCCACTTTTCGACCCTAGGGGAAAAGATTGAACGGTACCTTTGGAGCCGGTTGCTCCACTACAGCCCCTGTTCGCTGCGCTATGCGCTGCATCGGTCCTAGCAGACCCCCAAGTGCTTTGGTGTAATACTGTTAACTTATGTGTAAATAAAGAAATATAATAATTGTATTATGTACTGACTGTGGCAATGGATTGAAAAGAGTTCTTGAATGCCACGCCTTTGACATCTTGCTAGAGAAACCTGGAACCCGCTTGGTAACTTATTATCATCGAGTTAGCTTATTCCAATAGGTAATAATCGCAGCGCCCCCGATATCATGTTGATGCCAAATCGCGGCATGGATAGATACCATTAGAACTGACAGTGACAGTAGTATAGTGACAGTGACACAACCCAACACCGAAATTCGTCGAATCTCCAATCTACTTGTTTTTTAGTAAACCGGGCTGATTATTTTGAGTTATAGTTAGTGTAGTGCACAACTACTACTTAAACTATTACTTAACATTGGTAAGCAAGATACTGCAGATTGTATTTATAAGATGCAAATCCGGCTGATCAACGATGCAAAGCTGAGCAAAAGCCGGTTACAAATTCATTGCAAAAAAATATACCTATCCATGATGAATTAGTAATTAATTTGATATCATGACAAATATATAATATAATAAGTTTGCAAGTTTTTTTATATTTTGTTTATGGGCACAGTGAGACTTGCAAGACTGTATGGTTACAGATTATTTATACCATTGGGCAGGAACTGAGTGAACATGAAGAATAAGAAAGATAAAGTAAAAAAACCAGCACCAAAACAAGGAAACTCCTTGTCTGTAAGTAATTTTCTACTAGTATACAAGGTGTAATTAAAATGCTGGTGATCCGTTTAAGGGCATAATTGGTATCATATTCTAATTACGAAAAAGAAGAAACGTTTTTTTTGCGCGAAAAAAAATTATGGTTTTGTATGGAGGGTCGGCCAGCTGGGACCACCTGTCCCATAGAAAAAAATTTTTTTTTTGCGTCTAAAAATTTATTTTCCTACTTTTTCTTAGTCGTTATACAATACCAATTATGCCCTTAAACGGATCACCAGTATTTTTGTTACACCCTGTATTATCATGATATTTCCCCCTTTTATAATGTATTATCTAAAAAGGTCGTTGTCACAGTCGGCGCTATGGAATGTACGTGTGTGAGGAAGGTTCTGGACATCTAACCTAACCTAACCTAACCCAACCACCAACTGCTGCAAATTTCTCTTGTTGGGCCTGCATCGCGCTTTTCAGCCACTAAAAACGGTGTCTCCCTAATTTTACACCGTGAATCGTCTGCTAGAGACGTAAGGGCCAATGATGATCTAAAAAGGAATAGATTCATATATTATATACTTTATTTACTTTGATTACGAGACCATTATCAGCATTAATTAAAATTTATGTTACCAATTAATGTTATCTTGTCTAATAGTGATTTTTACTAGGCTATTACTTATGCTATAACTTAAGACAATTGTATAAACAATGATAAATAAATATTATGGGACAATCTTACACAAATCAACCTAGTCCTACAGTAAGCTCAATAAGGCTTGTGTTGTGGGTACTAGGCGACAATATACCTATATAATAAATAGATATAGATAAATACTTAAATATATAGAAAATACCTATAACTCAGGAACAAATATCTGTGATAAAGACAAATAAATGCCCTGATCAGGATTCGAAATCGGGACCTCCTCCTTCATAGGCAGGGTCTCTACCAACTAAGCTAGGAGGCCGTTTTATATAGCCGCTATACCTAGTGCTTAAAAGAACTCCAAACTGTAGAGTACTAAATAAATTAAACCACTTGTTTTTTCACAATTAGATAACATTCAATCAATTAATACGCCATTTATGCTGAAGTTTGAGTGTTGTTTGATAACAAAATATTTTTAGAATATCTCTGCCGTACGACATAGGCCTCCTCCAGCATGTTCCACTGTTTTCTATCATTCCCTTTCTCCAGTAAGGTCTTTCAAATTCAATTGATAACCTAATGTAACCTTGTCTCTTAGTATCTGTTGTTGTTTGAGGTACACAATATGATTTATTACATACTTTTATTTAACTTGTTACCTTGTATATTTACCTATGTGCTTCAAAGATTGTATGTTAAATTTCAACCACGTCCCCAGTGTCTGATTGATATACTTCCGTAAATTACATGACTGATGCTATCTACTAATAAACAGTCAACAATAAAAGTAGTGTACATAACATCTTTTTGGGACTTACTTTTTTATCGTAACATAGTGGTAACATTTTTTTTTCAGCTGAGATACATAGTGTTTATAGTGCTAACAGTAGTCCCTGTTGCGGCAGCCTACTATGTGTTCAACATACTCGCCACCCCTCCACCGCTGCCAGAGATGGACCTCAATGCCTGGTGGGGTCCGTACCCTATAAGCCAGAACCCTGATGTCTCCATCAGGCCATTCAAAATTGAATTCTCTGATGTGGTAAGAATATATGTGACATTCCACGAGAAAAAGTACCTTATGGCGATAAGCGCCAATGCTATTTCTAACGTCACTGCAATACTAGTGCGATGCTTCGCAACGTAAGCGCCAACCGCCATAAGGTACCCGTGGAACGCCACATATCACACATGATAGCAATAATAATATTTACCAATTGATTTGTTTCCATTTAATTGTTACATTATTTTTTACCTTTTTCAGATAGTGAATGACCTAAGAGAGCGCCTCCTCCACCGGCGACCCTTCACGCCGCCCCTCGAAGGCGCCGGCTTCACCTACGGCTTCAACTCGGCCTTCCTGACACGCGTGCTCGACCACTGGCAGAACAAATACGACTTCAAGCAACGAGAGCACTTCTTTAATCAGTACAGCCACTTTAAGACCAATATTCAAGGCTTGGATATGCACTATATACATGTGAAGCCAAAGCTTGATGGTAATTCAAAGGTAAGGTGGTACCAGAAAGGAAGGACTATCATGATTATTATTCAACTCGGCCTTCCTGACTTAAGAGCTTGACCCCAGGTATAGTTCTGTGGTTAAGGAGTATATAGTTTTTATCATTTCAACTGGCTAAATACACTATTTCCTTTATTAAGTTGATTATTTCATTTGAAATAGTGGAAACCACTCAAACATACCGCCTAATGCATGTACATATTACCCATGTTTATATATTAGCCTTCTTATAATAATATTGTAGTTACATATAGACGTTATCCTCATCCGATGACAGTTAACTGAGATTTTTAGACAAATTTATCGCATACGGCTTAATAATGTTAAAATTAGTTACTGTTACAGCCAGTAGTCGTTCCGTTGCTGCTGTTGCACGGCTGGCCCGGCTCAGTGCGCGAGTTCTACGAGATGGTACCCAAACTCACGACGCCCAGCACCCAACACAACTTTGTCTTCGAGCTGGTCATACCCAGCCTGCCTGGCTTTGGCTTTTCTCAGGTGAGTTATATTAGTGTTACTGACAGCTAGTATAGTGCCGCTACTGCGTGCTCGGCTCAGTGCCCGAGATAGATTCTCGAACATAACCTTTGTTTTAGTGGCAGTAGGGTAAAAAACTAAATATTTCGTTGTATTTAACTTGTCCAGTAATGAACATTTTCGTGTCTTTTTTTTTGTCCAGGGTGCCGCTCGACCCGGCCTAGGCCCAGCAGAAATCGCAGTCGTCCTCCAAAACCTGATGCAGCGTATAGGGCTGCCGAAGTACTACATCCAGGGCGGCGACGCGGGCCACGTTATAGGCTCGCACATGGCGACCCTGTTCCCTGACAACGTGCTAGGATTCCATACTAACTTCCCCGTACTTACTTTCCACCCGTACGTGCATGTCTTGAACTTTTTAGGTAAGTAAAATATTATGGTTATTTTCGTTGCGTGGTGTCGTATGGCACTTCAGTTTGGGGCAAAGCTAGGTATGTCTTGGGCTCACAGCAAGTGAACTTTTCGACGGGCTCACAAGTGTCTTATTTTTCCTGAAATTGTCCAATTTTAATCACTACATAGTATAAAACAAAGTCGCTTCCAGCCGTCTGTCCCTATGTATGCTTAGATCTTTAAAACTACGCAACTGATGTTGATGCGGTTTTTTTTAATAGATAGATCGATTCAAGAGGAAGGTTTATATATATAATTGTACCCGTGCGAAGCCGGGGCGGGTCGCTAGTATTGTTATAAAATAGGTTATCGTTTTTGCCAATTTAGTTTATTTACATACTTCGAACCCGCGATATTTATCTGTTTGTCCTAAATATTGTCTGGTCAATATTGACGGCATTAAGTTTGCCTTTTGTTATCTTTTTTACTGTGCTAACTGTTACCCTTTAATTAACTAAACAGGTCAACTGTGGCCCAGCCTCGTGGTGGAGCCGGAACTACAGAGCCGGATGTACCCGTGGGGAGAGAAGACCATGCACCTCATCGAGGAGTCTGGATACATGCACATACAAGCGACGAAGCCGGATACTGTTGGTGAGTTTGTCTACGCCTTTATAATGCAGAGATAATATATATTCCACCACTATCTGAACTTTATTTCGTAGTGGCAGGGTTCAGTTTCGCGTAATTTCTGACACTCTTATTTCCCGTTCTAACATTGCAAGCTGGCCTCGCTCTTGTATCGGAACTACTTTTACTCCAAAAATACTGTCCATAAAAATATTTATAACAAATCTGATTTGTAGAATCGAATAGAAATAAATTAAGCATAAACTATGAAATGGTCATGTCTCTTCCTAACTCAGATCTTATTAACACTTTCCGTACCGCAATTCGCTACGCGCTACGCTCGTAGCAAACTCCGGCGTTTTTTCGGTTTGTAGCGGAAATCCGCTACGCACAGAGAGCCCGCTAGGCGGGCTCCTGGTGCTCAATGTGTTAAAGGAGTGTGCATCTCCGCAAGTTCAGTAGGTAGTTTCCGTATTGAAATTTACAATACTTAGTTGTGGGAATTTTGACCGTCACTACAGTGTGTAGAACGTTCAAATTCTGTTTCTTCTGCACAGTAATCTGACAGCTCCTGTCCTACATTATACATCACTTTGTATGGAGTGAACTTCAGAACTTCTTGAATTAAAATACGATATTAGTGTCCAATTTGATATAATGATCTGTGGCACAGGCACAGCTCTAACCGACTCCCCAGCGGGGCTGGCCGCCTACATCCTGGAGAAGTTCTCCACCTGGACCGACCCCGCCTTCACACAAGCCAGCGACGGCAACCTGCTCAACAAGTTCTCTCTCACCACGCTACTCGACAACCTCATGGTCTACTGGGCGTCTAACAGTATTACCACCTCTGTACGGCTTTATGCTGAGACCATGTGCAAGAAACAGCAAAGTCTGAGGCTGGATGAGTGAGTATAATGTTCTCAAGCGCCTTTCTCCTGGATCTGATGACAAATCCTGACCGCATGACATGGTCCCATTACCCATTGTCTGTCATGGATACACTCATCGGACAAAAGATGAATTTTTCAAATCGGTTCTGCCGTCTCCGAATAATCAGTTAACATAAGTACAAAAAATTTGTCAAAACAACAAAGATACCGACGAGTTGAGAACCTCCTTCTTCGAAATCTTGAAGTCTGTTGATAACTCAGAGAGCAGAAGATAATGTATATAAATGTTTCATACAGTTAGCACTTTTACTAATCTTACCAAACACTTTTTTGCGTAATCTTAATTTCTAACCTGTACATCCGCAGAGTTCCAACCGAAGTGCCGATATGGGGCATCAAGTTCAAGCACGAGCTGGTGTTCCACCCGGACGTGTTCCTGCGGCTGAAGTACAAGAACTACCTGCACAGCACCGTGGTGGAGGCCGGGGGGCACTTCGCGGCCCTGGAGCACCCCGACATCTTAGCTGAGGACGTGTTTGAAGCCGTGGAGGCGTTCAAGCAGTTCCATGCGAGAAAGTAAGTCTAGATTCATATTACTATTTACCATCATCACACTAGCGTTTGTCCTGACTTGCTGCTCTATTGAGCCTGGTGTCCGCTCGGCAACCTAATCGCAGATCAGATGACTATGTACCAGTTTAACATTATGTAAATCTTCATGGGCTGGGGTTTAAGTATGCCGTAACAAAAAATAAATAAAGCAAATATTTTGGGACAAATCTTTACACAGATAGACCGAGCTCGAAACTAGTTTTGTATTAAGGGTACTTGAAGACGATATACATACTTATAATATAGATAAATACACAGAAAACATCCATTACTCAGGAACAAATACTTGTGATAAACGCCATTACATAAATTCGAACTCGGGACCTCTAACTTCACAGGCAGTCACTACCAACGTTGGTAGTGACCAACGAGAACTTTCTTTATCATTTCAGGGATAATTCCAAAACTCGAAGGCAAACCCTAATACATTATTTAATTTTACAGAAACCCCCAAGCAAAACCCAAGACAATCTACGACTTCACAGTAAAAGACATTAACGGCCAAAACGTCAAACTAGACCGATACAAGGGCTACGTCTCCATAATCGTAAACGTCGCCTCCCAGTGCGGCTACACCGACAACCACTACCAGGAACTCAACGAGCTATATACCAAGTATGCAGACAAAGGTCTTCGGATACTGGCGTTCCCTTGCAACCAATTCGGCGGACAAGAGCCAGGGAGTCTTAAAGATATCCTAACGTTTGCGAAGAAAAAAGGAGCTAAATTTGATTTATTTGAGAAAGTCGAAGTGAATGGGGAAAATGCTCATCCGTTGTGGAAGTTTTTGAAAGAAGCTAAAAGTGGGACATTAACTGATGCTATAAAATGGAACTTTTCTAAGTTTATTGTGGATAGGAATGGGGTGCCGGTGGAGAGGTTTGGGCCGAGTACTAGCCCGTTGGAACTGGAGCCGTATTTGGCGAAGTACTGGTGATGGGAGGTGGTGTTGGGTTTACCACTTAAGCTCCAGTGACTTATTTTATAAGCATACCCCGGATTTTCGGGGGCAGAAATGATTTCGTGTGCTTATGACTTTGTTTATTATAGAATTGTTCCCAAAGTATGAATAAAAAATAGGTAGTAAAATCTAAACGGGCTTAGAAATGTTCTAATAGTTTCTTTTTTTACAGTTTTTCCCTATTTTTTGGCTAGTGAAAAACATTTCTGCCCCCAAAAATCCGGGGTAAATATGTAATTATAAGGCTGCTATTCGAAGGCATAGCAGATTGGCGATGGCCAACACTGTTAACTACCCATTTGTAATCCCTATTGCAACGGCATAAGGTCTATCAATGGTCAGTTAAGTGTGTTACTGTTTGTACAGTCAGCAGCAGAAGTAGCTAAGCGGGTAGGTTGTTCTAAATGACCTACACACGCTCTCTCTCTTTCTCTCTTCTTTCTTCTTCTTCTTCTTATTCTCTTAACAATAAAGTCGTGTCCAGCTCATTTTGAACACCCTACCCGCTTAGTGACTTTTGCTGCTGGCTGTACAGACGTGTAACTTGTTTAAACTTTTCGACGCCATGTCAAACGCAAAAGCTACGACTCGGACGCCACGCCATCTAAATGTCAAAACTGAAGTTAACACTTTCACGACCAGGAACCCGCTAGGCGGGCTTCCGTTCGTAGGCGCTTTCCGCTACAAAACGGGAAAACTAGGATCGGCTACGAGCGTAGCGCGTAGCAAGGTGTGGTACGGAAAGTGTTAAATTTATGCGTGTGCATGAAGGTCTATTTTGCTCAGTAGTCGGTGGCCGATATATCGGTCTTTGGCGTTGGACCTGCGGTGCCGATACACGTATACGATATATAAGGTTAAAATCTTATGGGGTGGACTAAAGGCTGTTTTGAAATAATGTCTTAGATAAAGAACTAGAACAAAGGTAAATGTAACACAGTATATAATACAAGTGTATAGAATGTATGTACTCTAGATTAAGGTATATGTGAGACTTATTTGTAAAAGGTTCCATTGGCCGTAGGCGTTTACGTTGTGCAGATTCAAATTCGAGCAATAACAGCAGTAAGTGCCGGCCGCTATATGGTACCCTTTGATCTAGACTGTCACAAATCCTTGTGTGTTGTTACCTCGAATTGAAAACCAAATTATGATCCTAGTTAAATAGGAACATAAAACTCTATTCAAAGTTCACTTTACATTGGACATTTCATATAGTAAGTACTAAACAAAAAAAAACATTGTGTGGTTTCATGAAACCACGATGCAAGTGAAACTTTACTATGTTAGCATGGCGCTTAGAAATTGGTGCCCAATTGGTTTGTCATGCTAGACGTACAGAGCTGGAATGACTTGCCAAATGTAATTCATTAAATATAATCGAAATATGTTTCTAAAATTTAGAAAAAAATTATTCGTCCCACGGGGTTCGAACCCTCGCCCATTCGATCGTAAGTCTCATGCCATACCACAGTGCCACCGCTGCTGTTACGCTAAGATGCGAAATATAGATTTGTATACCGCGGTTGACTGCCAACATGACATGAACCTTATTGCATATGAAATAAGCCTCACCTTACTATAAACGAGAATCAGCGTTACAGCTTGTAACGCGCGACATGCAGAAGAGAGGCTTTAAAATTTGAGGAGATGGAATAAAAGTTTCACTTTGAGCCATACGCGAACGGCTAATGTAAATTGAACTCTAAATAGGTTAACAATTAAAGTTCGTGACTGTACCTAACTTTATCTATAAGTAAAAAGTGCATTTATTTATATTAAGGTGGGATATACCTTACCTAGGCAGCACGGTTGTCTGGAAGAGATCGCTTATTAGCGATAAGACCGCCTGTTGTTTGCCTCTCGTTTTGTTCATTATATTTTTCTACTGTGCTGTCATTTTTGAGGTGTGCAATAAAGCATTTCATTCATTCACGGTTAGGACAATGCTGACGCGACAATATCTCGCGCCAAGATAAACTACCCGTCTCTTTTTAAATTGATACAGTTAGAAAAGGACGGATAGACTATCTCGCGCGTGAGATACTGTCGCGTCGCTCTTGTGCGATCTGTGGAGTTTTCGAGCCTAGTGAACTATTCGTGTGTGTTGGATTTCACCATTGCTCTAACTTTTTTTATTACCATATGAACAAAATAAACATTTTTTACAAGAAAGCCTTTTATTTCAACATTTGGCTAACTGTGTAGACAACTAGACAGATATACTTACTACATTTAGTCCAGTAAAACTCCTTATTTGCGGTGTCTTTATGCGGTTATACAGGATGGATTTTCCAAACGTGACGGCAACAAAATTGTGACGGCAGGCAGCTACCAGTGGCCTAATTAATAAAGCTATAATTATCAATTTACAAGCGGTAATCTCTTTCTAATACATTGGGTTAGAAAGAGAGTTCCGCTTGTAAATTGCCACTTATAGCTTTATTAAAATATGTCCCAGTACGTCTAGCCTGACTTACGTTGTCGCGCGACGCCCCATACTTCAGGCGCGACTCGAAATCTGGAGTCGCGCGCGACAACGCATGTCATGCTAAGCCGCCAGATACAAGTTGCTATGGAAAGGTCTTAGGAGACCATCCCTAACTTCTTTTTTGACAAAAAAAACACCAAATGCAACGCCTAACCCACCCATTTGGGAAATCCTTGTGTAATACTGTCGTCATAGAGTAACATATATATTAGAGCAGTACAGTCTAAGAATTTTTTGAAGCTGATGTCTGAAAGCGTTATCTACTCCAGAGCCACCTAAAGGTAGCTCGTAAGCTAGCATTACTATGGTACGCTACTCGTTTCCTAGATGTCGCTGCGACGCAATATGAAATAGGAAGAAAAAATTACATTGCGTCGCAACGACATCTGGGAACGAGTAGCGTACCGTAGTAAAGCTAGCTTTTTTCTTACTTACGAGAAGCCTAGGTGGCTCTGTAGTAGATGGTGCTTTCAGACATGAGCTTCAAAAAGCTTTTAGACTGTGGATGTCTAATATTATCTGTAAGCAAGGATAATATAGATATGGATTGGCGATGTCTATACTAAATCGCGTTCCAAACTTCAGGTCATACGTTTTCCATATTAAGTGCCGCAGCGCCATCTGTCGAGTCTGGGGTCGAGTTATTCGTCAGCGTTAATCTCCGAACAAAACATATGACAATGGGACTTAGTGTGTGTGGTGACCGATAGATGGCGCTAGTGCGTTAGCCTGAAACATAGACATACCACCTATAGACCACACGGAATTAATAATACCAAGATTAAACGGGACGGTCTTATTACACTTTCCATAGATATGACAGAGAAGGCGCTATTATCGTTGGTCCTTATCATAGACTCACCCTTGTGATTATTGCTTACTTCCAAAAGGCCCTAAGTACAATAGAAACGTTTATTACCCTCCACCGCTCTTTGAAGGGTAACAATAAAACCGACTAAATTATGTAGGTTAGTTACGGTATGTTATCAGCCATCTTGAAACGTGTTTTAAAATCAGTCGCATTGCGTATGTTCCGTCCTTAAGGGTGTGTCGCGTATGCGGTCTCTAATTAAATCCTTGCTTTGAGGCCTGAAATATGGGAACGCTAGTTTGTATGGACATTCCATATCTATATTATCCTTGTCTATAAGTGTCTGGTGTCGGGTAAGAGTAAGTAGGGTAGGTATCAGCTAGCGCGTGGTCCCGAGCCTGAGTTTGGAGAAGTCGTTGAGCGTGTTGACGGAGCCCGAGGCGCTCGGCTGCAGCTCGGGCACAGCCGCGATTATCTGCGAACACCAATCACGATAATAATAACATAATTTAACCAAAAAAATTACCGACTTCACTTAGGATCCGCTTTTCCAAGAGGAAGTGGCCGAGTTGCTGTAAATAATACTGAAATCACTATAGGTGTGCCTATAATAGTTGAAGAGTTCCCTGGATTTCTCCAGGATCTCATCATCAGATCCGGACCTGGTGACAATAGGACCAACTCATGTGAAGTATACTCTTTCAAACAAAAAAAAATATTTTTCCAAATCGGTCCAGCCGTCTTAGAATAATCGGTGAACATACATAAAAAAAATAGCAAACAAAAAAAAACAAGCAAAGATCGAATTGAGAACGTCCTCCTTCGAAATCTTGAAGTCGGTTGAAAACGCAGTTACAAATGGTGCTGTTTAGCCGCCTTTTTGGAACCATGTGAAGTTTTCTCTGAGGTCTAAAGACTACCGTAGACTATGGATTTGACATTTCGAAAACATAAAATATGAAATATGAAATGTTAGTTTCTTTGCAATAGGGGATATTACTGCAATATTCTGCCACCAGAGTGCAGCACTAGCACACCGGTAAACCATAGAGTTTTTAATACATACTAGGCCTTAAACAGTTTTTTTACAAGTTTTCACAGATAATTTATAACGAATAAATATGTCATTTGCGCACCAAGGCGGTTTGTTTACAAAGGGCCTATCGTGAAACGAGAGAATCGAAATTTTGACATGTGCCTCTCTATCGCTCGAATATGAAAGAGTGACAGAGAACCAGGTAACGAAATTCTTATTTTCGTGTTTCGTGGTAGGCCCTCTGGATGTGCTAGTGCCGCCCCCTACGCAGAGTTTTGCGTAATATTCCCTATTGCGACGCCATCTGCGCATATTTTTGCGTGTTTTAAGCTATCCTGCCCCACTCACAACAGTTGCGGAGTTTATTGCGGTAAACCACTCCGTCACACAGGATCCGCCGTTGGAGTCCTTTTAGGCGGTTATCACACTGGCGCGGATCCGCATGCGGCACCGGTGCGCGAGCGAGATAGCGCTCTGCATGTGTATAGCGCTATCTCTCTCGCACACCGGCGCCGCATGCGGATCCGTCGTCAGTGTGATGATCGCCTTACAAAGTACCGTAGACAGCAGTACAATATATAATAACTAGTAGTCCACCTCGAAAAGAGAACTCGCGATTTATTTGCAAACGACTTGGCCAAAATAACAAGACCCATATTTTCGCCTTTTATGTCCACAACTCCTTGATCGATTGAGCTCATAAACGACCTCTCCAATTTTATTTAGGTATCTCTGCTGCAACCCCAACTTTCATAAAGATCAGAAAAACTTTATCGTTCTAAAGTTATCGTCGAACAAACTCTCAAAATCTAAAAGCCATCGAAATGCCGAGACGTCCCAGTAGCCCGGAGTTGTTTGTAAGAACTCGCTCCGCTTACGATCCCGCTCGTTCGCTAATATGTTAGCCTATACAATAAGTCCCACGTCCCACTGCTGGGTACATGCCTCCTCTCATACACGAGAGCAATATATTGCAACTGCAATTTGGTGATTAAGTAGATGGCACTGTACATTATAGGATTTATAGGGTTGGTTGTCATGCGGTATCGTTTGACGATTTAGTCGCCTCAAAACGTATGGCAAGATAGGTTTCACCAGAGGCCCCTGTGCACGTAGGAGGGCCTACCACCTTGTGGTCTAAATTGAAAACTGAAACTACATTGTTGGCAACATAAATATGTCAATACAGAGGCGCCCTCTGCTGCCCTCTTCAGTTTACGCACGTTCCCTTTCTTTCTCCATTACATTCAAAACACATTACGTAGGTACAGAACAGAGCCATCTATCCGCTGTTAATAATTTACATTATTTTACAGTAGGGTAATTGTGCTAGTTTTCGTCCACATTAGTCAGTTTTCCATCCACTTATTTATATTCAAGTTATTCCCAAAATAAAAGCTTAAAATTTAAAAAAGATCTAGTAAATAATAAACTATATATCGATAATTAGCTTATGAATCTCTTCTCAAATATTTGTAGCAGTTTAATCAAGCGGACAGTAAACTGGACCTGGAGGGAAACTAGCATAATCAGTGATTATTAATCACCCTACTTTACTCGCTATTCATCTTTCTATGACATTACATTTTGCGTAGTCATTTTAAGTAAATTAACAATATTAACATTACGATACGAAATGCTAACAAATCTATCAATGACCCATCTTTTAGTGTAATATGATAATATTGTCTAGATACCGTTGAAATATTGACCATATGTGAACTTCATTGCAAAGGGCTATTCATAAATTACGTCAATAATTTTTGTCGAGTTTTGACCCCAACCCCCCTCCCCTCCCCCCACCTAGAATCATCCAAACATCATAATTCGGATGACCCCCTACCCCTACCACATAAAATGATGTCATTTCAAAAAAAAAAAACCGGCCAAATGCGAGTCGGACTCGCGCATGAAGGGTTCCATTAACAGTTATATTACATGGTTTTCATTTCTTTCTTTACCCTTTATAAAGATGCGAGAGGTGATGTCATCTTTACAATGACCCCCCAAAAATTTGAAATGACGTAATTTATAAATAGCCCCCAACGAGATAAGGTCCACCAAGTGTGAATGTGTCGATGTTTATACAACTATCGATAAAAGGGTCACTAACTAATAACCTGCTACTGTCTAACTACTATGTATTTGACTAACTAACCTACATCTACAGTGTGTTCAGGATAAATAAATACACAGTTGTTATAATAAACTTGATGTATTTTTTTATTAAAAAGTGAATACTTACAGTAAGATTCTGTGTACTCCGATACCCGTGAGCAATATTTAAAATAAACTGTATTAAGTTACGGTTACATTATAAACAAATTGTGTACAGGCACCATCAAATATATCGGAGCAGCCACGGTACTCTAAAATATCTAAACAAGCACCTTATCGCTTTGACAATAAAGGCGTTGTTCAGATATTTGTGACCACCTTGGGCGCTCCGATATATCTGATGGCGACTGTACATTACAGTGGCGGTGGATCAAAAATTTTCTTAGATTTTCTGAGGCAAACCGGTACTTGATTTGGCTTAGTTTCTTCATGAGCTTATAGGAAACTGCAAGCCGACGGGAATCGTATTCTATGGACGCACCGCCACTGGTACCTACATTATCCAAATATACATACATACTAATACATTTCATATTATAATTGAATAATTCAAATAAGTAGAAATATTAGAATCCCTAAAAGAAAGTAAATGGTCTAACGAGCAGTATGTTTACTGATATTTGCAAGTTGCAGAAAATCATTGGAAATGTTCTCAGAACTTTTAGAATTTATAACACGAAATTTGTGAAAATTTAAAAATTGAAATTTTAAGAAATGGAAAGCTGCTATTCCCATATAAAAAAATGTGAGAATTTTCCGAAAATTTAATGTAGGTACGTTTTCGTTTAAATCCTTTTAGTATTTTCATATTTAGATAAACTTTAATCAGACATTTCATATCATCAAGTGTGGTGAGATTAAAAAGTTTTAAACAACAACAAATGCAATAATTAATGTAGTTTTTGATAGCTACTAAAATACAATTTACTTCAAATATTACTTCTAATTACAATACACTTGTTTTTGGTGTGGCCAAATCGATTGCTCTGTGCATAAAATTGATAAAAAAAATCACGTGACACCGTCATTAGGGCAATTATTATTATTTTTTACTAAGCAGGCAGGCAGTTATGACAACTGATTTTGACTGTATCCAGTAATCATTACGACATTTATCGTTAACGAGTAGATATATGTTTGTCTAATTTATTTTTAAACATTTTGTCTATGGTATTATCTCATTGGCCGGATGACTATGTCCCTTGATTTTGTTTATTAATTCTCTCTTAGACACCTAAAAGAACAGTCTTGTTGCCAAATGTGCAACATGAATTGCAATCCAAGGTACTCAAACATATTGGAATATGCACTTTATTGCCTTCACAACAGAGGCGTTGTTCCAATAATTGTGACCACCTTGGCCGCTCCGATATATCAGACGGCGACTGTACAAAAGGTTTGGAGCACACCACCAACGTTCTAGCTACTTAAGGAATATCCTTTATAACCTCGGCCAGCTGCTCGCGCGAGTACATGTGGAACATGGAGTCAGGAGTCATGGTGACCACCTCCACGTTGCTCTCCGAGAGCTTCTCCTCCATGACCTGCTTGAGGATGGTGAGGGCGGACTTGATGGCTTCCTTCAGGGTCATGGACTTGTGGTATACTTCCTGTAAAGATGGTCACGAATTAGACGGGGTTTTCGTTGTAGGTGTATGATGAATAATGAACAACGTCATAGGGAATTTCATCCACAGCATATATCCGTATATGGCTAGGTATTTACACCAACTCACAAAAAAAAGATAAACAAAAAAAGATAAAAGATATTTATTCTTCAATTTAGGCACATTACAATGCACTTATGAACGTCAGAGAGAAAAAGAAACTACCACCGGTTCTAACCCTACACCTCTGACCCGAGAAGTATTACTTATTACCGGCAAGAAACTCGGCGGGACTTATTTTTTAAGACAAGACAGCTTAAAATAAGACATTTGTTAGAATTATTAGGTTGCCCGTAAAAGCAGTTGTCCGGAAATACCCCGACACGGAACAGGGGTGATGACACTGATGACACATGTTGAATTTTGTAATTAAATTTAGTTATATAGATGCAAAATGAGCTAATTAATATGATTAATATAGTGAAAATTTTAAAAAATAACTTTTTTTTAAAGTACGGAATTTAATTAAAATCATTGCACTTCTCACATTTTACTGTATAATTTTAAACAAAAAAAAGAACCGACTTCACTTAGGATCCGCTATTCCAAGAGGAAGTGGCCGAGTTGCTGTAAAAAAATAGTGAAATCACTATAGGTGTGCCTATAATAGATGAAGAATTCCCTCGATTTCTCCAGGATCCCATCATCAGACCCCGACTTGGTGACAATGGGACCATCTAGGGGTTATACCCGTTCGATTTAAAAAAATTGAAAATCGGTTCACGATTCACGGAGATATCGAGTAACATACATACAAAAAAAATATGATAATAAAAAAAAAACAGTCGAATTGAGAACCTCCTCCTTTTTTGTTTGAAGTCGGTTAAAAATTGTAAAGTAACCACATGTGTGTATATGGATACACAAACGCAATATTTCACCACCAAAATAGCAAATTCATCCATTTTCCATAATTTTAATTGGGGTCGCCCAATTTAAATTATGGAAAATTGATGAATGCAGTCATAATAATTGAGCTTGCACACGACATAAAAAAGTCAAATACGGCTTTTCGTGAACAAAAGATTTCCCTGGTCATGATTGTTCCTTAGGTTCCAAGGATGGATTTGAGAAGTTGTCACTTATCACGGTTGCATATCATTTTGCCAGGATGGTTTTGTCTGAGAAATAAGTCGAATGTCACACTTTGGCTCGCATTTCTGACTTTTGTGTCGTTTTAACGCAATAGGCGCTATGTAGACATGTCATCATCATCATCATCTCAGCCATAAGGCGTCCACTGCTGAACATAGGCCTCCCCTTTAGGGGGGGTTTGCCATACGCGCCACGCTTGGCAGGCGGGTTGGCGCGCGGTTTTTTTTTTGTTTATTGTTGTCTAGGCTTTCGAAAGATGCTGCTGCCCATCTCCCGGTATATTCCCTTAGCAGACTCCTACTGCAACCACGGGACGATATGATGGGGAAAAATTCTAAGGCCGGGCACCCCACGGCACAACACATGCGTAGTAGACAGAAGATGCGGCGTAGACATGTGATCCTCACATAAAAATAATCGATTACTATACATAAGAACAAATTGTCATGTCAAATGTCATGCATACATATTGCCCCTATTGACCTTATAGTATAGTGAACACGTTTTGATATGGACTAATCTGAAAATTAGGTAATGAACATTTACTATCAAATAGAAAACACATAGATGAATAAGATAATAAAATGGAACCAGAAATATGCAGTATTTTGGCGGACTTGGGCGGCAATTGTAAGGCATTTGCTAAAATGTTATGACTCGTACTTTATGAGACATGTAGACAGTAATTCTGGAAAAAAATACAAAATAAAAATTGCGATATCAAACGAGTTGATATTTATATGCATGTATACGATAATGTATGCATATACATATAACACCTGTTGTGAAAATCAATAGAGAAAGCGTCAATAAAAAAGATATTTAAGGCACCCGCATACCGTGCTAGATAATTTTTGGCAACATGTCGACATCTACAGTTCAACACAAAAACGGAGTGCATTAGGGTTGGGCATTGGGCATGCATGGTCGGCCCCGAGAGTATTAGCCGTATGGAACACTCACTCCTGACTCCAGTAGCCAAGAGTAGCGACGGGGCGCCAAAAGCAATGGGTCTATAGTATCCGCAAAACTGGCAGTGGCGACTGAGTTCATAACGCTGTCTCCTTCTCTCCTGCCGTGGCGGTGCAAGCGTGAAAGAGAAGTTTTATGACCCCAGTCGCCACTTAATTCTGCGGATACTATAGCGCTAAGGCGCTAATGCCTCGCGGAATGTCTAGTTGCCCAGTCGAAGATGTTGCGCTTTACAAGAATGCCTGCACTTGGTTATCTGTGGCCTAATTAATAAAGCTACAATTGACAATTTACAAGCGGTAGTCTCTTTCCGATAAATAGGGTTAGAAAGAGACTTCCGCTTGTAAATTGTCACTTGTAGCTTTATTAAAAGGCCCCTGAACTTAGTTGTGGTGCACAGGATGACATTTCCGCAAACTTCATGTTCGAACTGTACAGTATTTACGAAGCGATTATAAACACGTGTATTGTAAAAATAAAGAAATCGTTAATAAATAAGGTATTTTCTAGTGCCCGCATACCACGCTTGATAATAGACTGACAAATAGATGTCAAGGAGTATATCGTGCATATAATTACGATTAGGGAATGTTTAACCCTTTGTCAAGTCAAATTAGTTTTTTTACGAGATTGTAATTTTTTATACGCGATTGCAGAAAGACGGTTAAGTTTTTGAGCGTATGAATGTATGTTTAATTTTAGGCATCTTTAGGCGCTAATAGCATACACCCTTTGGCGAATTTCAATTTATGAGTAGTCTAGTTCCTCAATATCTATACACATGGGCATTCAAATGTATGTATAGGTACATTAGGTGCACAACCTTAAACCCATGCAAATAAGGTTGAGTTTAAATAGTAGATTGTATTACAAGGGAGCAAAATGACTTATTTCGGTCGAGGGTAGCGTGTTGAATCCCGAACGAAGCGAAGGAATCCAGAATACGTGGAATCCTGAGCGTAGTGAGGGATTCAAGTGACCCGAGATCGAAATAATTTTGCTACCGCGTAGTACACTCTACTTGTCACTCCTTCTATGAGAAAAACGAAAACAAAGATACTAAACTAGCTATCTGCTAGAAAGAGAAGTTATATAATGTTGTCATTTTAATCGGTTGCAAAGACAAGGAAAACTTTAAAAAAACGCAGAGGGATCAAAAGTCACTTTTGCTCCATGTAAATGGGCAACAAATCGCAGAGGGATCAAAAGTCACTTTTGCTCCCTGTAATGGGCAACAAATTACCCTTTTTCGAATAGTAGGGGTGAAAAAATAGATACATATATATCGTACAGATTGGATTAGAGAAGTAGACTGTATGCGGTGCCATTAGATTCGTCTGTTATGGAAGTATAACATACACATCAAAAATATGTGAAACTTTTTTTTGAAAAGCAACCATGTCGCGGAACGGAAGGCACTTACGTTGTAGGTATCTGTATTGATAATTGATAATTTATTTTAATGATCATTAAATCAAGTAATTACAATCAACAGTATATCAATTAAAATGAAATAATGAGGTTAACTGAAAACTAACTAAACTACCTAGTCTTTGAAACCGTACAAGTTTGCCTTTTCAACATGACTTTGCCCAACGCGTCACATTTCAATACAGGCGCGGTCGCAACCTGAAATTTGGGGGGGGGGAGTCACTAAACCAAAAAAAAATTTTTCAATTTTTGACTGGCTCTTTTTTCTTTTCTACACGTATGATTTTGGGGGGTCATGTCCCCTGTGATTAGGTTAGATTTTTGCCTAAATTTTACTCATACTACACCTTGATTAGGAGTAGTTATACCAATAAGTAATTGACAACCCTACCATATTTAGGATTTTGTATGAAAGCATTCACAATTTTTTTTCATGACTTTGCCCAAATAAGTTTGGAGGTGAAATATCACAATTAAAGAACTTATAATACGATACATCTATGCCATGCCTATTGTAGTTTATACTTTTTAATAGTTAATGACCATAAAGTTGATAATGCGTTTAACTATAAAAGTTAAGTACGGAAAAGTGGGCAATGTTGAAAAAGTATGACTAAAGTCAAATGTCCTATTATGGTGGTATGAGTATGGTACCAATTCAATATTTTAATATTATTCCTTAACATTGTAGGCAAAAGCGTGAAATATCCTGCTTTTTGCGTGTTTATTGACGTGTGTAGCAAGTTCTTGTCAAAATGTGTAAGTGTTTCAGCAATGGAGGGGGTACATGGAGGTATTTAAACCTCGCGCCCTGAACGTGTTAACATAGTTGTGGTGTAAAGGTTACTATATTAACATTGTTGAAGGCTAAAAAATATTTTATTCAGCAGCAAAGCCAAGATGTTGCTGCCGTTAATATTTTGGCTAGCCACGGCGGCTTACTGTGACAAGTAAGTAAAAAATCTACATCAAGTACAGTCGGCTTAAAATGTGGTCTACCACCCTACGGTTGAGGTTCGTTTGAACGTCATGAGACAACAAGGTCGTGCATGTTTTAAACTACGTTAGAAAAGTCAACCATAGTGATTGTTACATCTCACAGAAACTTTTGTCAAAACTGGTAGTACACTTTCTTGGCCCACTGTACTTCATAGACCCTTTGGTCCTGCGTGCGAGTAGTTTTTCGATCCAGTTTTTTTAAATCACAGTGGTCAGTCTAGCTATAACCCTTTAGAACAAAGTGGTTTGGTGGTGGTGGTGGTGGTGGTGGTGGGCTTTCAAAGTGGGGGGCGCACCCCCCTAGGGAGGACCCCATTTTAAGGGGGGCGCGGGGCTGCGGGAAATTTGAATACGATTACCTAAGAGTCCCTATTAAACCATCACCGGGAAGCGAAGGGGGGCGTGGGAATTTCATTTTAAGCAGCAGGGGGCGTGCCTAAAAAAGTTTGGGAACCCCTGCTTTAGAATATGTTGACAATGTGAAAAATATGACAAGTTCTATTTGATTGTGAATTTTATCCGAAACCAGTACCTACACAGTCAAATTATAAAACTAATTTGTTGTCAACTTGTCACTAGATTAATTTTGAATCCTAATTTGACACAAGATTTAAACCTATGCAAAGATGCCAAATTTATTTATGTATTAGTTGCCAAAATCTTTAATACAAATATGTTTAAAAGTTCAACTATAACGTGAAAAGGACTTCTGTACACAACTGTAGGTTTTCATTAACTTTGTGGTCATACCTTCAAGCTCTGCTGAGCGCCTTCACTGCCGGACCCAATAGCCTTGGCGTCATACTGCACAAATGTGCCGCTGGGGTCCATGTGGAACAACTGAGGCCCCTTCTCATCAATACCTGTAGCACAAAAATATTCTTTATGTATGGTTGGTGTTTTACATAAGCATTCTAAATTTTTCATGAGCTGGTCAATAACTTAGCGGTTTATTACTGCATTGCTTTGCACTTTTATAAAAATAAAGTAAATTTCTAAAAATAGATTTCTTATTTTTGTACATACGCCACATTTATTTATAATAAATTTACCAGTAACTGACAGTGCTAGTTAAGCCCGAAACAAACACTTTCAAAAATATACGCAAATGTTAAATAAATAATAAATCTTAAATTACAATGCTCTCGAAAATGGGTATTTACTTCATACTAAAATACCGGTTTTATTCGTGTTTCCGTTTATTGTTTCATATTTAATCATTAAATTTTCATAATTAAATATCAAGTCATTACCTACATACAATATTGAGTTCTATATAAAATAATTAAATATTTTGCAGTATTTTGGGGTTTTTGAAACGGGTCCAAGCCCTGGTTCATTTTGGTATAGAATTATTTCATTTGTTTAATTTGCTTGGCCCAGAACCTGGGATACCAATTTGTGATATTTATTTCGATTATAGGTCTTACAACAATTTTTTTTTTAAATATGATGGTATTATTTAACACTGCAAAAAATTAATACTGACCTGCAAACATAACCGCTACACCAAAAGGCCTAGACATAGCGGTGCCGCTGTCATCATCACTGTCTCCAAACTGTATGGCGAGGTTGGACACGGCCTGCGCACACGACTCCACGCTCATGCGCTCGTTGTATACGAACCAGTGGTTCAGGCACTCCACTCGTGCGCGCTCTACCAGTGTCCTGTTGAGATGTCAATATTGTTCAATATTTTGAAAATTTGAAACCTTACTGATAGTCCATAATAATAATAAAAAAGTGGATACCACAATTTTTAAATATTGTATTTATTTTTAAAGAACAATTGTATTCTCTTTTGATTGTTTAAACTTGTTGTTCTTATAGCTATGATACATAATAATTACACATCTGTAATGCATGCAGTGCAGTGCAGTGTGCATGACCCATCGGTCATGTACACTTGGAAAGTGAAGCCCTTAAAATGAGTTAATTCAAACAATTGTCTCTAGTCACATACCGGCAAGCGAGAGATGTGGACGTGCTAATCAGCTCCCGTGTATGAGACAAACTGTAATTTTCTAACAACGAGAATGACAAAGCTGTAATGATTGCCCGAATAGTTAAACATAATAGACTCATTACTAGGTTATGAAATAGTTCTAGAAGTATTGTTTGTGCTCATTTTGTTAGAGTATAACCCATCCATAGTCAATATCATTGTCTTATAATATACTGACTGTCATACTATACTGTTCTATATGTAAATTATGGACATCTTGTAATGAATAAATCTATGGAATGGAATACCTGGAATCTGCCATCAGGCCTGAGACGGCACAGGCGATGTGGCGATCAACTTCCACAATCTTTTCAATAGTCGTCGGCTCCATCAGGGGAGAAGTGATACGCTTCTCCACTGCCAAGACAACTCCTTCCGAAGTGCAAATTCCTATCGCCGTGGACCCCAATTTGATAGCTTCAATAGCATATTCAACTTGGAACAGCCTTCCCTCGGGACTGAAGGTGTTGACACCTCGGTCATACTCAGATCGGGTTAGAAACATCTGAAATACCAAACTGTTTCAAAACCGGCGCTAAGGTTATGTGGCGATGACAAAGCGGTTTACTTAAAGCGAATTTGAATAATAAGACCACCATATCACTTATTTAAGTTATTTTACCTTTGATAGTTGAAAGCAAGATTTAACACAGTTACAAATTACAGTGAGTAATCAAAATTGTTCTTTTTTTTATGAATTTATTTTATTTTTGATGGAAGCAATCAAAAGCAAGCAAGCAAACGACGAATGAACGAAACGAAACGAAATGTCAAGTGAAGTTCCGTTCGGAAACATGAAGTTTTCGGAAACTGCTATTCAGTATTGTTGCTATTAGTGCTGGAGCCGAGCATACAAGAAATTTATAAAAAAATTTACCGTTTTTCTTCCATATAGCGTTGTAGAGCCCGTCTCGGAGATCACGAAAACATAAGTCTTAAAGGTCTTAAATGGCCACAAGTAGGTATGGCGTCAAGTTGAAAATACAATTTTTTGGCTTAAATTTATCAACGAGCCGGACGCTCCAAATTTTGACACATGATTTAGCCCGCATCAAGTAGCCTACATACCAATTTTAAGACCATTCTGGTGGGCGCATAAGATTTTAAGACCAGTTGAAGTTACAATTTTTTGGCCTAAATTTATCAACGAGCCGGACGCTTCAAATTTTGACAGTAGTTAAAGGACCCAGTCAACAAACCAAACCCCAATTTTAAGACCATTCTGGTGGGCGCATAAGATTTTAAGACCATTTTAAGAAATAGTCAATTTCATAGAAAAGATATCAAATTATTGTAAATTCGCTTTAAAATCAATTGACTGTTACAAACACAACTGCATATTCATATTTAAGTGTCTCGTAACTAAAACTGCCGTAAAAGTATACGGCAATAACTCAAAAACTGGAGAAATTCGTCTTAGCAGTACTTTAGTCACGGAGGTTTTATATCACGAAAAATATTGTTCATTTTAAACTTAATGGCACAAAATATGATTTGAAAAGCCAGACGTAATGCCTACAGGCATTTTCTACCAGTCGCTCATAACTTTAAACTGATAAGCGTCAAGTTAGATGCATTGACAATATATTACTGACAGTAAAAAATACATAAATTTATTTTAAATCTACCGTTCCAAATGTTGATTAACGGTTTAGCCCATTTCAAATAACCTACATACCCATTTTAAGACCAATCCGGTAGGCGCATAAGATTTTAAGACCAGTTGAAATTGCAATTTTTCGGCCTTTTATCAACGAGCCGGACGCTCCAAATTTTTACAGTTGTTAAAGGACCCATTCAACAAACCGAATCCCAATTTTAAGACTGGTGGGCGCATAAGATTTTAAGACCATTTTAAGAAATAGACGATTTCATAGAAAAAGTAGCAAATATTGTGAATTCGCTTTAAACATTATTAGGGTTATGAGTGACTGTTAGAAAACGCCTATAAGCATTACGTCCGATTTTCTGAATCGAGATTTGTACCATTAAGTTAAAAATGAAAAATGAATATTGTGATTCAAAACACCCTGACTTAAGTACAAAATACCCTGACTTAAGTACTGCTGTCACGTTTTTGACTTATGTAGTATACTTTTACGGCATATCTAACTATGAGACCCTTGAATATGAATGTGCCGTTATGTTAAACCATTTGAATGAATTTTTGAACCGAATTTAAAGCTTTTTGCTATTTTTCGTATTCGTATTCGTTTTCGATCACTTCTTAAAATGGTCTTAAAATCTAGTGCGCCTAGTAATAATGTTATGAGCCATTAAGTTTAAATTAATAATAATTTTAGTGATTTAAGACCCCCGTGACTAAAGTACTGCTATGACGAATTTCTCCAGTTTTCGACTTACTTTTACGGCATTTTTAGTTACGAGACACTTAAATATTAATATGCAGTTGTGTTTGTGCCAGTTGAATAATGTTTAAAGCGAATTTACAATATTTGCTACTTTTTCTATGAAATCGTCTATTTCTTAAAATGGTCTTAAAATCTTATGCGCCCACCAGAATAGTCTTAAAATTGGGATTCGGTTTGTTGAATGGGTCCTTTAACAACTGTAAAAATTTGGAGCGTCCGGCTCGTTGATAAAAGGCCGAAAAATTGCCAATTTCAACTGGTCTTAAAATCTTATGCGCCTACCGGATTGGTCTTAAAATGGGTATGTAGGTTATTTGAAATGGGCTAAACCGTTAATCAACATTTGGAACGGTAGATTTAAAATAAATTTATGTATTTTTTACTGTCAGTAATATATTGTCAATGCATCTAACTTGACGCTTATCAATTTAAAGTTATGAGCGACTGGTAGAAAATGCCTATAGGCATTACGTCTGGCTTTTCAAATCATATTTTGTGCCATTAAGTTTTAAATCCTCCGTGACTAAAGTACTGCTAAGACGAATTTCTCCAGTTTTTGAGTTATTGCGGTATACTTTTGCGGCATTTTTAGTTACGAGACACTTAAATGTGAATTTACAATAATTTGATATCTTTTCTATGAAATCGACTATTTCTTAAAATGGTCTTAAAATCTTATGCGCCCACCAGAATGGTCTTAAAATTGGGATTTGGTTTGTTGACTGGGTCCTTTAACTACTGTCAAAATTTGAAGCGTCCGGCTCGTTGATAAATTTAGGCCAAAAAATTGTAACTTCAACTGGTCTTAAAATCTTATGCGCCCACCAGAATGGTCTTAAAATTGGTATGTAGGCTACTTGATGCGGGCTAAATCATGAGTCAAAATTTGGAGCGTCCGGGTCGTTGATAAATTTAGGCCAAAAAATTGTATTTTCAACTTGACGCCATAGCTACTTGTGGCCATTTAAGACCTTTAAGACTTATGTTTTCGTGATCTCCGAGACGGGCTCTACAACGCTATATGGAAGAAAAACGGTAATTTTTTTGATAAATTTCTTGTATGCGGGGCTCCAGCACTATATAGTTTGGCCAGAGTTTGTTCCACTTCAAGCATAGACAGGGAGAATCATACTGTCTTTTTCTAATGCTAGTACTCTCACTACTAATAAAGGGATGGGTATAGCATGTTACTCTGACTGTTACTGCGCATTTTGGTTTGCCAGACTATAGTTAAACTGTGTAAGTAACGATTTGCTAAAGTTAAATTTACCAAAATACAATAAAACTATAGTCTGGCAAACCAAAAGCGCAGTAACAGTCAGAGTAACATGCTATACCCATCCCTTTTTTAGTAGTGAGAGTACTAGCATTAGAAAAAGACAGTATGATTCTCCCTGTCTATGCTTGAAGTGGAACAAACTCTGGCCAAACTATAGATTATTATGACATAATTTTTTATTTTACAATTCTTTTTAATTGATTCTTATCCATTCACTCAATTTCCTTGACACTGACACTTAAGGGTCACCACACACCTAGCGGTTTTCCTTGCGGAATTAGCGGAAGTAGCGGAAAAATTCATAGACAAAATGCTTAATTTGTCTATGGTAGCGGCAATTCGTCTATGGCTTCCATAAAAAAAATCTGCTACCATAGACAAATTTCCGCTACCATAGACAAATTTCCGCTACTTCCGCTAATTCCGATAAGAAAACCGCTAGGTGTGTGGTGACCCTAACAGTTGACATCATGACAGCCGGGCGGCAACAACAAAAATCAACATTCAACATCAACAAACTGGGCAAACAAGACGATTACTATGTCCACGTATATTAATTATTGTGCCGTGCCGTTGAAATAGTTTTGCAAGAATATATTCTCGCCTACGGTACGGCATTTACTAATGCTGAAACCTCTACCTCAGTCGAAAATTTCACTTTAAACGGTTTTGCACATAGGTTTTGCAGCTACTAAGTAAGTACTAAATGGGTACATAGACTTATTCGAATAATGTATTAGACTATTAGCTATTTTAAGTTCGAAATAAATAGTTACGTCCTGTGCGTTACTAAAAATTGTGTTGTCATCGTGGGAAAACTATTATCTGTAAGACAAAGTTTCAATATAATTTATGATAACAGTATTGGTTTACATGATAGGTACATTGTTGTTTGTAAGAATATTGGGAACAATAACGATTGCATGACAGTTTGTTGCCATTACAGTGCCTATAAAAGGTGCAGCAACTGCTACAGTTTACTTTGAGTTTATTGTGTAGTAGACAATAAAGTTTTGTTGTCAACAACTTTGTTTGCTTCTTAGTATAGAAGTTTGCTCTCTTCATTCTGATTTCTTTAATTTTATTCATAAAGGTAAAGGTAGGATAGTGTCCTATTACTAATAAGGTGGAGGTGGGTTTTTTGGTCTGGGATTAATTCTGTGAAGCACTACTTAACTACGAATCTCTTCCTAGCTTTTGCTCACTATTTTCCTCTTATCCATTTAACTTCAAGTGGTCCACCAGACAAAGAAATGCAACATATAATACAAAATAAATTTCTTTGAAGTTAATTTCTACTAATACTAGTTGTCCGCCTCGAACTAAGAATTCGCAATTTACTTACAATAGAATTGACCAATATAACAAGACCCATATGAAGATTTTTTTTCGCCTTCTATGTCCACAACTCCTCGATTGATCCAGCTGATAAACAAACTTTCAAATTTTATATATCTCTACTACAACCCCAACAAATTTTATAAAGATCAGAAAAACACTAAAGCTATCATCGTTGAACAAACTCTATGTTGCAGTAGCCAGAAATTGTTTGTAAGAACTCACTTTGCTTACGCTTTGTTTGTTCAATTAGGTAAGAACTTAGAACTATGGGTGTTACGTATATACTTATGATATGAATTATTATTAGTTTTGATGTTATACATCACTTCTGTCAGCACTGTTAGCACAAGTGTGCAGCGATAGTATTCCCTGGGATAGACATTTGTCCTTTTCTAACTGTCATTCATCAGAACTGTATTCACACTTAATGCACACTTGTGCTAACATTACATACACTACATACATGTACATACATACATTTTCATCAAAAATTTTTGATCGTATGGCTACATGTCACTGGATATAGGTAGGCATTTCTTCTCTGGGGTAGTAGTAGTGAGAAAGCAGATGATGAAGAAAATTCAGTGAGTGCTGCGAGGTCCAGATGGGACAGTGCAGCTGCTAAGTTTGTTACGCTTTTAGCACCACCCAGGGATAACGTGTAGGGTTGTAGAAGATCTTTCCTACGGACACAAAGTAACATAATTTTTAATACTTACTTAGCTTTCGTTGCTTGGCTCAATTGTTGGCTTGCTAAAATAAATACTGCATGAGTAGTTAAAGTATTTGTAGGTCTACAATCTACATTATTTAGAATACCATGTACCTGTCCTTTCTGCGTACTCACACTGGAATGCTGCTTTTGTAGGAAACTATAAAGATAACTCATACAATATGTTATTTGCTTCTTAATTTTTCTTGTGGCACTTTTTGTGAATTTGCCTGGAAGACAAAGATCAAATGCGTATCAAATTATTTGTTTTTTATACTAATATAAAACATAATTTGATAAATATGATGGTCTTGTTAACTAGTCCAATGTCCAACATATTTTTGTTATCATGTTCTTCTATATGTTGTTTTTTAAGCTTGCATTAAACAACATAGGTACCAAGATAACAGCAAGCACAACAAAAATGTATTACTACCTAATTAATTTAAACTTTCGTGAGACAGCTGTTTGAAGTTTATAAAGTATGAGCTAATAAAGTAAAGGACCACCCTAAAAATATCTTTGATATAATCTAGTCTATACCTAGGTACTTATACACGAGACTTAGACTTCCCAATTTAATTTCTAGATACATATTTACATACCCTTGTATATCCTAGTAACTAAATGTTATATTTTATTTATAGATATTGCATGCAGCATTTGATTTTTAACTTTATGCATCATAAAGTCTAAATTACAAGTATTACTACTGGCCCATGTGTTTCTATATATATTTTTATAAGTTTTATTTTTATTTACAGATTACATCAAAATACCATTGGTATAAACTACATGGATGGGAGTGGAACAGACATAAACACACTGCCTTCAAGTATGGACTCACAGGAAGAATATCTGGGCAAAATTAAATCTGTTGAGAAGGCTAAGGATCATTTTGCAATCAAATATGACACAGCAAACTTGGGCAGGTTATACATGCTGAATGGCCATACCTTTAGGTATTATGTGGCTAGAGGAGATTTCATCGACTTCCCAAAACCGAGAAATGAAGATGATGTTGCTAAAATGGTGCTGAAGAGTGTCGACGAGTATGACACAGTCCCATTTGAACTCTCCACCCTAGATGAAAACGATGAATTTTACATAATAGATGCAGAGCACATTCTAATCTACTTTGATAAAGAAAATGGTACCATGATGGTGAAAGATAAACGCAATGACAAACAAGTGTTGCAAGAAGCAATGCCATTATCATTTATTAACAATAACACAATACAAGTATTAGTCCATCACAAAGATGAACACTTCTTTGGCGGTGGAATGCAAAACGGCAGATTTGCTCACAAGGGCGAAAGCATACAGATAGTAAATACCAACAACTGGATAGATGGCGGCGTCACATCTCCAAACCCATTTTACTGGTCAACCTATGGCTATGGCGTCATGAGAAACACGTGGCAATCGGGCTTGTACGACTTCGGATCGAAAATCGACAAATACGTGACAACCACACATGGCGAAAAATATTTCGATGCATTTTACTTCATCAGCTCTAATCCCAAAGACATTTTGCTGGACTATTTTCATCTCACAGGACGGCCAATTCTGCTTCCCGAATACGCCTTTTATCAAGCACATTTGAACGCATTCAACAGAGATTATTGGGTCGAAGTAACACCTGACACGAAGGGTGCTATTCTGTTCGAGGACGGAAAATATTATAAAAGCTATCAGCCCAAAGACTTAGGGAACAAAACGGGAATCTTAGAATCGCTTAACGGTGAATTAGATAACTATCAGTTTTCCGCACGAGCAATGATAGATAGATACGTCAACCATGACATGCCGCTTGGCTGGTTTATACCCAACGATGGCTACGGCTCAGGGTATGGACAAACCACCTCACTTCAAGGAGATATCCAAAATTTGAAGGAATTTGCGGTCTATGCGAGAGAACAGGGAGTGGAAGTCGCTCTGTGGACGGAATCTAATCTAGAGCCTGATGACCCTGAAAACCCGAAGAAAGGAGAAAGAGATTTGAGCAGAGAAGTTAGTGAGGCGGATGTGGTGGCCCTAAAATGTGACGTTGCTTGGATTGGTTATGGATACTCCTTCGGACTGAATGCAGTCGAAAACGCTACTAAGATATTTAACGCGGCAACAAAAAGACCCGCGAGACCATTCATTATAATGGTAGACGGGTGGGCGGGCACACAAAGATACGCGGGCATCTGGAGCGGGGACCAGTCCGGTGGACAGTGGGAGTATATACGCTTCCATATCCCGACATACATCGGATCAGGCCTCTCGGGACAACCTGTTGTTGGCTCAGATATGGACGGAATATATTACGGGGGTAAAAAAGAAGTCAACATTCGGGATTATCAATGGAAAGCGTTTACTCCTCTGCAGCTGAATATGGACGGGTGGGGATCGGTCCCGAAAACACCTTTCACTTTTGATAATGAAGCTACATATCTGAACAGAGCTTATTTAAAACTGAAGTCAGAACTCATGCCTTACACTTACACGATCAACTACGAATCTATTCGAGGGTTGCCGATGGTAAGAGCCATGTTTCTCGAGTTTCCTGAAGAAACTCCGGCTTACACGGATGATTCTAAATATCAGTACATGTGGGGACCGAATATTCTCGTAGCCCCAGTGTACACGGCAGATTCGTTTAGGAATGGTATTTACCTCCCCAACCCTAACCAAGTGTGGATTGACTTCTTTACTGGAGACATGTACCAAGGTGGTAAGATTTACAACAACTTCGAAACACCTGTATGGAAGATACCCGTTTTTATCAAAAATGGTGCTATAATCCCTACGACTGAACCCAATAACAGTCCTTCCAAGATTAAAAGAGACCATAGAACGTTTTATCTTTACCCTTCTGGTGAGTCAAACTTCGAGTTATACGAAGATGACGGTATTTCAGTCGAATATGCGAAAGGTCAATTTGCTAAAACAAAGATTAAAATGGCCATAATCGACTCCAAAGAAAACGAACCAGGTGACCTTTATGTCAGTATTGAGAAAACTAAGGGAAAGTACAAAGGTATGGTTAAAGAAAGAACAACTTTAATCAAAATAATGACTTCTATTGAGCCAAAAAATGTAGAAATAATGACGCACGGACAATATACTACGTTGGAGAAAGCAAATTCTGAAGCTGAATATAATGCAAAGGAGGAAATCTATTTCGTAAAGAATGACGAAATTGTGATTCCATTTGTCCAAAATTATGCCTCTGAAAATCTGACCCAGAAGTTTTTACTTATAAAATTGAAAAATATCGACGTCACTAAAGAAAAAGTTTATTTGAAAGTTACCGGCTTTGCAAATGAACGTAAAACATTTGGCAAAGACAATGGTGTAAACTCGTCACTCCCGGCGCCAACAAACTTCACTGTTCATGAGGTGATGCCTACATCCGTGACGTTGTCTTGGGACGAAGTAAAGGAGGCAAAATATTATGAAATAGAGAGAGATGGTTTCGTATTCAGCAACATTATCGGGAACAAATTTAGCTTTTCTGGCTTTAAATATGCATCGAAACATTCTTTCAGGATTCGTAGTGTGAACGATGGCGAATCAGAATGGAGTGACATATTCACTACGTTTACGAAAGAAGACCCTTATATAAACACGGTGAAGGACGTGAAGGTGGTGTGCAATTTCCCCTGTCAGCCGAGCCAGGAGATTTGCAAGCTGACCGACGGGGACGCGAACTCCTTGTGGCATACGCACTGGGGCTCACCGGGGAAACTGTGCTCTAGCAAACTCAAAGGCCAAGCTATGAAATTGAATTTCGATTTGGGAAAAGTGTATGAGGTTGATAAGATGGAATATCTTCCTAGGGAAGATGCTGGCAATGGGACAATACTTCTCATTCAGTACAGGCAGTCGAGCGACGGGCAGAGCTGGACGCCATTGTCTCAAAAGGTTTACTGGAAACAGGATGCGTCGATTAAAACAATCAACTTCAATGCTGCCTTCAGGTACATCGAGATACACATTCTGGATAGTGTGGGCAGCTTCGGATCTGGCAAGCTTGTGCGTTTTTATAAGAAAGTTTAAATATAGGCTTAAATGACGCAGACATAAAATCAGGACACCATTACGTATACATGCCTATTAACATTTATAAACGATATATTTTTTTTTGAACTTATATAACAAATCTATTACACAAATTTTGTTAACTGATATTCAATATTATTTTACAACATTGTATGATTAATTGATTGTATTCGCATTTAGTCCTTTTATCGCTAAGATTTGTAACAACGGGTAATATTATGTTACGTAAATTAATATTATATTTTGTAAGATTTGGTTTTGAAAAGTTTTTAGTCACGTGATCACTACTAAACGAGTCCTTCCGGACAGAAAAGTGTCATTATGACACTTCTCTTTCCGAACAGACTCTTAGATTGTGCTTTTTTTTAGCATGCTTTTCCAGTTCCCTTGGATAATAGGTACTACGTATATTTGAAACAGGTATTTTTACAGTATATGCATTGTTGATTAGTAATAAATTGTAATAAATCGTACATATATCATGTAACTTTGTTTTTAACATTTTATTTTATTACTTTACCTAAAGATATTATTGTAAAGAAATCTCAATTTACACAGGCGAAATAAATAAAAACCGACTTTTGCAAACAAATTTTAATTGTGATTGCTGATTAATTGATTATATTAGTTTTTGAAGGACTGAGCTCTATCACCGATGAGTCCGACAAGTTTCGTCATATACTAGCGTCGTCAGTGAATCGTACGTCATAAGTCTGAGAGGGTGGGTTGGCTATCCAGGGGGCTACTCCGATGCCATCGTGGCTCAAGTTGACAAGTTGTACCAAGATAACAGCAAGCACAAAAAAAAATATTACTAGGTACCTAATTAAATTAAACTTTCGTGAGACATACTCACCTTTATAAATTTCAAATGGCGGCACAATTGAGTAAAGCCGTTTGAAATTTATAAAGTAAAGTACTACCTAATGAAATGAAGGTCCACCCTAAAAAAAATTATAACCACTTCTTCAATATAATCTAGCCTATACCTAGGTACTTATACATGAGACTGACTTCCTAATTTAATTTCTAGATACATACCCTATACATGTATAGTTTAGTAACTACATGTTATCTTCTTCTTCGGCTTAGCGTTTTCCCGGCCTAGTGCCAGGGTCCGCTTTCCTGCTTAACCTTCTCCACTTTGCCCGGTCTTCGACATCCTTAGGTGTGAGTTGGTTTACTGCCATGTCCGCTTTCACGACGTCCAGCCAGCGCATCTTAGGCCTGCCGCGGGATCTAAGGCCTTGGACAATGAGGTCGAGGCATCTATTTCCTACGTGTTCCAGTGGCCTGCGTTTGATATGGCCATACCATCTTACTTCTAAGCAGCTTACCCGCAATGTCACGAACTCTGAGGCTGCCACGGATGTGTTCGTTACGGATGCGATCTAGTCGCGTAACGCCAGTTACGCCACACATCCATCGCAGTATCTTCATCATCGCGACGTGAAGCTGCTGTACATGTCTTCCGAGGGTAGGCCAGGTCTCGCTACCATATAACAGGACTGGCCGGATGATGCTCTGGTACACAAATCCCCAGTGGCGGTGGGTCAAAATATTTCTTAGGCAAGCCGGGGCTTAATTTGGCTCAAAATTTATTCATAAGCATTAGGAAAACTTCTCACTTACATGAAAATTAGACAAGCCGACAGGAATCGAGTTCTATGGACGCGCCGCCACTGCAAGGCCTTTTAGCTTCACCGGTATCCTGGGGTCGTAGTCCCCTCCGTTATGGGAGAGGGCCTAAGTGATAGTTCAGATCTGGATACGGTTACCAACTTTTAGTATGTTGTTGGGCACGACACTAGGACCCCAAAACTGCCAAGAGACTGGGACGTCGATGAATGTCTCCCGTGTAATGACGTCATCAAAATGGCTGCCGCTTTGTTGCGAAAAGTGTAAATTTCATCCAAACTGTGCATTGCACCTATACGTGTGTAGTATCAAACGAAAGAAGATTAAATGTGCTATATTCTTGTAATACATTATATACTACTGTATATTACAGTTTGACAGCTATAAACGAAAACCAAAAATCAGGCTAAAAAATAATTCGGATATTTGCATTTTACAACAAAATTATAAGTCCAACTTTAAAGCCGAGTACTACAATAACAAAACAGGCTATTTAAGCTATACATTGCTATAAAAATTATTAAAATCTGGTAATAATTGTGGCAGCTATGTTAAAAAACATGTCGGCACTGCCGAGCTATTTCCTTAGAGTGAAAAAATAACAATTTTCACAATTTACAGATTATAAGCAGAAGCTTCAAGTATATTGTTGGTCAAATAGTTTGGAGCCCCTAAATGTCGGAAAAATATCTCTATAGTGACTGAGGTCCAAATAATGACGTCATGAACGTGACCGCTACCGAAATTTGTAAAACATAAATTAAAGCTATACCGTGACACATACACACATGTGTGTAGCATCGATCGAAAGCTTATTAAATTTACTACAATACATACATACATTATTTGTGAAAATAATGTATAGTTTAGGAGTTGTTGACAAAATCAAATATTTTTTTAGGAAAATAAAATGTATATGTTAATTCTGTGGCCAAAGTTAATACAATACACTAATGTATTGTATAGCATTAAAAACACCAACTATTCAGCTTTAAGACACAGTTTGAATTTATAAAATTTGATAAGAACTATAAAAGTTGTGCTTACAACTCTAAAGCACACTAACTATTTTACCTACAATGCACTCATACTATGAGAAGCTTGGGCCTAATTATTGACTAGTTTTTTATAAATTTTGTAAGGATTTAGGGTTTCTTGTCATTAAAGTAAATAAAAAAATCGGCCAAGTGCGAGTTGACTCGCGCTCCGAGGGTTCCATATACATCACACAATTTTAACAATTTGTATTTTTAAGACCAACTTACGCTTGACCGCAGACGTATTGGTGTTTTTTTCTGTAATGTACAGGTAAAGAACTATATTACGTATTTTTTTCTAAAATGTAGGTTCGTCGGTTTCCGGGGGACGGAGAGCAAAGGAAAATTTTCGCCTTATTTCTTAAATTACTTACAAACTATACCTTGTTATATATCAAATGAAAGGATTTGATGTGAAAACTACAAATATATAACTTTTATAATTTTAATTTTAATAGTTTTGAAGTTATTCAAGAATAAAGGCGAAAATTGACCATTCCCCTCCGTCTCTCGGAAACCGAAGAAACTACATTTTAGAAAAATAGACCTAATATAGTTTTTTGCCTGTACATAAAAGAAAAAAACACTAAAAAGTCTGCGGTCAAGCGTAAGTTGGTCTTAAAAATACAAATTGTTAAAATTGTGTGATGTATATGGAACCCTCGGAGCGCGAGTCCAACTTGCACTTGGCCGGTTTTTTTATTTACTTTAATGCCAAGGAACCTTAAATCCTTACAAAATTTATAAAAAACTAGAGGCCCAAGCTTCCCATAGTATGAGTGTGTAGGTAAAATAGTTAGTGTGCTTTAGAGTTGTAAGCACAACTTTTATAGTTCTTATCAAATTTTATAAATTCAAACTGTGTCTTAAAGCTGAATAGTTGGTGTTTTTAATGCTATACAATACATTAGTGTATTGTATTAACTTTGGCCACAGAATTAACATATACATTTTATTTTCCTAAAAAAATATTTGATTTTGTCAACAACTCCTAAACTATACATTATTTTCACAAATAATGTATGTATGTATTGTAGTAAATTCAATAAGCTTTCGATCGATGCTACACACATGTGTGTTTGTGTCATGGTATAGCTTTAATTTATGTTTTACAAATTTCGGTAGTGGTCACGTTCATGACGTCATTATTTGGACCTCAATCACTATAGAGATATTTTTCCGACATTTAAGGGCTCCAAATTATTTGACCAACAATATACTCGAAGCTTCTGCGGATATTCTGTAAATTGTGAAAATTGTTATTTTTTCACTCTAAGGAAATAGCTTGCAGTGCCGACATGTTTTTTAACATAGCTGCCACAATTATTACCAGATTTTAATAATTTTTATAGCAATGTATAGCTTAAATAGCCTGTTTTGTTATTGTAGTACTCGGCTTTAAAGTTGGACTTATAATTTTGTTGTGAAATGCAAATATCCGAATTATTTTTTAGCCTTATTTTGGGTTTTCGTTTATAACTGTCAAACTGTAATATACAGTAGTATATAATGTATTACAAGAATATAGCACATTTAATCTTCTTTCGTTTGATACTACACACGTATAGGTGCAATGCACAGTTTGGATGAAATTTGCACTTTTCGCAACGAAGCGGCAGCCATTTTTATGACGTCATTACTCGGGAGACATTCATCGACGTCCCCGTCTCTCGGCAGTTTTGGGGTCCTGGTGTCGTACCCAACAACATACTAAAAGAAGGTAACCGTATCCAGCTCTGAACTATATTCCCATAAGGGAGAGCACTATCGCAGGACGCCGCCAGTAACCCCGCCGTTAGTAACTATATGTTATATTTTAACTTAAGCATAAATTCTACATCTACATACATAAAATACAAGTATTACTACTGGCCCGTGTGTTTTAATATAAATATTTTTAAAAGTTTTATTTTCAATTACAGATTACATCAAAATACCATTGGTATGAACTACATGGATGGGAGTGCAACAGACATAAGCACACTGCCTTCAAGTATGGACTCACAGGAAGAATGTCCGGGCAAAATTAAATCTGTTGAGAAGGCTAAGGATCATTTTGCAATCAAATATGACACAGCAAACTTGGGCAGGTTATACATGCTGAATGGCCATACCTTTAGGTATTATGTGGCTAAAGGAGATTTCATCGACTTCCCAAAACCAAGAAATGAAGAAGATGTTGCTAAAATGGTGCTGAAGAGTGTCGACGAGTATGACACAGTCCCATTTGAACTCTCCACCCTAGATGAAAACGATGAATTTTACATAATAGATGCAGAGCACATTCTAATCTATTTTGATAAAGAAACTGGTACAATGATGGTGAAAGATAAACGCAATGATAAACAAGTGTTGCAAGAAGCAATGCAATTATCATTTAATAACAATAATGCCATACAAGTATTAGTCCATCACAAAGATGAACACTTCTTTGGCGGTGGAATGCAAAACGGCAGATTTGCTCACAAGGGCGAAAGCATACATATAGTAATCACCGAAGACTGGATAGATGGCGACGTCACATCTCCAAATCCATTTTACTGGTCAACCTATGGCTACGGCGTTATGAGAAATACTTGGCAAACGGGCTTGTATGACTTCGGATCGAAAATCGATAAATACGTGAAAACCACACACAGCGAAAATTATTTCGATGCATTCTACTTCATCAGCTCTAATCCCAAAGACATTTTGCTAGACTATTTTCATCTCACGGGACGGCCAATTCTGCTTCCCGAATACGCCTTTTATCAAGCACATTTGAACGCATTCAACAGGGACTATTGGGTCGAAGTAACACCTGACACGGAGAGTGCTATTCTGTTCGAGGACGGAAAGTATTATAAAAGCTATGAGCCCGAATACTTAGGGAACAAAACGGGAATCTTAGAATCGCTTAACGGTGAATTAGATAACTATCAGTTTTCCGCACGAGCAATGATAGATAGATACGTCAACCATGACATGCCGCTTGGCTGGTTTATTCCCAACGATGGCTACGGCTCAGGGTATGGACAAACCACCTCACTTCAAGGAGATATCCAAAATTTGAAGGAATTTGCGGTCTATGCGAGAGAACAGGGAGTGGAAGTCGCTCTGTGGACGGAATCTAATCTAGAGCCTGATGACCCTGAAAACCCAAAGAAAGGAGAAAGAGATTTGAGCAGAGAAGTTAGTGAGGCGGATGTGGTGGCCCTAAAATGTGACGTTGTTTGGATTGGTTATGGATACTCCTTCGGACTGAATGCAGTCGAAAACGCTACTAAGATATTTAACGCGGCAACAAAAAGAACCGCGAGACCATTCATTATAATGGTAGACGGGTGGGCGGGCACACAAAGATACGCGGGCATCTGGAGCGGGGACCAGTCCGGTGGACAGTGGGAGTATATACGCTTCCATATCCCGACATACATCGGATCAGGCCTCTCGGGACAACCTGTTGTTGGCTCAGATATGGACGGAATATATTACGGGGGTAATAAAGAAGTCAACATTCGGGATTATCAATGGAAAGCGTTTACTCCTCTGCAACTGAATATGGACGGGTGGGGATCGGTCCCAAAAACACCTTTCACTTTTGATAATGAAGCTACATCTCTGAACAGAGCTTATTTAAAACTGAAGTCAGAACTCATGCCTTACACTTACACGATCAACTACGAATCTATTCGAGGGTTGCCGATGGTAAGAGCCATGTTTCTCGAGTTTCCTGAAGAAACTCCGGCTTACACGGATGATTCTAAATATCAGTACATGTGGGGACCGAATATTCTCGTAGCCCCAGTGTACACGGCAGATTCGTTTAGGAATGGTATTTACCTCCCCAACCCTAACCAAGTGTGGATTGACTTCTTTACTGGAGACATGTACCAAGGTGGTAAGATTTACAACAACTTCGAAACGCCTCTATGGAAGATACCCGTTTTTATCAAAAATGGTGCTATAATCCCTACGACAGAACCCAATAACAGTCCTTCCAAGATTAAAAGAGACCATAGAACGTTTTATCTTTACCCTTCTGGTGAGTCAAACTTCGAGTTATACGAAGATGACGGTATTTCAGTCGAATATGCGAAAGGTCAATTTGCTAAAACAAAGATTAAAATGGCCATAATCGACTCCAACATAAACGAACCCGGTGACCTTTATTTCAGTATTGAAAAAACTAAGGGAAAGTACAAAGGTATGGTTAAAGAAAGAACAACTTTAATCAAAATAATGACTTCTATTGAGCCAAAAGATGTAAAAATAATGACGCACGGACAATATACTACGTTGGAGAAAGCAAATTCTGAATCTGAATATAATGCAAAGGAGGAAATCTATTTCGTAAAGAATGACGAAATTGTGATTCCATTTGTCCAAGATTATGCCTGTGAAAATCTCACCCAGAAGTTTTTGCTTATAAAATTGAAAAAAATCGACGTCACCAAAGAAAAAGTTCATTTGAAAGTTACCGGCTTTGCAAACGAACGTAAAGCATTTGGCAAAGACAATGGTGTAAACTCATCACTCCCGGCGCCAACAAACTTCACTGTTCATGAGGTGATGCCTACATCCGTGACGTTGTCTTGGGACGAAGTAAAGGAGGCAAAATACTATGAAATAGAGAGAGATGGTTTCGTATTCAGCAACATTATCGGGAACAAATTTACCTTTTCCGGCTTTAAATATGCATCGAAACATTCATTTAGGATTCGTAGTGTAAACGATGGGGAATCAGAATGGAGTGACATATTCACTACGTTTACGAAAGAAGACCCTTATATAAACACGGTGAAGGACGTGAAGGTGGTGTGCAATTTCCCCTGTCAGCCGAGCCAGGAGATTTGCAAGCTGACCGACGGGGACGCGAACTCCTTGTGGCACACGCACTGGGGCTCATCGGGGAAACTGTGCTCTAGCAAACTCAAAGGCCAAGCTATGAAATTGAATTTCGATTTGGGAAAAGTGTATGAGGTTGATAAGATGGAATATCTTCCTAGGGAAGATGCTGGCAATGGGACAATACTTCTCATTCAGTACAGGCAGTCGAGCGACGGGCAGAGCTGGACGCCATTGTCTCAAAAGGTTTACTGGAAACAGGATGCGTCGATTAAAACAATCAACTTCAATGCTGCCTTCAGGTACATCGAGATACACATTCTGGATAGTGTGGGCAGCTTCGGATCTGGCAAGCTTGTGCGTTTTTATAAGAAAGTATAAATATAGGCTTAAATGACGCAGACATAAAATCAGGACACCATTACGTATACATACCTATTAACATTTATAAACGATAAATATTTTTTTGAACTTATATAACAAATCTATTACACAAATTTTGTTAACTGATATTCAATATTATTTTACAAACATTGTATGATTAATTGATTGTATTCGCATTTAGTCCTTTTATCGCTAAGATTTGTAACAACGGGTAATATTATGTTACGTAAATTAATATTATATTTTGTAAGATTTGGTTTTTAAAAGTTTTTAGTCACGTGATTACTACTAAACGAGTCCTTCCGGATAGAAAAGTGTCATTATGACACTTCTCTTTCCGAACAGACTCTAAGATTGTGCTTTTTTTAGCATGCTTTTCCAGTTCCCTTGGATAATAGGTACTACGTATATTTGAAACAGGTATTTTTACAGTATATGCATTGTTGATTAGTAATAAATTGTATGTAATAAATCGTACATATATCATGTAACTTTGTTTTTAACATTTTATTTTATTACTTTACCTAAAGATATTATTGTAAAGAAATCTCAATTTACACAGGCGAAATAAATAAAAACCGACTTTTGCAAACAAATTTTAATTGTGATTGCTGATTAATTGATTATATTAGTTTTTGAAGGACTGAGCTCTATCACCGATGAGTCCGACAAGTTTCGTCATATACTAGCGTCGTCAGTGAATCGTACGTCATAAGTCTGAGAGGGTGGGTTGGCTATCCAGGGGGCTACTCCGATGCCATCGTGGCTCAAGTTGACAAGTTGTACCAAGATAACAGCAAGCACAAAAAAAATATTACTAGGTACCTAATTAAATTAAACTTTCGTGAGACATACTCACCTTTATAAATTTCAAATGGCGGCACAATTGAGTAAAGCCGTTTGAAATTTATAAAGTAAAGTACTACCTAATGAAATGAAGGTCCACCCTAAAAAAAATTATAACCACTTCTTCAATATAATCTAGCCTATACCTAGGTACTTATACATGAGACTGACTTCCTAATTTAATTTCTAGATACATACCCTATACATGTATAGTTTAGTAACTACATGTTATCTTCTTCTTCGGCTTAGCGTTTTCCCGGCCTAGTGCCAGGGTCCGCTTTCCTGCTTAACCTTCTCCACTTTGCCCGGTCTTCGACATCCTTAGGTGTGAGTTGGTTTACTGCCATGTCCGCTTTCACGACGTCCAGCCAGCGCATCTTAGGCCTGCCGCGGGATCTAAGGCCTTGGACAATGAGGTCGAGGCATCTATTTCCTACGTGTTCCAGTGGCCTGCGTTTGATATGGCCATACCATCTTACTTCTAAGCAGCTTACCCGCAATGTCACGAACTCTGAGGCTGCCACGGATGTGTTCGTTACGGATGCGATCTAGTCGCGTAACGCCAGTTACGCCACACATCCATCGCAGTATCTTCATCATCGCGACGTGAAGCTGCTGTACATGTCTTCCGAGGGTAGGCCAGGTCTCGCTACCATATAACAGGACTGGCCGGATGATGCTCTGGTACACAAATCCCCAGTGGCGGTGGGTCAAAATATTTCTTAGGCAAGCCGGGGCTTAATTTGGCTCAAAATTTATTCATAAGCATTAGGAAAACTTCTCACTTACATGAAAATTAGACAAGCCGACAGGAATCGAGTTCTATGGACGCGCCGCCACTGCAAGGCCTTTTAGCTTCACCGGTATCCTGGGGTCGCAGGACGCCGCCAGTAACCCCGCCGTTAGTAACTATATGTTATATTTTTAACTTAAGCATAAATTCTACATCTACATACATAAAATACAAGTATTACTACTGGCCCGTGTGTTTTAATATAAATATTTTTAAAAGTTTTATTTTCAATTACAGATTACATCAAAATACCATTGGTATGAACTACATGGATGGGAGTGCAACAGACATAAGCACACTGCCTTCAAGTATGGACTCACAGGAAGAATGTCCGGGCAAAATTAAATCTGTTGAGAAGGCTAAGGATCATTTTGCAATCAAATATGACACAGCAAACTTGGGCAGGTTATACATGCTGAATGGCCATACCTTTAGGTATTATGTGGCTAAAGGAGATTTCATCGACTTCCCAAAACCAAGAAATGAAGAAGATGTTGCTAAAATGGTGCTGAAGAGTGTCGACGAGTATGACACAGTCCCATTTGAACTCTCCACCCTAGATGAAAACGATGAATTTTACATAATAGATGCAGAGCACATTCTAATCTACTTTGATAAAGAAACTGGTACAATGATGGTGAAAGATAAACGCAATGATAAACAAGTGTTGCAAGAAGCAATGCAATTATCATTTAATAACAATAATGCCATACAAGTATTAGTCCATCACAAAGATGAACACTTCTTTGGCGGTGGAATGCAAAACGGCAGATTTGCTCACAAGGGCGAAAGCATACATATAGTAATCACCGAAGACTGGATAGATGGCGACGTCACATCTCCAAATCCATTTTACTGGTCAACCTATGGCTACGGCGTTATGAGAAATACTTGGCAAACGGGCTTGTATGACTTCGGATCGAAAATCGATAAATACGTGAAAACCACACACAGCGAAAATTATTTCGATGCATTCTACTTCATCAGCTCTAATCCCAAAGACATTTTGCTAGACTATTTTCATCTCACGGGACGGCCAATTCTGCTTCCCGAATACGCCTTTTATCAAGCACATTTGAACGCATTCAACAGGGACTATTGGGTCGAAGTAACACCTGACACGGAGAGTGCTATTCTGTTCGAGGACGGAAAGTATTATAAAAGCTATGAGCCCGAATACTTAGGGAACAAAACGGGAATCTTAGAATCGCTTAACGGTGAATTAGATAACTATCAGTTTTCCGCACGAGCAATGATAGATAGATACGTCAACCATGACATGCCGCTTGGCTGGTTTATTCCCAACGATGGCTACGGCTCAGGGTATGGACAAACCACCTCACTTCAAGGAGATATCCAAAATTTGAAGGAATTTGCGGTCTATGCGAGAGAACAGGGAGTGGAAGTCGCTCTGTGGACGGAATCTAATCTAGAGCCTGATGACCCTGAAAACCCAAAGAAAGGAGAAAGAGATTTGAGCAGAGAAGTTAGTGAGGCGGATGTGGTGGCCCTAAAATGTGACGTTGTTTGGATTGGTTATGGATACTCCTTCGGACTGAATGCAGTCGAAAACGCTACTAAGATATTTAACGCGGCAACAAAAAGAACCGCGAGACCATTCATTATAATGGTAGACGGGTGGGCGGGCACACAAAGATACGCGGGCATCTGGAGCGGGGACCAGTCCGGTGGACAGTGGGAGTATATACGCTTCCATATCCCGACATACATCGGATCAGGCCTCTCGGGACAACCTGTTGTTGGCTCAGATATGGACGGAATATATTACGGGGGTAATAAAGAAGTCAACATTCGGGATTATCAATGGAAAGCGTTTACTCCTCTGCAACTGAATATGGACGGGTGGGGATCGGTCCCAAAAACACCTTTCACTTTTGATAATGAAGCTACATCTCTGAACAGAGCTTATTTAAAACTGAAGTCAGAACTCATGCCTTACACTTACACGATCAACTACGAATCTATTCGAGGGTTGCCGATGGTAAGAGCCATGTTTCTCGAGTTTCCTGAAGAAACTCCGGCTTACACGGATGATTCTAAATATCAGTACATGTGGGGACCGAATATTCTCGTAGCCCCAGTGTACACGGCAGATTCGTTTAGGAATGGTATTTACCTCCCCAACCCTAACCAAGTGTGGATTGACTTCTTTACTGGAGACATGTACCAAGGTGGTAAGATTTACAACAACTTCGAAACGCCTCTATGGAAGATACCCGTTTTTATCAAAAATGGTGCTATAATCCCTACGACAGAACCCAATAACAGTCCTTCCAAGATTAAAAGAGACCATAGAACGTTTTATCTTTACCCTTCTGGTGAGTCAAACTTCGAGTTATACGAAGATGACGGTATTTCAGTCGAATATGCGAAAGGTCAATTTGCTAAAACAAAGATTAAAATGGCCATAATCGACTCCAACATAAACGAACCCGGTGACCTTTATTTCAGTATTGAAAAAACTAAGGGAAAGTACAAAGGTATGGTTAAAGAAAGAACAACTTTAATCAAAATAATGACTTCTATTGAGCCAAAAGATGTAAAAATAATGACGCACGGACAATATACTACGTTGGAGAAAGCAAATTCTGAATCTGAATATAATGCAAAGGAGGAAATCTATTTCGTAAAGAATGACGAAATTGTGATTCCATTTGTCCAAGATTATGCCTGTGAAAATCTCACCCAGAAGTTTTTGCTTATAAAATTGAAAAAAATCGACGTCACCAAAGAAAAAGTTCATTTGAAAGTTACCGGCTTTGCAAACGAACGTAAAGCATTTGGCAAAGACAATGGTGTAAACTCATCACTCCCGGCGCCAACAAACTTCACTGTTCATGAGGTGATGCCTACATCCGTGACGTTGTCTTGGGACGAAGTAAAGGAGGCAAAATACTATGAAATAGAGAGAGATGGTTTCGTATTCAGCAACATTATCGGGAACAAATTTACCTTTTCCGGCTTTAAATATGCATCGAAACATTCATTTAGGATTCGTAGTGTAAACGATGGGGAATCAGAATGGAGTGACATATTCACTACGTTTACGAAAGAAGACCCTTATATAAACACGGTGAAGGACGTGAAGGTGGTGTGCAATTTCCCCTGTCAGCCGAGCCAGGAGATTTGCAAGCTGACCGACGGGGACGCGAACTCCTTGTGGCACACGCACTGGGGCTCATCGGGGAAACTGTGCTCTAGCAAACTCAAAGGCCAAGCTATGAAATTGAATTTCGATTTGGGAAAAGTGTATGAGGTTGATAAGATGGAATATCTTCCTAGGGAAGATGCTGGCAATGGGACAATACTTCTCATTCAGTACAGGCAGTCGAGCGACGGGCAGAGCTGGACGCCATTGTCTCAAAAGGTTTACTGGAAACAGGATGCGTCGATTAAAACAATCAACTTCAATGCTGCCTTCAGGTACATCGAGATACACATTCTGGATAGTGTGGGCAGCTTCGGATCTGGCAAGCTTGTGCGTTTTTATAAGAAAGTATAAATATAGGCTTAAATGACGCAGACATAAAATCAGGACACCATTATATATATTAACAGCATAAACGATATAAGTAATATATTTTTGTTGAACTTTTATAACAAATCTATCATATTTTTGTTAACTGATATTCAATATTATTTTACAACGTTGTATGATTAATTAATTATATTCGCATTTAACCCTTTTATCGCTAAGATTTGTAAGAACGGTTAATATTATGTTACGTAAATTAATATTATATTTAGTAATATGACTAATATGTATATTCTGTAAGATTTGGTTTTTAAGTCTTTAGTCACGCGATCACTACTACAATAGACGAGTCCTTCCGGATAGAAAAGTCTCATAGAATGTACGAGTTCTCATATAAACCACAACACTTCTCTTTCCGAACAGACTCTTTTAGATTATAATTTATTTATAGCACGCTTTTCCAGTTACCTTGGACACTGACTATATAATATTATACTCCTTGTATAATACCACGTATATTTGAAACATGTATTTTTTACAGTACTGGTAGATGCATTGTTGGTTTGTTATAAATTTTATGTAATAAATCGTACCTACTTATCAAATATAACTTTGTTTTTTATTTTAAGATTTTATTTTATTACTTTACCTGAACTAAAGATATTATTGTAAACAAGTCTCAATTTACAAAGGCGAAATAAATAAAAACCGACTTGTGCCAACAAATTATAATTGTGCTTGCATAAAATAAATTATTGATATTTAAAACATTAGGCAAAATTCGCAATCTATCTAATTCTGGAGGTCATCGGCGTTTCTCACGGCGATTATAGTACACACTGCAGGCGCGACGTCAAATACGCAACTTATAGACAAATCTTCCAACACACAGCTGTACTCATGGTCCGGGTATCGGGTTCTCACATAGTTAGACCTCGGGTCTTCGGACAACAGGCTGATTATATTGTTTTTAAAGGCATGGGCTCTATCACCGATGAGTTCGACAAGTCTCGTCATAGCGTCGTCAGTGAATCGTACGTCATAAGTCTGTGAGGGTGGGTTAGCTATCCAGGGGGCTACTCTGATGCCGTCGTGGCTCAAGTTGACAAGTTGTGCGGATTGTGGTGGAGTGAAGCGTTCTTGTCCGTCGGGGGCGCCTCGTTCTGTGTCGGGTCGTCTGACGGGTGAGCGCAGGCTGCCGTCGAGGAGTTCTATACTGGAGGGGGAGTCGGGGGAGGGGGAGGGAGGGAGGTTCGAGGGGGAGTGGGAGGGGCGAGTGTCGATGCCGATCGGGTTCGGTTGACGGGGGACGAGGCTGGAACGATACATTCATTCTAGTTAAGAGAAATATTAAGGTCTGGTCTGGGTAAGAGAAATATTGCGAGCGAGTCTTATTGATGCCCGAAAGCGAAGCTTTTGACTCGAGGTCGAGAATCTTACCCTGCGCTATGCTATATTACAGTTTCGCGATTTTTGCGAAAAAAAAATTTATAGTAGTTTATGTAACTGTTACGTAATAGGGGTCCTTAAAACACGAGTGTGATTTTATGAAACGAACGAAGTGAGTTTCATAATAAGATCACACGAGTGTTTTAAGGCCTAATTACGTACAGTTACATACACTGCTTTATCTACATACATATTATAAACCCGAAATGACGCGTTCTAAAACTGTTTAAATGGCTGCCATTTCACAGATTGCATCGCCATGGCCAACTCGATTGTGTCGGCGGGGCGCGTGTCGGCGGTCGGAGGATCGCGCGGCGCGGCTGTCGAGGCCCGGATTTTCATAATGATATCGAATTTTTGCTTATTATTTGATAATAATAACATCGTTACAGATAAGACATTTGTTCTAACTTCTAACAAAACAATCTCTTTTTATGGTGGTCATAACGTGCGGTTTTTGAACGCATCATGGAGGGTTTATGATATGGGTGTAGATAAAGACTAAAATATATTAAGTAAGGTAATAAAATGTCGATAACTCAATTGTTTATTACTATAAATGATGTTTTCAAGTCAAAGGTACATCATTGTCGGTTGTCAATATGGTTTAAGTTAAAAAATCATTTAGTAATGAAGTTTATTACCAACCGACAATGTACCTTTGACTTGTAAACGTCACATAATTCCCGATGCGCCTGCGTGAAATGCCACGCTTTGTGAGCAAGTGATATAATGAAAAATAAATGATATATCCAAAGTTGAAAGCCACCGAACCTTTACACCTAGAATGATCTAAAATAAAATTATACTTAGCTCATACCTTCTTGTATCATCAAGCTGTATGCTAGCGACATCTAGCGCGTCGCTGATACCCTCCGTGGGAGGGCGCACCAGTGACGACATAGGCGTGTCTCCGAACACTGGGACCGGGTAGTCGTACTGCGGGATGTAGGGTTTGATGTCGAGCACTGGCGTGCCGTTCACCATGTCCACTCCGAAGAAGTTGATTCGGTTGCCTGTCAAAACAGAAAACCTGTAATGGGAGCGTTCAAGTATTACGCAACGCAATTTTTGAAGATTTTTAACCCCACGTGCAACGCGTTTTTTCCTTTGTGTAACGCAATTTTTGAATCTTTTTGATGTGACCCCGGGGCGAGCGCGTATACAAAATGTGGGCAAGTGTGACAAGGGGGTAGGGTTGAGGGGCTTACTTTAAATCCATGAAATTGGTGTGACATAAATTGTGGGGTCAATCCACAATGCCTTATCTTCTATTTAAATATTACATTGAGGCAGAAAATTAAAGTAAAAACCATCTGTATGAATCATATGATGTGCATTTTTTTGGGATTTCATAGCCAAAATGGCCATGGTATTTATTCAATCATGTCACCACATTATAAGATGAAATCTTCAACACCAAATTCGCAAATGCAATGGAAAGTTATTAATTAAGGCTAACAAAGGTGTGGAGAGACTTGTCCACCTTCAATGCTCTGTATCTTGACAAGTGAGAGTCCGATGGGGCAGGGTCGGTGCGGCGCCCGCGTGGCGAACACGCCGCGCCGCTCGCCGCCTAGGCGCGGTGGAGACACCTTCGCTGGCACATTGCTGCTCTCTGTTGCGTGGAAGTGGAATATAATCCTGGAAAAATCATAATTTATTAAGCTAGTCACTTATAGACCCCACCATAATACAGCAAGGGATTGGATACCGGATTTTGAAAAACTATGATTGATATTTTGTATGTATGTTTTGCTCTCTATGTAGATTGTTTGATGATGCATGAAGTTGAGAAGCACATCATTCTGGACTGTATGAATGACAAACATGCTTGCGGTGGGGCACGGATGAGATGGTCCAACGCTGCAAAAAGGTCGGCTGGTGGCAGCCTTAACCGTGTTGTTCACATGGCCTATGACCGCACTTTATGGAAAAAAGCTACATGTGGTCGCGATCCTCAGCAGTGAGGGAACGAGAAAGAAGAAGATTGTTTGATAATAAATGTAATCATAATCCAAAGAACATATAAATACTGATATATTTGTATGGATATTCTATTGGTAATTACATTGAAACAGATTGTTAACAATTAATGATAACTCATTTGATTAGTTTTAGCCAGATTTAGTAAATCAACAGGTACTATAATGTATGTGGACTGTGGACCCGGGTATGTCCCTTAACTATGTCCAAAAGAGTGGTATGGGCACTGCAAATGTCATCTTGCTCGATATGTGTGATAAGCAAGGACCGGAATTCTTCATAGCAAAAATCAAACTGTCAGAGGGATTGACCATGATGTTTTATCGACTTATCGATAAATATTTGTCACTTGACGAAACAAAGCTAAAGTAGGTAATGAAATCAGACCTTTGGATATACACACAACCAATTTGAATATCGTTTTTCTTTTAGGATTAACCATTTTAGTAGCACGGCAGCATGGGAATCAATTATGAAAACTCAAGTGACATATGTGACATTGATATAATTTATTTCAATATGGAGATGCAAGTTGCTTATCAAAGAGGTCAAATGTTACAGAATAATCTTTTAAGATGGTAATGGATACCTAATGTGATATTATTCCGTAACATCGATAAGTCGATAAAACATCATGGTCAATCCCTCTGACAGTTTGAGTTTTGCTATAAAGAATTCCGGTCCTTGGTGATAAGGCACAGCACAGCAAATGTCATCTCACTCAAATCTGGAGTAGAGGCTAACTGGGGAAGGACCTTCACCTTACAGAAAACCACAGTGCAATAACACTAGACCTACTCATAGTGAAGTGTTAATGCTGGTGAGGAAGGTTGCCAAAGGGCTCAAAGAGGATGTTTGTTGATGTTGAGGGCTCCCTCATTCCTTTAGCCGTCAACACAGTAAATCCTCCTTTCTGTAAAGGGTGGGCAACGCGCATGTGATACCTCTGGAGTTGCAGGTGTCCATAGGTTACGGTAGCTGCTTACCATCAGGCAGGTCGTATGCTTGTGGCCCCTGTAGTGGTATAAAAAAAAAACAAAAAAAAAATGTGAAAAAACCTCAAATCTATGGCTCACCACATATGCGAAAACTCTTCCAACCCACTCAAAGCATGTTCCGGATTGTTAAAAATGCTGGGATCAATGACCACCGCTCCCTGAGCCTTCGCCAGCACCGACGGCTGCCGCGGCACCCCCCGCTTGTTCTGAAAAGAAGTCTCAATCACCCCAATAGCCCGGTATGTAATGCCCCCATCAACTTCTGATGAAGAAGATGGCTGCTCTATGTGATTTCTCTGAACTGTTGTAGCTGAAAGAGACAGTAGTTTTATTTGGTATAACACATTAAATTATAAATATTAAAATCTTAAATAAATTTATAGCATTGTATATCCGATTTTTATAGGTACCTGAGTCAGAACAGTTGGCACATCGCAATTCGCTTAGAGCCTCTTTAATTGCTTTAATTTCTTTAAGGTGCTCGTGTTTCAGAGAAGCGAGCTGCTGTCTGTAAAAAAATTAATCCATAATGTAACTGTATACTTTAATTTGTAATTTGTATGATTTGCTTAACAGTATATAATGCAATTAAAGAAAGTCGATAGTTTACCTTAAATTCTTTATTTCAGTGCGAGCTAAAGATATTTGATTCCGATAATGTTCCACATTCTCTGTCATTTTTTATTTATTCGTAACAGTTTTAAATAATGAAAACAAAAATTTCATTCAATACAAGAAAAGAGAAACGATGCGACGCGAGTTACGCGAGTAACAAGAATCTGACGTTTACGTTTGTAAACCAAATAAATACGCAGAATAAATAAGAGTACATAGTATCAAACTACTCAAATCCAAATCTTGTATGCCAAAATAAAAATTACAGTGTATAAAAATAATTATATTTGTATAAAATTACAATGATACTAAAATTACGTAATTAATTTTAATTTATTAGACTTAAACATACTGACCTGTTAAATTTAGATTAATTGTTACTTTTGGTTTTCGAACATACTTCGCATGACGTTTTAAACAGCTACGTTCAAATTATTTAATGTTATGTATTATATTATAACTATGATTGCTATATATACACGTAGTAAAAAATAAGTAAGTGCTTAAATCTACATAAAAAAATCGCTGAACTTTAAATGATAATATGAGGATGGAGAAGTAGGTTGTTCTTTACTTGTGCAAATCAAAATAAATTTTGCTTAACTCTTCTTGAATAAATACTCTACGTTACTACTTTTTTGAAAAGCGAATAATTTTTTTCAATTTGACAATTCCCATGTAAAATACTTGTAAATGTCAAGAATATTTACGACCTTCCGGACTAAATGTTGTGAGTTTTGGTAATTTTTTGCAGTATCCTTTATAATGTAAAATTTTATAAATATATGTGCTGTCAGCAATGTTATTTTCCGTAAGAATAAAATGTACATACCTAAAATTTTTGTAAATTCCAATTCCAATTATTGAACGCAACCCACGTAGTTGTTATTTCATTCGTTCTATCGTTCTCTCGCTCGTTTGCTATTGCGGTTTGCCGCACACGTGCCGAGATTTTGTGATATTTTGTACTTCATTATTTTATTTTACAGCGTTTTGCATAACTACAGAAACATCGCCCATTGGAGTCTTTTTATATAATCAACAAAAAATCAGCAGTATATTCCAGCTGTGAGTATACTCATTAATTATTTTGACACTGGGGTGGGGCAAATGTCTGGGGAGCCACCGCCACGTGTCCTATTTTTTTATTTTTCTCCTAATTCTGATTATCATGATTTGTATTTGAACTGTCCAAGGAGATAATTTAAGTTATTTCACTATGTGGCATGCATTTCCGCATTTAGGAGCGAAATTGTATTAGGTTTTCATGGTTCCGATAATTTGTTTTTCATGATCGATTTTTAGGCGCCGGTTTTTTTGCATTTGCCGCAGTACGATGTAACTTTGTTTGCATAGTTTGTGTACTTTGATTGCAATTTGATTTTCGCCATCTAGGTTTTTTTATTGTAGCTAAAGTCCAAATAAATATACACAAGGATAAGTTTCTTGTGTAGACATCATATTAACAATATAACCTTATCTGCGTTCGCTAGTATGACCTCATTAGCCTGCCCACTTGAAGGTTCATTTCTATGGCGTCATAAACGAGACTTGCTACATATGATATACATTTTAGGAGAACCAAAAGCTTAGCATTTGTTTATTTACATAAATGATTATCAAACAAGTTTAGTAACCTACCAGGGTCGCGTTTTATAAAGTTACAATTTACAATTTCGCTGTTTGCCTCTCTTTCTAGCACACATATTGGATAGAAAGAGAGGCAAACAGCGAAATTGTAAATTGTAACTTTATAAAACGCGACCCAGGTGTACAAACAAGACCTGTAAAGAACAATGCTGCTACAGAACAGACTGGATTACCAATTTATGCCTTAATTAAAATTAAACTTGAGGGTAAGAACATAAAGAAGTGAACCACTTTTTTCAATCAATTACTCATCTTGTTGATTAATTTTTGCTTGTTGAGAATGCATTGTTATCTCTAGTGATAGATAAGACTTAATCTTTGTTTTATTTTTGGAACTTTTTTTAAATAATTTTTATAGCAGAGTTAAGAACCTGATCATATTTGGATTTTGAGGGTACCTTACCTTAATCTACCCACAATTATGTATGACCTTGCATGTCCTTGCATTATTCAAGCTTTACAGCTTTAATATACAGGAAGTTATAAAATGTCTATATTTTTCGATTTTTCCTTGTATATTAAACTTTGGCATTGTAATTAGTCAAAAATGATTAGTCATTAAATAATTAGTTCCTCTGTCAAGAAATGAAAATGGAACTTTTTTCATTATCTTGCTTTAAGTATAATTTAATAAATTGGTTTTCTTTTATAGTCAGTAATTTTCAGGTTGAAATAAGATTGCAAAGAAGTAGAAAGAATAAAAGATGTTTATTCAATAAGTTTTCATATAAGAGTGCAGTAGATAATGCTTAAACATAATGAAAAGGAACCGTCAAAGGCCGTCTGCCTAGACAGGTTATGGGTCTGCAGTTTTATACAGGACAGCGGCATTCCTGTCCCTCACCTGTGGCTTGTGCGAGGAGGCATAAAGGCACTACAGCCACCCCTATTACTTAATCTAATCTAACTAGTATACCTACAATAAAACAATTATATCACTTAAAACAATAAATGTGATTAGTTAATTGAAAAGTGACACATTTGTGTACAGGCACAATCAAATATATCGGAGCGGCCATGGTACTTAAAAATATCTGAACATACACTTTATTGCCTTGCCAATAGAGGCATTGTTCAGATATTTGTGACCACCTTGGGCGTTCCGATAATCTGATTGAGACTTCAGTGACTTTAGGAAGATTACTTAATTCTGTTGGCTATAGACAAATTGCTTTTTACTGCGATTTACCACATTTTAGTGTACTCAAGGTTTTGATTTTAGGTATTCATGCTCCTATTCATGTTTACTGACTGCATTTTCGTTCCTTACATTTGTTTTTTCTTCCGCAGCCAGCAAATTAGTGTTAATGGCAATGGTGTCTGAAGCCAAGGTGAACGGCAGCGAGGCGGAGGCCCCCACCGAGCTGCCGCCCGCGTTAGCCGAGAAGCCGGCGGGGCTCCCGCCCGGCAAGTACTCGCTGGTGGGATGGGACATGGATACCACTGGACGTAGGCTCATTGACGAGGTATGGTACAATACCATTGATTAGCCCTTCTCCATAATCTTCCTGGCCTTGTACGTTACCAAGACTAAGGAGCCAGGGTAGCACCAGGCGCGGTCCCAGGGGGGGGGTCACGTAGGACATGACCCCCCCCAAAATCCTACATTTGTAATAGAAAAAAATTTTTACAGACCCCCTCAAAATTTGAAAAAAAAAATTCTACATTAGTGTCCCCCCCCAAAATTTTCGTCTGCGACCGCGCCTGGATAGCACCCCGGCCCTTACTCAATAGAAAAGTAAAATAAGGTAAACAAATATGGCTGACTGACAACTGCATGACTAGGCAAAAAAACAATTGACAAATGTCAAAATATTATTAAAGAATAGTTATTTGTGCAACAAGAGAGGAAAGTTGGTTTTTCTTGCGAGTGTTGATTTTGAGTCCCGAGTAAGCGAAAGATTCTATAATTGAATCACGAGCGAAGCGAGTGATTCTAAGTTTGAATCTTGAGTGTAGCGAGGGATCTCAAGAACACGAGATGTAAAAAAACTTTTCTCTCATGTGACACATACAACTTTTCACCTCAGTAGTGAGAACATAATAAAGTTAAAAAAACACTTTTATTTACATTCCCGAATAAAAGGCATCATCATTATGACGAAAACCTTCTAGACACAAAATTTCACTCCGGGAGTGAGGAAAGTAGGCTTGTTCGAACTGCTGAGGTGAAAATCGTTTTTATTAAATATTAACTAGTGTCCGACCGAAGTTTCGGTTTCGGCCAGTTTCGGCCAAAAAACCGTGTTTCGGCCCAAGTTTCGGTTTCGGCCAAAAAACGGCCGAAACTTTCGGCCGCGCCGAAACTTACAACATTGTACTCAATCGGTCCACAAATTCAGTCTCAGTAACGTTTTTAAGTGATAAAATTATAATAAATAAATATCAAAAAAGTGTACATGTGATTTGGATGATTATTTCATCAGAGTGTGATATGATAATATCATTCAAGTACTTATTAATTTGATTTAACATTTAAGTAACCCTCGAGTTCATGCAAGGGACTGCCCAAGGAACTGCGTCGGCCTACGCTGAAAATGATACACGAAGATATCAAATAAAAACACTTCATGTATTATTATAAATACGGATTGTAAAACTAAAATTGTCCATGCAATCTTGGCGAATTATTTTATGGAGATTTAACAGCATTGATGTCTCAGTCGATGAAACTTTGCTGTGTAACTAACTGCAGTATAACTAATAAATAACACATAAATTTAAAAAATCGTATTCATACTTTAATAGAAAACATACCAATTCTTGATAAAGCACAAAAGTTTGTTTTTTCGATTCATATATTCCTCAGTACTTTTTTTAAACAAAATGTATTACTTGAACCATAGAGATAGATGCTATAAACCTTTGACTCCAAGTATCAAACAAAACAGTCATATTTTCATTTTGTTAACTGATCCGTATTTTACTCTACATAATATGTTATCAGTCAAGTTTTAAATCGTATGAGTTATGTTATTGCTATTTAAGCGTAGCAGATCCTAAACTGTATAAAATACCAAAGTAAAAAAAAACTGTTGTCAGACAGATATGTACGAAAACATGGTCAACTTGTGACAAAGGTATAATTTTACGTTAAATTTGTCAAAAAGTTACATAATTATGTTCATCATATGAAACTTTTGTTAGAAAATATTTCGCGTTCTGCATTTATTTCGCGAAAAAAAAGCTGAAAGATCTAACCGCACAATGCGTAACTCGGCACCACAACAAACGAGAACGATGTAAAATTCTACAAACCAAAAGAAAATTAGGGATTAAAATACGCTTTACACCGATAATACATAGAGTTGTGTATAAACTAGAAAAAAATATCATGGGATTAGGTTGCCAAGCGGACCTCAGGCTCAAATGAGCCCGTGGGAAAACGCCGGCACATACGCTAGGAAGATGATCTGTCAAAACTCTATTCTATACCACCTAACCTTTTACAAGTTACAACGGCTTATTGACATAACTCAACGATTTTAACATGACTATAAAAGTTTCGGTTTCGGTTTCGGCCGAAACTGCACCTAGAGCCGAACCTTCGTTTTCGGTTTCGGTTTCGGCAAAAAATCATGTTTCGGTCGGACACTAATATTAACATGTTGCACATATAGATCGATCCTTGAAAATAACATTGATGTTTCTTTGAAGATTTTTTGATTTAGTTAATAGTTTCAGAAGTAATCTACCCAAAAGTCGAAATTTTTTGTGTCCGACACGCACTTAGCCGGTTATTTATGAATTATGATTCTTTTGTTTAAACTTACAATTACCTTTCTTGTCTCACATTACACAGTCAATCTTTGATGTACTAGTTAGTAATCATTCTTATCATCATTATTATTTATCATGCTGACATTAATGACAAGCAAATGAAAGCTGAATGAAACTTGTATGGTTGATTTGTTACGTTACTTTCTACAAAGGACTAAGGTGTACGCTAACGCTGCAGGATGTCAGACGGTGACCTCTAAGTGTTGTGCAAATATAGTTACATGTCTAGTTTACTTTGGAGATGTTTGTCATGGACAGAGAACACTTTATTTAGAATATTTTAATCTTTCACTGCTCTGATGCTTTTGAAATTACTTTTACCATGTGTATGTAATTTTTTTTGAGTTAAAGATTTACTACACTAGAGAAAGCAAGTAAATTTCTATATGAAACTTGTCGCAGATATGTCAGATCGCGGCCTACACGCCGAAGCAGCAGTACTCGCAGTACATCATGCCGTACGGCGACCTCAACCCGGGCGCGCGGCGCCGCCACAACGTGCGCGTCGTCACCGTCGGCCGCTACCGCATGCTGAAGGACACCAACACACACAAGGTGAGCAGCACTCGCAGTACATCATGCCGTACGGCGACCTCAACCCGGCCACAACGTGCGCGTCGTCACCGTCGGCCGCTACCGCATGCTGAAGGACACCAACACACACAAGGTGAGCAGCACTCGCAGTACATCATGCCGTACGGCGACCTCAACCCGGCCACAACGTGCGCGTCGTCACCGTCGGCCGCTACCGCATGCTGAAGGACACCAACACACACAAGGTGAGCAGCACTCGCAGTACATCATGCCGTACGGCGACCTCAACCCGGCCACAACGTGCGCGTTGTCACCGTCGGCCGCTACCGCATGCTGAAGGACACCAACACACACAAGGTGAGCAGCACTCGCAGTACATCATGCCGTACGGCGACCTCAACCCGGCCACAACGTGCGCGTCGTCACCGTCGGCCGCTACCGCATGCTGAAGGACACCAACACACACAAGGTGAGCAGCACTCGCAGTACATCATGCCGTACGGCGACCTCAACCCGGCCACAACGTGCGCGTCGTCACCGTCGGCCGCTACCGCATGCTGAAGGACACCAACACACACAAGGTGAGCAGCACTCGCAGTACATCATGCCGTACGGCGACCTCAACCCGGCCACAACGTGCGCGTTGTCACCGTCGGCCGCTACCGCATGCTGAAGGACACCAACACACACAAGGTGAGCAGCACTCGCAGTACATCATGCCGTACGGCGACCTCAACCCGGCCACAACGTGCGCGTCGTCACCGTCGGCCGCTACCGCATGCTGAAGGACACCAACATACACAAGGTGAGCAGCACTCGCAGTACATCATGCCGTACGGCGACCTCAACCCGGCCACAACATGCGCGTCGTCACCGTCGGCCGCTACCGCATGCTGAAGGACACCAACACACACAAGGTGAGCAGCACTCGCAGTACATCATGCCGTACGGCGACCTCAACCCGGCCACAACGTGCGCGTTGTGACCGTCGGCCGCTACCGCATGCTGAAGGACACCAACACACACAAGGTGAGCAGCACTCGCAGTACATCATGCCGTACGGCGACCTCAACCCGGCCACAACGTGCGCGTCGTCACCGTCGGAAGCTACCGCATGCTGAAGGACACCAACAAACACAAGGTGAGCAGCACTCGCAGTACATCATGCCGTACGGCGACCTCAACCCGGCCACAACATGCGCGTCGTCACCGTCGGCCGCTACCGCATGCTGAAGGACACCAACACACACAAGGTGAGCAGCACTCGCAGTACATCATGCCGTACGGCGACCTCAACCCGGCCACAACGTGCGCGTTGTGACCGTCGGCCGCTACCGCATGCTGAAGGACACCAACACACACAAGGTGAGCAGCACTCGCAGTACATCATGCCGTACGGCGACCTCAACCCGGCCATAACGTGCGCGTCGTCACCGTCGGAAGCTACCGCATGCTGAAGGACACCAACACACACAAGGTGAGCAGCACTCGCAGTACATCATGCCGTACGGCGACCTCAACCCGGCCACAACGTGCGCGTTGTCACCGTCGGCCGCTACCGCATGCTGAAGGACACCAACACACACAAGGTGAGCAGCACTCGCAGTACATCATGCCGTACGGCGACCTCAACCCGGCCACAACGTGCGCGTCGTCACCGTCGGCCGCTACCGCATGCTGAAGGACACCAACACACACAAGGTGAGCAGCACTCGCAGTACATCATGCCGTACGGCGACCTCAACCCGGCCACAACGTGCGCGTTGTCACCGTCGGCCGCTACCGCATGCTGAAGGACACCAACACACACAAGGTGAGCAGCACTCGCAGTACATCATGCCGTACGGCGACCTCAACCCGGCCACAACGTGCGCGTCGTCACCGTCGGCCGCTACCGCATGCTGAAGGACACCAACCCACACAAGGTGAGCAGCACTCGCAGTACATCATGCCGTACGGCGACCTCAACCCGGCCACAACGTGCGCGTCGTCACCGTCGGCCGCTACCGCATGCTGAAGGACACCAACACACACAAGGTGAGCAGCACTCGCAGTACATCATGCCGTACGGCGACCTCAACCCGGCCACAACATGCGCGTCGTCACCGTCGGCCGCTACCGCATGCTGAAGGACACCAACAAACACAAGGTGAGCAGCACTCGCAGTACATCATGCCGTACGGCGACCTCAACCCGGCCACAACGTGCGCGTTGTCACCGTCGGCCGCTACCGCATGCTGAAGGACACCAACACACTCAAGGTGAGCAGCACTCGCAGTACATCATGCCGTACGGCGACCTCAACCCGGCCACAACGTGCGCGTCATCACCGACGGCCGCTACCGCATGCTGAAGGACACCAACACACACAAGGTGAGCAGCACTCGCAGTACATCATGCCGTACGTCGACCTCAACCCGGCCACAACGTGCGCGTTGTCACCGTCGGCCGCTACCGCATGCTGAAGGACACCAACACACACAAGGTGAGCAGCACTCGCAGTACATCATGCCGTACGGCGACCTCAACCCGGCCACAACGTGCGCGTCGTCACCGTCGGCCGCTACCGCATGCTGAAAGACACCAACACACACAAGGTGAGCAGCACTCGCAGTACATCATGCCGTACGGCGACCTCAACCCGGCCACAACGTGCGCGTCGTCACCGTCGGCTGCTACCGCATGCTGCAGGACACCAACACACACAAGGTGAGCAGCACTCGCAGTACATCATGCCGTACGGCGACCTCAACCCGGCCACAACGTGCGCGTCGTCACCGTCGGCCGCTACCGCATGCTGAAGGACACCCACACACAAGGTACTCTCCTACCTAAGTCCTGTTGAGACGTGTCCTTTCTCATGTAGAACGCTCATTTTCAGATATAAAGACTCGACTAATCCCGACTATATTTGAGAACTGTGTTGGCTTACTTTACGCGCGGTTGCAAAAAATAGTTATTGCCGCCTTTGAGTCATTAAGCCTCAAGTCTTTAAGAGTTCAAGCCTTTAAGCCTGGAAAATCTTTAGGGTTCGAGTCTTTAAACCGCGGATTGAGCGTTATTCATAACTACATGAATTTTCTGTAGTAAACTACGTTTCTTACAGGTTTTACGAACACTAAATGAGACTCATTGAGCTTGCAATATTATTTGCGTAACACCAAATACAATTGTTTATTTTATACATAGGTGTCAAAGTAAATATTAGTCTAAAAGGATCAATTAGCCAATGCCTAGGTTCAAAAAACGAGTTAGGTACTGTAATTCGCTTAGGTACTTATAGTCTGTTAATAAAGAGCCAATGTAAAATGGAGACAAATTTAAATCAGCTTTATCAACGACCTAGAATAGTAGTAATCCTTCTGTTAAATTAGCACAGTATAGACACATTAATCTTAACGGTTATATCTATTTCAGATATTGAAGACAAAGTCGGAGATATCGGCACTAACAGACTTCCTGGACTGGCTGGAGAAAGAGAAGGGAGATGGTAGCGTCATCCTTATCTACCACGAGCCGCGCCGGCTCAGCCCCACCATGCTGCTTGAAGCACTCACCAGGTACACACATACGAACTGTATACTTTGGTTGGAAGTAGCCATGCCATGATTTTTCAGCCCTTTTCTAGTTAGACCAATAATTACGCTTCTTGATCAAACTTCGGCGCTCTCATTCAAAACAAATTCAATACGTCCAGCACAGCTACGTCGAAAAATTTCATTGTCCCGCCAGGTACCGGCTTCTTCTTCTTCTTCGTTGTTCCCTCATGACTGAGGATCGCGACCAACTGTGATGCCCCCCATGTGACGCGGTCGATAGCCATACGCCCTCCGCATGGAGCCACACGCCGTCCGGATGGTATTACATCATGGCTATCGGCCCTCTGGGACGTTCGCCCTCCACTAGTCCCAATATGATGCTTTTTCAAGATGGTGCTGGTCAGAATGCATGATATGCCCAAAGAACTTGAGGATCTTCCCAGCTACTCAACCTGTTTTGGACCGAGAGTATCCATACAGATTTTGTGAGGTGTCTTCAATATTGTAACATAATCTTGTTGTGTTTTGTGTGAGTGCAAATTAATAGTTAGTGGAATGTTTTTGTTGTTTACGTCCAGGTACAAGCTACTGGACCGCTTCAAGTCCATCGTGGCCGGGTTCGCGGACAGCTACGCGTTGGCCGCCGACAAGTGCAAGGCCACCGTCAAGTCGGTCTCACTACGCGTGCTGGCGCGCGTGCTGCTAGACGCCGACTCGTTGGCGGTGGACTCTGCGCTGGACCGGGCTGCTGCGGCGTACCGCATCGTTGAGCATCTCGCACAAGGTAAGAGAGCTGTTTGTACTGATCCCACTTCTGATATAGACACAAGTGCAAGGCCACCGTTAAGTCGGTCTCCCTACGCGTGCTGGCGAAAGCGAACTGAGTTCTTAAAAACAACTTCTTGCTACTGGGACGTCTCGGCATTCGCTTCGCTCGTCATCGCACCTATCTCGGCTCTGTGACACAACAGTCTTCCGTGATTATATTCCCAAACGCCTTTAAAAATATTCATCTATCAGTGTCCATATTTCCTTAGCGGTTAATTTTAGAGAAAAATATCAAATAAGAAAAGATCCTTATTATAACATATTCTACACGATACAGTAATAGAAAAAACTTCACGCAAAAATAAATTATCAAAAAATTTCCAAGCGCTAAAATTGTGTCCATTTAGGAGCCAATATACACTATGTATCTGAACGAAAAGCCAATACTCAAACCCGTTATGGTATAGGACATGCTGAGCAACTTTTACTATGGGACCAACCCCAAAATCGCGAAAAAAAATTTGACTCTCCCATAGGAAATTTCAACATTAGACCAGTAAAATGTATGAAACTGCCAATTTTTTTTTCACGATTTCTGGGTTGGTCTCATAGTAAAAGTTGCTCAGTATGTCCTATACTATAACGGGTTTGAGTATTGGCTTTTCGTTCAGATACATAGTGTATTGGTCCAGTGGCCATGAAAGAATAGTACATTTCGATATTAGTGCGGAAAGTATGTCATTACTTCACGAGTACCGAGATATCTTCAAGACTCGGGACGAGTGAAGAATGACATTTACGCACGAGTATTGAACGAAGTTTTTTAATACAGTTGGGAAAAAATTATAATATTGTCAATAGGCGTGTCCAGACCAGCCGCACAGCCTCGCGAGGAAATTGCCGCGCGAGGCAAACGACCAATCGACCATTCCTCGCGCGGCAGCGTGTTTGTGTACATTTTTAGTAGGGACGTTTGCCTCACGAGGAAAGCCCGAGCCAAATTGCTCGGCAAGATGGCGTCCCTCTGTCAGCTATTCAAAATGGCGTCACATGTGTTAACAACCGTGGTTTGTGTTACGTTTATTTTGGTTTTTAAAGCTATACCACAGAATAATATAATAGTATTTCATACAGAAGTTCATCTTCCCTACAAAATCAGTGACACATGACGTCTCCATACAATTTTATCTTTCGACGTACGACGTAAAGTACGCAATTAGTATTATTGCTTGACCTGCCCCAATCTGCCTCAATCTTCCTAATCGATCAGTAATTTTAATACAAAACTAGATAAATGTCAAATTTATCACCTTATTTGCCCAATCTAATTATTATTTTAATACAAAACTATAACTTTAGACAATCGCAAAATAACCAAACGGAACAAATAAAAAACCACGCGCACCAAATAAACACGTCCAGACCTGCGCGAGGCAAACGACTGAGGCGCCGAATACCGACACCGAGCCGATCGGCCGCGGCCGCGGCCGCGGCAAACATGCGCGCCGCCTCGGCCGAGGCACGTTCACACTACCCGAGCTGCCGCGCGCGGCAATTTCCTCGCGAGGCTGTGCGCCTGGTCTGGACGGGCCTAATTATTCACTTTGAGGTTACTTTAATACATGTATCCGAACGCTCCGCGCGGTGCGGTGCGGCGCTGTGATTGGCTGTCTGTCACTGTCATTAGCTGTGAATGCACACTGAAAGTTTTGCACAATTGAAATAAAACAATTTACAACAATAATAATACATTTACTGCTTCTCAAAATATTCCCCCTCACACTCTTGCACTTATTCATTCGCTCGAACCATTTTTGAAAGCATGAGGCCCAATCACTTGACTGCATGTTTTCGACGTGTTCATTAAACGCTGTAACTGCCTCTTGAGGGGTCTTAAATGTCAAACCTCTCATTAAATCCTTAATTTTAGGGAATAGATAAAAGTCACAAGGTGCAAGGTTTGGACTATAAGCCGGATGAGAGACATTCTCCACACTTTCGGATTTCAAAAATGCTTTTGTCTTTTTTGCGGTATGGGGGGATGCATTGTCATGATGCAGAAGGATACGACTTCTGGGACGTTTTTCGCGGATTTTCTCAATGTCTGTGGGCAGACAAATGGTATAGTACCACTCGGCATTTACTGTTTTATCATTATCATTTAGAAGCACTGTACAAACATGGCCAGTTTTAGAAAAAAAACAGGCGATCATTTGTTTGGCAACGCTTTTAGCATGTTGAACTTTTGTGGGCCTGCTGTCACCTTCAAAGACCCATTCACTGGATTGTTGCTTCCTTTCCGGATCGTAGCAATAAATCCAAGTTTCATCTCCTGTTACGATCATATACAGCATTTGAAGTCCCTTCTTATATTTCCGCATCATTTCTTTGCACCAGTCGACACGTGCCTGTTTTTGGACTGCAGTTAATTCATGAGGAATCCACCGACAACAAAGTTTCCTGACTTTTAAATATTCATGTAAAATCTTTTGTATTTGGCTCATACCTATCCCCAATTGACCTCGAATTTCGTGGTAGGTGATTCGTCGGTTTCCTTCATTGAGTCGTCTCACAGCAGCCACGTTTTCTTCATTGACCGCGGTTGAAGGTCGACCTTCACGAAAATCATCATTAAGGTTAACACGGCCTCTATTAAATTCAGTGTACCAACGCCTCACGGTGCTCAAATGTGGTGCTTCAATCCCAAAAGCATTTTGAAGGCGAGCGCTACACTCTTGCGGAGCAAGCGAACTTTTAAAATCAAAAAAAATCATAGCTCTAAAATCTTTTCGCGTCAAATCCATGTTTCATTCAAATGGTTTACTTCAACAAGGCATTAAAAACAAATGACAGCAGATTTCCCGCCGCTATTTATTGTGTTCCATATAAAAAAATCTGTATATTTTTTAAATCTATAATTTCAATGGGGTTGGCCGGTGAAAACTTTTTGCAGAGGGCGCTGTTCCAGATTCCATACAATAAGAGAAAGAAACATACAATGATAGAAAGAAACAGACGATGAATGGTCCCTAACTTGTATGCAGGCATAAAGCTTTTCTTAGGCAAAAACCTTCCCTATGGCGTTAATCTACATCATTTTAATTTTAGTGTATTCCAAAAACGGATGGATTTCAATTTCGGAGCAATTCGAGACAAAACATTGAGTCATTTTCGCGAAAATAAATAAAAACTACTTCGCGCCATACAAATTTAGCTTTTCTAGGTACCAATTTTGAAGATGTCACTTTGACAGTTGCCAACCCCATTCAATTTGTTTACGAGTGGCCAGTAGTGCAAAACATTCAGTGTGCCCTATGTATTTTCAGCATCCTTTGACAATATATACCGGAAATCTATATCTGCCGTATTGTTTATCAGGCACATCGTGATATTCCTGGCCAACTTTTAGGCATATCATGAAATGGCGGCGTTTCTTGATATGCCTAGGAAATTCGTAACCTGGCGGATTTGACGACCGGCCGCCGACAGAAATACTAACTAAACATTAAAAACATAGAATTCGATAATCATATTGCTGCTTTTTTCACTGATTCTTTCTTAGTGTTGTCATACTTTTGTTCTCTGTACCAGGGATGTCACGAATATTCGCATTCGTATAATGCGAATATTCGCATCATTTTTGACATTCGTATCAACATTCGCATTCGCATGAAATGATGCGAATATTTTCCGAATGCGAATGTGGGTTGTTTTAACCGCGCTCACCCGGCCGATGGTCATATGCTTGCTCATACACAGGAAGTGAAAACGGCATTATCAGTTGTCTCCTTTTGATCAATAATATAGGACTTCATCACATATCATGTTCTGTATTTATGAAATGAACTATGGAACAATGATATTTACTATGGATGTGCATAAAAAATACTTCCAAAGTTATTTCATAACCTAGGATTCCGTTATATTTATCTATTTTGACAATAATAATAATATATAATATGTTAGCCTCTATACGTCCCACTGCTGGGCACAGGCCTCCTCTCATGCACGAGAGGGATCAGGCTATAGTCCCCACGCTGGCCCAAAGCGGGTTGGGAACTTCACATACACCTTTGAATTTCTCCGCGGATGTATGCAGGTTTCCTCACGATGTTTTCCTTCACCGTATAGCGATTGGTAAATATCAAATTATATTTCGTACATAAGTTCACTACATACATAAGTTACACGTACATAAGTTATTTTGACAATCATTACATTTTTGTCACTCTCATTGTTAGAAAATTATAGTTTGTCTCTTTCTCACGCTGGTGACGGCAGCTCATTGGCACGTCCGCATCTCTCGCTTGCCGGTGCGCAATTGTTTGAATTCACTCATTTTAAGGGCTTCACTTTTGGAGCGTGCATAACCCATCTGTCATTATTATATATCATAGCTATGGAAGCATAAAAATGATAAGCAAGATTAAATTTTTCGAATCTACTCCGTAAAATTCGTATTCGCATTCGGACAGTCGCATTCGCGAATGTGAGAAAAACGACATTCGTGACATCTCTGCTCTGTACATTGCTGCTGTGTTCGTTGGCTGGCCAAACTATATGTGACGTCCCACGGGTGAAAGTACCTTATGGCGGTTGGCGCTTACGTTGCGAAGCATCGCATTAGTATTGCAGCGTCGTTAGAAATAGCGTAAGCCCCAACCGCCATAAGGTACCTTTTCTCGTGGAATGACACATATAAGCGCATAGTTGTTAAGTGCTGACTCTTTGGCCGTGGACTCCGTGCTGGATCCAACTCTGGGCTGCAGCGGTGCACCGCATCGTTGAGCATTCCGCCTGGATATTGTGGCGGCGTAGATCATCGAAAAATTTCTGTTATGAGCCGTGACTACACTTGTCGCACCGCCTCGCTAGTGTGGCGTGTCTCGCCCGAAGCATTGCGGCCGCGTGTGCGTTCGCCTCGGCCGCGGCACGTCGACACTTGCCGAGCTACCTCGTGCGGCAATTTCCTCGCGAGGCAGTGCGCACAGCTAATGAACGTAGGGTATTATTTGAATGATCGTACTAATAGCTATGTTTATCGTTAGGCGAGCAGCAAGAGGTGGGCGCCGGCGGCGAAGGCACGCTGCGCGACATGGTGGAGACGGCGCGCGTGTGGGCGCGGCCGGTGGGCACGGAGCTGGCGGCGCTGGCGCGGCTGAAGCAGCTGCTGGAGCGGCAGAACACGTTCCGGCCCGTGTTCGCGCCGCTGCTGCGCGCCGCGCGCCCCGAGCGCAAGCGCGTCACGCAGCTGCGCCGCCTGCTCGCCGACGCCGGCCTGCTCTACGCCGACCTGTCCCAGGCCTGGACCGCGGACAAGCTCCAGGGTGTGTATGTACCGAGTACCGCGCGGCCTCGAGGGCCACACATGGTGGAGACGGCACGACGCGGCTGAAGCAGCTGCTGGAGCGGCAGAACACGTTCCGGCCCGTGTTCGCGCCGCTGCTGCGCGCCGCGCGCCCCGAGCGCAAGCGCGTCACGCAGCTGCGCCGCCTGCTCGCCGACGCCGGCCTGCTCTACGCCGACCTGTCCCAGGCCTGGACCGCGGACAAGCTCCAGGGTGTGTATGTACCGAGTACCGCGCGGCCTCGAGGGCCACACATGGTGGAGACGGCACGACGCGGCTGAAGCAGCTGCTGGAGCGGCAGAACACGTTCCGGCCCGTGTTCGCGCCGCTGCTGCGCGCCGCGCGCCCCGAGCGCAAGCGCGTCACGCAGCTGCGCCGCCTGCTCGCCGACGCCGGCCTGCTCTACGCCGACCTGTCCCAGGCCTGGACCGCGGACAAGCTCCAGGGTGTGTATGTACCGAGTACCGCGCGGCCTCGAGGGCCACACATGGTGGAGACGGCACGACGCGGCTGAAGCAGCTGCTGGAGCGGCAGAACACGTTCCGGCCCGTGTTCGCGCCGCTGCTGCGCGCCGCGCGCCCCGAGCGCAAGCGCGTCACGCAGCTGCGCCGCCTGCTCGCCGACGCCGGCCTGCTCTACGCCGACCTGTCCCAGGCCTGGACCGCGGACAAGCTCCAGGGTGTGTATGTACCGAGTACCGCGCGGCCTCGAGGGCCACACATGGTGGAGACGGCACGACGCGGCTGAAGCAGCTGCTGGAGCGGTTCCGGCCCGTGTTCGCGCTGCTTTGCGGCAATATACTCACGAGACTGCTCAGCAATTGCGGACCCGCCTATTGACTAACCAAACTGAAAAGCGTACCTTACGACTTAAGGACACAGACATTCCCCACTAAAATGATCTACTAGTTCTGATTATAATCGGGACACGAGAAACAGGAATAAGGGTGAAGCTTTTACAAATCTACTATGAGAGGATGATGGTTGCAAATACTGCCAAATATGCAACTTTCATTGTAACATTTGTAACCCAGGCGACTGCAACTAAATTACATCAAGTGTTGGTATATTCTTGCCTTCCAGCACTAAACATATTTCCAAATAAGAAGATACAAACATTTCTAAAGTACAATTAATAATTCTCTTTTATAATTAACAAATTAATTAAGACCAGAAAATTAACTCAAATAAACAAACATATCTTTGACCGCCAAAGACGTCAAATCACGCGCACGAACAGTCATGCCTTCAGCGCCAGCGAGTGATATCACGTCTATGGCGTGACGTATCGTCTGTGGCGACAGTGACACGATTTTTCCATCCTATGCTTGGCGTTCAAAGGGTTAGTAATAACACTAATGACGGAACTATTCGTAGGTCTAGAGAAGCAAATGTCTGCGCTATCAGTGACGGCGAAGGAGGAGGACATTAAGGAGCTGATAGAAATCTTCGACTGCCACTTCGACCCCGCCAAGGAGCCCAAGGGACCCAAGCCGCGCACTCCACGGAATAGGGTCCGGGTAAATACTTTGTTTTACCGTAGAAATAAACCAAAGGAATGGGGTTGGCCTGTCGAAAGTATTTACAGATGGCGCCAGCATAGCTTGTACCTGTCAGTCCTACCAAGTGTCAAATGCTTGTTTTTTTTTTGGTAATTTTCTGACCTGGATGCTAGCCGTTTAAGTCAAATCCCATACAACAATACTAGTGACAGGTACAAGCTATGCTGGCGCCATCTGGCCAAACCGTTGACAGTTGCCAATCCCATTTCGAAATGAGTCATTGAATATCATTGAATAGGGTCTGTTCGGAAAGAATAGTGTCGAAGTCTTTTCTTTCCGGTCAGGTCAAACTCTATAGTCAGTTGGAACAAAAAACAAATTGATTATCTGTTGAGTCTGAAATGACAAATGACACTACTAAAGTGGAAAATAAAAATCAATATAACTAAATATTTGAGTAAACAGATAGTCACTGAATTATTTATTAAAAATATTGCTAGTATAATTTCTGTTTTTAGGTTCTTTTCTAACTTTTTGAAAAAGCACATATTTGTTAATAGCACAGGGATCAAAGTTACATATACTGTTTAGAGTACTATCTGGAAATATCATCGAAACCTAGTGCCATTTTTTAACAAAACGTGTCTACCAAAGACTCACGTCTATTCAATGAATAGTTGATGTACTTACCTGTGTGTGTGTGTGTGTCTGTGTGCAGGACGCGAGCGCGGGCGAGGGCGAGGGGGAGGGAGAGGGGGAGGGGGAGGGCAGCACGAGCGAGTCGCAGGCCAGCTCGCCGCACAACTCGCCCAACAAGACCAATAACGGTAACATATCTACACAATTCATCTTTTAACACATTCACTGCTATGCTCGCGCGTAGCGATACGCCGTAGCCGATAACATGGGTTTCCCGCTATGTAGCGAAAATGCATCGTAGAGCCGTGACACCAACGTGTCGTCATTAGCAGTGAATGGGTTAACCGCCATACGTCAAAAATATTTTTCAATTTTAAATTCTGTCATAATTTACGAAGGTGTCATTTATGTTGTGACTTTGTCTCATATAAAGGGTTAAGTGTCAATGACGGCCAGTCACGGGATCGGCAAGTCGGGCCACTGACGCCACCGACGTCAATAGCCGTCCATTCAAAACTATGAAACAGCACTCCTAGAACCCTTTTATGATGTAAGATGTTTGGCTAAATAGCCATCATAACTATAGTCAGGATTAAATAAAAATAGCTAAGTAATTACTTAGCTATTTTTATTTAATCTTGACGTCAGGGGTACGGCGTATTACTTCACCGCCTGGCGGTCAAAAAGTTGAATAGACTTATTACCGTGATATATTTCTACTTTAAACCATCTAGACTAGACAAGAGGCATAGTGTCAGGACCATTTATCTCATATCTTTAGCACTTTTTGTAACCTCTCTCTTTCTTTTTAACCCGTAATTCCGTACACGACGGGAAGGTGACAAGTCGAGATGAAATCCAATTTTATATCTCGAGTCATTAACTTCATCCTGCCGTGTACGGAATTTGTACGTGTTTCTCTGACGTTTCATGCAAAAGGTACATCATTGTCGTTATTAATAAAGTTTATTTCTAAATAGTAATGCCTTATTGACAACCGACATTGATGTAACTTTTATTTGAAACGCACGACTAGATTTTACTTTAGCCATTGTAAGTTTCTTCTATGCTGTTGATAAATCTACCTGTCTTTGCGACACTTGCATAAAATTAGATTTTCTTCTGAATTATTCAACAAGTTTTATTTTATTTCAGACGTGTCTGCCGGGGACTCGAGCCGGCCGGCGGAGGCGGCGGCGGTGGCGGCCAACTGAGGGTGCTCCGCCCCTGCCCGGAACAGAGCCATAGGGATGTGACAAACATTTATTCGTATTATACACTAGGTTAAGTCTTGGAGTTGAACATTTGTTTTGCATGCAGCGGTGAACGAATTCACATTTTTTGTTTTCATTTTGTTTCAACAAACTTTTAAGTGTTCTGCGTAACGTTCTTATATATAAATAGATGTTTAATAACGTGTAGATGAGTGCCTTAGCAACTCAGTGTATTAAGATATAACGTTTTGTATATCCACATATATTTTTGTCTACATAAGCCGTGAGCAACGTTTTGTTGAGTTGCGTAGTTGTGATATGGGGTGTTTTATATCACTGTTATATTATAGGGCTTGTGGATAAGTTAAATGGGGGCTTGGAACAAGCATTTAAAGAGTACAAGTTGTCGTACTTTTATTTATTTCAAGGTTACTTCTTATTTATTGAGTGCAATCGCTGTAACGGATGGACTGATTTTTACATCCAAGATTTTAAAGAAAGTATATTTATTTTTTTCTCGATTCCTACGCATCGTAAGTTTCTAGGATTGCATCGCGTCGACGGCCGTAGACGTTCACAGTTTGTTTGCCATAAATAACTTCTTGTAAGGATTTCTTTTCCACCCAGTGAAGCTACGTAATGCAGTGTGTTACCTATTAACTTACCTCTAATTTAGTTAGCTTTAACATAGACTGTACATATTATTTAATTTCTTATTTTGTTCAGATCTCTAATAAATATGTAAGTCTATTTCGTACTTTCATTGAACAGACCTATTTCCAGGAACCCTGGTTAGTGAATAATCTATAGCTCACCGAAGGAAGCCCACTAACTGCTCGATAGGGGAAATAATTCGTGTATAGCTGAATTTTGGTGAAGTTGTAGATAAAGGTCTCTTACACAACATACTAAAAGTACTCATGGATAGGGGCGCCGCTAACGGGGAGAGGGGGGGGGGGGGGGGTGTAAAGGTCCCCTTTTTTGGCTTTTCGTAAATAACTCAGTAGCGGTGGCTCATACGAAAAAATGTTCTTCAACTTAATTAATCCACAAAAAAAGTTCTTTACACTTTTTTGCTGAGATCAATGTAAAATGAGATTTCGAGGAAATACGATAATCACTTTTAGAAACTTTCAGAGCCATTATTTACGAAACTATGAGTTTTGTCTAAAAATTGTTTTAGAAAACCCTTATTTATATTAAAAGACCTATCCAACGACACCCCGCACATTAGGGGTGGATCAATCAATAAACAGAATTTACTCCCCACTTCATGTGTTCGGGAGGTACCCTAAAAAATAATGTTTTTTCAGATTTTGTTTTAAAACTTTGTTTGCCTGTTCAAAACACATACTCATACGAAGTTTAACTATTCTAGTACTAACCAGAGACTTGATCTCAGCAAAAAAGTGTAAAGAACCTTTTTTGTAGAAAATCATTTGTGGATTAATTAAGTAGGAAGAACATTTTTTCGTATGAGCCACCGCTACTGAGTTATTTACGAAAAGCCAAAAAAGGGGACCTTTACACCCCCCTCTCCCCGTTAGCGGCACCCCTATCCATGGGTACTTTTAGTATGTTATGTAAGACACCTTTATCTACAACTTCACCAAAATTCAGCTATACACGAATTATTTCCCCTAAGTTTTCCTTCGTTTGGCGAGCTACTAGGCCTTTACGGATAAAGGCGTTGCAAGCAGTATGTATAAAGAAAAGCATGCAAAAACATCAGAATTGCTAAAAATATTGATACGTGGACTTGGTGAGGAGCAATTTTACACTTTGTATTTTACAATTTTACTTTACACCAGCATGTGTATCCGTGGGACACGGCACAGATTCAAATCCACCCAACATTTCTTCAGTCTCATCGACGGTGCTGCCCTACCCAGCCCGTCTACCTCTGCCCTGCACTAATGCCACGTTCTTGTTGTTGGCTAATGATTAATTAAAATTGTAACACTATTTTACGTTAAATAAATCATTAGTTACTTAATAAATATTCTTAAAAAAAAAAAATTACACTTTGTATCAGGGACAGGGAACGAGTCAAGTATCTGGTATAGCAATGTAGGTAAAATTTCGTGTATTTAGAAAAAAAAACTAATTTTAAATGCTAATTAATTTCAAGCATCCGGTTTAGTCCACCCCTCAGCCAAGTGGTCTCTTACTGCTCTGTCTAACACCGCCTGAAATGAAAAGAAGCCATTTTGTTTTAATTTAGTCACGAAATGTCTTGGTAAGTATAGATCAGAAGACGTGATAATAATACCATTTTATGCCACACCTGGCCACCTGGCGTACGCGCAGCGTGCGGAAAAAGAAGCTTTCTGGCCGAGTGTAGACATAATGATGTACACAACACGAGGTAATAAAGAAAGCCCTAGTTGTGTAATGTACTATTTCAGGTAGATAGTTAATAGGCGTGGGTACACCTGGCGAACCGCCTCGCGAGAAAATTGCCGCGCGCGGCAACTCGGCTAGTGTGGACTTGCCTCACCCGAGGCATTGCGGCCGCGCGTGCGTGTCTCGGCCGAGGCACGTCCATACTAGCAGAGTTGCCGCGCGCGGCAATTTCCTCGCGAGGCGGTGCGCCAGGTGTAGACAAGCCTAATGGATACAAAAAAATATGGATGTGGATAGAAAAATCTTAATGTATCATACCAACCTCAATATCTCTGCAGCCCTGCATAGCCCTGCTTAGCACGAGATCAAAGTAGTCCATGTGAAGCCTGTGGGACATCTCTAGGAGGGCTATACTTCCTGAAACAATCAATCATCGTTTTAAATTAATAAATGTATTATGGAACAATCTTACACAAACTGACCTGGAGTCACAGTAAGCTCAATAAGAATAAGTCTTGTATTTAGAGCAATGACGCGTAGTTTCAGTGTCCGCGATGCAACCGGATGGCTCGCGGTAGTCGCGGTGTTTAACATCCCTACGTGTTGTAGAACCACCCTGTGAAAATCAAACTCCCACGTTGGGTTGGACTTGGTTTTTTTCTCTCCCTCTTGGTCACTAACTACGCGCCAATGCTTTAACTATTGTGTTGTAGGACTTGTAGGTACTAACACTTTCGCCGGCAACTCCAAAAGGCGTCGTGACTACGAAGTCAAGCACGAGCTCATAACGCCAAGAAATTGTACTTAAAACTATTACTTATATTAGTAACTGACGCGATTTCTTTTAACTGCTGATCTCTAAAAATTTAATAAAACTGAAAGAACTACAATTATTTGTAGCCATTTAAAATCACTACATAGTATAAAACAAAGTCACTTCCTGCCGTCTGTCTGTATGTATGCTTAGATCTTTAAAACTACGCAACGGATTTTGATGCGTTTTTTTTTATAGATAGAGTAATTCAAGAGGAAGGTTTATATGTATAATTGCACCCGTGCGAAAGCTGGGGCGGGTTGCTAGTTTTAAATAAATCTCAATCTCAGCTTTCCTTGATCAGAATGTATCTGCAACTGCTGTGTATCTTTACTCACCAGTGGTGGGCATGGCGGCCACCGTGAGGCACACGCCGCCCGCCGCCTCCTCCACGTGACCGACGTCCACGAGGGGCTGCGGCTCGGCGCCGCGCCACGCCATGGAGGCTGAGGAGGCGCACACGATGGCGCGCATCGGGATGCCGGCGTTGATCAGCGCTAAGCTGGCTGCGTTCACGCAGGCGCAGAACGCGCTGCCGTCTGCCTGAAATTTTTACGCCTTATGAAATTTTAACCCTTTGAACGCCATATGCAAAACGTCACCCACCAAAAACGCAAGCAAGCCATATAAACAATGTTTAGAAATAAAGGGAATGTAGAAAAATCTACTGCCTCAGGAGACCCGAACTAGCGACTCTGGGAAACATGCCCATCGCTCTGACCAACTGAGCTACTGAGACTTGCCTGATGACCATGAACCACTTTACTTAAGAAAGAATCTTACATATGTAAGAAGGTTAATTTGACAGCCCCCAGTGTGAGATCTGCCTTAGGATGTTCTTGTGTTAGGTGTAACAGTGGTTTGTCATATAGAATATAATATTGAATACCTGTAACACTTCCACATAAATGTCAATCTGTGAGCGAGGGTACAACTCCGTCTTGATCGCAGCTATCAGCACCTGCCGCAGGTGCATTGACATCTCCTGCGATTTGCGGTCGCCACGGGGTCGGTTCTTTCTTTCCCCTACAAGAATTCACTCGAACATGTGAAATAATTAGGAATTAAATAATTGTTGACAAATAAAATGTTAATAGTAATATTTACCTGTAGAAAATGTGGCCATACTGTATTGGCAATTAACAACTACGCCTTCTGTGTTCATTTTGGATTTTGCTGCCTAAAATGACAAAAATAGATGAATGTTTACGAAACGATGATAGTTAAGTTTTAGTAAACTGTAAGTACTGACTTTTTATAAGTTTAAGTTAGTTATTGACCTGATGAGGACCGTACACAGCGGCTAAGACTTTAGTGTTTCCTTGTTCTAAATAAGCACTTCCATCGGGCTGCGTAAACACTCCAAGTTTACATCGAATTCGTCTTAGCTCGTTGGGTCTCCTGCCATCTAAACGAAGACCTTGGCTTGATAACAGGTCGGGCCCGGGCATGTTTTCTTAGAATTAAAGGCCTTTATTATCTAAAACTCTTAACTATTAAGTCAAGTACTCTTTAAATGTTTAATAAAAGTAAATAAAAAAATAAACGAATGCCCCAATATCGAGGAAAAATGTGCAACTGGGAAGTGGGAACCACGATTATCGGGTGTCTGCCACTTCTGCCAGTGCCATCGAACTGTCACTGTCACTGTCATAACCGCCGCCGCGAAGCACTTCGTTCATCGAATCGAATATTTCCATCACTCTCTTTCGTAATTGCAAGAGCGATAGAGACGAGACCATCGTTTATTAATCCCTAGTCGTAGAAAAAGTAATGTATGCATAGACCTACTATAGAATAGACAGAGGGTCAGCGTATACCCGGTAAGGGACAGATATATTTTGACAGATAGGGTTAGAGTTACCACATTTATAGAAATTTCCCCATTGTTTTATCATAACTGTAGTTTTCATATTTGAAAAAATCTCCAAATTATAACATGAGCTCTATATTTACAACAATCTATCTTAATCCGCGCAATCCAAATGTCATTTTTATTAAAATCAAGATTAATATCTAATTTACTACCCAGATTGCCTAATTCAATAGCTATTTTAGTATAAAACGCCATGTCTGTTGAACGTATTGTCAAAATCTTCATGAAGTAATATTTTTTCCTCTCTTGAAACATAACTTTCCATATTACGTAAGTAAATATTTACCCAGCTTTATGGGAAATTGATTTTTAAGTCACTGGCCACCCTAAAATATCTCTGTTGCCATGGTGATGATGACAGAAGTGTGACAAACAAAGGGTGACAAACAACAATTTCCGTATACGCGATGAGGGAGGGAAAATGTGTCATTGCATCTCATTTGCACGCGTACGATTGTGTATGCGCACATCTCTTTCATCAGTGTATATGTGTGCGTAATGTTACCCCCCTGAATGTATGCAACGTTGTATAAGTAGTTCAAAAAAGGCTCATGGCGTCTTTATTAACAATTTTCGGCTTCGCCTCAAATTGTTACACACGCCACTCACCTTTTTTGAACCCTCTTAGGGTCAAAACAGACCTACGGAATTCCTCGCGGAATTAGCGGAAGTAGCGGAAATTTGTCTATGGTAGCGGAAATTTGTCTATAGTTTTCATAAAAAAAAATCTGCTACCATAGACAAATTTCCGCTACCATAGACAAATTTCCGCTACTGCCGCTAATTTGGGGAGGAATTCCGTTAGGTGTGTTGTGACCCTATTGCATAAAATACTATTCTGTTTGAGCTATGTATAAAACAGCTTGATTTGACATTAATGTTCCTGATGACTATGATGACACTGACAATAGTGACATTGTTTTATAATCTTGAACGCATCACAAAATTCCCCAAAAATTATTCTTGTTTTAGTTTACAAGAACGCTTAATTTTCATTGGTTACTTTATGGCATTCTTGTTTACGCAACCAATTATACGCATTTATTTTAGTACACGAGTTTGTGAGATACAGCATAGCGCAACGGAAACCCATTAATTAATTGTAGTCGTACGCATTGAAAATGGCTGAATTGTTTTTTCGTGAATTACAATAAATTTATTTCAATGTTATTATCCTTGAGAAATTGACTAAATTCGTAAGTGATTCTTGATATTTACCCAAACATCATTTACACACAGAAAATGCTACATGTAAACAAAGTTAGTAGGCGGTCCGGTGTGTACTGTACTTGCTCATCTTAAATTTCTTCCGATAAAAGTAAATATTTGGTCTCATTATCTCGAAAATTTTGTAACAAGCAAACATATTACAAGGATTTCTGGGTTTAGCGAACAAGCTGCAACTGTTTAGGTTGATAATAATAAGTATCGATTATTATTGATTAGGTATTGGTACTATTGGTCAATTAATGACTTGGTTTTTGTTCCAGCAGAGTACGTAGTCGCGAGTATGGACGTGGACGATTCAGCGGTGGACCTGAGCGTCAGGTAATATTTATAATAATATGGTACCGATACTATTAATAATTTGGGTAATATTTATAAATAAGTCAAAATTATAAAATTAATGTTGAAGGTCTTTGCCCCCTGAGCTGAGCGAGCTCCGGGCCCTGACGGCCAGTGGGCTGACCATTACGCCAGCGCAGCCTCCCCCACATGTGAGTTTATAAGTAAAATTCCTTTTCTCTCATCAATTATCTGTGGTGGTCTTTTATCTATTATTAACTATTGTTTTTTCTTTCCTGCCCCTGGAAAAGATTATTGATAGAGTAAGTATACTTTTTTTTAATTTATTATTAAATTGCAGCAAATGCTGCTTTCAACAAAATTGTTGACAACAGCTTTGAACAGTTATAAGGCAAAAGAAAACTCTTCAAACTGATCTCTCATATCTCTATATTATATTGTCATAAAAATTCTTAACTCTATAAGATTAAATAATTTTAAACAAAAAAAGAACTGACTTCCGAACAGCACGGTTTCCAGATAGGTAAATCTACAAGCACAAACCTTACGCATTGCACGAATTACTTATTTGAATCAATGGATAAACAAGAACAGGTTGATGCGATATTTACAGACTTCAGAAAAGCCTTCGACAAGGTCGACCATTTACAACTTCTAAAAAAGTTAGTTTACAACGGCACTCAAGGTAATCTCTTATGCTGGTTTATCTCATATCTCTCAAACAGAAACCAAGTCATAGCTGTGAATGGATTTATGTCTGACCTCACAAATGTATCTTCTGGCATAATTCAGGGATCAATATTAGGCGCCTTACTGTATATCATATTTATAAATGATATAAAGGAGTGTTGAGGTGGAAAAGGAAATAGGAAAAGGTGGATGGATTGTGTGAGAGATGACATGAAAAGAAAGCAGGTGAGTGATGAGATGACGGGTGACAGAGATATGTGGAAAAAAAGACATGCTGTGCCGACCCCAAGTAAATGGGACAAGGGCAAGCGAATGATGATGAAATGATATAAAGGAGTGTTTTAAAAGCTGTAGTTTTCTTATGTTTGCAGATAACTTAAAAATATATAAATCTGTTTAATCTCTTAATGATATCACGCTGACTCAAGATGACATTAATAACTTCACCGCATACTGTCGTACAAATTAACTCCAGTTAGCAAGCGATCAATGTTCACATATATATATGTTTTACTAAAAATAAGAAAAATGTGTATGACTCATAGTTTAGGATTGGCAATACAACAGCAATTACAAAAGTATCCTATGTGCGGGATTTAGGTATATTATTTGACAATAAATTTGATTTCTCCTGCCATGTTGAACAAATAATTTCTAAAGCATATCAAATGTTAGGATTTGTATTAAGAACTGCAAAAGTCTTCAAAAAGTTATCAACTTACCTTCTCTTATACAAAGCTATCGTTCGACCTCATCTAATAGATTACGCATCGGTTGTTTGGAACCCGTTTTATTTGAAGTATTCCAATGCTAATGAAATGATTCAAAAAAAGTTTTTGCGAGCAACACATAGACGCTTAACAGGCAAATATTTACCTTATGACGACTTATTAAAGCATTACAAGCTAACCTCCCTCAACTCAAGACGCAAATACTGTGATATGGTGTTTCTTTACAATATATGCAGACATAATTATGACTGCACAGAGCTGCTGAAGCTGGAAAACATTCGGTTTAGGGTCCCCCGTTGTTCCTCACGCTCAGCCGCCTTGTTCGCCGTCCCGATCAGCTCGACTAACGCTGGTCATCGTGCACCGTTACGTCGCCTTTGCGAGACTTACAATAAATTGTTTACATCTATAGATATTTTTAATACAAGCAGACCACGTTTACAAAAACAAGTACTTGATGTCCTAGCTGAGCTAACTTGAAATTGTTATTTTATTCTTTATGTAATTCCGGTTCATTGTTAGGACCTAGTTTAGTGAGTTTAAGCAGAGACTATAGAGATATAGACGACCACAGCCTAAGAACTTTTTGAAACATATGTAAATTGAGCCATCTATGTCAAAGCCACCTAATGATACCGAAAATGTAAGAGAAATGTCACCTGCACTGCTACTCCACCTAAGGTAGAATTCATAAATCCGCGGACTGATTTGACAGCTCTTTTCATACATTTGACAATCGCTTTGTATGCCAGGAGCTGTCAAATCAGTCCGTGGAATTGTGGATTTTACCTTAGTAGCTACTAGTGTACTACTAGTACGCTATTTACATACATAAGTTTCAAAAAGTTCTTAGGCTGTGGTCGTCTATATCTCTATAGTCTCTGGTTTAAGTTTAGCTTAGTTTACCATAGCATTTCTATAGCTACTAAATATAAATCTCTCAGTGAGAATGTTTAAGGAAGTAGGCATACACGTAATGTACTACATATTAAACTGTATCTTTTTATGTGGTTACCTCTGTTGTTTCTCCATTAAGAAAATGAAATAAAAATAACAAGATCCATATATGTATATACATATTGATATACATTGCAAGAACAATAAAACAGCACTTCTTGTTTACAATTTATTTAAACATTTGCAATGATTTGTGTTTCCCGTTTGGTTTTTAAAAACGTTGGATGCAAGCAGGTACTCTTTAGAACAAATTTCATTACCTATTTTTAATACATTTTATATTTATTTTTAATGTAAATTATGAAATCAATAAACAAATGTGTTGTTGAGTATTCAAATTTATTTAATTAATTAACTTTATTGTGGTATTTGGGTAATCTACTAAAAGAGACACAATATTTGGTCAGAACCTAATTAAAGTTATTTGCTTAGCAGGCGATCACCTCAAATAACTGACAACACCTTTTTCCATAATTTCGAAACATCATTGTTGAGTAAAAATTGCACTCTGAAGTAGGGTTTTGTATTAACCTAAGTTCTTATAAGACTACTCGACAAATTTTGCCTGTTTAGTTCACCTTTTTTTTTTTATACAACGACAGTGGCAAACAAGCATACGGCCCACCTGATGGTAAGCAGCTACCGTAGCCTATGGACGCCTGCAACTCCAGAGGTGTCACATGCGCATTGCCGACCCTTTAAAACAGGAGGATTCACTGTGTTGAAGGCTAAAGCAACAAGAGAGGTCCCTCGTCGTCAACACACTGGGTCCTCTTTGAGCTCTTTGGCAACCTTACTCACCAGCAGGAACACAACACTATGAGTAGGTTCCAGTGCTATTTGGCTGTGGTTTTCTGTAAGGTGGAGGTACTTCCCCAGTCGGGCTCTGCTCTAGATTTGAGCGAGATGACATTCGCTGTGCTGTGCCCTACCACACATAGCGAGATGACATTCGCAGTACCCATACCTCTCTTTTGAACGTAGTTTTAAGACGTACCCGTGTCCGGACGTAGTTTAAGGACATACCCCGGGTCCGATCACCTGTGTTGTTTGGAAGTAACCATGAATGAATGAATGAATGAATGAATGAAAGTTTATTTGTATAAAAAAGGGTATAAATTGGTGTTACATGTTGGTTTCCAACCTTTTTTTTACCATAATGCATGGCGTACAAATATTCTTAATAAACTAGTATATCCTATCTAATATTTTAAATCTATATATATGTACAATACTTTTCTCGTCAATACAATATAGTACAAATCTACAAAACAATAACAAAACAATATTAACAAGATAGTATGGAACTAATACAATTCAATAGATTTTATGTCATTTATACAAAATTCATTACTTACATTATTATCTTATCTACAGCACACATTTTTCTATAAATTCTTTGATAGAATAGACACTGTTTTCGACCAAATAATTAAACAAAGATTTTTTAAACAGTTTAATTGGCAGAGCCTTGAACTCGTCGGTAAAACTGTTAAATAATTTTATTGCCATGCAATGGACGTTATTTTTGGTCAGCGAAAGGTTTATTATGTTTGGCGTGTATAAATTATGTCTATGTACCCCTCTTTGTGATTTTGAAATGATGGTTTTAAAACATGTCGGGTGCTTTTTAACAAAAATACACATTTCATAAATATACATTGCAGGTAATGTCAAAATTTTTTTCTTTTTAAATAAATGTCTGCAAGGAGCCAAACGCTCCACTCCACATATGTTTCTTACACAATCTTTTTGGATTTGAAAAACTATACGTGCGTCTACTGAATTTCCCCATATAATCAAGCCGTATCTCAGAAGAGATGACACATAACCGTGATATGCCGAAAGAGCGGCACTTTCTGACACCACATTTCGGATACGGTAAAGTACATATACAAAACGGTCCAGCTTACCTCGTAGATTGTCGATATGGCATTTCCAGTTGCAAAATTTGTCTATAGTTATGCCAAGGAATGATGCCGAATATATTTCTTCAATTTTTGAACCATTATATTTAATATCTATGTCAATGTGTTCACTTTTATATGTTTGGAATTGTATTATTTTCGTTTTATTAATGTTAATTTGTAAGTTATTCTTATCTAACCAGTCGATGACATCTACTAAAGCTTTGTTAATTTGATCGTCAAATGGAATTTTATCGTCATATTTAATTAGCAGTGTGGCATCGTCCGCAAAGAGGATGGAGTTGTGGTTCACAGCATTTGGCAAGTCATTTATGTACAGTAAAAACAACAATGGGCCCAGAATACTGCCTTGTGGGACGCCAGCAGCTTTTAGTTTATAGCTTGATTTGTAAACCACCTTGTTATTTCCTTCAATGCTTGTGATCTCCACACGTTGTTGACGGTCTCTAAGGTAACTATTGTTCCTATGTCAAATAAAAACAAAAGGGGCCTCATGGTCCATTTAAGGTGCTCTTAGGGTCCACTGCTCCGGAGGTTTGTTCAGAGCTCACAATTATCCATATGTCTGAGACCTACGTAACTTGTTTGTTGTATCAGGGAGCGAGCGGCAAGCGGGTGCTGCGGCCGCGCTCCGAGCAGCGCAGCTACGCGGAGAGCCCCGACATCGTGCTGCTGCCCGCCGCGCCGCCGCACCGCAAGCCCAGTGCTGGGGCGCCATTTGCTGGTAACATAACTTGTATCAGGGAGTGCATTCAACATTTCGCTGATGAATTTTGCTATAACAATTCAAACTTGAATTTACTCTTAAGACCGCAGAACTGCATGAATATTCTTTTTTTTAATGTCCAAAGTATACACCCCGGCATTGGCAGAATTCACTTTGCTCGAGGAGTAAAAGCCATCAAAAAAAAATGGCAGTTATAGGGACTGCTGATAGAAATGAAGAACTTTTTATCTTTATTTATAAATTATTTAAATTTTCACTTTAGACTTTATGCCTCTGACTGTGGACTTTGGGCTTCGCGTCACTTCACGTTATTTTACATTTACTCTACATGTTTCTCAAATGACCTACTTTACCTCGCTCGTGCGCCGTGGTCGCCGAGACATTCCTGTACCGACTTGTTCCACATCTGCATCGGCATAAGCTCCGCATCGATTTGATGCGGCGGCGAATGCGGATGCGGATTTTGAAAATGATGCGGAAGATCCACGGTTGCCGATGCGGATGCGAATATTCGCAACATCCCTGCTAATACTTTAACAATACATTTGTATTGTCTTTTTATTTATATAAGTCACTTTAGAAAAACTTTCCTTATCCATTTTTAACTGTTGTAAGTTATGTAAAGTGACCAAAGTAAAGAGTTAATTACCATGAATAATTATTCATAATAACATTGCTTACACGATATTTATTATTTAATACTGCAAATGACCTTCATGAATGTGTTTTATTTATTTTATTATCACCAATTACTTTGCCATTTTATGAGGTATTCCAATTTGTTCACCGGTGAGCAACTTCTTTCTCTACATATAATTCCACTTTTTTGTTGTAGACATAAGCAGCAAGATGAACTCGTCAACAGCGGTGAACGTGTCGATAACCGCCGCGGCCGCGCCCGAATCCCCGCGGGACCCCCGCGACGACGAGTCCTCGGACGACGAGAATGACCCCCCCATCCCTCCTGTAGACCGGGTCAGTATCTAACATAAGCAGCAAGATGAACTCGTCAACAGCGGTGAACGTGTCGATAACCGCCGCGGCCGCGCCCGAATCCCCGCGGGACCCCCGCGACGACGAGTCCTCGGACGACGAGAATGACCCCCCCCCATCCCTCCTGTAGACCGGGTCAGTATTACAGGATGCTTATTTTACATTTTACTTCCAAAAAGATTTTTTAGTTTTACTAAAAAATAGGCTTTTCTACATTTTTGCTTTCAATACCTTTATCGAAAGAGATAGATAGATAGTTTATTATTGAAAAAGTATTTGTAAGTAAAGATTTTGAGTAGTTGATATATACAAGGTGGTTAAGCGCGTGCCAGACGGCATACAACAAGCCCCTCCGACAGAGCGACCTTGGTTGGGATCGACCGTTCTCAGTTGTTGCCAACAAAATTGTATGAACCACCAACCAAGGGTGGCATTGGATCTTCGGCAGCCTTGTTGGCAACCGTCTATATGTTACTTTATCAATTTATAAGCTTGTCGTGTTTGTAGGAGCTGTCGAGCGCGGAGATCTGGGAGCGCGAGCGGCTGGTGCGCGCGCTGCGTGAGAAACTGCGCGCTGAAGAAACGCGTCTGGTTCTGCTGCGGAAGATTCGCCAATCGCAGTGCGCGCCGCCCAAGGTAAGAGTTCCTTCAAACTTGCTGTTTGTACGAGTTGATTTATTTGGATATTCGTGACAGATTTGGATAAATTGAGATTTTGGGGTCTACAGGCTTTGAGTTGTTAGTTTTTGGATTCTTAAGTTACTATGAAGATCCATAAGCAGTTTGATTATTTGGAACTCTTAGTAAAAGTTCTTTGAGCAACAATGCAAAGAAGGTATAGATTCAAACAAGATTTACTGAAAATATGGCTTGTGGTTTTTTTTACCTGGCCAGGCTTATTTATGTTCAATAATTCTGGGAAATAATATTTTTCACCTCAGCAGTTCGAACAAGCCTACTTTCCTCACTCCCTGGAGTGACGAAAGTGCGACTTTCATCACTCCAGGGAGTGACGAAAGTTGCTACTTTCGTCACTCCAGGGAGTGAAATTTTGTTTCTAGAAGCTTTTCGTCATATTGATGATGCCTTTCATACAGGAATGTAAATAAATGTGTTTTTTTAACTTTAATATGTTGTCACTACTGAGGTGAAAAGTTGTATGTGTCACACAAGAGGAAAGTTTTTTACATCTCGTGTTCTTGAGATCCCTCGCTACGCTCAAGATTCAAACTTAGAATCACTCGCTTCGATCGTGATTCAATTATAGAATCTTTCGCTTACTCGGGACTCAAAATCAATACTCGCAAGAAAAACCAACTTTCCTCTCTTGTTGCACAAATAACTATTTCACTTCAATTTAAACAACAAAATCGTCGTAAAGTGAAAGAACATAAAAAATTACCAATGAGAAATTAAAATGTACATTATACACATGATTATTGAGTTCTAGTTATATTATAAGCCTTTTTTTGTGTGACACGTATAAAATTGCTAAAGGAATTGTTATCGAACGAGCAGAGTGTAAGCGAAGCGAGTTATTACAAACAACTTCTAACTACTGGGACGTCTCGGCATTTCGATGGCTTTCTGATTTTGAGAGTTTGTTCCGTAATAACTTTAGTTACCTTTAATTTCATTAAATTTGATGGGGTTGTAGCAGAGATACATATAATTTGAGAGTTCGTATATGAGCAAAATCGATCAAGGGGTTGTGGAGCTAGAAGGCGAAAAAGAAATCTTCAGAAGGGTCTTGTTATAAATCAACTCGTTTGCAAGTAAATCGTGAGTTGTCAGTTGGAGGCGGACTAGTGAATATGACTGAGGCCTAATATCGTTCCGCAGACGGAGGCGGGCACGGGCGCGGGCGCGGGCACGGCGCTGGCGGGCGGCGGCTGCGTGGTGCCGCCCGGCGTCACCGTCACGCCCGCGCCGCCGCCCGCGCACCAGCACAACAAGGTACCACACTACACACTACACATGCTATACTAGATTGGGGCACAGACTACACAGACACTTCATCATTAAGCTTTTACAGGAAGCACGAGGTCACAACACATCAGCGCAATTTTGTTCGTAAATTTCTACGATTCGGACAGCACATCTTAGTAATATTCTACACCAATTTGTAGTATAACAATCCAGGTTAAATGAAATGAATGAAAAATATTTTATTACCACGACCTTATTAACTTTTTTTTTCCATTTTTTTTAAACTAGATTTTTTTGGATATTTTTAATTCACATGAGTAATGATAATGATGAAAAACGTTACTCAATTGAAATAAGCGGTTGCGCTCTCATACAAGATTAGTACGGGAGCACAGATGCATGGTGACCGCGAGTTGTACTTACGATCTATCTAGTGGTTGAGGTTATTTGTGATTGCGACCCATTAAGTTGAGATGTTATGTTACTTTTCTCCAAGCTAAACACTACTTTTTTGAGTTTTTTTTTTTCATTACATAGGTATCACTTGGTTATTAAACGTTACAAAAACAAACGAGTTGAATAAATAACGTTAACCTTTTTCACGCCAAAGACGTATATATCGGCACCACAGGTCCAACGCCAAAGACCGATATATCGGTCACCGACCACAGAGCAAAATAGACCTACATGCACACGCACAAAGTTAACTTCATTTTTGACATTTAGATGGCGTGGCGTCTGAGTGGTAGGTATTGCGTTTGACATGGCGTCGAAAAGGTTAATCCGACATGTTGTATGTGTTGCGTGCAGCGGTCGACCAGCACGGCGAGCGCGACGGCGAGCGCCGCGAGCTCGTCGCGCCGCACGTCGAGCCTGCCCGGCGGTGCCACGCTCACGCCGGGGCCGTACCGCACGCAGGTATTACTTTCATTAGGCTTGTAGATTATTTTCAAGCATGATATCAATCGATTCGTTTTGTTGTGAGGATCAAATGTCTATATGGGACCAATTGCCTTAAATCAACATAAAAAACAGAAAAGAGACTTAGTCTGAAATATGCATTTGTTTCTCAAAATGATATGATGCCGTGACGTCACGGCTTCATAGTTGCCCCGTTTAAAGTATGGAAAATTATAAAATTGCTTTTTTTACAGTGAAATGGTGCGTTTATGTATATGGTTGCTATACAATTTATTTCACAATCAAATGTTAAAAATCGAATGGTGTCATTGGTTTTTTTTTATTTCGTACTTTAAAAAATCGAAATATTTTGAAATTTTGAAGCCTGATATCTTTGAACCATTTCAATAGATTTTTTAAATGTTTATTTTGTTGGATCTTTTGATCATTTTGTATTCTATCAACTAAATTTTATTGCATAATTCAACATGTGTCATCATCCCTTTTCTACAATGATGCCTAACTAACAAGTCCATCTACTTTACAATCACAGCAACATAAAAATGGTGCTGCACTTCTACTTTATTTACTTTTTTTGATATTCTAATTAACGCACTATTGTTTTGAAACGCGATTATGAAAAATAAAAAAGATCAACAAAAACTATATTCAAAACGTAAATTGAACAACCGTTGCCAATATTGTATACAGGGTATAACGTAAATACTGGTGATACCTGTATGAGCATAATTGGTATCGTATTGCAAGTAGGAACAAAATAGTGATAAATTTTTTGGACCCGTATCAGCCAGCCAACCCTCCATACAAAACTAATATTTGTATTCGCGAGAAATTTGATTTTCATAGTTTTTTATTTATAGAATACGCGATACGATACCAATTATTCCCTTAAAAGGATCATCAGCATTTTTGTTACACCTTGTATAATTATAAACCAAATTATAAATCTGTGTTTTTATTTTTTATGCTCATTGCCTTTCTCAGTCATGAGTTATACATACCAGAAGTGTTGACGTGTCCTGTGTGTTTGTCAGTCGTCCGGCAGCGGCGCCAGCATCACGCCGTCCGTCACCATCACGCCGGCGCCGCCGCCCGCCGCCGCCAACGCCAAGGTAACACACATCACCATCCACACAGTTTACTACATATACTTCCCAAACCAAACACCGCAGTAACAGTACAAGTTATAACCAGGGCCCTATTTAATAAACATTACAATCCAAAAATACAAATCACAAATACAATTCAAAAATCTGTTTATTAAAAATTACAATCTACACTCAAATATGTCATTGTCACACTCGACAAATTTGTTGAATTGTAATTACAATTGGACATAATCGTGTTTAATAAAGCGTGTTAATTGTTATATTTAATTGTCTCATTTTCTTTAGAAATTCATGAAAATATGAGAACAATTGGACAAATTTGACATTTTTTGACATATTTGTCGGGTTGTAATGTTTATTAAATACGGCCCAGTACTCATTGCTTTTTTTAGTAGCGAGGGTAGTAGCCTAAAAAAGAGACAGTATGTTTCTCTTTATCTATGCTCGAAGTGAGACAGTCCCTGGACAAACTATATACGATATCCTCCCGTAACCCTTTCCTAACTGATGACAATACTCGATCTATATTACTCGTCCACTTCACAACCGTTTCATAAGAGGAAAAGTGAATAGCGCATAACCTCTCGGTAGGGCAGGATCGCCATGTGAGATTACTCTTAGGGGGCCCACCGACTATCAGTACGCCTGATGATATCAGCCTGGCAGTTAGATCAAAAATTTGACAGCTCCGAACAATTGACAGGCCAATATCGTCAGGCCGACTGATAGTGGGTGGGCCCCATTAGGTTTTATTACCTTCTTAGTCTCCAGACATCTAATTCAGTAAATTTTGTAAGTGAGAAAGCTAAATTAAGAACCTTTTATCGACATTCAGAATAGGTAACCCAATAAGTATTGATATTGTTTAACGTGAGCACTTTTCCCCCAAGCCGGCTCAGGATAACTCGTCGGTGACGAGTAGCACGAGCGACGCAGTGAGTATGGAATGTGATGTCATTCTACAGTTGTACTTTATGTATACTTAGTTTTAGGCACAGATCTATATAGAGGGGATCCGACATCCATCAAATATGTTCGTCTCGTATTATCGCAGCACTAAATTCATAAGCAAAAAGAGATGACGAGTATTTACTATTTACGTAAAAACCAAATGCGGACGAAAAATCCACCATATTGTGCGCTGATGACGTCATCTTCTGTCATTTGAGTGGTCAATTTAGGGTTGTACTCTATTTATCGAAATTGATATCGATCTATTATTAATGCCTACTACCATTTTCTTGTTTCATTATCTACCCAGCTTAAAATCCACACGAATTATCTTATCTAAATAATAATTATTTCCTGATAAGTACCTTTAAAAAAAAGTGGTGATTTCTGGGAAGTCTTTGTCCATGTTGTCAAATCCCTACTTGAAATAGTAGCGCCTGCCTTGGCAATTGTATTTGACAAAAGTGTTGACTGCGGTAAGGCCTTGTGGCCGGTGAGGCCTTGTTCACTATCGATATCGATTTATCGACAAAACCTAATCACAGTAAAATCTTGGAAGCACTATAACCGCCATGTTGTGGGCTGCGAGGGACACGAAACTTTCGTTGATATGCCATTTCTATAGATATTCCTTTTTCATTGGTTTTAGGTCACGTACATTTGTTAATTTTGCAAAATAGATTTAGAGACGCCTTAGAAAATAGACCTAAAAATTACTACTGTAAATTCACGGAAACTACAAGACAATGGGCTTCATTAAACTTTTATGTATCTTGAAGGCATTTGCTAATAAAATTCAGTGCGAGAAGACTTTATAAATTACTTTGACGTTATATGGGGCAAGCAATTCGAAGAAAGTTGTTTCTTTGAAGGGTGCTTCAATCATGTGTAAATTGTTCCATACGTAGCTTGTTATTTTCGTGATATCGTTTATTAAAACGCACGTAATGTTAGTTAAAGGTAGAAAAGTAGAAACGAAATATAATAGATTAGAAGGTCGCGTAGACAAACTGATATGAAGTGCTCCATAAGTCAATTTCTGCAGAAACGTGGAAAGTAATTCCGAACTCCACGAGAATTTTTCGTATTGGTTTATATCATAATAATTGCCTGTAGGAATCCTCCTAAACCCTGATTCGTAATTAGATTCCAAAAATATAACCTCACTCGCTTACTTTTCGCTTTTATTTCTCTGAGTAACGGCAAGTGAAATTACTTTTGTACGGGAGAGGATTACGTCAATTCAATTTTTCTTTATTCAGATAACTAAGATCCATTGGTTAGTTACAATACATAGTCAAAAACCTAGTGTTAGTTTAAACATGTACCTAATAGCAATAAGTAAATAATTATGTAAAAATGTCCAAAAATAAAATCAATTATTCTTATTCATTATCATTAAATTATTGATGTGCTTGAGCATAGGGGAATCAGGCTTACCAGCAAACATCCTCCTTAAAATTACCATTATTACATTATATTAGTAGCATTTCTTTAAAAAAAGAACGTATAAATACACGAAACCGGTGAAGGAGTGAGGTTATATATTTTATGCCACACCTGGCCATAAAGTGGCTTTTTCCGGACGCTGCGCGTACGGAAAAAGACGCTTTCTGGCCAAGTGTAGACATAAAATGATGAACACAACACGAGAGGTAATAAAGAAAGCCCTCGATCGCATATTTACGTCCCTCGCTTGCAGCTCAGGCCGCAAACTTCTGCGATCTCGGCCTTTCTTTGTTTTACCACCCTAGTTGTGTAATGTACTATGGAATTTAAGTACGAATCAGAGTTTATGTTTTAGTCATCAAAATATGTCTCCACGGTATTGATTGTGAACAGTTCGTTCAGAATGTAATGCCGGTGTTGTAAGTGTGTTGCGGTTGCGCAGGCGAGCTCGCGCAGCGGCGAGGAGTCGCAGACGCCGGCGCAGCGGCAGGCGGCCGCCAAGCTGGCGCTGCGCAAGCAGCTCGAGAAGACGCTGCTTCAGGTAAACTAGCTTTTAATCACTTTCCTTTGATACACTCTGCAATAATATACGAAACAATTTGGTCAGAGTATTTAGAGCCTGCGTGATAAAAAAAACCTTGAAATAATCACCCTAAAAGACTGTAGAAGAAACAGTGGCGGAATGCCAAATTTGTAAGTAGAAAACGTCCTTTTCGGAATATGTAAAAATATTTCCTAAGCTTGCATACAGCATCTAGTTTTATTGTCACTTGACCACGCCTGATGTTTCAAGTTTAAAATTAAATTCGAATTTGGCTTAAAACTGGTCTCCAGTTGACATTAAACGCAATCAGAAAACATTTTATAACTAGAAGTTACACGCTATCGGACTAAGAACCCTTAAAAACTGAAAGTAATACGAATCTCTTGTCACAGATTCCACCGCCCAAGCCCCCGCCGCCGGAGATGAACTTCATCCCCTCCCCCTCCAACACTGACTTCGTGTACTTGGTTGGTTTGGAGCACGTGGTGGACTATCTCACCAACGAGGACCGGTGAGTAGTTCTTCTATGTATGTCGTCACAGTCGAGACTTAGCTACGAGTACGTTAGGAGATGGCGTGCGTTTCGGCTTCGTTTGTTCAGTTTTTGCTCTCACGCACACATTGCCAATGCCGCAATGCCAGGCGGAGACGTCCATGTTAAGCCACTTATTGTTACCGTCGGCCGCAGCCGACGCCGCGCTATGACGTGGCTGACCCTTTGTGTGTGGCCTCAGTGACGAGCATTTGGCGACGCGAAAAACTTTGCGAGGAACTTCCAAGGGATTGAGCAACGTTCACTCATCAGCTCATCACTGAAGTAACTCCCATGTTTTTGGTCGCCGCCACTCAGTTAGCGCCCTCACAAAGTGTTGTTGTTGCAGCATGCCGCGCTCCACAGTCCCCGCGGTGTGCGCGCAGTGCGGCTGCGACTTCACGCCCGTGTGGCGCTGGGAGCGCGCGCCCTCGCGCCGCCTCGACCCCACCTTCACCGCGCCGCCCGCGCCGCCGCAGGCGCGCCGGCTATGCGAGCTGTGCGTCAGCGGCAACGTCAAGCGGGCGCTCAAGGTACCCCATACTTTAAACACTGCTATCCCTTATCGATCGATGACTAATTACTGCTAAATGAAGTTTAGAACGTAAAAGTTTAAGTTCTAAGAATATTTCTTTATGTATGAAAAATTTGCACAGAATTTTAAAATCGTATTCGCGAATTGTAATGTATGTAACTTGTTCAGGCCGAGCACACTGCGCGGCTGAAGACGGCGTTCGTGCGCGCGCTACAACAGGAGCAGGAGATAGAGCGGCGCCTGTCGGCCGCCTGCGCCTCGCCCCCCGCGCCCGCCGCGCCCGCGCCGCCGCCCGCGCACGCGCACCGCGCGCCGCAGGTACCGTCCTCTCTTACACACGCACACGGCCGCGGCGAGAGTGAGGGAGGCAGCGTTATGTAGTATGTAGACAACAGGAGCAGGAGATAGAGCGGCGCCTGTCGGCCGCCTGCGCCTCGCCCCCCGCGCCCGCCGCGCCCGCGCCGCCGCCCGCGCACGCGCACCGCGCGCCGCAGGTACCGTCCTCTCTTACACACGCACACGGCCGCGGCGAGAGTGAGGGAGGCAGCGTTATGTAGTATGTAGACAACAGGAGCAGGAGATAGAGCGGCGCCTGTCGGCCGCCTGCGCCTCGCCCCCCGCGCCCGCCGCGCCCGCGCCGCCGCCCGCGCACGCGCACCGCGCGCCGCAGGTACCGTCCTCTCTTACACACGCACACGGCCGCGGCGAGAGTGAGGGAGGCAGCGTTATGTAGTATGTAGACAACAGGAGCAGGAGATAGAGCGGCGCCTGTCGGCCGCCTGCGCCTCGCCCCCCGCGCCCGCCGCGCCCGCGCCGCCGCCCGCGCACGCGCACCGCGCGCCGCAGGTACCGTCCTCTCTTACACACGCACACGGCCGCGGCGAGAGTGAGGGAGGCAGCGTTATGTAGTATGTAGACAACAGGAGCAGGAGATAGAGCGGCGCCTGTCGGCCGCCTGCGCCTCGCCCCCCGCGCCCGCCGCGCCCGCGCCGCCGCCCGCGCACGCGCACCGCGCGCCGCAGGTACCGTCCTCTCTTACACACGCACACGGCCGCGGCGAGAGTGAGGGAGGCAGCGTTATGTAGTATGTAGACAACAGGAGCAGGAGATAGAGCGGCGCCTGTCGGCCGCCTGCGCCTCGCCCCCCGCGCCCGCCGCGCCCGCGCCGCCGCCCGCGCACGCGCACCGCGCGCCGCAGGTACCGTCCTCTCTTACACACGCACACGGCCGCGGCGAGAGTGAGGGAGGCAGCGTTATGTAGTATGTAGACAACAGGAGCAGGAGATAGAGCGGCGCCTGTCGGCCGCCTGCGCCTCGCCCCCCGCGCCCGCCGCGCCCGCGCCGCCGCCCGCGCACGCGCACCGCGCGCCGCAGGTACCGTCCTCTCTTACACACGCACACGGCCGCGGCGAGAGTGAGGGAGGCAGCGTTATGTAGTATGTAGACAACAGGAGCAGGAGATAGAGCGGCGCCTGTCGGCCGCCTGCGCCTCGCCCCCCGCGCCCGCCGCGCCCGCGCCGCCGCCCGCGCACGCGCACCGCGCGCCGCAGGTACCGTCCTCTCTTACACACGCACACGGCCGCGGCGAGAGTGAGGGAGGCAGCGTTATGTAGTATGTAGACAACAGGAGCAGGAGATAGAGCGGCGCCTGTCGGCCGCCTGCGCCTCGCCCCCCGCGCCCGCCGCGCCCGCGCCGCCGCCCGCGCACGCGCACCGCGCGCCGCAGGTACCGTCCTCTCTTACACACGCACACGGCCGCGGCGAGAGTGAGGGAGGCAGCGTTATGTAGTATGTAGACAACAGGAGCAGGAGATAGAGCGGCGCCTGTCGGCCGCCTGCGCCTCGCCCCCCGCGCCCGCCGCGCCCGCGCCGCCGCCCGCGCACGCGCACCGCGCGCCGCAGGTACCGTCCTCTCTTACACACGCACACGGCCGCGGCGAGAGTGAGGGAGGCAGCGTTATGTAGTATGTAGACAACAGGAGCAGGAGATAGAGCGGCGCCTGTCGGCCGCCTGCGCCTCGCCCCCCGCGCCCGCCGCGCCCGCGCCGCCGCCCGCGCACGCGCACCGCGCGCCGCAGGTACCGTCCTCTCTTACACACGCACACGGCCGCGGCGAGAGTGAGGGAGGCAGCGTTATGTAGTATGTAGACAACAGGAGCAGGAGATAGAGCGGCGCCTGTCGGCCGCCTGCGCCTCGCCCCCCGCGCCCGCCGCGCCCGCGCCGCCGCCCGCGCACGCGCACCGCGCGCCGCAGGTACCGTCCTCTCTTACACACGCACACGGCCGCGGCGAGAGTGAGGGAGGCAGCGTTATTACTTTAGTCGCCATTCATTTAACGGCTAGTGGAGCACAAACCGGTGGAGTAGAGTGAAGAGCGTCGGAAGGAGGATCGGAAAATTTCCTTCGCACAGCAGCGTGACATATAGAAAACATTTTACGCAGTTACTAGTAACTTCAACAAAACATGACTATTAGTTTGAATTAATTGATAAAATAACTTCAAAAAAGATGGAAACGATGGACTAACTAAACTTGTTTTATATTGTCACTCGCATTGGTGGGCAATAGTATTAGCCCAGGTTGTAGATCGCCTTGTTGACTAAGTGCGCTGTTGTGTGTTGGCAGATGTCGGTGACGCGCACGAGCAGCGCGCGCGCCGCGCCCACGCCGCCCGCCGCGCCGGCCGCCAAGCCCGCGGCGCAGGCGCCCGCCAGGTACGTGCCGCTGTTCCACACCAACTTCCGCCCGCCACCACCACATTTCAACCGACTCAGTTATCACACTTCATACTAATGATACATTATTGTCGAGGAGGTGAAGTAGCACATTGTTAGCTGAGTATTATATTTAAACAGACAACTTTAGGAATCCGTTCAATTTAATACCAAGCCATCGATGGCCCTTTCGCGCCGAGTCCAATAGGTATTTTTTTCCAAAATAGTACAAAACAGCCAAATTCCAGCACGTTGATGGACAAAAAACAATATCGACTAAAATAATGTATTTCAGGATAGCCTCTACCGTTCAAATATCGAATCTTTTCGGATCGTAAATCTCCATCCCTTGCCATTTAGAGTGATAGAGACAAAATATAGTGAAAACTTACATTTTATGTTCGCCGTTCGCAATAAATACACGCTCAGTTTTGCCGCCTTCGTATTTTTTTAATTAAAAAGTGTTTTAGTTAAGTTGGAAGTGTATTTTTCTGCCGAAATTACCGCAAACTATTTGAGATAACAATAAAATCGCATGAACATTATAAATAATAGTTACCGATGATGATGTGTTTCGGCTGTTTAGGATCTTTGCCTTTATTTTTGTATGGTAGTTGAACATTTAAAAAATTTGTACCTCGTACAATTTCTGTAACTTTTAATTTTAATTTGACCATAAACTAGGCACTTCGCCGCCTTATTTTAAACCGTAAAAGTAAATTTTGCGGGTTTATTAAAAAAAATATTTAAATGCTTATTTGGCGCAACGAACAAAAATGAATATTGACATCCAACACGCGAGCACGCCATTTTGCTCGGTCCTGCGCCATTTCACGCCAGCTTTCACCGGCACTGAACTCGTGAAGATCCACTCCTAGTCTGTCTGCCAACTACCCAGCGATGTACAGGGTGGAAAGTTAAGTCGGGCCTTGGAGGGAAACTACCTTAAAACGTTGAGATAGCTCAATTAACTGAAAGGGAACATTCTTTTATTTTTAAAATGAGACATATCTGCATTTACAAATTTTCGAGAAAATGTACAATTCACAAAAAAACAACTCATTTTGTAATTTTTGTCAAAAACAACTTTTATGACAATTCATGACAAACGATCCTATTTCCAACAAGAATACAAACTTCTTAATGGGCGTTTTCACAAAACGTTGTTGGTTTTCGTGTTTTTGAAATTTTAAGAATTTTTTGGATATTCCTCCTTAGAATCGAGAGTACTATTCATTCTGCTAGGAAATGAAAAGTGTCCCAAAATTTTCATACAATTTTTATGTTCCATTACGCTACTTTCATATAAGTGCCCTTAGAAAAGTAGCGTAAGAGGAACAGGACACTTTTAATTTCATAGTGGAGTTGATAGTACTCACGATTCTGAGTAGGAATATGCAAAAAATTCTTAAAATTTCAAAAATGTGAAAACTAACAACGTTTTGTGAAAACGCTCTAATACCAACCAAATTTACGGCACAAGAGAAGCCATAAATAATGAAAAAAGAAAAACCATACAATTTTAATATCGGAAAAAGGGAAAATTTGAAAAAAATCTGTGAATGCAGTTTTACTTTTTAGGAAAAATAAAGGAATGTTTCCTTTCAGTGTATTGAGCTATGTCAACGTTTTAAGGTAGTTTCCCTCCAGGGCCCGACTTATCTTTCCACCCTGTATAGTGGGAACAAAGTGACACTTTTCTGTTCAAGAACATCAGTTTATTTTTCAGCCAGTTCGTCACTAAAAACCATTTTTTTAATAAAACGAATCGATTAATTGTAAGCCGGAAGCACATATAAAGTTAAAATATATATGATTCAACCATAACATTTTCTATCTATGTATATAAGTATGTATTTATCTATCTAAGTATGTATATCGTCGCCTAGCACCCATAGTACAAGCTTTGCTTAGTTTGGGGTTAGGTCGATTTGTCTAAGATTGTCCCCAAATATTTATTTATTTATTTTTTTTTTTAATTTCCTCCAAGGCGGTGTGAAAAGCAGTATGTGTCACATAGGAGCAAAATTATTTTCAGCTTGGGCGTTAGTACTTGAATCCCTCACTACGCTCAGGAGTCCTAGTAGTTACGCTCGGTATTCTATTGTAGACTCCATCGCTTCGCGCTTCGTTTGGGCTTCAATGTACACCCTCGCCGTAAATATTTCATTTTGCTCCCTTGTTACACAATCTACTATTTTTCTGAGCTATATTAAATGTAAATGCTAATAGGTGATACATATTGTTTATTTACAGTCGCAGCTCGTCGCTGGGGTCGGGCTCGCTGGAGCGGCACCACGAGCGGCGCGCGGACGGCGAGGCGCCCGCCAAGAAAGGTAAAGGTATGACGTATCCACACGACACTTGGTTTACATTATTCTATACGTATCCTATTGCAGGAGGCACGACATCGCTTGCGATTATAAACACTTTTTTCTACTCCTGCATTCTAATTTGCCAATAAAATGACTGACAGGTATATTCAAAGCATGTAGTTTATGAACGTTGTTATAATATGACTCAAAAGTTGATTCTTAGGGATATAATGGGTCTGTTGCCGGGGCGGGCCCCGCCCGCCGCTGTAGGCAAGGGAGGCGCCGGCACAATCCGCCAGGAGATTGAGACAATTGTATAGAGGCAGCAGGTCATTCGTCGAACTCAATCCTTACAGGCTTGCCTAGCACTCGTAGAAAAACTATTGTGTGCAACGGTACATAATTAGGGCTTAAAATTCTCGGGTCTGTTTTTACAAAATTCGGCTTCGCCTCATTTTGTAACTTCGACCCTCGACTCTTAAGAACCCTTATTATGTAACTGTTGCACAAAATACTATATTACTACATTAAATTTTGTTATTATTATTATTTTATTACAAAATTATGGGTTGTACTTAAGTTCCAAAAAACTCTAGCTACACGTGTGTACGTGTGTTCTCTTAAGTATATGACAGGTATATTTCAGTTTATAAACTTTTTTAACTACTGTTAAAAGGAAAAAGTTTACTTGATTGTAATCGCGAGTCATAAAGTCACACTCATTTTAGTTGTCTACTTACTCTCGTTAACAATTTTGGCCACATCGTATTTATTGTACAATTTATTATCAACCCTTTGACCGCCAAAGCCATATCATGCGCACGGAAAGTCGCACCAGTGCTGCCAGTGGTGCTGATGCACCAACGTCCAAAATATAACCGGTTTGCCTTGCGCGCTTGTCGGTGAGGGCGCGATTTTTCCGTCCAATGCTTGGCGTTCAAAAGGTTAAACCATCTTTTGATTTCTTTAAAAAAAATCTATTGGTTGGACTTTAATATCGCTGTGTCTAAATGTATGGTTTTATTTTACACCCGACTTTATATCCATCCCTATCTACTATCTTTATATCAAAACGCAAGTTAACACAAACCATATTTTCCAGCAGCTTCGTCATCGAGCAGCACAAGCCAGAGCAGCAGCAGCAAGCCGCATCAGGTATGTTCAGTCATAACAACAGTTAATTTTATTTGTACCCTTTATAATCCATCGTAGTATCATGCCACGCCCATGCCGATCCATGCTATGCCTTTCTAGTACGACCATTCGTACTAGAAAGTTTCTTCTAGCACGATCGCGGTCCAACTATACGACTTCAACCATCAGCTATTTAGTGTTGAAGCAGTTATCAAGTGACCACGGAAAAGTCCACCATTGCCTTTTGAAACATGAATTCTCTGGAAATTGGTAAAAAAAAAATCTTCAATTTAGGCACATTACGCTGCACTTATAGGGTAGGTTTTTAAGTTCTTTTTTCTGCGACAAGAATTAAAATATGGTTGAATTATAAATATTATAATCTTACAATTAAAATTTCAAAAACAACTCTAATAATAGTAGTTTATGTAACTGTTACGTAATAGGGGTCCTTAAAACACGAGTGTGGTTTTATGAAACGAACGAAGTGAGTTTCATAATAAGATCACACGAGTGTTTTAAGGCCTAATTACGTACAGTTGCATACACTGCTTTATCTACACACATATTATTAACCCGAAATGATGATTGAATGACTGCAATTGCACGGATTGCACGCCATCGCCATGACCAACTCGATTGTGTCGGCGGTCGGGCGGCGCATGCCGGCGGGCGGATTTTCATAATGATATCGAATTTTTGCTTATTATTTGATAATAATACCATCGTTACAGATAACACATTTGTTCTAACTATTGTTTCGTTAGACAATAAATTTTTATGGTGGTTATAACGTGCGGGTTTTGAACTAGGGATGTTACGAAGCTCCGTCTTCGGTTCCGAAGTATAGAAACTTCCAATTTGTTTTACACCTCCGATTCCGGTTTCGGTTCCGATTATTTAGAACGAATGTCATAGCGAAAGTCGAAATGTATAGTTCACCTCCAAAATCAAATCATAGTTATGTCTCAACTATCTATTTTAGCTTCATCTGAATTTAATAATCTGTTTTTCAAAAGAGTCAAGTAAAAGTGACAATAATGCACGTAAATTAGAAGCAGAATCGACGCTAAACTGGCAAAATGTTAACTGTGCAAAAACTTATTGGTAAAAATACTATTCAATACGGAAAGTTTATTATCTTCGGTCCCGGTTCCGACTTCGGTTTCGGTTCCGTTAAAAATAATTTTTAACTTTCGGTTCCGACTCCGGTTCCGTTATACCACCTCCGTAACATCCCTATTTTGAACGCATCATGGAGGGTTTATGATATGGGTGTAGATAAACAAAGATAAAACACGTGTTTGTATAACAACTCGTGGAATGCTCCAGATTGGTTGTTAAATAGTTACGCTATTATATGACCAATGCAAAACGAACCCTAAATGTGTCTACAATTAAAGTCATTCATACATATTTGTACCGCAAGAGATATATTGTAAAAAAAAAGGTAATGCTTAAGTATTTTACACATGATAGAATATGTAGATCGTTTTCGTTTGTTTGTATGTTAGCAGTTCGCGGCGGCGGCGGCGGCGCAGATGGCGTTCGAGCAGCACTCGGCGGCCGCCATGCAGGCGCTGCAGCACCAGCTGCTGCGAGGTCAGTACCACCCCCACAGCCACCACCAACTTAACAGTTTCAACGCCAAGGACGACTAAATAAAAGCGTTACGCCTTGTTGTATCCTCACGCCGAGAATACCTATAAGGGTTATGGCGTACGCCACCAGAGTAACCTTCATTCATACTTACAAGTTAAGTTTATATTGGCTCGCCTGCGTCCGTGATCTTGTCGTGTGAGTGACGCTTATGAATCAAAGCAGTCAAAAAAGGCGAAACCATGATTTACACAAACACATGTAAAATTACCCTTCATCTGCAAATAAATGCTTTGTTTGTTTGTTTGTGCAGAAACCTGATAAAGTCTCGTCGATGTATTGGCATAAGGTACAGAATTCCGAAAGTTATACACTGACGCTTATCCGTCCGGATCTTCATACTAATTCACTACTATATGGTATATATATTAATTTATAAAACAATTTGTTCTCTCCCTAGGTCTTGGAGCCACCGGAGCCAGCGGCAGCATGTCTCCGGCAGCGGCTGCGGCCGCTATGATGCAGTTCAGCCCCCTCCTGTACACCTACCAGCTCGCCATGGCGCAGGCTTCCGCTCTTGGCAAGCGATGTGAGTATCCAGGCATATCCAGGTTTAGGAAACACAGGCACTGCTCCTAGTCGAGTCTCGAGGCGAGACGTTCAGCGTGTTATTAGAAATACTGTAATACGTACTTTTCGACATCGGCACAGCACCGTCATCTGGTTATGTAGCAGTAAGGCTGCCTTTCAACTGAGGCGGAGTCGAGCGGAAGCGTACGAAAGCAACCAATATCATCATCATCCGCCGCTTATATTCGTCTGTATTTTTAGGTATTTAAATAAAAGTAAATAAAATCTACCCTCCAATGGCTCCTTAAGCCAGTTGAGGGTAGATGAAAACATTACATGATCAAATAATGTAGGTGAAAGTCAGGTCGTTCGTTCAGTGACAGATCTACGCGTTTTTGTATTTGGTTATATAATACTCTTTTTGGTTGGTTAACCAATAAATGTTATAACTACCCGAGAATGTACAAATTGTTTGTTTACTTTTATTTAAATACCTAAAGATACAGACTTTACTTTGCCTTAGTGGAAAGGCAGTCTTACTGCTACATAACCAGATGACGGTGCTGTGCCGATGTCGAAAATGTGCCTGCCTTTCCACTGAGGTAAAGTAAGCGGCAGATGGTTGATGCCGCTCGTCTTTGCTCCGCATCAGTGGAAAGGCAGCCTAAGCTATTTACAAACAGCCGCCCCTCTTGCCCGCTTCCTTGTCCGTGCGGGGCGCGGGCCGCCGCCGCCTCCCCCCCCCTCCCCTCCCCGCGGCGTGCCGAGCCGGCCCGCCCAGCATCCGGTACCGAACTTGCCAGTGTGCGACAACCTTTGTTACTTGCATTATTACAATCAACCAAAAATAGACTAGATACAGCGATGCATCACAGTTGTGACATCTCGTCTTGACTGTTGTGTTTGTTGTAGCCGGTAAAAACAGCGGCGGCAGCAGCAGCGCGGCCATGGCGGAGATGCAGCGCGTGGCCGAGGCGCAGCGCCAGTACCTGCTCGACATGATCCCCGGCCAGCACGCGCGCAACCCCTGGACCAAGAACTAGCCGGGTGAGGTGAACTGCTGAGGAGGCATATCGTCATCACTGACTATACGTCCATATGACGTATAGACCGACAAACGCAACTTAGGATAACTTAAAGTGGTCACGACCCTCGGACATGAGGATTTGACTTTGAAGAAGATGACGTATAGATCGAAAACCTAAAGAGTTATTAACACACAACCGCGATGCCGGCGTGGCGTGAGTGGAGTCTGTTTGAATGACTCATGTCGATACATTAAGTACAACGATGTCGCACCGCGCTCATGCTCCGCCGGCATCGCACTCGAATGTGACTAAACCTTAACTTGACTTGAACCCCTCCCAAATTACTGAAACTGTTGGAATTCTGCATCCAATCCAACTTTTACTGTGTCTAATAACTGTGATCTAAAATGAATGCCAATTTTTGTAGACAATCAGAGAAGCAAATAGCTTCGAATAAATAGAACCTCTAACTTAGATTTTACTATTTATAACAAGCAAGTAATCTTATATTTGTGTATTATTTCAGGAACAGAGGCTTCTGAGGGAATACTTAGATAATGACTAGTAAGAAATTTAGGTAAGCACGTCAGCTAGCCTAAGATGGTCGGGTTTTATCGTCTGTCACTATAGCTGTCACGTTCTAACACGTAAATGCGAAGGTTACGCATGACGCGATAGACGATAAAATGACAACCATGCTGTCCGTTTAGGATTATCCTAGGAGTGGGGTTGTCGTAATATAAGGATCTTTTTAACGTTTTTATTATAATTAATGATACATAATAATGCACAACATTTTAAATACGTAATTGTCTAAGCGACCGGTAAGTTACAGTAATTAATATAATTAATTTAAGACAATCGTTTTATATGTCTGGTTTTAAATAATAAATAATTATAAGATAATAATGAGAGTATTATTGATTTTAAATGTTTCTAAAAATTGTGCTTATAATATTTTGGTGGGTTATTTATTCCTTCAGCATGATGGATGATGATACCAACTCCTGAAAACAATAAAATAAATATAGTAACGTCAGTACATAAAACTAAAAACACCAAACCGAATACAGAACCTCCTATGGAATCGAAGTCGGTTAAAAATGCTGATGCCTTTTGTTAAATCTAAAACTAGCTTGATTTATCGTTTTTCACTAACTTTCACTTTGGAATTTGTGTTTGGCAGAAAGAATAAACACTCGCGAGTCTTGCTTGAGATATTTCAATAAAGTTGTTGAGGCTTATATGAGTTATACAGGCGCGGTCCCATGGGACATGACCCCCCCTCCCCAAATCCTACATTTGTAATAGAAAAAAATTTTACAGACCCCCTCAAAAATTTGAAAAAAAAATCTACATTAGTGTCCCCCCCCCCCCCAAAATTTTCGTCTGCGACCGCGCCTGGAGTTATATGGCGACGTCTATACAGGGTGTCCCAGAAATCGACGTCAAGCCGTGATAGACCAAGTTATAACAGTTATCAGAAAAATACAAAAAAAAATCTGTCACATGTTCTTCAAAAATTATGGTCACTTTAAAATTTACTAGAATATTCACGCCCTGGTCTCTTAACTTCTAGTACATTTTTAAAGTGACCATAATTTTTGAAGAACATGTGATACATTTTTTTTGGAATTTTTCTGATAACTGTTATAACTTGGTCTATCATCCATTCAGGGTTTGACGTCGATTTCTGGGACACCCTGTAGACGTTGGAAAAAACTTAAGATAAGATGAGTTACATAATATGGATTCTCGAATTATGTTGAAATTTCTAAGCCCTATATTCTAAAGTAAAGAAATTATCGCTCTTGATTGTGATATTGTATTTCGTTCCTTTGCTAATAAAAGTGAAAAGTTAGAGTAGATGATAGAGTCACAAATTGGCTAACCTTGTGTGCGTCCAAGTAGGTGTGGTCGGTGTCGGCGGCGAGGATCTGCACGGCGTCCAGAACTACGTCGGCCGCTTTCGTCACGTTGCGCGCGAACGTTGCCAGCACCTCGCTCACTGACACCTGCACATGAGTCAATCAACTTTTTAAAGCGCCTGGTTGCTATGGTTACGTCCCTTGGACAACCAAAGATTTTCTATGAAATAGTATGAGGATGTCCCTCGGACAACGGGGACAGAGTAAGCAACATTAAAAAGTTGATTCGCCCACATCATGGTACCATTAGAGCAGCACAGCCTAAGAACTATTTGAAGCTTAAGTCAATCGCGCCATCTGCGTGAAAGCCCCCTAAAGATACGCAAAATGTGTGAGGAATTGTCACCTGCACTGCTACTCCACCTAATAGCTACTAGTGTACAGTACGCTATTCGTTAAGTTACTCAATGATGGTACAGTCGCCATCTGATATATCGGAGCGGTCAAGGTGGTCAAAAATATCTGAACAACGACTCTATTCTCAAGGCGATAAGGTGCTTGTTTAGATATTTTTGAGTACTCTGGCCGCTTCGATATATTTGATGGCGATTGTACGATCGCAAATGGTTCTTATTACTAATCAAATTAATTTGAACCTTGTTTACTGTAGTCAGAGTCTATATTTAAAAGGCAGCGCTAAATCGTGAGAATTCGCGGTTCGGTGCGACGCTGGTATATCTGTTTATGCGAACTCACTTCGTGGTTTGTTATTGAATTGAGGAAAAAGCAGCATAAAAGGTCGGTACAGTCAGCAGCAGAAGTAGCTAACCGAGTAGGGTGTTCAAAATTACCTACACACGCTCTTATTCTCTTAAGTATAAATACGTGTCCAGCTCATTTTGAACACCCTACCCGCTTAGTTACTTTTGCTGCTGACTGTATGACTAAGCTGGATAGAATGGAAAACATTAGGCGTAACAATGTTTGGAGATAAAAGAAAATTAGAAAAATCCACTGCCTCGAACGATACTCGAACTTACGACCCCGGACATACCCGTCGCTCTGTCCAACTGAGCTAAGGACTTTTCTAATGGCTCACATAGCGACGTGCATGTATCCCAGAGTCGCTAGTTCGAGTCTCGTCTGAAGCAGTAAATATTCTTTTTATTTCTAAACATTGTGGTATCGCTAGCAGACGTTCTACTTAATTGGGTGTAACATTTAACCTTTTCGCCATGTCAAACGCAAAACCTACCACTCAGACGCCACGACATCTAAATGACAAACATGAAGTTAAACTTTATGCGTGTGCATGTAGGTCTATTTTGCTCTGTGCTCGGTGACCGATATATCGGTCTTTGGCGTTGGACCTGTGGTGCCGATATATACGTCTTTGGCGTGGAAATGGTTAATAACCCTCCTTTCTTCGGCAGTCGGGTAAAAACATCGGACACTAGGGTGTAATAAGTACTCACAGCAGTTTCGTTTTCCCTCCAGCAGTCGTAGTCTGTGACGAGGGCCACCGCCGCGTAGCTCAGCCCCGCCTCCTTCGCTAGGACCACCTGGAATTTCACATTCAATCAATTAAATAAATCAATATTTCATCTAGTAGTCCGCCTCGAACTGAGAACTCGCGATTTACTTGCAAACGAATTGACCAATATAACAAGACCCTTATGAAGAATTCTTTTTTCGCCCTCTAAGGCCACAACCCCTTAACACTTTCCGTACCGCACTTGGCTACGCGCTACGCTCGTAGCCGATCCTAGCGTTTTCCCGTTTTGTAGCGGAAAGCGCCTACGAACGGAGAGCCCGCCTAGCGGGTTCCTGCTAGCCTACTATGGTCGGGTTTTTATCGCCTGTCACCATAGCTGTCACGTTCTAACAAGTATGTAAGTGTGAAAGAGACGCATAGCGCGATAAGTGATAAAATGGCAACCATGGATGGCCTTCTGGTCGTGAAAGTGTTAATCGATCCAGCTCATAAACGAACTCTCAAATTGTATGTATCTCTGCTACAGCCCCAACAAATTTCATAAAGATCAGAAAAACTTTACTAAAGTTATCGTCGAAAAAAAGTGCCGAGACGTCTCAGTAGCTAGAAGTTGATTGTAAGAACTCGCCTCGCTACGCTTCCGCTCGTTCGATAAACCTCACAGGTCATTTCGAAGTTTAGTTTGCCTGATTGTTTTATCCATATGTTATTCTACACAGAAAAAAACAAATATCTTAATCGAAGATATTAATTCTTGTATATAAGGAAAATCGATAATTTCTTGAACCAAGTATGATTTTGTTGAACTAAGTATGATTTTGTTGATCCAAGATAGAACTTACTTGGTTCAAGATGTTTTTTACTTGATTTAAGAAATTATCGATTTTCCTTATAAACATATACAAGAATTAATATCTTCGATTAAGATATCTTTTTATCTGTGTACTGTAACCTAAACAAAACAATGTGTCAAAACTCTTAAAACAAGGTTTAAAGTTGTACAAATAGCGTTGGGAAATATTAATTCAAAGGTCTAATTTATGCTCTAAGTGACCTAACTTGCGATTTTCTGAATTTACCTCTGGAACCGTAGTCATGTTGACCAAGTGTCCGCCCCACTGGCGATGCATCAAGCTCTCTGCGCGGCTCGAAAACCTGCAATCAAATAAGAACTACAGCTTAGTGTTTCATTGCAAACAACCTAGGTGGGCGAATCAACTCGAATGTTGTTTACTCTGCCCCTGATGTAGTCCGAGCGACATCTAGTAGTAGTAGTAGTAGTAAAACACTTTATTGCACAAAACAAGTACATGACCAACAAAAATATAGTAAGTGTGTACAAAGGCGAACTTATCCCTTTAAGGGATTTCATCTTTATACTGTTTAATAGAAAATGATTATCCAGGGGACGTAACCATAGCAACGAGGGGTATTATACTACCTTGGTCCCTGTATGACCACAGCGGTGCCCGTCTCGTGGCAAGTGTACCCCCGTGCGCGCGCGGCCTGCGCGAGGGCGGCGCGCGCGCGGGGGCAGAAGGCGGGGCGCTGCGGGAGGTGGCACACGCCGCGCGGCCCGCACGCCGTGCGGTCGTAGAACGTGCATTGGCGGCCCCATGTTCTGGAAAAAAGAAAATGTTTAAACTTGATCATAAGGCGTTACAGTGCGCAATATCGAGGGCCCAATCTCAAAAAACAAAAAATGTTAGGTAGTACCAAACGAAAAACAGAAAGAAGGGATAGGCAGGGGTGCTCGATAAATTGGGCCATGGAAGTTGCATGGTGTAATCAGCAATACAAGACTTATGGCGTAAGTATATGAGTATGGCAGTTCAGGTTCAGACCGAGAAACATAGGAAATCGTCCATCCATTTGAGACCTATATGTTTAAAAAGTATGTTGCATATATGTAAGTAGTTTACGCACATTTTATACACGCATTACTTAAGTCAAAATAGCGCCACGAAAACATCCATCGAATTATCAGACATCAAATAATATTAGAATACCTACCTGTCTATGTAGTCGTCCAGCACTACAAGATCTCCCGGTCTGTACTCTTCTTGCAGCGAGCCGGTGGCGGTGGTGGCGAGTATGTGGGTGCAGCCGCGTTGCTTTAAGGCCCAGATGTTGGCTCGGTAGTCGTCACTGTCGACAACTGACAAGAATACCTGTCTATGTAGTCGTCCAGCACTACAAGATCTCCCGGTCTGTACTTTTCTTGCAGCGAGCCGGTGGCGGTGGTGGCGAGTATGTGGGTGCAGCCGTGTTGCTTTAGTGCCCAGATGTTGGCTCGGTAGTCGTCACTGTCGACAACTGACAAGAATACCTGTCTATGTAGTCGTCCAGCACTACAAGATCTCCCGGTCTGTACTCTTCTTGCAGCGAGCCGGTGGCGGTGGTGGCGAGTATGTGGGTGCAGCCGCGTTACTTTAGTGCCCAGATGTTGGCTCGGTAGTCGTCACTGTCGACAACTGACAAGAATACCTGTCTATGTAGTCGTCCAGCACTACAAGATCTCCCGGTCTGTACTCTTCTTGCAGCGAGCCGGTGGCGGTGGTGGCGAGTATGTGGGTGCAGCCGTGTTGCTTTAGTGCCCAGATGTTGGCTCGGTAGTTCACGTCACTGTCGACAGAAAAGACCGTTTTATTATTCTCATTACAAAAAGATTGATAGCAAAACCGTGTATTTGTTCCTTAAGCGGGTCCACACCGAACGAGCCGCGTCGGAGGAAATTCAATTCGCGAAGCAGTGCGGCCAGTGTAGTCGCGCCTCGCCCAAAGCAAACGCACACGCTGCCGTAATGCCTCGACCAAGGCACGTTTACACTGGCCACCCCCACCCTTCTTCACGCAACAATTTCCTCGCGAGACGGCTCGTTCGGTGTGAATCCGCCTAATAGATGAGACTACAAAGCCCACCATAAGGGTAAGTTAGATACACTTGTGCCAAACCGTCTGTCAACGTTAAAATGCTTGCTAGATATTGTATGGGAATTTCCATACTAGTAGTACCACGCCAGGTGACGCTGGTGAGTCTTCAAAAGTGGTTGGTGCAACTGGTCTTAACTATGACTCTCATGCATGATGGGGCAAAACTACGCAACAACAACATTCTCTCTCCACTTATCAAGTTTATTCGTTTATACGATCGGTCTTATTGAGTCTATACGTTAACCCTGATGTACAGACCTGGGTTGGAGCTGGTGCTTCCTGCCGTGTCGCGCCAGCAGCACGCAGGGCACGCCCCTGACCTTGCCCTCGATGAGCGCGTCCGACGGGGCTCCGTACGGGGTGCTCTCGAAGTGCTCCGTCTGCTCCTCGAACAGGGACGGGTCGTCGAACCCTGAGCCGCCGATTATACCGATCTACGTTCAAATTAAACTTATAAGGTTAAGAGCAATGAGGTTCGGACATTTTCTGTTTAAGACCCACTTGTCGGATGTCGGGCCTGGATTTTAATCGGATGTTCCAGTGGCAGAACATTCTATATGAAGCTATTCCCACTTGCACGACACAATTTTGTATGAGCTTCTGGTTCTGACACACCCGATAAAAACCCGGGCCCGACATCGGACAAGTGGGAATGGGGTCTAAGCTCAGACTATGAAATGATCACAATTACTTGCTCTTATTTTCATATATGTATGCAAATAGGCATCCTACAGTCCAATTAAAAATAGGAGTCAAATAGGACAAAAGAAAATACCCAAAATGATCTAATAGTACTTTAGGTACTTGAATCAAAGATACCTATCCTAATGCAATGCTTAGTTAATTTTATCACAAAAACTCATTCTAAATATTGCAGTATAAAAACTACTAATGTGCATGATGAGATGACGTCAGTTTGAGTCGATAACACCAGTAGAATTCGAGTTACAAATCTCATTCTTCAAATTAATACTTATTTAACAAGCAATATGGTCCATTTTTGCTCAGTAACTGACCCAGAGGTCAGTGAATACTTTAAATTGTATTGTAACACAGGAGGTCTATAAAGTGCCCCCTGTTATAGCGCCATTATCTACTACTTACATTGTATTAGATTTAACATGTTGAGCATATGTCAAGGTTGCTCTCCATATTTTTAATAGAATATTGGAATGTAAATATCTGTTGATTAAAGAAATAAAAGCAATGATCAAAATAATGAAAGAAATTAGTAATCATAATACTTTAATTTAATTTACATAAAACATTCACATACTACTGCAAGATCTTATATTAAATGCTATGAGGTCATCAAACGATTTGATACACAATTCCTGTTCCTGTTCTATCATTACATTACTTGTCCAACCCTTGTTGGAACTTGAGTTCCTTGGTCGTCTCATGTGCTTTTTGCAACTCCTGTGCAATTTGGAAGAACCTTTTAGATTCATCTGCATTCTTCTCGACTCCATCCCCCTTTTTGTACATCATACTGACATTGGCGCATCCATACATATTGCCATTCTCACAGGCTTTCTTGGCAAAGTCAAACGCCTGCTTCATATCGGGCTTTATGAGGTATTCTATGTTTTTGTTCTTGGCGGGGTTGTGTGGGTTGTATTCCGCAACATTCTTGGGCACTCCGCTGATGTACATGCCGCTGAGGTAGTGGCAGGCCATGTTGTCATTTTGATCGCAACTTTTCTTTAAATAATTGTAACCTGAAAAAATATTTCTAGTTAATGTTTCAATTTTTTAAATGAAAGTAATCAACTGTACCTACAAGAATTAAAATGTGTTTGACTAATATATGCATTTTATCAACAATTTGCTAAAACATACAACTTAAATCATGGACCGTAACTTTGAATCTTGGTATTCTTATTTTTTAAGACAGAGTATTTCTTTCCAAAAATACTTTATTTTTATAGGTTAGGTTAGCAAAATACAGGAATCAATAATAAACAACGATTTTACCTTTGGGGACATCTCTTTTTATGGTAACATTGGGTCCAGTGGCGGTGAGCATCATCCCCGCGTGCAGGCAGGCCGAAGGCTCTCCGAGTTCACATCCTTTCTCGAAGTAGGTTAGTGCCTCAGCTGGGTCACCTTTCTCCTTGCCCCGCCCCACTAGACAGTAATTCCCGTACTTCAAACATGATTTCCCGAACTTATAATCCACGCAATTGCTTTTAAAAACTTTAGCCGCCTTCTCAAAATCTTTTTTGATCGCTTCCAAGTAATCACCCAGTAAATGGCATACTTCTGGTTTTTTCTCTTTGTAACAACCGAAACGGTATTCGATTCCAAGGTTCTCAATGTATTCTTTCACTTCATCTTCTTGTTTTAAGTCATAAGCCATTGTAATTTCGTAATATTTAGTTTTTATGGCCACAGATAGGTTAGGTAACTACCTTGACTTGACAATTGTCAAACTGATAACACTTATCAATTTGTAAACAAACGGTTAAACATCTTTTAATTACATAGTTAATAGAAATTTTACATACTAACAATAATAAAATTAGGAACAACTTGTTCAGAATATATAAATTTCGGAGATGCTAGATCTCGTTACGATTTCAGCTTGTAATTCGATAGGATGTCAATAAAGTGTATATTAGACTGACCTTGATTTTCTTGGAATCACCCATTATATATACCTCGACTTGTTGAGTTAACTACCTACTTCTTAAATGATAAAAAATATCTTCATTCAGTGCTAAGCACGCTAAGATAGGGAGCGTAAACTCTGATCTGATTTAATAACAAAATACTTTAAATTTATAGCTTGCAGGAATCCGGCAACCGCAGTCCGCAGCCGGAAATCAGCAATCTATCACAATTCACAATGTTGCCAGTGTTGCCACTCACTTGCGTAACTTACGTTTTATTAACTGAAAGCATGACCAAAAGTTTCCTTTTTCATTACCTTTTCTTAGTGCCATTTTATGACTTTATTCATTATTTTATATCAATAAATTGATGTATTAATGGGATTCAGTGGTTTCACAGGTTTCTCAAAAGTTAAAAGTCGTAATGAAAAAATAAAATTTCCGACACGCATCAAAAGTTAAAGTATCAAAACGCATCATTTATATTTTCAGAAATGGCATTATCTTATCTTCATAATTTTTAAAGGTGCTCTTACACGGGCGATTTTTCGGGCAATTATTGCCCGGCGATACGTTGCCGAAACTAAAGGTGCTCTTACACGGGCGATTTTTCGGGCAATTATTGCCCGGCGATACGGTGCCGAAACTAATGGAGCAATATGGAGCAATTAATTGAGCAATACGAGGCAATTTCTAGATATTGCGGCAATTATTTCGGCAATCATTTCCCGTATTGCTCCATTCATTTCCGTGTTGCTCTGTATTGCCGACTACAATTGCCGGTATATCCAGACGATTGGAAAATTCAAGGCAATTTGTATTTCTATCCCGTACGCACATATATGCATGTCCCATTCTTTTTCTAGTAGGGCGAGCGCGGTCCAGGTGTAGGGGGAGGGGAAACGGCCTGTTACAATAAATCTGTTCAAAAGGGCGTTTATTAAGGAATATTTTGCGGCGCTTACGTCATTTTACTATATGTTTTTGAGTTATAACTCAAAAACGGCTCAACCGATTCTATTCAAAATAGTTTTCATTGAAAGTACTAATTAAGTCTCACATTCGTGAATTTTACGGATTTTTAGACCCAAGGTTCAAAAGTTAGATGGAGGGGAGGGGGGACGCCCTGTTTTAAACTTTAAAGGGAACGTACCCAAACTACGTGACCAGTTTAGGAGGGGGGAGGGGGGTCGTCAAAATACTACTCTAGGTCACAGGGGGAGGGGGGGGAGTCTTAGGTTCTGTCACGTAGTCAATAATTATGCTCAAATATCGCGCTTCTAATTATAGGTTTCCATGCACCTTTGGCGTCACGCGGCCAGTGTCGCTGTCGAGTAAATAAAAGGCAATAAGTAGGCAAAATTATGTTTTTTTGCTTTCTATGTCCAAAACATCACTCTAAACTATATGTGCGAGTTTTACTACGTGACAACTACGGGGGAGGGGGGGGGGGGGGCTTGGCAATTACTACGGATGGTCACCGAGGGGGCAGAGGGGGGTCAAAAACTGAAAATGAGTCACGTAGTTTGGGTACGTTCCCAAACCCTAAGAACTTGATACCCATTTGGGCTTTATACTTATATTTCCACTGAATCCAGAAATTTCAGCTATTAATCTCTAACCATTCACGAGATATTGACCTCCGAAAATCACTATAAGTCATTATTTTAAATGCACTGCAAGCTTCCGCAGCTAGAATTACCTCGTCCATAGTTCAGAGAGATTTTGATTTTGGGGCGAGTGCGGTGCGGTCTGAGTGCAAGGGGGGGAAACGACGCGGTCGTATTGCTCCACTGTATTTCTCGTGTATGAACGTATTGCCTAGTTTCCCGAGTTGCTGCTATATGGGGCAATTCGAATGGAGCCAGAATGGCGCCATACTGGAGCAATAATTGCCCCATATTGAGCAATATTTCGAATTACTTGAAATTGCTCGATATGGCCGTGACGTCAAAATTGCGGCAATTCGGCAATTTTTATCGCCCGTATAAGAGCACCTTAATGGAGCAATATGGAGCAATTAATTGAGCAATACGAGGCAATTTCTAGATATTGCGGCAATTATTTCGGCAATCATTTCCCGTATTGCTCCATTCATTTCCGTGTTGCTCTGTATTGCCGACTACAATTGCCGGTATATCCAGACGATTGGAAAATTCAAGGCAATTTGTACTTCTATCCCGTACGCACATATATGCATGTCCCATTCTTTTTCTAGTAGGGCGAGCGCGGTCCAGGTGTAGGGGGCGGGGAAACGGCCTGTTATAATAAATCTGTTCAAAAGCCTCAAAAGGTCGTTTATTAAGGAATATTTTGCGGCGCTTACGTCATTTTACTATGTGTTTTTGAGTTATAACTCAAAAACGGCTGAACCGATTCTATTCAAAATAGTTTTCATTGAAAGTACTAATTAAATCTCACATTCTTGAATTTTACGGATTTTTAGACCCAAGGTTCAAAAGTTAGATGGGGGGGAGGGGGGACGCCCTGTTTTAAACTTTAAAGGGAACGTACCCAAACTACGTGACCAGTTTAGGGGTGGGGGGGGTCGTGAAAATACTACTCTAGGTCACAGGGGGAGGGGGGGGAGTCTTAGGTTCTGTCACGTAGTCAATAATTATGTTCAAATATCGCGCTTCTAATTATAGGTTTCCATGCACCTTTGGCGTCACGCGGCCAGTGTCGAGTAAATAAAAGGCAATAAGTAGGCAAAATTATGTTTTTTTTGCTTTCTATATCCAAAACATCACTCTAAACTATGCGCGAGTTTTACTACGTGACAACTAGGGGGGGGGGGGGGGGGGTCTTGGCAATTACTACGGATGGTCACCGAGGGGGGGGAGGGGGGTCAAAAACTGAAAAAAATGAGTCACGTAGTTTGGGTACGTTCCCAAACCCTAAGAACTTGATACCCGTTTGGGCTTTATACTTATATTTCCACTGAATCCAGTTTCAGCTATTAATCTCTAACCATTCACGAGATATTGACTTCCGAAAATCACTATTTTTACCACTGACTGACTGGCTCACTGATCCACTGACTCATCATCAAAACTATTGACGACATCCAGATAACCTAGAAAGTTGTGGCATCCAGTTAGGCATTCGTGTCATTCGTGTGTAAACAACAGGAAGAATGTAAAAACTTGTTTCTGAAAATTAGTTCTCTTTCTGCAAGATATGAACGCATCTATTTCTCTTTTTTTAGTCATTATTTTAAATGCACTGCAAGCTTCCGCAGCTAGAATTACCTCGTCCATAGTTCAGAGAGATTCTGATTTTGGGGCGAGTGCGGTGCGGTGTGAGTGCAAGGGGGGGAAACGACGCGGTCGTATTGCTCCACTGTATTTCTCGTGTATGAACGTATTGCCTAGTTTCCCGAGTTGCTGCTATATGGGGCAATTCGAATGGAGCCAGAATGGCGCCATACTGGAGCAATAATTGCCCCATATTGAGCAATATTTCGAATTGCTTGAAATTGCTCGATATGGCCGTGACGTCAAAATTGCGGCAATTCGGCACCTTAAAGGTGCTCTTATACGGGCGATAGAAATTGCCGAATTGCCGCAATTTTGACGTCACGGCCATATCGAGCAATTTCAAGCAATTCGAAATATTGCTCAATATGGGGCAATTATTGCTCCAGTATGGCGCCATTCTGGCTCCATTCGAATTGCCCCATATAGCAGCAACTCGGGAAACTAGGCAATACGTTCATACACGAGAAATACAGTGGAGCAATACGACCGCGCCGTTTCCCCTCCCCTTGCACTGTACCAACTGGTCGCTTCACCCACGCCCGACCAGCGATCGCGCCGTTTCCCCTCCCCCTACGCCCGGACCGCGCTCGCCCTACTAGAAAAAGAATGGGACAAGCATATATGTGCGTACGGGATAGAAATACAAATTGCCTTGAATTTTCCAATCGTCTGGATATACCGGCAATTGTAGTCGGCAATATAGAGCAACACGGAAATGAATGGAGCAATACGGGAAATGATTGCCGAAATAATTGCCGCAATATCTAGAAATTGCCTCGTATTGCTCAATTAATTGCTCCATATTGCTCCACTACTTTCGGCAACGTATCGCCGGGCAATAATTGCCCGAAAAATCGCCCGTGTAAGAGCACCTTAAAATAAATGGCATTCTGTCCACAATATGGGGTTGGCAACTGTCAACGGTTTGGCCAGATGGCGCCAGCATAGCTAGGTCCCTTTCACTAGTATTGTTGTATGGGATTTGGCTTAAAGGCTAGCCCATCCAGGTCAAAAAAAATTAAAAAAAAAACGTGATTTTGACACTATTTGTAGGACTGAAAGCGGTATTACACATTGCAACCTGCAGGGCCCAATCTGTTGTGTACCCTGCCTCTTCCTACCCCTCCTTCAGCTCCCTACGGGCCCTACCTTCGATTACACCTTCCAACCTGACAGATTGGGCCCTGCAGGTTGCAATGTGTAATACCGCTTTGACAGGGACCCAGCTATGCTGGCGCCATCTGTAAATACTTTCGACCGGCCAACCCCATTGGGACAATTTTGCCAATGTCGAAGTAGAGACGACAAGTTTACGGTTAATTAGTTAAAATTTCGCTCCAAGAGCTGGACGTTGTACGGTGAGGTTAGGCTTTTTATAAGGAGATAGCTACTCCCTACAAAAAGCACGTGGACTAACGGATATCTAACTCAAACAGGGGTTAGACTTGTTTTGAGATTAATTCTTCATTAGTTGCACACTAGTTCGTTAAATCACTGCAGAATAAGCTATATAATTATAGTCTGGCAAACCAAAAGCGCAGTAACAGTCAGAGTAACATGCTATACCCATCCCTTTTTTAGTAGTGAGAGTACTAGCATTAGAAAAAGACAGTATGATTCTCCCTGTCTATGCTTGAAGTGGAACAAACTCTGGCCAAACTATATTACACACTGAATCACGAAAATGAACAAAAAATAAGAAGTTAATCACAAAACCAAACCACCTTGCTCGACAAGATGGCCGCAAGTCCTATCTTAGGGTCACCACACACCTAGCGGAATTCCTCTCGGAATTAGCCGAAGTAGCGGAAATTTGTCTATGGTAGCGGAAATTTGTCTACGGCTTCCATACAAAAAATCTGCTACCATAGACAAATTTCCGCTACCATAGACAAATTTCCGCTACTTCCGCTAATTCCGCGAGGAAAACCGCTAGGTGTGAGGTGACCCTTATCTTATCAAAGTCAAGTCAGCTTGACAGTTGACACTCTCTTGACAGCTTTCACAAAAATCGAATTCATTGCTTGGGACTGATGCACGTATAACTATAAATATAAAATTTTAATTTCCTTGTTAAATTACAAATTCTTTTCAAAATATGTCCGGAAACGTTGAACTTTTTACTACTCGAATGAGAAAAGCGACACGAAAAATCCACTCTGTGAGCGATGCTTTGGTCAACGCTAAGTTCGCAATTTGTAAGTACCTTCAACTTTTAATATTTGTGAAACAAAGAGATTTCTAGAATGTTATGCTATCTAAATTATTTTTTTAAAGTTTAAATACTTTGATATTGCACTTAACTTTGATTATTAATTTTATATTATACACAACAAAATACAAGAGAGAATAATATTGAAGATCAGTTGTTTCGTAAATTTGTTTGATAGTGTCTTTCAGACGACCTCCTTCATGTAAAAACCTGTAATAATTTTATTTAAATAACATGTTTTTTCTATGTTTCCAGCTCTAAGAGATGAGGCAGTGTGGGGCGGAGGGCTGTTTGTGTTCTACCACATTTTTGCTTTCCTCGAGGATGCCAAGGAAAGGCTAAACATGCCCGATTATAACAAACTCTTTGTGCACAAAACTCTTTACAGGTAATATTGTAATCTTCCCATTGATATTTATATTTCGTTAACTTTTTATTTGAATACACCAATTTCATGTTAAAATTTTTTACTACCTTCAAAATGAAATGAAAAAAAAAAAGGATCATACCTAATGGATCAAATCCTGTTTAAAATAATGCTATTCATGATTTCATATCAATACTATTTAAATTAAATATAATAATTGAATTAATTACCAAGTCATGCACTTCAATGTAATACATAAATGTAACCATCATTATTTATTAGGTGTGGTATTTAGCAGTTCTTCTAGCATATTAGAACTTTTTGCTACTCACTTGACACACCTAAATAATATTTATTTATAGAATTAACTGTGAATTACTTATTCCATAAATTAATAAGCAAACCTTGTGTACACAGAAAAGCTGCTTTTGAAGCGGATCTCAAACATTACCTCGGAGAAGACTGGCAGTCAACACCTCGCTCCACTGCACTTGAGAGCTACCTGGAGCACCTTCAGGAGCTGGAGAAGGAGAGCCCGCAGCTGCTGATGGCGTATGTGTACCACCTGTATCTGGGGCTGCTGAGCGGCGGACAGATACTGGCTAAGAAACGGAAAATGTTTGGAGATAGTAAGCATTCCTTAATTATTATTTTTAAATTTGTGAAGTCCATATTGTCTTAAAAGCGGTTGGTTGGCTTAATGCAAAAATATCATCTTGTTACGTACGTGAGCTGGCTGGATGATGGAACCGAACTGGGGTACCCGCAGATTCGACATGTCTACCCACATGTCAATATATAACATGCCTTTCCCTCTGGATAGATGGCACTTCACTTGATTTTGAGTTCACTATTAAAAGTCGGTGTTCATGCTACACTGTTCATGCACTTAACTAAATTGTTCACTTATACCCTACACATGCTTTCATAGTCTTTGATTATTACTTATATTTATATACTACTATTGGCTATTTGCACTATTATTTTCCTCATCCTCACTCCCGGACTCTATGTCCAGACTACCATATTCTTGAAGCGCTATCTTTTTCAATGATGGTCTGTCAGAAGGTGGACTCTCACTGGACCGGGCTCGTTTGTTACTGATAGGTTCATTTCTAGGAACTACATCATCCGTATCTTGTATCACGCACTCTTCTGGACCCTTAACACCAATCATTTCTGCCCACTGACTCGATGGAGGAATTCTTATTGTGCCATATGCTTCATCTTCTCCTTCCTCTTCCCCGTCCTTGATTTCTTTTAAACCTGTTCCTCTATCGTTATCTGAGGTGGTTGTTTTGAATTCAGTCGGTGTTTCTTCTTTTTCACCTCTAGTGAATCCTAGCATCTGATTCACGTGTCTTATGAAAAATTTATTTGCTTGTTTAATTTTGTACCTTAACACCCCTATTCTTTTGACTATCGTACCTTCTAACCATCTAGGTCCACTTCTGTAGTTTCTAAAACAGACGGTCTCCCCTACTTTAAAATCCCTCACACGTTTTGTTTCATTTTCCTGGATATCTTCAGTCTCCTTTTCTTGAATCGAAAGGGGGTGAAGCCTATCAAATTTGGTACGAAATCTTCGATTGTTAAGAAGCTCTGCAGGTGTTTTACCAGTGGCAGAGCTGGGCGTTGTTCTCAAGCTATACAGTATCTTCTGTAATCTTGTTGACCATGGAAGATGTGACATCTTCTTCAATTTTTGCTTTATCGTTTGGACCGTCCTTTCCGCCTGTCCATTTGATGCAGGATGATATGGAGGTACCAGTATGTGCTTAATACCATTTTGTTTGAAATATTGACACATTTCTTCAGACGCGAACGCCCTCCCATTATCACTAACTATAGTGTCTGGCATTCCTTGTTCAGCAAATATCTCCTCTAGCTTGTTTATCACCGTACTTGAACTTTGATCATTCACTATTTTAACCTCAGGCCATTTCGAGTATGAGTCAATTAATACCAAGAAAACCTTGCCCATGAATGGACCAGCAAAATCAATATGCAGCCTCGACCAAGCCTTTGGTGGTGTTATCCATCTATGGGTTACTTTGGCTGGCATATTCCTCAATTCCATACAAATCTGGCACTGTTTTACCATACTCTCTATATCTCTATCAAGCCCTGGCCACCAGAAATAACTCCTTGCTATTGCTTTGGTGATAACTATACCATCATGATTGCTATGTAGCTCTTTTAGAACACTTTCGCGTAGCTTCTGGGGTACTATTACTCTGCCTCCCCACAAAATACAGTCTTTGTATTCTGTCAATTCATCCCTTCTTACAAAGTAATCTCTATACTTTTCTTCCACTTTACTAGGCCATCCATTCCTAATCCAAAACATTACTCTTGCTAATACTCCATCCGACTTACTCAATTTAGCCACATCCTTAGCTGTCATCTCTAACTCAATTGGTGTCTCATTGAGTAACAAGACGTTAACTTCTTGCATCTCCTCTCCTTTTTCTATCTTTTCAGGGCCGGGCCATCTACTTAAAGCATCAGCGTTCCCTATTTTCTTCCCTTCTACATATCTTAACTCATAATCATATGAGTTCAACAACAAGGCCCATCTTAACATCCTTGGTGATATCACATTAGGAATTGGCTTTTTTGGGTCAAATATTCCTAAGAGCGGTTTATGATCTGTCTGAATCAGTATCTTACGGCCAAAAATATATGGATAAAACTTCTGAAGTGCAAAAATTATTGCAGCAGCCTCTTTATCAATCTGCGAATAATTTCGTTCATGGCAGCTCATTGTCCTGGAGGCAAACATGATTGGTCTCAATGAACCATCTTCCATCTTGTGTTCCAGCACAGCACCCAGCCCATACTGCGATGCATCAGATGTCACCACCACAGGCTTATTTAAATCATAGTGTACTAATGTATCACCTGTAGTCAACATTCTTTTTAAAAGAGTAAAGGCTTGTTGGCAATTTTGTGACCACACCCATTTGGCTCCCTTTAGTAGTAATTTATACAGTGGTTCTGCCACAGTTGCTTTCTGAGCCAGGAATCTGTCATAAAAATTCAGTAATCCTAGAAAAGCCTGTAACTCCTTAACATTCTTCGGTGCTGGTGTTTCCATTATAGCTTTAATCTTGTCTCCACAAGGATGTAAGCCATCAGCATCAATTCTATGCCCCAGAAACTCGACACTTGTTTTCCCAAAATTGCACTTATCTTTGTTAACTCTCAACCCAGCTTCCTTAAGGATCTGCAGGATCCGCTGGAGTCTATCACTGTGTTCCTGCGTTGTGCGTCCCGTGACCACAATATCATCTAGCAGTACCGCTGTTCCTGCCACACCTGCCAATAAGTTACTCATCATACGCTGAAAAATTCCCGGACAGGCTTTCACTCCGAAAGCTAGCCGTTTACATCTAAACAATCCTTTAGGCGTATTTAATGTTAATAATCTGGAGGTAGGTTCATCCACAACCACCTGGGTGTATGCTTGTTCTAAATCTATTTTACTGAACACTACTCCTCCTTGTAAAACTGCAAAAGCTTCATTCAATGTTGGCAAAGGGTAAGTATCAGTCTCCGTTGCCATATTCACTGTGGCCCTGTAATCACCACAAAGCCGGACTTTCCCATTCTTTTTAATTATAGGTACAATTGGACTGGCAAATTCAGCATGACTGACGGGTTCTAAAACATCTTCCGCCACTAGTCTGTCTATTTCTTGTAAAACTCTTTCTTTAATCGCAAAAGCAACAGGCCTACATTTCAAAAATGTTGGTTTCGCTTCAGGTTTCAACGGTATTGATACAACTGGGCCAGTGTACTTCCCTAGTCCAGACTGAAAAACTTCTTCATATTTTCCCAACAACGTATCTATACCTACATCTTCTGATTTCACGCTATTAATGCCTTGAACATCAATATTCAACTCCGGAAACCAATTACGGCCCAACAAATCTGGTCCGTTGCCTTTCGCAATCAGCACTTCTAACTTGGTTTTTTTATCCTTAAAACTCACATCCACGGTAACTTCTCCTAGCAATTGTAACTGATTTTCATTCCAGGTTATCAACCTAACTCTAGAGTCATCCAACTTCGGCAACTTCCCATTCCAAATTGCCCTCGCTGTACTTTCTTTCAACATCGTATACGCAGCTCCCGTATCGACTTCCAATTTCACTGGACGACCATTTATTTCCACGGTCATACAAAAAGGAGGCACTTTGTTCGATCCTACGTAATTACAAAAGTCATCCTCATATAAGCCATTAACACGACTCAATTCCTTTGGCTTGCTTCTGTCTCGCGACTCTGAACATACCTCTGCGATATGGCCCCTACGCATACAAGAAAAACATCTACTATATCTGAACTTACAGAAATTTCCATGTTTCTTTCCACACCGCCAACAATCCTTGCTCGGTTCCAACGGCTTCGCTTTAATTTTATTAACTTCCATCGGTTCGTCACCGCCGGTACTAGCCGGCGCCACACTAGAGGTCGCTGGCGTCGTCATGACTATCACCCCGGCGTCCGCCGTTTCAGCCGCTAATGCCATCTTTACCGCTTGAACAAAAGACAAAGTAGTCTGTTGCAACAAATGCTTTTGTATATCTTTATTACGAATGCCACATACTAGCCGGTCGCGCAACCGGCGATCCAAATCGGTAAAGTTACAATCTATAGCCAATTTACGCAAACTAGCCACGTACTCTTTAATATTTTCACTGCCCGATTGACACCTCATATGAAATTTATACGATTGCACTATCTCATTTTGTTTTGGGTTAAAATGTTCATCCAACGCGGACTTAACACTCGTATAGGTTATGTCTTTAATCTTTCTCGGTGAAATTAGCGATTCAACTAAATCGTATAAATCACGACCACAAACTGCAAAGAAATTCGCTTTTTTTAACTCATCTGTTTCAATTGCGTTCGCGCACAGACAATAGTTGAACCTTTCCACGTAATTTTTCCAATTGTCTTTGTCCATATTAAACTCGTTAAATTTCACCGGCATTTTGATTTCACCACACTAATAACACTTTTAAACATTCAAACACTATGTTTAAAGCACTTTTAGAGTATTCCCGAATTAAATCCCGTCGCCAGAATGTTACGTACGTGAGCTGGCTGGATGATGGAACCGAACTGGGGTACCCGCAGATTCGACATGTCTACCCACATGTCAATATATAACACATCTTTTCATGATTTTATTTTATTAAGTACTAGCTAACTCAGCAAACTTCGTACCACCAACTATTTTTTTATTTATTTTGCCAAGTTATAATAGTTATTCTGCTATTTGGGGCAGAGATAAATCCAAAAAATTTAACATCACTAAAATCGGTTCAGCCATTCTTGAGTTATAAATGGTATATCCAACACAACTTTTGTTTTATACATATATATAATTTATGTATCTTTATAGAATAGCACCCTGAAATATTTTAATTGATCCTTTGTCTACGCTTTTTATACCTTGTAAATATCCATCATTTTGTAAATATAGTCTCATTTAACCCAAAAGTCAATACAACCGCACATTTCACCTTCCAGAAACCAACTCCCAAGTCTACACTGACCAAGTCACAGACTTCACAGACATCGACATCCCCAAGTTAAAGAACGAGTTCCGTGCCGCCATGAACGAGATCGCAGCCAAGATGAGCCCAGAGGAACAGCAGGCTTTCCTGGACGAAAGCAGCCAAGTCTTCCTCATGAACAACCTGATTGTTAACTCCGTCGCTGGCCAGAATCAGGTCCTTAGAATCATGTTGTTTAAGGCTTCCGCTGTGTTTTTAGTGATTTTTGGTGCAGTGCTAGCATATAAAATGCATAAGTAAGGATGGTGTATGATTTTGTAATGTAATGGATAGAATGTATGATTATTTTTATAGATTAGAATGTGATATTATTATGTAGATTTCTTATTTGAAGACTGATTGTTTAAATGAGTAAATTTAATTTTATTGAACAGCCTTTTGATTTATCTTGTATTTACTCCTTGTTTTTGGCGTAAGATACAACAAACATATTAGGACATCTACTTTTCAACCTTACCATATTAATCATAAAATTAATTTCATACAGAATATAATTTTTTGGGTGGTGTGCTTTAAATATGCACTTTACTCTGTATAAATTAAAATAGAAAATCAAATAAACAATAAAGAACACAAACTAGAAGTTATTTACCTGTTACATCATTACCTAGGACATTTCGGTTGATTGTTAATTACTTGTGGGATAAGAAGCAAAAAAAAAAAAACATTTGAAATAACAAAAATAATTTACTACATAGCGTTACAGGCTACATTATATTATTAAACTGAAGTACGAAATATCAAAATATGTACACAAATGTACGTTCTCGCAGTTATCTACAGTCGTCAATCTTATTCTAAAGCTGTCATCTGAGCGCAGGCAGCGACTGGTCCAAGGAGAGGTCGATCAGGTCGTCGAATTCATCCTGGTTCCAAAATGAGAGACCCTGAGGAAACGAAAAAAATGGTAATTATAAATGTGCAAATAGCACTGTGTTGGATGTTTAACCTTTTCGACGCCATGTCAAACGCAAAACCTACCACTCAGACGCCACGACATCTAAATGTCAATAATGAAGTTAAACTTTATGAGTGTGCATGTAGGTCTATTTTGCTCTGTGGTCGGTGACCGATATATCGGTCTTTGGCGTTGGACCTGTGGTGCCGATATATACGTCTTTGGCGTGGAAAAGGTTAATGCCACCAATGCAGAGCAAAATACCATAAAAAAATAGTTTGACCCAATTATAATTTGTGTCGATTTTTATTAACGTATTGGTGTTAGCTGCGATTTATTTTTTACAAATTGAGGAAATATAAGCCGTGGAAAGTTTGTGAATCTTAACCACATTGGTTGTCAGAATTCATTTATTTTCTTAAGAAGCACTTACCTTTTCTTACTTGAAGAAGTATTTAATAAAAAAAAACTTTTTACAAAAAAAAGATAAACCGACTTCAAAAAGGATAAAATGAATCATTATATTATTTATATGCGTTACCAACTGATATGTTTGAAGTCGGTGCCAAGCCAAATTTGGAATAGTTAATACGAACGAGCCGATGTGTTCAGTGAATTGTTATTTTTACTATATAACTAATCTAATACGGTATGAATCGCACGTATACATTCGTTTCGATCATGCGTTAACTGTAAGGCACGTAGGTACAGAAAGTATAATCATGCGTCCTATGTTTGTTTGTTAACACATTGTTGGGACTATCCGTATGTCGAACGAAGCCCGTGGTTCGGTTTGAATTATTTATCCTTCTTCATCTAACGTTTAATCCGAAGTATAAAGGAATTCAATTGCTAGATTATTTTTTCTATACTCACATGTACCCAGTACACACGCCGTGTCAGTAAAAAGGCACGATATTCAAATTTTATATGGAAGGTCAATCTTACGCGTCTACATTTTTTTTTCTATTTGCCGCCTTTTTCTGATTATTGACAAAGCAGACGTGTATCAGAATATATATATCGTTGTCACTATTCATCAAAATAGGATTAGTAGTTTAGACATGAAAATGTAACACATGAAATCCCATTCACCTTTGCATTATTAGTACCGATGTTTTGTGACGTTCACACTTAAAAGCTGATTTGACCGGTTTTTGTAATTTGTGGCTTGGCACCGACTTCAAACATATCAGTTGGTAACGCATATAAATAATATAATGATTCATTTTATCCTTTTTGAAGTCGGTTTATCTTTTTTTTGTAAAAAGTTTTTATTTTTCCATTTTTAGTGGTTATATATTTATCAAAATTGGACAAAAAGTCTCGGAATAATCGGTAAAGATATATAAAAAAGTTCATAATACACCCATTCTATCTAAGGAAAGGTCCACGTATCATATGTGGACTTCATCACTAGGTCCTCTCTATCAAATTGGTGGTTTTCAAGAGGGAATGCTCGAGTTGCTTAAGAAAGCCCCCAAATCAACATACATGTGCCTTTAAAAATTGAGGAGTTCTCTCAATTCCTCACGGATCCCATCATCAGAACAGCACCAGGTTAATGTGGGACCATCTTCGAAGAAGTTCCTATCAAACAAAAAAAAGGAATTGTCCAAATCGGACCACGGGTCTCGGAGTAATCGCTGAACAATTGAACATCCTACATAAAAAAATCTTCATCATTATCACGAAAACAATCATCATCATCAGGACCACTCCATCATATTGGCGGTTTTCGTGAGAAAATGCTTGAGTAGCTTAAGAAAACACCCAAATCACTATACACGTGCCTTTAAAAATTGAGGAGTTCCCTTAATTGCTCATGAATCCCATCATCAGAACAGCACCAGATAAATGTGGGACCATCTTCAAGGTAGTTCCTTTTAAACAAAAAAATAATTATTCAAATTGGACCACGGGTCCCGGAGTAATCGCTGAACATCCTGCATAAAAAAATATTCATCATTATCATCAAAACAATCATTATCATCAGGCCCACTGCATCGAAATGATGGTTTTCGTGAGAAAATGCTTGATATGCTTAAGAAAACACCCAAATCACCATACATGTGCCTTTAAAAATTGAGGAGTTCCCTCAATTCCTCATGGATCCCATCATCAGAACAGCACCAGATAAATGTGGGACCACCTTCGAGGTAGTTCCTTTCAAACACAAAAATAATTATTCAAATTGGATCACGGGTCTCGGAGTAATCGCTGAACATCCTGCATAAAAAAATCTTCATCATTATCATCAAAACAATCACCATCATGAGGTCCACTGCACCGAAATGGTGGTTTTCGTGAGAAAATGCTTGAGTTGCTTAAGAAAACACCCAAATCACCATACATGTGCCTTTAAAAATTGAGGAGTTCCCTCAATTCCTCATGGATCCCATCATCAGAACAACACCATATTAATATGGGACCACCTTGGATGTAGATCCTTTCAAACAAAAAAAGAATTACTCAAATCGGACCACGGGTCTCGGAGTAATCGGTGAACATACATAAAAAAAAAAACACCAAACCGAATGCAGAACCTCCTTCCTCAATGGAATTGAAGTCGGTTAAAAAGCTGTTTGAGGAGTTATGAAATCAGCTCAATTTGTTAATATTAATAAATCAAAACTAGAAGCACTTAAAAAGCGAAACCTTACGTGATGATTGGTCTTCTATTATCTAGTGACTAACATGCATTACAGTAGTACTACAAATAAAACCGAGTCAAGAAATGACACTTAATGACTTTACAATTTGGTGCCGTGACCAGGATAACACGCTCTGAGATTTGAGATATCTATAAAAAATAATGGTTTGGCGTGTGTCGCTGGCGTTCAGTTCGGTCATTAATGGGGTATGTTTTCGTCCTAACACGTTTGAATGGACATACCATTGATGAAGTGTCTGACATTTTGATGATATTTTGTAGTATTTCAGTAGAAGTGCTCGAGTGCTATCAATTTATCAAACAACCAGGAATATCATCGAAATCTTTCTAGATTATTTGATAAATATGTCTAAAGAAATTAAGAGATCGAAACGCTCGTCATATTTTGACTCTATTTAATATCAATACGTACGTACGCCAATAATAGGCTATTAGACTGATATCAAAAGACGCAAGAAGGGACAGGCTCATGCGAGCGGAAATGTCGGGATGACGCGCAGAATCGGGAGTCGTAGAGATCTCGAGAGGTAAAGTACGTGTACGTACAGCGAGTTCACTGGCGTGGCAGGGGCGGCAGGTGAGCGCTGCGGCGCGGCACTCGCAGTGCGGCGCGCGCGCGCAGGGGCGGGCCGCCAGCGCCGCGCGCGCGCCCAGCACCGTCGCCACGCGCCGCGCCAGCGCGCGGTCGCCGCCCAGCTTCTTGCCCGCGAATATCGTGCCTGAAACGTGACACATTGAGAACCGATCGCTGACATATTTATCTTAAGAATATTTCCAAGATTTGACAGGTTCCGATCACCTCTCCCCTTAGGTACGTATACACCTATATAGCTTGTAAGGTTTTATTTGCAATGAATGAAAGATCCGATGAATTCGAGGGTACTACCGAAACTACACTAAAAAAAACTACTAATCGGCCAAAATTATCAGTCAAATATTTTCACGATTTCGAAGTTGAGTCTATTATGAAAGTTGTATCTACATCTTCAAGCCCGAACTATACTAACTTACCGTTAGTCTCCATAGCGAGGGACGTGCAGAGCCCCAGCTTGTCCTTGGGCAGCTTGACTTGCTTGCGGAGCGCGGCGTCTCCTACTAGCTCCTCGTAGTCCTTGTTTGTGTAAGCGACAGCATTGTCTATGCCTGAAGAAAGTGGCAGATTATAATATTTAACGCTCCATACACTTAGCGGAATAAATAAAAACCAATAGAAAGACGGATGTCTCGCTGAAAACGATGTATAGTACCCGACGAAAGTTCAGTTACCATAAACAAATTTCGCTCTCTTGCTACAGGATGTAACAAAAATACTGGTGATCCGTTTAAGGGCATAATTGGTATCGTATTGCGAGTAGGAAAAAGTAGGAGAAAATTTTTTCGGACGCGAAAATTTTTTTGTATGGGGCGAGTTGTCCCAGCTGGCCAACCGTCCATACAAAACCAAAAATTTTTTTCGCGAGAAAACTATTTTTTCTTAGTTTTTCACAATAAGAATACGATACCAAGTATGCCTTTAAAAGGATCACCAGTATTTTTGTTACACCTTGTATAGCTGAATTTCGCTCAAGTATGTGATGTGACGTGTGCGGCTTTGCCCTTTATCTCTAAAAAATATTCCTGGTTTACCTTGAAATATGATCATATTTCAAGGTAAACCAGGAAAATTTTTTCGACTATGATCCCTAATAAAATTAATCTCTGGCTATTTCCCTGCTGCTGGTACGACTATACAATAGCACGCGATGGTCGCCATACGTACATACACCGCTAAAGTCACCAAACTAAAGAATCGTTTTTCAACTATTCCCAAATCAAAATAGCACTTACTGTACGGAAAATAGAAATATCGTATAAAAAAAATCATCAACATAAAAATGTATTAGACGTACCATACAAATTCTTAGCCGCTCGTTTCTTGTTGAGCATGAAGTCCTCGTCCATCAGGATGTGCAGGGTCACCGAGTTCTCCATCAGGTTGTGGTGGATGGTCGAGTAGTCCAGCTAAACAGACAAGGTCAGTAAACAATGAAGGTAAACACGCAAAGCATCGCGGTGACAGCGCTGCAGTCGTTTATAAAAACGTCTCTTTGAATTAGACACATCCACGCGTCATAGATCAACAATAAACAAAAAAAAACTGCGCGTGCCAACCCGCCTGCCAAGCGTGGCGCGTATGGCAAACCCCCCCTTATGCGTGGCGCGTATGGCAGGGGAGGCCTATCTTCAGCAGTGGACGTCTTATGGCTGAGATGATGATGACGCGTCATAGGCAAATTAAAGTGTATATTTGTGCAGGTTTCCAAAATATCAGAGCTTTAAAAAAATTTTGGTTAAAAAGTACAAGCCGAACATAAGCCAGTAGTACTTAATTTGTTTCTGTATTTATTTTTCAATGTGTGGTAGAACGATAGTGTGTACGTATAAAGAACGGCTCGGATCACGAGCATTTGTGGCCCGAACCGACGGTGAAGGCCTTAAACAAGCGATCTGAGGTCTTTATTACCGCTGTGGTCTAACTGATATGATAACTTACCCGCATGGCAGAAAGGTCGCAGCGCGTGCAGGGCAGCATTATGACGGTGCGCTCGACCCCGACTCGGAACGGCAGAGTGGTCGCGAAACTCAGCGCGGGAACATGTCCGGTCGGAGGGTCCTGTTGGCCTTCACTAGGTCTATGTATGAAGTCTGTGGTGTAACTGATATGATAACTCACCCGCATGGCAGAAAGGTCGCAGCGCGTGCAGGGCAGCATTATGACGGTGCGCTCGACCCCGACTCGGAACGGCAGAGTGGTCGCGAAGCTCAGCGCGGAGAATACGTCGGGCCGAAGGGTCCTGTTGGCTTTCACTAGGTCCACTTTTTCTGTGTGATGAAAATTGATGACAGTGAGCATAACTAGAAGATTTTAACCTTTTGAACATTATCGAACGAGCGGAGCGTAAGCGAAGCTCGTTCTTACAAACAACTTCAGACCCAACTGTCACCTGGCTACTGGGACGTCTCGGCATTTGGATGGCTTTTTGATTTAGATAGTTTGTCCGACGATAACTTTAGTAACGTTTTTCTGATCTTTATGAAATTTCATGGGGCTGTAGCAGAGATACATAAAAGTGGTTATGGAGCTAGAAGGAGAAAAACAATCCTCCTTAGGGTCTGGTTATATTGGTCAACTTGTTTGCAAGTAAATCGCGAGTTCCCAGTTCGAGGCGGACTACTAGTAAATACCAAAAGTTGTCATATGAATAGCCGCGACCAAAGCGCCAAAATACTTATCTTATACGTGTATGGCGCTCGCTGACAAAGTAATCTTCATACTTTCAAGTAATGGTCTAAGAGCTGGCCACGTCAGATGTGACACAATAATGAGAGGTTTGTAATCAGTCCAGTTAGATTGCATAACCATCCTTATTGCTAGATCCGGGCATCTGGCAGCTTTTAATGGGTGGAGATCAGAGTGACAGACCAACAAAGTTTTTAAGTTGAAAAAAAGTAATACCGCAATAGGTAAAAACTGCTGAAGTTGTGTCATTTATAGAGAACAGGGCCTATATTTTAACATTAGAACAAAAACATTGTGTATTTATTGCGCAAACAAGAACAGTAGGCGAGTAACCAAAAATTACATTATACACCATTTGACACTACTTCCGCCAATCGAAACTTTTGGATATTATATAATCTAATTAATTACATAATTTTTCATAATATTGGATCAAAACCAGAACTCTAGAATTTATTTTCTTCAAGTTATTTGCTTTCTTTTACCTCCACCATTTTACAGCTGCTAGATGTCCGGATCTAGAAATAAGCATAGTATAGCAAACTAACTAGAGGGGTTTCGTTGCTCTCATTATTGTGTCATATCTGACGTGGCCAGCTCTCCGTCTATAAGATTTACGAGTAATATTGACACGCTTGTCTCCGTGATCTTGGCGAGTGGGTGACGTTTTTGCATATGACGTGACGTTCAAAAGGTTAAGCTAGAAAATTTAATTTCGCAACATTTTGAAGAATTAAAAGGCATCTCGACCAGTAGCTGTAAATTTTTATAGCATTTCCTTTTATTCGGTACCTAGATGACCGGAAACATTGCGCAAAACCCTGCCAATACTAGGAAAATTATTTAGTACAAAACACATTCCCAACAACCTCGTCATTATTTAACTCAACAAATCAACTCACGTATCTACGATCAGAACGATCCAAACAATCATCTTCTTATACATAAGGAGTGATATAATATAAGTTACCAATGTTGAAAGCATCAAAGTGCCGCTCGATGTCGAAGCTGCTGGCGAAGAGCTGATTGCCGACGTACAACGCCCGTGCGCGTCTGTACAAGCCGCGCCCGCCGTATGCCACCACCGCGTATCTACAATCACAATAATCGTAACAATACCAGACTCCTACCAGCCAACCAACCATGCTCTAGAATACTACACTGTTATCTACTTTTACGTCACTCTGGGCGGCAAGTGAGATTTGCCGCCTACGGGCGCAGCGGCAAATTTGACTTCACACCCAGGAAAAGACGTAAAATTGTGTAAGCACCTCGGGCGGTAATAAAGAAAGCCTCAGATCGCTTGTTTATGGCCCTTACCTTCGGTTCGGGCCACAAATGCCCGCGATCTGAGACGTTCTTTATTTTACCGCCCTAAGTACGTAATATACTATTATTAGGAGACCTATCTTGAAATCGTACAAAATGTTTCATATGTTTTATTAGTTTATATAGGACAGCCAACATTGTTTTCGTAAATTCGTGGTTGATCTTATAGGTAGATAGTATGTTCAGTGTGACTTATAACGGTATTTTAGAGGCCCCAAAATCGGAATCCCGAGACGGCCAAAACCAAAATACCGGTATTGCATTCCCTAGACTTACCTACGCATTTACCAGATTATGACCAAGGGTTGAAAACCACCTTGAGTCTTCGATGGGCACTGCACAGGCCTCTCCTTATTGTACAGTATACGCAAGTTAGGGTCGACTACAAAGAGATGTATCCACTTTTTCATCTTATTGCGTTGTAATAAAGTCCAAAAGTGGATATATCTCTATGTAGTCGACTGTACACCAGTCCAAATTGTTAGCGCTCCGTAAGTTTTAACAAGTATCTATTTGTACAAACACACACACACACACACACACACACACACACACACACACACACGCACGCACGCACGCACGCACACACACACACACACACACACACACACACACTCTCTCACACACACACACACACACACACACACACACACACACACACACACACACACACACAAACACGCACGCATATTATATACGCGGTCCAGTCCCGTTTGTACGCTACAGGACTCTGGGAGTCGATAGTGTGCATGCAAAGCATTTGCATTGATTTATAAAGATAATCTCGTTTTCTTTTCCTCTTTGCCTGTATCGAATTAAATATAATTAATGTTATTTAAATCAACCACTTTTTGTTTGAAAAGTGTAGTTTCGTATTATAAATTATTGTATTTTTTTTAAGTTCATATATTGCAAATACACTATTTAATTTTAGTTCTACACGTCCTTAAGATACTAATGTTAGCGGTGGTTACCTATAATTAGATAAACATCTGCCTGTTATATAACTTAAGCTATGAATTAATTAATCGTCGACGTCGCTATCCCCCATGACGAGAATCTCGTGAAGGCCGAGAAGGACAAGTCCAGCAAGTACCTAGACTTGGCTCACGAGATAACCGCAATGTGGGACGTTGACTCGACGATCATTGTCCCTATAATCGTTTCAGCGAATGGTCTCATAGCGAAGAGTCTCGATCAACACCTCGAGAGACTCTCGCTAGGTGGCTGGATCAAGGGTCAGATGCAGAAGGCGGTGGTCATGGATACGGCGCGGATAGTCCGCCGGTTCCTCTCACTGCGGCCCTAACCACCGGCAGCCTGGGCCCTGCCCTGTTGCCGGCGGCAACAACGCAAGGGCCTAGTTTTGATTTTAGCTAGTTATTAATTTAGTTTAGTATTTGTACTGTAGTACCTCTGTATATTTAGTTATTTTAATATTTTATATTAGTTAATAAAAGGATACCTTCATTAATTAAGCATGATATTATTATCTGTTGGTGATCCTAAATAAAAGAAAAAAAATACATGCGTGATTTAACAAGCCTCATTTAAAACCTAAATTAAGCAATATCTGATGACAACATGTTTCAAAACAAATCGATTCCGCGCGACATCTATTTTAATATTGATAAATTAGTCACGATAACACTGGCCATAACTAGGTATAACTGTTTGCAGTCAACCGAGTTATTTCTTCAAGTCGATTGCATTCACAATGATCGCGATATTCTTATGTAAGTACGAGTCGTCTTCATAAATATAAAATACCCATGAATACTTATAAGCATACGTCGCACTCCAGCGGGCATTTTGAGGGCACGTGCTTTGGAAATCTTTACAAAATATTTTTTTTACACACTATGTAGACAATTTAAGATTGGTACATGATAACAGGTATACACTGTGTGTCTTTCATAACGACATTGGTTTTAAGTAACGATAGTTTAACGTGCTGTTAACAGTTTTATCAAAAGAATATAACGATTACCTTTTATAATTAAGAGTAATTAATTTAAAAAAATTCTCGAGCAGCAATGTTTCACTAAGTGTTTCGCGATAGCAGGGCGGTTAAGTCCTTTTCTTACGAACAAGATCACTTGTCATGATTTTTGACGGTCTTGTCAGGATGACGCTAAGAGCGAAATTTCAATGAAATCACATGTCAATTGTTAAGTTTAATTTATTACTGATACATTGCGTGCCTAATTAATTTGTATGAAAATTTGTACTTTTTATTTCTTACTAAATTATGCTAATTTCAGTTCATTAGGAGTTATACTTTCAGCCCTTAAAATTAGTGTCGTTATGAAAGACACACACTGTATTTGAATACTAACTACGTAGTAAATAATTAAATACTAAGTAATACTAAATGACGTGCCCCCAAAATGCCCGCTGGAGTGCGACGTATGCTTATAAGTTGGGAGACGACTCACAGTGTGTTAGAAACCCTCATTTTTTCTCATTCAGTTTTTATTTGAAAAATGCATAGTTTTAATCGTAATAAGCAGCTCACAAAAACTCCGGCTTGCCAAAACTTTCTAGTTTTTATGTTATTTGATGTCAAAGTTGACCCGGGTATAGGTGAAGAAAATTGAAAAATAATTTATTGTCATAAAACTAAGCGTCCTGTTTTATTTTTGTTAATATGCAAGTATTGCAAATGAAATGCCTAACATTTGTACAAATTTTTGTTACTATGCCGTGAATAGTTTAGAAGATAAATTGATTTTCATGATCTTTGGTTTTATTTTTTTTACTCCTAGATTCCGCCGTATTAGATCGCGATTCCTACACAAAACGGTTGATTAAATATGTATTTATTTGTAGAATTAAAATCACGATCTAATTCCGTGGAATCTAGAAAAAATAAGTATTTTAATTTTTATCCGGGTTTTCGGACCCTAGGGTTGTCACGTTTTAAAATCGACCCGGTGTATATTTGAAATACTAATGTTACTTTTTGTGACAACAGCGTAATATACATATATTCAGGTCTCGTAAAATACGTTTACATTCAAAGTGTCAAGAAATATGTAAAAGATGGACAAAGCCTTTTGAAGAGTTCATCATTGGGATCAGGCACGTGATGAAACTTGTAGCTGCGGCAGGATTATATACTATGGATTTTTTTTGTATCCGGACTAATATTTGACTTATTATAAACATGTAATTCAGTGGTGAAATAACATAGGTTATTAACTATATTATTATATATTATTTAGTTTTTAACAATTTTAAAAAACGTAATAAATCGAATAAATTCATTTAATTCATTATTATTGTAGCAATTTTATAAAGGAGTGGCCAAAAAGTGTGTTGAAGAGTATGGGTGGCTTAATATGACTATCACTTAGAATTCATGGAGTAAAGATAATAGCCTTATCTCGTGTACAACAATGTTCTCCGAACAAGCAGCAAAGTCGCGAAACAAATACTGCCGATCTGATAGAGAGCCATCACTGCCGCAAAACAAATCGGTTGTCAAACATGAGTGATCTATTCCACAGAGCTCTAGCTAGCTTCATCTGATCAGGTCATTTCAAATTACACTATGGTTGAATGGAAGCGCAAGACAAAAAAAAACTTCTTCCAGCTGCTGTGTTGGTGAAAGCCATCAACGTGAACGAGAAACAGTGCAGCTTCGTAAAAACTGGAGTCTGCGGAATACTAAAAAATAAATAAAATAGTAAAAAATAAATAGTATTAAATATAACACTTTGCATACAACTTTCACTTTTTGCCTCTGTTAATTGCATTTAGATATCAGTTAAAACTTAGTTACGAATTTTGCTTAATACGTTAGTGTCATTTTGTATACAGTCCGATATATTAATCACCGTTCATATCGAGCGAGGTGATTAGGAAGGCCATACTGAACAACTTTTACAATGGAACCAACTCTGAGATCAACATCGAGAAAAAATTTGGCTTCCCCATAGAAAACGACAACATCTGATGATAATCCGATTAAAATATAACGGGCATCCGGATATACGTAAGTGACAACCCTGAAAGAAAGTTTTAAATTGTAATATCTTCTGGATTCCACGGAATTATCGTGATTTTAATTCTATAAATAAAGACATATTTAATCAATCGTTTTGTGTAGGAATCGCGATCTAATACGGCGGAATCAAGGAGTAAAAAAAATTAAAGTAAAGATCATGAAAATCAATTTATCTTCTTAACTATTCACGGTATAGTAATATTTTTTTTTACAAATGTTAGGCATTTCATTTGCAATACTTGAATATTATCAAAAATAAAATAGGACGCTTAGTTTTATTATAATAAATTATTTTTCAATTTTCTTCACCTATACCCGGGTCAACTTTGACATCAAATAACATAAAAACTAGAAAGTTTTGGCAAGCCGGAGTTTTTGTGAGCTGCTTATTACGATTAGAACTATGCATTTTTTAAATAAAAACTGAATGAGACAAAATGTGGGTTTCTAACACACTGTGCGACTGTGATACTGTGATGAGTCTGGATTAAGACATTTTGATACCCTAAGGTTTCTAGACTATTGGTCCCTGCTTTCATCTACAGCAAAATTTTTAAGAAGAATAGAACAGAAGAAAGAATTATACAATAGAAAAATTTATTCAATTCCTAAGATTTTGATGCTCTCTAGAAGTGCCTTAAGTAGCTTTTTACTTTGCCTGTTGGTTGATCACTGGAAGAGAGCAGTATGTAAGACAGCTAGTAGAAAACCTTCCATTTGGTTGACAGCTGTAGCAACGAAGCCCTCAAAGATCTTTAGATATTCAGCTGGCACGAAATGGCACAAAGGGAAGAGTGTCCATCCCCAATGTCAGAGTTCAATATCCTTTTCACCTCACTCGCTCGGAAAACCTCAGTTTATACCGCGAAATCTGCGTGCAGAAGTCTATTTTATCCGCTAGCGTGCAATAGTACATTACGTACCTAGGGCGGTAAAATAAAGAACGGCTCAGATTGCGGGCATTTGTGGCCCGAACCGAAGGTAAGGGCCATAAACAAGCAATCTGAGGCCTTCTTTATTACCGCCCGTGGTGCGTACACAATTTTACGTCTTCTCCTGGGTGTGAAGTGAGATTTGCCGCTGCGCCCGTGGGCGGCAAATCTCACTTACAGCCCAGAGTGACGTAAAAGTCATTTGAATTTCGAACACGATGATTTGAGTTTGTTATGTCTTAATGTTAATAGGGTAAAATTAAATATGATTATTTTTAACCGACTTCAAAAAAGGAGGAGGTTCTCAATTCGACTGATTATTATTATTATTTTTTTATCATAATTTTTTTTTTGTATGTATGTTACTCCATATCTCCGTGAATCGTGAACAGATTTTCAAAATTTTTTTTTGAATCGAACAGGTATAACCCCTAGATGGTCCCATTGTCAACAAGTCGGGATCTGATGATGGGATTCTGGAGAAATCGAGGGAACTCTTCAACTATTATAGGCACACCTATAGTGATTTCACTATTTTTTACAGCAACTCGGCCACTTCCTCTTGGAATAGCGGATCCTAAGTGAAGTCGGTTCTTTTTTTGTTTAAAATTATTATATTTTTATTGTTTTTTTGAATCTCGCATTTTCCTCGCTGTAGTGAGGTTAAAAGTTGTGTGTTCCGCACGACTGCAAAACTATTTGGCGTCTCGTGTCTTGAAAGCCTCGCTATGCTCAGGAATCTATCTTTGAACCATTCGCTTCGCTCATGTTTCAATCTTAGATACCTTCGCTCGCTCAGCTTTCAATTTCAACATTCGCGCCAATTAAATAACCACTTGGCAGCCTTGCATAACAAATAACTATTATGTCCCTCGCGTAGTATTTTTAAAACCTGTGTGAAACCTTTCAGTGGTCCTATTGGGGCTTGGTACCATCGAGGGCAAGCCGAAGGGCGCGTGCACGTGCAACTGGTTCACCTGCGGGGACCCCATCTGCGCGAGCAACCATGAGACCTTCGAGTGCTTGTGCCAGATGAATTGCCGGAACTACTACTCTAATCCGCCAAACCAACTGCACAAGTTGTATGACGGCGAATGCTTAGCAGACTCAATTGTATTGATATGATATAAAAATTCTATCCTATCGAAATCGTCATAACATAAGATATGTTCTTTTTAATGTGTATAAAGACTTACTTATTTGTTTAAAAACTGTTTTTATTTAGCGAATTATATAATACTTGGCTTGATCGCAGCAAAGTATGATATAAGATAAGATACCTGTTGTCGACGAGCCGTTGGGCTGCAGATTGAGATCGAAAGCTCGAAAGCCTCCACTAACAGGTTTATATTCTTCATCTTCCTTAAGTTCTAGGTACAGGCGTGGGACTCCATTACAAACACGACGTCGGTAGTGCTGTCACATGTAAGATAAGACAAGATAAGATACCTGTTGTCGAAGAGCTCAGCCGACTGCAGTTTAAGCTCGAAAGCCTCCACAAACAGGTCTACGTTCTTCCTCTTCCTTAAGTTCTTGTTGCAAGCGTGGGACTCCATTACAAACACGACGTCGGTAGTGCTGTCACATGTAAGATAAGACAAGATAAGATACCTGTTGTCGAAGAGCTCAGCCGACTGCAGTTTAAGCTCGAAAGCCTCCACAAACAGGTCTACGTTCTTCCTCTTCCTTAAGTTCTTGTTGCAAGCGTGGGACCCCACTACGAAAACATTTTCGGTGGAGTTGTCAGGTAAGATAAGATAAGATACCTGTTGTCGAAGAGCCCAGCAGACTGCAATTTAAGCTCGAAAGCCTCCACAAACAGGTCCATGTTCTTCCTCTTCCTCAAGTTCTTGTTAAAAGCGTGGGACTCCACTACGAACACAACTTCGGTGGAGTTGTCATGTAAGATAAGATACCTGTTGTCGAAGAGCCCAGCAGACTGCAGTTTGAGTTCGAAAGCCTCCACAAACAGGTCCATGTTCTTCCTCTTCCTCAAGTTCTTGTTACAAGCGTGGGACTCCACTACGAACACAACTTCGGCGGAGTTGTCATGTAAGATAAGATACCTGTTGTCGAAGAGCCCAGCAGACTGCAGTTTGAGTTCGAAAGCCTCCACAAACAGGTCCATGTTCTTCCTCTTCCTCAAGTTCTTGTTACAGGCGTGGGACTCCACCACGAACACCACGTCGGTGGAGTTGGGCACGTGCTTGAGCGTGTAGAACTGGCCTTCTTCGACCACCTCGCCTTGCGGGGCCGTGCATCTGGAAATGATCTCTTGTTGAGAAATTCATCCTTACGATTTTTTATGAGTTGGGCTATCACTCTAGCGAGATAGCACTCTGCATGTGTATAGCGCTATCTCTCTCGCGCACCGGCACCGCATGCGGATCCGTCGCCAGTGTGATAATCGCCATAAATACAATTTTTAAATTGGAGGTAAATACTGCTTCGAGTGTGATTCCAACTAATGACGGTCTGGAACACTAGAAGAGTATGGAATACCGAATTTAACTCGACCCCAATTTTTTTCCATTTCTTTCCTTAGGGAGGTGAATCGTTGAGCAAGGTTTAGACTAGCAAGTTTACTTGCGGCAAGCAGGGACGTAGCTATATTTCAGAATGAGACATGAATACTGTTTCATTCTAATATATAGCTGCGTCCCTACTTGCCGCAAGTAAACTTGCTAGTCTAAACCTCGCTTTAAAGTAATGCAGCGAGACGTGTTTGATATAATGTAATAATATACAGTGCGTTTCTGTAATAGGAGCAATAAATTAAAACAGATTCTACTCCTCAAACTACAAAACTTATGTTCAACAACTTTAAAAAAATATGTATTTTGTAGATTGTCTCTTTTTCATACAAACTAAATAGTATTTTCAATGAACGTTAAAATCCGTCTAATTGACATTGCTTGTCACCCTACAGACATAGTTAATTTCGGAATACATTGCGTGTTCGAAAAAACTTTAAAGTGTCTTAAAAACAAACCATACGTTATTTTTAAAAGTCGCTGAACAAACGTTTCCTGGTTTGAGGAGTAGAATCTACGTTTTAATTTATTGCTCCTATTACAGAAACACACTGTATAAGCAGTATCTAATATTGTTTTAAGTTGTCAATGAGATTTATATCAGAATTTTAGCAACTGAGATTATACATAATGTTGGTTTTGGGCTTGGGCTTGATATATCAGTCAGCTAAAAATTGTCCGTTTCCCAGCCTTTAAAAATAACAAGTAGTACTAAAAAACATTACTTACTGCACACAATGATCGGGGATGTGTGTAGGGATGTGTTGCTGCGTACACAGTTCCATGTAGACTGAAGCGAGAGCGCATGCCTCCACGCCAGAAAGACATTCTGTCAAGAACGGCGCAGCGTCGATCTGCCGGAAAAAACATCAGTTACACTAGTTATGAAGTGAGAATTAAAACAATGTAGATCAACGGATAAGGCAATCTTTATACACTTCGCCAGTAAAAATTATGACGCTTGAAAAATGGCGGACATTTTTTCCAAACCTTTGAATAAATGCAACAAAAAACTAGATCTTTTCCGATGTGATTTATAATAGCTTCATGGTTCTTTACAGAACAGATGTCAACCCAGTGGAAGGTTCCAGGCTTTAGCTGTGGCCCAGGTCTAATGTACAGCTGGAAAAGGATTTATATCTGGACAGTACTCACCGCAGCGAAGCAAGGATGTAGCGGCGACATTTTATTCTTAAAGAACTTTACACATGCTGTATCGTTCTTGGCCTCGTGGTTCTCAACAGCTGCAAGGCCGGTGTAAGGTACCAAGCTCCAGCTGTGGCCCAGGTCTTATATACAGCTGGAAAATGACTTATATCACTTACCACAGCGAAACAAGGATGTAGCGGCGACACTTTATTTTTAAAGAACTTTTCACATGCTGTATCGTTCTTGGCCTCGTGGTTCTTAACAGCTGCAAGGCCGGTGGAAGGTTCCAGGCTCCAGCTGTGGCCCAGGTCTTATATACCGCTGGAAAATGACTTATACCACTTACCACAGCGAAGCAAGGATGTAGCGGCGACACTTTATTCTTAAAGAACTTTTCACATGCTGTGTCGTTCTTGGCCTCGTGGTTCTCAACTGCTGGAAGTCCGGTGGAAGGTTCCAGGCTCCAGCTGTGGCCCAGGTCTTATATACAGCTGGAAAATGACTTATACCACTTACCACAGCGCAGCAAGGATGTAGCGGCCACACTTTATTCTTAAAGAACTTTTCACATGCTGTGTCGTTCTTGGTCTCGTGGTTCTCATCTGCTGCAAGGCCGGTGTAAGGTACCAAGCTCCAGCTGTGGCCCAGGTCTTATATAAAGCTGGAAAATGACTAATAACACTTACCACAGTGAAGCAAGGATGTAACGGCGACACTTCATTCTTAAAGAACTTTTCACATGCTGTATCGTTCTTGGTCTTGTGGTTCTCAACTGCTGCAAGGCCGGTGTAAGATACCAAGCTCCAGCTGTGGCCCAGATCTTATATACAGCTGGAAAATGACTTATATCACTTACCACAGCGAAGCAAGGGTGTAGCGGCGAGACTTTATTCTTAAAGAACTTTTCACATGCTGTATCGTTCTTGGCCTCGTGGTTCTCAACTGCTGGAAGTCCGGTGGAAGGTTCCAGGCTCCAGCTGTTGCCCAGGTCTGAGATGCAGGTGGTGAAGGTGTTGTTGGAGAGCTGCAGGTCGTCGTATTGCTCGTTGTTGTAGGTGCCGAGGAGGCCGCCGAGGGTTGCGTAGTACCAGCCTGTCAATTACATTAAATAGATAATTCATTAGGTCAATAGTATACGTATTGTAAAATTTTATATACCTTCCCGCGGTACCTTTAGGTTTATTTCTATGCCTTTTGGTCTTACCAACGCACCGGCAACGCAACAACGCCTTGTTGATATGTTATTTTATGGTCCAGAGTTCGAACATAAGGTATTTGTCTATATTGATGATATTATCATCGTTTCTTCAACCTTCGAGCAACACATCTCTCTACTAGTTCGTGTTTTCGAAAAGCTTAAAATGGCGAATCTAACTATTAACTACAAAAAATGCCAATTTTTCAGGGATAAATTAAAATATTTAGGTTACGTGGTTGATCGTAATGGACTACAACCGGATCCTGAAAAAATTGAGGCTATCATTAATTACCCTACGCCTACTAACCGAAAAGAAGTTCGTCGATTCATTGGAACCGCATCGTGGTATCGTCGATTCATACCAAATTTTAGCTCTATAGCTTCTCCACTCAATAAATTAACTTCTCAAGCTAAAAACTCACCTCCTTTTAAATGGTCTTCTGATGCTGAGAAAGCTTTCCGTACACTGAAGGAAGCTTTAGTATCTTCACCTGTATTGTCGTGTCCAGATTACTCTCAAGCTTTCCAAGTTCACACTGATGCGAGCGATTATGGTGTTGGTGCTGTACTAACGCAAATCATCGATAACGAAGAGAAGGTGATAGCTTATATGAGTAAGTCTCTCTCTAGCAAGGAGCGGAACTACAGTGCGACTGAAAGAGAGGCTCTCGCAGTTCTTACAGCTATTGAACACTGGAGGTGTTACTTAGAAAACGGTAAAAAGTTTACTGTGTATACCGATCACTCATCTCTTAAGTGGTTTTTAAATCTAAATAATCCCACTGGTCGTTTAGCTCGTTGGGGAGTTCGCATGTCTTCATTCAACTTTGAAATCAAACATCGTCGGGGCTCAGAAAACGTTGTTCCTGATAGTCTCTCTCGTTCTGTCCCTATCGCTGTCATTGATCAATCCTCTACTAATCGTGACATGTTTTACTCTACAAATGACCCGTGGTACCTAAATATTTACACTGGTTGTCAAAACAGTCCAACCTCGTTTCTTAACTATAAAGTGTCTAACGGTAAACTTTTCAGGTACAAATCAAGTCTAAATCCTTTAACACGTGAGTTTGACTGGAAGGAAGTCATTCCTCCTGAGTTTAGATCGGAAATGATTAACAAAAATCATTCAGAGCCTACCGCCAGTCACTTTGGCATTTATAAAACTCACAAACGCCTGTCTTTAAACTACTTTTGGCCTGATATGCATCGTGACGTGACTAAATTTGTTTCTAATTGTGATACATGCCTTGCTCATAAACATGCTACTCATGCTACTCTTGGCGTTATGGGTCGTCCTAAAGATTGCTCTCGCCCATTCCAAATGTTGAGCATGGATTTAATTGGTCCTCTACCTCCTTCGAGACAGCAGAATACTTTTATATTTGTAGTTACGTGCTGTTTCTCGAAATATTGCCTTTTATTTCCTATTCGTCGTGCTACTTCCGAGATAATAGCTAAGTTACTCGAAGAAAAGGTTTTTCTTGTCCATGGCGTACCCAGTACTTGTCTAATGGACAATGGAAAACAGTTTACTAGCAATATTTTAAAGAAGCTTTTTAGTGATTACAATGTGCCTAATGTCAGATTTACACCTAAATACACGCCTCAAGTAAATACCGTTGAACGTTACAACAAAGTTGTTATGACAGCTGTGTCATCCTACATTGAGAATGATCATAGATCATGGGATTGTCATTTACCCAAAATCCAATTTGCCATGAACACATCCATTAATGAGGTTACTAAATACAGTCCAGCATTTCTAGTACATGGACGTGAGTTAGTTACTACTGGCTTACATTATATCGATCCAGAACTCAGCGATGATATAATTTTTACACCTAGGGATGAATACGCTGAAAATTTAGGAAATTTACGGAAGATTTTTGATAAAGTGCAATCTTGTTTGCTTAAAGCTCATTCTAGAAATTGTGGTCACTATAATATGCGCAGGAAGGATTTTGATTTTAACGTTGGTGACACTATTTGGAAAAAAACTTTCTATCTTAGTGACAAAGACAAAAAGTTTTCTAAAAAACTTGCTCCTAAGTACGTGCCTTGTAAAATTGTTAACAAAAAGTCGAAACTTGTGTATGAGCTTGAAGACATGCAAGGTAATAATATAGGTTTTTGGCATGTTAAAGATTTTAAAATCACTAATTATAAACAATAATACTGCTTAAATCATTTTTGCTATCTCTACGTCGATTGTCTATTTTGGTATATAAATCTCATGAAACATATATTACACTAAGCTGCTGTCATTTTCTATATTTTTTTTACTAACGTCTACCAGTTAGTGAAGTCTCTGCCTATTGTCTATAGCTTGTCTTGTCTTCTACAAAGACTTGAAATTATCATTACTCTCTACCGGGTTGTGAGTTTTTTATTTATGCTTGGGTTTTTAGATTTTCTAAAAAGATCTAAAAACTTATTAGAAATGACAGCATTAACAACTTCATATCTGAGGGTTACAATTAGACTTATTTAATATCCATTAATAGATATATGAGAGTATTTAACATGATCTGAAGTCAAATACTCGGTCTGCTATTTTGCAAAAATACTATGTTAAAGTGTTTATTGCTTGTCTGTCTGTGTGATGTATGTTGTTGTGTGAAGTATGATCTGAGCCTGAATGTCATCTAGTATATCTATTAAGTTCTAAGTGAGATAGCGGATTTTCTTAGCAAAAATCCTAACCTAAAAAGGGGGGTATGTAACAGTGTGCTATTTTCTAAAAGGTATCAAACCTCTGTTGTCACGCGCTCGCGCTAAGAGGTTTGTGCTGGCCAACTAATGACAGAACGTCTTGATGTTTTTTCTTTACGCAATCGAACAATTGACGATCGCGAATTTCTGCATTGAAATGGTTGAAATATTTCCTTATGATTTGTAAATTACTAATTAATATGTAATCCGACATTGTATACGTCGTATTTTTTGTATCTATAATTCCCCGGACTGGGTGAGTGTTTTGTCCTATTCATTTAACTCTTTTTCTATCTTTTTTACCTATTAATCTATCTGTTTAAATATTCTGTTCTGCGTAAGCAATTTATCTTCCTAAAAACTTACCTTGTGACTGCCACATCCGTGAAAACTAAATAATGCTTTAAAATCACCTATCCGACTAATCGTCTAACATCCGGATGTCGCAGTCACTTGTGAAAATCATACATTTTATGAAATGGCTAAATATCCGGTTTTCCTAGGGAATCAAGTCTGGGGTTGATTCGCAACCTATTTTCTTTTTGGTGCAAGCTGCGGCGTCCACATCGGTGTTCCGGTCTCCCAGACCCGGAACCCGATAATACTTCTAGCATCTAAATTTAAAGACCGTCACGTCCAAGGGTGACATGCCGCGACTTCGGAGGCCCAATTCAACTAGATCATCAGGATAGTGACTTTTTTAAAAGGACTTGTTTTGTTTTAATTTTTAATTTCTATCCAGTGTGCTCAGTGGCGGACCTACGGCCTAGCCGGACAATTCTTTTTGTTTTATTTATTTTCTGTGCTCTGTAAATATATTTGTCTAAATTTAATCTACTTATTTTCTATTAATACTTCCCTAATCTAAAACCTAACCTAAATCTACCCTACCCTACATGCTGACGCATCAAATCGTCACAGTATATCATTTTAAAAGAGAACATTATTAGTCAAGTCACATAGACAAATGCACTAAAAGGGCTCCTAAGAGCGGGAAAAATTAAATTAGCGTTATGTTAAGAAAATATTGATGTTCAAATTTAAATATTTTTGTTAGTCATATTGAAAAATATAGTAAAGATCTTACTTTGAGGTACGAGTACCTCCAGTGAATATGCGGAAATATTGTTGAAATAGTGCGAGATATTAAACACTTACGTAATAAATTCTCATATCAATAACCAACACTTCTACTGTTTGCGATCGCCAGACGCGTACGGTGGCCCCTTCAACATTGCGCTTAACGTCTCACTAACACTATCCATTTGTCTGCCGTATGTCGTTTCCTTTTGTGATGGCGTTGCCTCGCTACGACGCTTTCATATGGCATGTTGTTGTAATTTGATGTACCTGTGACCTGCAGCTTGCACGTGTGGAACATGAAGTTGCACTGTATGTCGAGCCCGTCCTGGGACTCCACGGTGAGGGTCTCCGTGTTGCGATCCACCACGTACTCGTCCACCACAGCGGGGAGGTTCAAAGGCGTTGAACGACCGATTGATACTTGCTGAAATAATACGTTTCCTTTAGGTACCTAAGAAAATTTTCGTTAAGAAAAATTTGAAATTTTCTCCACATAAATGTGGGATATTTTATTGCCTATCGATCGATAGTGCTATAAAAACACCGAAAAGTTAATATACGTTTTAACTTGCGCGTTTAACTCTCATTTTCTGCGGTATTAACTCACGAGTTTAATTTAAATGATACTATAACTCACGACAGTTTTGATATAGAATTTTTTTCACAAAAAAAATACACCGCCTTGGGCCGTATGTGCGCTACGCTATCTTATCACCACGGACATATATATATATATATACAGGGTGTCCCAGAAATCGACGTCAAGCCGTGAATGTGGCTCATGGCTTGACGTCGATTTCTGGGACACCCGTATATGTCGGTAGCTTAGTTGGTGTCCCAAAATTCCATGCTCAGGCCTCGTCAGAGATGCTACATTCTACCTTTTCTCAAACATGCTCGGAAATGGCCGCATTTTATTCCTAAATCGAACACGGAAAGTGCTTCATTTTACTCCTAGGAGTAAAATGAATGTATGAAATTCCATTTTATTCCGCTGCGTTAAACTTTTAAAATTCTCATATTTGCATATAAATCTAATGGGCCAAGGCAAAAACGGATTCAGCCAAGCAAAATAATTCATTTAAACAGCCGTGTGTAGAGGGCTTCACAAAGTGCGCGCGCGAATACGCATGCGCGTACTGTGTCGGGCTATCTTGTATATTAAAAATAAATTTAAAAAGCGGAAAAGTTAGTTGGTTATGGTAATTTACTTCGTTACGTTGTTTATTTACTTTATAGTACAAAATAAACTTAAATAATGATTTTCAGAAATGAATGTAGTGCTGAAATTGATAGCGCTCTACCTAATTTGAAAGAATAATAGTGGATTACTTGCTTCCTGCTAAGTCAAGAGACAAAGGGTTTATGTTTATGACGTATGTATGAATTCGAAGATGAGCATAAATGCTAATATCTTTTCTGAAAATGTGTTTTAGATTATTTCAGTTATCAAAAAACAAGAAGCCAACTATGGTGTGGTTTATTTATGCTATGGTTAAAAGTACCTCCGTATTACCTATTATAAAACACAGTATCAACACAACTTTACCAATATAAATTACTTGTAGTTTTTCCTAAATTCTTTGTTTATTTCCTCACATATTTGAGAAAAGCACTATGTATACCTCAGCGGAAACAGGAATTTTCTGACTCGGAACTAGTGCCAGGCCTCGGCAAGCCTCGCCCTGGCACCCAAGTACCTCGTCAGAAAATTCCTTTCTTTCCGTACCTCGGCAACAATGTACTATTCTTTGTATTTTATATAAAAACATGTACATCAACCAAACGCCTCACCTCCTTATACAAATCGATGTGTATCAAGTTCTTCTTGGTAAGTATCACCAGGTTGTACCGTCCCTGGTCGTTGCTCTCCATCAGCACAGTGAAGTTGCCCTGCTTGTAATCCTTGGTCAGCAGGAAGGTGCCCGGCTCTGAGATGGTGAACACGCGCTTGTCGAAGGTCACCAGGGTGCCCTGGCCGGTCATCATTGCCATGCCTAAAATAAAGTAGATGGTAAAATTAACGCAAAGTTACAAGTTTAAAAAAGCGACCAAATGCGAGTCGGACTCGCGCACGAAGGGTTCCGTACCATTATCTAAAACACGGCAAAAACATAATGTCTGTTGCATGGGCCCTTAAATATTTATTTTATTCTGTTTTTTTATTATTTGTTGTAACTGTCTAAGTATCACAGTTCATGAGATACAGCCTGGTGACCGACGGACGGAGAGCGGAGTCTTAGTAATGGGTTCCCGTTTTTACCCTTTTGGTACGGAACTCTAAAAAGAATTACTGAGATATCTCAGACACCGCATTTTTATCGTGTACCGCATGTTTATATTACAAACTAGTAACCTCATTAACATCCACTGTTAAAGTTATAAATAGGTACCAGGGTAGCAAGTATTCAAAGAGTTAACTTACCAGCAAACGGTGGCATGACGTTATTAATGTCCATATACGGCCGAATCTCGTAATAATATGACCAAATGCTCTTATTAGTGGTCAACCACTCATCCATGAAGTCCCTCACAGCTCGATATTCCGGTATTTCAGTGAAGTCCGGGCTGCGGTTGAAAGCGTGCCAGGACATGGGTAGTTTCTGTTCTAGAAGGATCTCGCCTTTTCGGGGGTCGAAGATGAAGTTGGTCTTCGGTGTACGGTGGCTGAAAGTTAGATTTTAAAGTTGTGAAATGAAACGTGTATCTATGTAGCGTTGACTGTACGACCCAAAAGAAGTCCATCAAAATAAGGGGGACCCAGTCTAGCTGTGAGTCGTTAACCGTTAGCTCCGATAGAAAATAAAAATATATACTTACGACAATATGCTAACTTAGGGTAGGTATATGTGAGACTTTTTGATTGTACATAAAGTTTTACATGGCGTTAAAGATATTGAAAGAAGATATGACACATGTTGAATTGTCGATGTTTGGAAATGCTAGCATTACAAGATGCTTAGGTCGTCGAACGCCGAAAGGTTGCTGTGTGTTAAAACGAGACAACCATATTACCATCCAGTCTCGATAAATATTTATTAAGGAATATTAGGTCCTAAAATGCTCTTATGACGACGAGTTACTACCATTTTAAAGCAAAGTACTCGTATTAGAAAAAAAAACCATTCCAATACATTCATGTTAAAACACAGAATAATCTGTCTTCTAGTAATAATAATAAGACTCACAGTTCTTCGTACTGCAGCGCAGTCTTGGCCAAGTCGGTGACCTTATCGTAGACGATGTCGAATATCTGGTCGCACGCCTCGCCGATCATGAAGTAGTCGTACCACCACTTCAGGCGGACGTACGCCTCCTGGTACTGTTTATAAGAAAAAATATAATTAAAAACATGCCCTTCACCGAGTTTGACATTTCCCTTCAGAATTATTCAGGAAAAATGTACCATAATGTTGAATGTAGAAAAAGAGTGTTTTTTAAATTATGTTTTTATTCCAGTTGCCATACAGAAATCTAACTGCATGTTGTCCGTTTAACAAAAAACGGTAGATGGGGGTTTGCAGAAAAAATTGTACCATTAAAAAAATCGCCAATTTGCTGTACAAAAATGATTTGTTAGTTTTGTCATGGTCCATACAGAATGTATGCGAAAACGTGTCACAGAACTGACAAAAAAATTTGGAACACTTTTTTATTAATAAAATTGATAGTCTTCGTGATTCTGAGTAGAAATAACCCAAAATTTGTTAGGTTTTCAAAAAGTAAACGGTACACTTGTGTCTGAAAATGCCCATGTACAATTAATCAGCACACTCAAGATGTACAAAATGAAGGCCCCGTCAAAAGCTGCCTCCTTGGCATCCCTTTACCTCACTAATTAAAAATACCTTTCCTTTTATTTTCCCCGTTTTTTTTAATATTTTGTATCAAAGTCATGCCGTCTTATTAAGTTATTGTAGTGAAACCAACATCGCCCTCACCTTTTCCCTCACATAAACGACTTGCGGCGTCTTCAAGAAGTTGGCCCAGCCGTTCCTGAACTCCTTGTACAGCTGTACAAACTCCTCCTTGAAGGGGAAGTACTTCTCGATCTTGCCCCAGATCACGTTCCAGAACTTGCTGCTGTACTTGTTGTAGTGAAAACAACAGAGAAAACAACATAGCCCTCACGTAAACGACTTGCGGCGTCTTCAAGAAGTTGGCCCAGCCGTTCCTGAACTCCTTGTACAGCTGTACGAACTCCTCCTTGAAGGGGATGTACTTCTCGACCTTGCCCCAGATCACGTTCCAGAACTTGCTGCTGTACTTCTTGTAGAGAAAACAACATAGCCCTCACCTTTTCCCTCACGTAAACGACTTGCGGCGTCTTCAAGAAGTTGGCCCAGCCGTTCCTGAACTCCTTGTACAGCTGTACGAACTCCTCCTTGAAGGGGATGTACTTCTCGATCTTGCCCCAGATCACGTTCCAGAACTTGCTGCTGTACTTGTTGTAGTGAAAACAACAGAGAAAACAACATAGCCCTCACCTTTTCCCTCACGTAAACGACTTGCGGCGTCTTTAAGAAGTTGGCCCAGCCGTTCCTGAACTCCTTGTACAGCTGTACGAACTCCTCCTTGAAGGGGATGTACTTCTCGACCTTGCCCCAGATCACGTTCCAGAACTTGCTGCTGTACTTCTTGTAGTGAAAACAACAGAGAAAACAACATAGCCCTCACCTTTTCCCTCACGTAAACGACTTGCGGCGTCTTCAAGAAGTTGGCCCAGCCGTTCCTGAACTCCTTGTACAGCTGTACGAACTCCTCCTTGAAGGGGATGTACTTCTCGACCTTGCCCCAGATCACGTTCCAGAACTTGCTGCTGTACTTCTTGTAGAGAAAACAACATAGCCCTCACCTTTTCCCTCACGTAAACGACTTGCGGCGTCTTCAAGAAGTTGGCCCAGCCGTTCCTGAACTCCTTGTACAGCTGTACGAACTCCTCCTTGAAGGGGATGTACTTCTCGATCTTGCCCCAGATCACGTTCCAGAACTTGCTGCTGTATTTCTTGATGTTGGTAAGGAGGTCGTTGGTTGTCAAGTCCTTATAGATTCTGAAATAAACACGAACTTTGTATAATTACCTCGGAAACTAAAATAGTTCTCTCTCTATCAGCAAACCCTGAGGATGAGGAATGTACTCTCTGCCGAGGTTTTTCCAAGGGATTACAGTATGAGGTTATTTAATTAAAAAGGGTACACATTTCTAAAGGGTCGGCAACGAGCAGTCGCGCAAGGCATCTCTGTAGCTGCAGGCGTCCATAAGCTGCGGTAGCTGCTTGCCATCAGGCGGGGCGTAAGCTTATATGCCACCGTCGTGGTAAAAAAAGATGTCGAAATAAGTTATCAAAAGTACCCAGTGCCTGAGACTGGCCTATAACCGCGAACCACTTCGTTCATCGAATCGTCTATTTGCATCACTCTCTTTCGTATATGCAAGAGCGATAGAGACGGGGCCAACGTTTTGTCGATTTTCGAACTTCGCGTTAGGCCCTCTGGGACTAACCCAGAGTATGTAGCGTACGTGGTTAACGCGGGAACCTCCACCCGGGTAACTTAGGAGATAAATCAATCTATTGTAATACTGTCCTGAAACCTTTTTTTGAATGTGACCATACTTACTTGTCCATTTCTTGTCCAAAAGTCGACACATAGTTGAAGTAATGATTGTCCGTCAACTCCTGTTGCCGCTTATAGAAGAAATCCATTATTCCCCTCCACACAGTAAACACAAACGACTCAGTATAATGCAACACTTTGAAGAACAGAGGCTCCATCGACTTCAGCAACTGATGCCAGTATTTAGCTAACCTAGTTGTCGCATTCACATAAGTTGATTCCCAATACTCCAACAATTTCATATGTAAGTCTCTCACAAAAGTGTCATACTGCATTATCATCGCTTCAAGCCTTGTTGATACTAAATCCATGAAGTCAGCATCCAAAAATTTGTTAGCAGAGTCTAAGAAGTTCGAATACGCCATTTTGATTGTATCTACAACGTATGTTAAGCTCTGTTTGATAGATTGACTAGTATTCCCCATCATACCCCACATATCATTGACGATACCCGGTAGACTTTCCAAATGGTTCCTTATAGCCATTTCATCGAGTACATAATAAGTGAACTCTACTACATCTTTGACGTAAAAGTCATTTGCGTTATACGACTCATTCAAATATTGCTCAAAAGTATCTAAATCGTCTTTAATGACATGTAAATCGTTCAAATCGTCAAGGAAATCGCGTATTCTCGGTTTCGCGTCATTCCAAATATTTCTCAACGCTAAATGCGACTCCATAGGCGCTTCTTTGATTATCACAAGTGTCTCATTAATCTGGCTGTACATGTATTTCAGGCCGTACACAGCAGATGCCTTGACCTCGCTAAAGATGGTGGGTCGCCAGATTATCGAGCTGGTTAAGAGTCGGGAATGGTTGAGGCGGATGTATGATGCGAGGTCTACGGTTGTGACGTCGTCGAAGTCTCGCCACGCGTTCATCTTGGCGGAGCGGGTGTCGACGATCATACCGACTACATGGTACGATATATCTAAAATTAATAGTTGGAATAAATATTTCGAGTTATAATAAAACCATTGAAGTATACGGAAAAATGTAATTGGTTAACTAAGTAGCATGCAAGATTGGGAGTTGAATTTTGTCCACCAACTTTTGAATCTATAAGAAGGGAAATCAAAGAAACAATGATAATTTCAACAGAACAGCTATGCCAGGGGTCCCAGCTCCCTACCTTTTACCCTATGTGTCTTACCCAAAGTTATGCTAAAACACTATGCCGCCCTAGGAGCTGAAATGAGGAGTCAAAACTGGGCACCGGGCCTAATACAGTTTAAATTTGAAGTCGTTCGCTGCACTGCCCATTAGGTCACTCTACGCCTCCCACAGTGGGGCGCGCACCACTAGTTGTGAAACCCTGGCCTAGGCAAGGCATAGCGTTCGATTCAGTCAGGACATTTCGCAAATGTAAATTTTAGTGATCGTAAAGATCCAAGTCTTAAGTTCTTTTATATTTATTCCGGTACTCAAGTCTCCTGCAAAAACTTTCTTTCTCCTTAAGAGACTTACCATCGGTACTGTTGTAGTGGCCTATAAGGCTCTTGTCCTTCATAGAGAGCGTAGCGAGCCCAGTATCATTGCCCGAGGGCTTGTTCACGAGCGCAAAAATGCGGTAGTCTGGGTACGTGAGGTCCCATTTGCCGTTCACTTTGTAGTAGTACGTTTCGTTCGCGCGCTAAAAATATTATAAAGTTGGGGTTCTTAGTAATAAATTTAAAGTGAATATGAATTATGAAAATGTAGCTACAGTATCAGAAAAGAACTTCTTTGTAGTTTTTGACGGAACTCTAAACGGTTTTATCGTAAAAAGAAACTGTAGATTGCTAGAAGGAGGTATGTTTCATTTTCTGTGGTATAAACAATCATCGACGTAAAATGCAGAAAAGGCTAAAAATCGTTTTAATTAAAATAAAGAGCGTTCCTTTATGAATTAAAACGCGTCACAATTAGTAAGGAATTATAATTGAAATCACCTACCTCCCACTGCACCGAGCTCCTATTCATATCCACCAAAAACTTCGTACTCCTCAGTTTCTCATTAAACAGATCCTTCTGGAACTTGTAGTAGTTATTCAAATAGTACCACCGACTATGTATATTAATATCCGACTTCATGTCCAAGTCTAAATTAGTCGACGGATGCGTGCACTTTAGGGCAAATTTGTAGTCCCTGATTGGTCCGTTGGAGTTGTCCGTTAGAACGGATCGGAGACGGAGGTACTCGTTGTCGTAGTCCGAGTATTGGAGCTCGACGGACAGGTTCGACATGACGGATGGTGTGGTAAGGTAGGTGCCTTTGACTGTGACATCCTGTAAAAAAACATTTGTAAATGTCAGTGCTATGGCACTATTTTGGTCGACGGCTCACAGCTGTTAAATTGAGGAAAAAAACAGTTATTGAGGTACAACAAAGTAAGCGAGAAATAGTCATGCGTTACCGACTTGTTTGTTGAGCTATAAAGATTTCATTTCCATTGGAAATTTCATAGCGTCTAATAAACAACCATGCCTGCAGATAGAACCCCAAATAGCTCAATAATTATTGTCAAGACCGTACTGTGGTATGTACAAGCTCGGTGGTCTTGGCATACCAAGTATGCCAAGTATGTCGTTATAAATCCCGATACAAGAATAATTTAATACAAGTAACATCAAACTTATCTATGCACAAAAACGGACCTTACCCCACTTCAATAAGAATTTTTAATAAACTGTCAGACCATATAAAAAATGAAATAAATAAAATAAAATTTCTAAACTTGTTAAAACAATTTCTTCTAGATAAAACCTACTATGACATTGATGAATACATCCCATAAATACTAATACTGACATAATTTCTAATAATAAGGATCTAGTCTCTCTCTCTCTCGTTCTAAAATTTCATTTTATTATTACAAATGTAAATTATAATGAATATAATGATGTACCTATCCATTTTTATCTAGAAAATATAAGGAAAATATGTATGTATAAATAAAAGATAATAATATATTTAAATTATTCTGTTAATATGTATTATAATTACTATTAAAAAATTAAGTTAATGTTGTTGTTATGCATGCATACTTTTAATGTAAGTACATGTAGAATTGCAGTGCCCTCACAGGGCTGTGTTGAGACATAAGTTATTTATAAGATCTATTGTACACACAAAGCAATGAATAAATGAAATAAATGAAATAAATGCTCTGACCTTTCTAAAGGACAGTGTTTACGAGTACACATTCGTAATCCGCAGGCAGGTTCTTTCGCTTGCCTCTCAACTAAGCAGTCTTATATGTATATTGCGCTACCAAAATGGACTTACAATAGCCACAGCCAACAGTCAGCGTCAGAGATACGTGACCCCCCTAGGTGTAAAACTGGAACTCTCGTTCGACACGAGAATCGGCATTTACCACACTGTCATTTAATTCTTTCAAAAATGAAATATCTCAAATCTGCTTGTCAGCTAAGCTGGGATCGATCCTGGGGCCTCGGCTCACACTCATTCGCTTCACTGATACATTAGTCCGGCTTTTTTCCGCTGGGCTATCGTAACACATGGACTACATAACAAAAATATGAACCAGTTCCGACCGGCAATAGAGAACTATGACAAAATCTATAAAAATGGACTTTATTGTCAATGGCGCTTACGCCGCATCGGGTTGCGCATCGTTGCATTTTTATTGGAGCATCGCTGATAATGGCGTAAGCGCCATCGACATCGAGGTCCCTTAACATAGATATTCTGTTCCAACTATTACTTATATCTATACTCGTCCCTGTTTTGCAAGCTTGTCTTGGATCATATTAGTAATGTCTTTGGTTTATCAATATTTTCCTACCCTCATTTTTATTCATTTTATTTCCACAGACGACTAACAACGACTTTTACCAATTACATTTTAAGGTTTAATTTACTGGAGTAAATGCGTCTAGTTATTTCGTAGAGAAAATTTGTCTGAGGGTAAGTCATAATTTGCGTGTGCGAATCATACCTGTGTCGCAACGCAATTACGATCTCTCGACAATCCTTTTGCATTTCAAGCAATTGAATAACTGCCCCCGTCCGTTTTTTTGTGTTTCAATGACAATATGGTTCGATAAAATTGTGGTTCTTTGGGAAGAGAACAAAAGTATTAAACAAATAGCACACGAGTACTGAATATAACGGTAAGTTTGTAACCTGTGACTCCATTGGGACATTTATTTTTTAGTAAAAAAAAGTAAAATGTTATCAATAAGTTAAGCCACCAGATTTTGTTTGTGAGGATTTACTGTCGTGTGTTTACCTATATATGGGATAAGATAGAAAAATATATTTAACGGAAAAGTCTTTTAATCGGCAGCTTTTTTATGTGAAGTAATAGGTATAGTCTTAGAGCCATGTTTATTTTTAAAGCTATTTGAGTTTTTTTAAGTTTTATCATCATAAACGAGCAAATTTAATACTATTTTTACTTGCAGAGAAATACGATTCGCAGATGGGTGAGATTCGTTATATCGTATTTACTGACGAGAAATATTTTAAGTCAGACAAAGATGGAAGAAAAATATTGTGGCGCAGAAGTGGAGAGCGATTTGACCCCAAAAATATGCTAGACCTTAGAACAAGCGGAAGGATATCATTAGGTGGGTATATTATATTAAGTATACAATTTTCATTACCTGCACTTTAAAAAAAAACTGTGATTTCAGTTTTACGTTTTTCAAGTTATGGTATGCTCATGATATTTTTTTTTTAGCGTATTGGGGCTGGATGTCATCTATGGGGCCCGAGCAGCTCGTTGAAGTTGGAGGCCGAATGAACAGCGAGCGATACCTCGAAGTGTTACGTGACGTCATGTTGCCTTCCGTTCGCGTCGCCTATCCCGAAGGACAAATTTATTTAGTGCAAGACATAAATCATTGGTGCATGACAATAGTGCAGTGCATCGTTCCCGTATAGTGAAAGAGTGGTTAGCCTTACAAACAGACATCACTGTATTAGATTGGCCTTCTAAAAGCCCTGACCTTAATCCTATTGAGAATTTATGGTGCTTAACTGGGACCCTACACAAGTCAAATCAAGACAAAACTTAGACGAAGAAGTTTATTGAAAGTGGGAATTGATGAGGAACACCAATGTATGTTCAAACATGGTTTCAAGCATGAAAAGCCGGCTAAAACAGGTAGAAGATAAAAAAGGTTTTCCTCTATGTTATTAGTAAAAATTGTAAAAAAAAATGTGTTGTTGGTATTTCTCCATTATTGGGCAAATATTTACTCCATGCAAGTTTTAAAATAATGAGTAGGTATAATGCTATTGTATAAGTAGTGTCTAACAAATTATATTGTTTTTTTGCAAATAACAAGATAGTGCTTAAACAAGTAGGCTTTTCCAAGAGGTAACTCGTTAATTTCTACCTTAAAAACCATACATATTGTTAGCCATTTAATGTAGTTTTTTTAACATGGATTCTTCTTCATTAGTATTATTTCAAGTCAATTTGATGTGACATGACTGAATAAAGTGTTTCTGTTAATAGGAAATTTCAATGTAACTTTAATGGGAGCTGTTTGAATTCGACCTAATTAGTGGAGAAATACCCTATGCTTACTAAGATTGTGGTAAGGTTGCATTGCATTGGTAACGGGCTAAGAGATGAATTATTGTTATCTTTGATAACATGTCGTTTCTCTTTGCAACGTTAAATAGCTGGTTTAGATTACGTATTACATATTGATAATGGCATACAGACTAATAGGGCGAGGGGCGGTGTAACCTATACTCATTTTTGAAATTGTTTTTTGAATAGCCCATTTTATACTTAAAAGCCTCTTCCCGCAATTTCCACAACTCCCACCGCTGTGTCCCGCCATCTCTGTCTAAAGTATAACTGAAAAATTGTGTTAAATGCAATAAGAATATTAATTTATAATCAAAGAAAAGGGAAACTATACATTTCACTTTTAACCGAGTAGTTTGGTATTACTTATAAAAAAAGTTATGACCCGACTTGTTTTTACGGTTCTACTCAATGAAGTAAAATGTAGATATAATCTAAAGTAAACAACCAAAGTGTAATGCCTTATAAAGTTTAACAGCATGCAGACCACCAATACCACAATTTTAAACAGTAAGAGTTAAGCTAAAGGTATTTTACTTGTTAACTTTAAGTTTCACTGATGTATAATTGACTACGCATTATCATTATAATTTAACTAGTAAATATTTAGCTGTAAAATATATAGTAATCAGTTTACAGAACACGCATAATATATCTACTGTCATATATATATATATACTACCCCCATTATTCAGTTAGTAAACAATATTTAATATAATAGTATTTAAATACCTACTTTTTAGTTAATAAAAAGTTACCAGTGACTATGGAATTTTCATTATTAGTCCTTAAAAAAAAGATTTTAACTTCTATTTTAATTAAACTTACTATATTAAATAGGATGTTAATAAATTATTAATAAAAAAGAACAAGTATAAAAATACAAAAAGTATCCTCTACGTAGATTCGAACCGCGAACCTAGTGTTTACTAGTCTGTTACACTATCCATCACGCTGCACGGACTCTTGTGAAGTTAACGAAATTATTGTTCTAGTTAAAAATTGATTAAAAGGGTAATTTTAATGTTCCGAGTTAATAACTGAGTAGGTAATAAGGAATAACAAAACGTATAAAATAAATATTTGTGGTAATGTAAAAAAATATTAAAACCGGGATTATAAAACAAAAGTAAAAAAAAAGCAAAAAGTGTGATTCTTATGCTGGGGTTCGAACTAGCGACCACATTTGTCTATTGCTGGAGGGGGGTCACATATCTCTGACGCTTACTGTACATACTTACTTCATAGAGCATGCTCATGCATATTGCCTTCCGCCACCGGTGGGTTCTCCCCATGCCCCTCAACTCCGCCGTCTTGTTTTCATCTCGAACGTTCCAACTAAGAACTGCTTTGCCGTTGAGCAGCGTGTCTTGTAGTATGTATGTAGATGTAGATGCCAATAAAAATTTACAATAGTACTTTCTACAGCCACTAACCTTCCTGAAGGACGGATGAGCAAGTGCCAGATCGACCTCATGCATATTGCCTTCCGCCACCGGCGGGTTCTCCCACTTTCCCCTCAACTCCGCCGTCTTGTTTTCATCTCGAACGTTCCAACTAAGAACCGCTTTGCCATCGAGTAACGTGTCTTGTAGTCGGTATATGCCAACGAGGTTGAAGGTGCGAAGCGGATACCACACGTTCATTATGAGCTGCTGCGATTCTGTTTCCACCTGGAGAAATATAAATAAATTATGTTAAAGTGGATACGATTTTTGTTTAAAATATGTTCATAGTGATAGCTGAAAAAAAAACCCGGCCAAGTGCGAGTCGGACTCGCGCACCGAGGGTTCCGTAAAAATCTAAAACAATTGCTATTTCTTATGATTGCGTGGACATGAAAGTTTCGTTTTGCTACAGCAGAAAGATATTATAGAGCTGAGTATATGATATGAATTTCAATTTAATACCTCTACGCGTTTACGAGGAAACAGGTAGTAAGTTTAAAATTAAAAAAAAAATATTTTAAGTACTATTTTACTAAAAATGTCTACTTTTCGTAATTTTTCCTTTGTCTGTGCTATATGACGTTGCTTCGTGCCAAGTTTAAAGATTCTGAGCTTGCGGGAAGTACCCTTTAGGGTTTGAGTTTCTCGCGAGTACTCAGTTTCAAAATATGCAACTTAAATTGCTATTCCTTTTGATTGCGTTGACTTAAAGATTTGGTTTTGCTACATCTGAAAGGTACTATAGCCCTGAGTATTTGACATGAATTTCAATTTAATAACTTCACGCGTTTACGAGGAAAATGGTAGTAAGTTTAAAATTTAAAATATATTTTTTTGTATGATTTTACAAAAAAAATCTACTTTTCGTAATTTTTCCTTTGTCTGTGGTACATGAAGTTTCTTCGTGCCAAGTTTCAAGTTTCTGAGTTTACGGGAAGTACCCTTTAGGTTTTGAGTTTCTTGCGAGTACTCAGTTTCAAAATATGCAACTTAAATTGCTATTTCTTTTGATTGCGTCGATATAAAAGTTTGGTTTTGCTACATCTGAAAAGTCCTATAGCCCTGAGTATTTGACATGAATTTCAACTTAATAACTTCACGCGTTTACGCGGAAAAAGGTAGTAAGTTTAAAATTTTAAATATATATATTTGTATGATTTTACTAAAAATGTCTACTTTTTATAATTTTTTCTTTGTCTATGCTATATGACGTTGCTTCGTGCCAAATTTCAAGTTTCTGAGTTCATGGGAAGTACCCCGTAGGTTTTGCGAGTGCCGAAAACTCTAAAATTTGCAGCATTAACGACTGTATCTTTTGATTGCGTTGGCTTTTAAGTTTGATTTTTTCACAGCTTCAAGGGACAATAGACCTAAGTATTTGGTATAAATTTCAGCTCGATACCTCCACGCGTTCCTGAGAAAAATGGTCTTGACAGACAGACAGACAGACGGACAACAAACTGATCCTATAAGGGTTCCGTTTTTTTCCTTTTGAAGTACGGAACCCTAAAAACACACACACAAATGATTATAGACCATATAATCTACAGGCGTGCGATACCTCGCCCTCTCCATTAGTCGTCATACCTTCGCACCCCAGTACAGCGCCGGCGAGCACTTACTAAGGCGGTCGGTTTGTAAAGAACTTGATTTCTTACATATAGCCTTTGGTTTTACATGGCGACCCTGCCAACGCCTTGTCTGCTAATCGATTGCCGAAGATCCGATACGTCAAATTTTTGCTCACAATCTAAGAAAAACTTACCGTGGTCATATTAGTAACGTGTATATCATAGTTGATCCAAGTATCGTGCGCCCATTTTATCTTGCTCCCCTGCTTGAGCTCCTTGTCTATAGCTTCGTATTCGTTGTCGAAGGTCAAGGTCCTGTTGCCGTGTATAGCGGTCAGTTTGAGCTTCTTGCCGGCCTCGTATGTGAACACGTCCATCACGCCGGTCACGTTGAAGCGAGTGATGTTTTTGAGGTGGAACACTGTCGCTTGTTTTACATCCTGGAATTTAAATTTGAGTTAAAAGTCGCTCAAATATTGGTTGATCTGTATGTGGTAAATACAGTACCTACTAAAAGGCTTGTTTACACTTTGCGAAGTAGCAAGTGCAAGAGAGAAGTGATTAGTTGACATATTTTTACGATGATAAGTGTCAAGTGTTAAGCAATCGTTTACACATTGTTTAGTTGGGCTTTGTGCAGGTACCACTACCACTAGACTCTACTCATGGTGTTGTGTTCCAGCTGGTGAGTAAGATTGCTAAAGAGCTCAAAGAGGACCCAGTGTGTTGACGACGAAGGACCCCCTTTGTATCTTTAGCCGCCAACATAGTGAATCCTCCTTATTATAAAGGGTCGGCAACGCCCATGTGGCACCTCTGGAGTTGCAAGCGTCCATAGGCTGCGGTAGCTGCTTACCATGCGGTAGCAGGCTTGGTAAACAAGTCGTGGTATAAAAGAAGTGCAGAGTGGGCAAAAAAATGGATGGCGAATGGGGGTGCGCGGGTGTGTGGGGGAACTACTTAACAGGCAAAAATAGACGGAGCGTCTAATCACTTTACTTCGCACTCGCACTTGTCACTTAACAGTGTCACGTAAGTTTTACTAATCACTTGACACCTGCACTTATCACCTGCAATTGCTACTTCGCAAAGTGTAAACAAGCCTTAAAGTGTTAAATCTTGTCTTTTAGTATAGTATGTTATATGATCGCTCCAAACAGACATCAAGACTATAAACGTATATAGATGTCATATACAAAGGAAAAAATGACCAAGGCCTCCGGTGCCCAAGGCTGGGATCGAACCAGCGTCTTCTGCATTCGCGGCAGACGCCTTAACCAACTTCGCAACCTGGCCACGAAAGCACTGGTCGAATTTTCCCGTGTATATGTAATCTTTGTAAATGCTAAGGCGCATTTGGGCCATTCATCTAAGGTACAACATTATGAGTCATTACCTTCCATTCAGAACTTCTTAGGAGTTCATTGAATGCGAGAGAGATGGTGCTCAGATGGCGCTGGAGCGAGAGGCATCAAGACGTTTAAAACGAATATTTATTTTCGAATTCTAAAGGGTTAACAGAATTGTATAAAACATAAACTTGCGACACATATCATCCTACAGTAAGAGCTACCCTTAAATACTGTAAGATACTACTGCACCTCACAGTTAACTGAATTTCCGTAAACCTTATTACAAGGATGTAAGATGTACTATTGTATATTACTTTTAAGGTCTCGTCGGCTCTTGCTTAATCGCCCTAAAAGATCCGTATCGATATTTAAAACGTTACTGTTAGTACGTACCGTGTTGCCAGTTTCATCATACTCGTGTATATAATTGACGCCAACGGGCAGGCGATCGTTAACCACCTCTATATCTGTAGTAGCCAAGTCTAAGTTCCGTGGACTCTTGCTTAGTATTTGTTAACCCTAATACACCGAGATACGGTCTACAATAGTTAGTACCCCACTTAAATGCTAGTTTTACTTACAGTGTTCCCAGTGGCGTCGTACTCGTGTATATACTTGACGCCAACGGGCAGGCGATCGTTAACCACCTCTATATCTGTAGTAGCCAAGTCTAAGTTCCGTGGACTCTTGCTTAGTATTTGTTAACCCTAATACACCGAGATACGGTCTACAATAGTTAGTACCCCACTTAAATGCTAGTTTTACTTACAGTGTTCCCAGTGGCGTCGTACTCGTGTATATACTTGACGCCAACGGGCAGGCGATCGTTAACCACCTCTATATCTGTAGTAGCCAAGTCTAAGTTTCGTGGACTCTTGCTTAGTATTTGTTAACCCTAATACACCGAGATACGGTCTACAATAGTTAGTACCCCACTTAAATGCTAGTTTTACTTACAGTGTTCCCAGTGTCGTCGTACTCGTGTATATACTTGACGCCAACGGGCAGGCGATCGTTAACCACCTCTATATCTGTAGTAGCCAAGTCTAAGTTCCGTGGACTCTTGCTTAGTATTTGTTAACCCTAATACACCGAGATACGGTCTACAATAGTTAGTACCCCACTTAAATGCTAGTTTTACTTACAGTGTTCCCAGTGGCGTCGTACTCGTGTATATACTTGACGCCAACGGGCAGGCGATCGTTAACCACCTCTATATCTGTAGTAGCCAAGTCTAAGTTCCGTGGGCTCTTGCTTAGTATTTGTTAACCCTAATACACCGAGATACGGTCTACAATAGTTAGTACCCCACTTAAATGCTAGTTTTACTTACAGTGTTCCCAGTGGCGTCGTACTCGTGTATATACTTGACGCCAACGGGCAGGCGATCGTTAACCACCTCTATATCTGTAGTAGCCAAGTCTAAGTTTCGTGGGCTCTTGCTTAGTATCTGCCTGAAGGATCCTTGGACGAAACGTACTAGATCGAAGTCTACCGTAGCGTTGCCTGTGCTTTCCTTCTCACCTATAAAGTATTGGAAATGATTATTATATATTATATAATTATATTAGATTCAATTATCGGAAACGCAAAGATTTCCAAGCTTCCAGACAAAGAGCCATGTTCTAAAAAGAATCTGACAAAAAAGATAGATGTAGTTACAGACACTTTAGTCAGCACGGGTAGCACAAGTGTGCAATGACAGTATCTTACGGGCGAGATATAGACATCTGTCACTTTTCACTTTCTGATGAATATAGTTACAAACCTCCACGAACTGCGATTGCTTTTTTATAAGTTTAATGTAATTAACAGATCTAAGGTTAATGGTCGGCCATAGTGAGCGCCCTTCACTTACAAATGTAACAGTAAAAATAAAAAAAAAAACAAAAAATTTTTTCCTTTTGTAAGACTGATTTCAGATACCGTTACAGGGCTAAAGTATAACATACCTTGAACGTAGACGTAGCCGGTGTTAAACGGCTATTAGACATTGAAAACTGCAGGGCCCAATCTGTCAGGTTGGTAGGTGTAATTAAAGGTAGGGCCCGTAGGTAGCTGAAGGAGGGGAAGGGAGAGGCAGGGTATACAACAGATTGGGCCCTGCAGGTTGCAATGTCTAATACCCGTTTTAATAAGATGCTGCCTGGCCAGCGGCAGCGAGATGGCAATCACGTCCGCCTGCTTGAAGCTACTAGTGGGCTGCTTCGTGTACGTGTGCATATACCGTTACAAGGGTAAAGTATAACATACCTTGAACGTAGACGTAGTCGGTGTTAATAAGATGCTGCCTGGCCAGCGGCAGCGAGATGGCAATCACGCCCGCCTGCTTGAAGCTAGTGGGCTCCTTCGTGTACGTGTGTGTCGAGTTCACTGTGGCCGTCTTGTTCGGCCAGAACAGTTCCACGTGGTTGTCGGATTGCTCCTCAAGGTTGTTTACCTAGTTCAAAAAGCATAATTATGTCAATTGTGTACAGTCGCCATCAAATATTACGGAGCGGCGCGGCCAGGATATTCAAAAATTCCAGTCCTGTCTCCCGACCGCGACTAGCCTGCCGGCACAATCGAGTTGGCCATGGCGGTGCAGTGGCGGTCATTCTAAGGGTTTCCGAACGTGGCATTTCTTCTGTAGTAGTAACTACGTCTGACTTTCAATCCGAAGGTCCCGGGTTCAAACCCCGGCTCGTACCAATGAGTTTTTCGGAACTTATGTGCGAAATATAATTTGATATTTACCAATCGCTATACGGTGAAGGAAAACATCGTGAGGAAACCTGCATACATCCGCGGAGAAATTCAAAGGTGTATGTGAAGTTCCCAACTAGGGTTTCTGGTTTCTCGACCTTTTTTATTTCCCGAGGCACGGGAATTCTCGACCACGATTTCTCGAGTTTCTCGAGTATCTCGAGAAATTTTAGAAGGTCTTTTCCGACCACGGAACAATGGTGTTCCGGATCTTTGGAAGGCGTATGCGAAGCCAAAGCCAACGCGCAAAGGCCCTTTAGACAATTTAATGAAAAGTGAGGCACACACTAAAAGGATGCTGCCCTTGCCTGTGTCATGGGACGCACGCAGAGACAGCGCCCGCCATGGCGTAAGGACTATTCAGTTAATGGAGTCTAAAATGTACTAGGCTATTGGGTGAATAGTATGGGCTAATTACTGGGCTATTGGGTGAAGAACCGGACGCCTACTTAATAAAACGGTATCCAATTTTAATTCCGGCAGACGGTGATTCGTCCTCCGCAAGATGGGATCCCATAAAAAGCGACATCAAAGATGGCTCAAGGGCAACACCGGTGCGGGGCTGGGGGTAGAGAGGTGTCACTAGACTTTAAACATATAATATAGCCAACTCGCCACTTAAGTTTCCACATCTACCCTCGAGAACGCAGCTCTAGCGACCCCACTCTGGACTGGACAGCCGGTCCTACAGTCCCACTCATCCGACAGGTTAAGCACAGAGCACAGACGGCATAAGCTAGACGCATTAAGTGTAAAACACGTGTTTTTTATACTTATCACTCTTGCGATTTATTTCTCGAATTCTCGAGGCATTGCGGTTTTTTTTCCCGTCTCGACGGAGGACAAATTTCTCGAGATTTCTCGCCTCGAGAATTCTCGAGCAGAAACCTTATTCCCAACCCGCTTTGGGCCAGCGTGGGGAATATAGCCTGATCCCTCTCGTGCATGAGAGGAGGCCTGTGCCCAGCAGTGGGACGTATAGAGGCTAACATATTATATATATATATATTATATAATATGTATGTAGATAAAGCGGTGTATGCAATTTTTCATAATCAACGGTGGCGACAGTGCACCGGCGGCACGCGCGAGCGCGATACGCGATTGGTCGATATTCTCATAACAATACGGTCACGCATAATACATATTAAAGGTCAATCTACCAAAAAAGCCGACGAGTAGAAAGCCCGTTGAAGTGCCTCACCGTGAATATGGACTTGAGCCACGGCAGCCGCTGGAAGGGCGTGGTGACGTTGAAGTGTCCGTCCGTGTGCCGGAAGCCGCCGTACCGGATGTCCACCTCCCCCACCTTGCTGGTGCCCGGGTAGTGCATATCTCCTCTATCAAGAAAAGTGGAAAATGATGTCATAATCAAGATCAGTATTAGAAGTTGTTCAAGGTATTCAAACAGGCGGGCTAGCATATCTTACGTTGTCGCCTGCCACTTCATACTTCGAGGCGCGCTTGAAGTATGGAGAGTCGCGCAACAACGTAAGATGGGCTAGCCGTGCAGGGTTTTTTTTTCATCGTAGCACTTGCAATCGCTTTCACATATGTAGTATTAGTAGCATTAATACACTAAATAACTTGTATATGTGGTATCCGTGAACGTAGTCCTTCTCATAGAGGCCGTACAAGTTGAGAGTGGAATCGTCTTGATAAAGTGTACTTTCCTTCGACGATCGTCTCGTTCATCCATCGTAGTTGACCGCGTTGTTGATGGTCCTGTTCTGTACTTACTTGACTATGTGGTATCCGTGAACAAAGTCCTTCTCATATATTCCGTACAAGTTGAGAATGGAATCATCGATATAGAGAGGGCTGTTCAGTACGGACTACGGAGTGTACTTCCCGCGTCTCGTTCATACAGCGGTAGTTGACCACGTTGTTGTTAGTCCTGTCCTATTCTGTACTTACTTGACTATGTGGTATCCGTGAACAAAGTCCTTCTCATATATTCCATACAAGTTGAGAATGGAATCATCGATATAGAGAGGGCTGTTCAGTACGGACTACGGAGTGTACTTCCCGCGTCTCGTTCATACAGCGGTAGTTGACCACGTTGTTGTTAGTCCTGTCCTATTCTGTACTTACTTGACTATGCGGTATCCGTGAACAAAGTCCTTCTCATAGATTCCGTACAAGTTGAGAGTGGAATCATCGACATAGAGAGGGCTGTTCAGTACGTAGTGCACCTCTCGCGTCTCGTTCATACAGCGGTAGTTGACCACGTTGTTGTTAGTCCTGTCCTGTTCTGCACTTACTTGACTATGTGCTATCCGTGAACAAAGTCCTTCTCATAGATTCCGTACAAGTTGAGAGTGGAATCATCGACATAGAGAGGGCTGTTCAGTACGGAGTGTACATCCCGCGTCTCGTTCATACAGCGGTAGTTCACCACGTTGTTGTTAGTCCTGTTCTATTCTGTACTTACTTGACTATGCGGTATCCGTGAACAAAGTCCTTCTCATATATTCCATACAAGTTGAGAATGGAATCATCGATATAGAGAGAGCTGTTCAGTACGTAGTGCACTTCCCGCGTCTCGTTCATACAGCGGTAGTTGACCACGTTGTTGTTAGTCCTGTCCTATTATGTACTTACTTGACTATGTGGTATCCGTGAACAAAGTCCTTCTCATAGATTCCGTACAAGTTGAGAGTGGAATCATCGACATAGAGAGGGCTGTTCAGTACGTAGTGCACCTCTCGCGTCTCATTCATCCAGCGGTAGTTGACGACGTTGTTGATGGTAGCGTGCCGACGGTCTTCGGAGGTCCAGATGAGGGTCGCGTTACCGTCGAAATTGGTGTCCAGGAGGACCATCTGGATAGAACAAGATTAAATTATTTTTAATAAGGATGGTAACATTGGTAACATTGGTAACGCTTTGTTTAAATCTATGAGATAATTTAGTTAAATAGATCGAATACAGAGTTGTCAATCCTGATCGGACATAAACTTCGCTTCGATTGAAAAGAAAACAACCAATAAGGAAAGGAGATACGGCTCTCTGAATATCCGAAATATACCAACTACAGTCTGAGGATAAAAAGATTTGTATAGATTTAGACTGATAGCTCTTCATGCAACCGTGCTTGATTACCAAAGTCCACTGAGTCACGCTTCCAACGACGTAGATCGTATGGACAACCAAGTATGTCATGTACAGGGATCGGAAACTCGGGAGCTATTATACCTAAACTTCGGGCTCAGTGCCTACGCCGCGTCGATGTTGACTAGTATGGAAGCGGACTCAATTTAATTTTCCTAATAAATTTCCCGGGATTTCCCGAAATACCGAAAATTAGAATAACAGCCATACAAATGTATTAAAATATTTAAATAAGTTAGACTATTTTAGTTGTTCCTATGATCAAAATTTTATGTAATTCATGTGTTTTTCATTTAACTGACAGTACAGTATTAGTTGACATCAAACTAAAGTTTTATTGTTACTTTTAGTAAAAATAAATGGAAATTCGCTAAAAAAAGGCATAACCCAACGACAATTGATACGTATTAACCATTTTCTGATGTTGCATACAATCCCGGGATGCCGGGATTTAAAAATAATAAAAAATATTATTTTTTAAGAAGCCGACTCCATACTCGCTTAGCTTTTTCCGGAATTTTGCTAGTTGTAGGTATAATAGCTCCCGAGTTTCCGATCCCTGGTCATGTATTCTGCTTCGGTCGTTAATAAAGCAACAAAGGAGCCTTATTGGCTACGGAGAACTAGTGAAACCATAGTGCTACTCACGTTTCCTCTCAAGCCGGTGAGAATGTTAGTAACATCAGTTCTATATTCGGCAACTAACTCCTTCCCCTCGCCACGGAGGCCAGTCACGCTGCCATCGACGAAGATCGTATGGACGTCTAAGTTAGGTTTCGGCAGGATCGCGTTGATGACGAGGTTGATTCGCCGGTTCATAGCGAGTCCGAAGGATGCGTTTGCGCCGATCCTGAGGAAAAATATTCTCATGACTATAATGAAGACGATATTTGTCGGAACGGATATTTCAAATTATTTATAATTTTTGAAAGTTACTTATGATAATTATAGTACGTGACTACGTACTCTTCCCCAGGTAATGAGTAGGTATAAAAAGTCGCATATAATCCAAAGATATTGCATTTTTACATTAGAAATAAAAAATATACGAGTAAAATCTTACTGCCAAATGTGGTCGAGATCCATTTTGAATCCAGCGTCGTTCTTCATGAGTCCCTCCGGCGTGGTGCTGTTACCGAAATAAATGTCCAGGTCCACGCTCTTCTTGATGTCCTTCAAATTCTGCTTGCCTAGTGCCTGTACAAATTTCAATATAAAGTTTAACCAAATTGTGGCAGGGTCGCCATGAGCGAGGTAGGGCTAAAGCAAGCGAGACATACGAATAAAACAAGGAAAGCGCATTTGAGGTTATTCCGATAGGTTTTTGGGCGTGTTGAAAGAAACAAAGTTCTAAGGTGTTTACTCGTACATTATATCTTCATTGACGATTGATGACTCAAAGTAAGTAACATGTTTTTTTGTACAACTGATTTCAAATGAGACCAATATAGTGGGCAACGCTTTACGCAAGTTCTGTTTAAAACTATCACTAGCTTAAAAAATACTCGGGAAAATAAGGCTTTAAATTATCTATAAAGAGAATTTTTTTTTCGACTTTACGCAAACATAATATTTCACGTACCTTTATGTACAGGTCGTCGATTAGGAAGCTCCACTTTAGGTCTCCATCGCCCCTCATATCTGGTATTTCGTATTTGCACAGCAGATAGCCAGTTTTAGGACCGAACCTAAAATAATAGTACATTATGATACAAGTGTGCTAAATTGATCATTACATATGAGGCGCTATTGTGCGCACGAACGAAGTGAGTGTGCACAAGGAAGCCGAGCTATGTAATGATCAGGCACACGCGTTTCATACGACGTTTTTCAACACACTTGCGAGGAAAAAACAGAAAACTGTAAGTAATAACTTTTGATAAATACATTGATTTTCAGAATGCTTACAGGATAGCGGTACCTACTGACTTTGTTAATTAAATTAACTAACCTGTTTTTTGATGTTATTGACTGGATCTATTTCTCTGGAACTCTTTTTCGAAGCATTTCATAAAATCCAACACTTCACATTTATTGTCAAATAAGTTAGAATGTTTCCTTACATGTATTTCTCACTCGATTTTTATGACAACATTTTACTAGTCTGTAGGAATGACATTTTGAAAACATATCCGGACCCGGAGGTTAAATGAACACTAAAGTTGGTTTTTTACTCATTTAAAGTATAAATTGTTTAAATTAATAATAATAAAACACAACTAGAAAAATCTAACAAATAAACTGTAACTTCAAGTAAACTTTTAATATGGCGCCCATTTTTTTGCATTCACGCGCACCTTGAGGCAAAGGTTTATGACAAACAGCCAATACTAAAACATAATTTGTGTTTAAAACATAATCTATTGTGTATTATGAGATTTATGAGTAAAATAATTACTAGAAATGATTATTTTTCACAATTAGGATTTTATAATTTGTATTTTCTCGTAAATGTGTACTATTTTTACTTTTTTGCCATGCAAACTCCTAATCAGTTTAGAAAAAATAAAAATAATACCCGTCTAAATTTAATCGCCTCTGTCTGCGCACATAAGACTTGGTACTAGAATACCAACGTCACTTGATGGGATTTATTACATTATAGCACTAGTTATATAATTATCGTGAAAAGCACGCGTGTTTAATATCTAGGATTATGAGCCTAAAAGCGGTGGATTAAGTACCTCGTTACAAGCAAGTGTGTTGAAAATTATCTAAATATAATCGCAACAGACTTGTTTACGTCTTGCTAAGGCTAGTAGTATTTTCTGCTATAAAGTGAAAATTCTTCAAAAAAATTAACAATTATCACTCACTTTCTAGCAAAATACTTACAGGAAATCGGTGTCGCCCTTGATGGAGCTGAGCCTCTTCACGGGTGTGACCGCATCTACGGTCATGACACGCCTGAGGTCCGGGTACGAGTCTACGCGAGACTTGAAGTAGTACTCCCTGCCCTTCGTTTGGGGCATGTCCACCTGGAAAATATAGTAATGTGAGGAAGCTCACGTCTGTACCTATAATTAGTTTCGACCTCAGCGCGAGGGTGTACATCAGAGCGGTGACGGCAGCAGCTATATGTGCTGATAAGGTCTACACAGATTCAGAATTTTAATTCTTCGCTATACCATAATCTACTAGCTATTACATTTGGCGCTCAAATTTCGACTTCTGTAAGATGTTATGTATAAAGACATACAGTGAAGCTCAGGTCCGTGTAGTTAGCCTCGACCTCGGCGCGAGCGCGCACGGTGGCGGTGACGGCCCCAGCTATGTGTGCTGACAAGGCGTACAGCGTTTTAGTGCTTTCTGTTTTAATCTGGATGGTCATCTGCTCGCCGTTGCCTTTGGGTACTAAAGTTAGTGACATCTGAAAGAAGGAAATGTGATCAAAAAGTGAATAGTACATAGAGAGGCTAAAAAAGTGAAATAAAGAAGGTATCATTTTCTTCTGCGTTCTTCGGATCGCTTCTACCGTCTGGTGATTCCTTCATGAATTAAAATATTTAAATGCAGATTACCTGAAGTGGATTCCGGTTGAGGACTCGTCCAGAAATTCCATATTCCGTAGCATCCCTCACGAACGATCCAGTAATAATTTCGTTGTCCATTTCGCCTATTATCTTCATGTTTCTGGAAAAAGATTACATCGATTTCTTAGCATTAAGTAATAAATTGGTAATAGAAGCCAGTAGTTCAATACATCGACGAGTGTGCTAAAAACTACAATATAATCGGTAAAAAATCATTGATATAAAGCAAAAACAAGAATGGGCCCAAAATAGAACCCTGTGGTACTCCTAATTTTACTAGAGTCCATCTAGACTGGGTTTTATTTACAACGGTTTGTGTTGTATTATTAAAGAATGAGGGTAAGGGTCAAGGTAAGTTCTGTTGACGGACAATAGTGTTTTAATTGTAGAATGAGCGTTCTAAGCTCTACACAATCAAATGCTTTAGAAAGATCACAGAACGTAATGCTCACGAGAAGTTGTCGTGCGGCGTGCTGAGCGCCACGCTGAGCGAGGCGGGGCGCTGGTCGGCGCGCAGGGAGTAGTGTGCCGTGTCACAGTTCACATCAGCGTCGAGCAGTCGTTGTCCGTTCTCCAGTCGGTAGAGTAGGGCCACGTCGGATGGAGGCAGCACGGAATGGAGCGCCGAGCGACCGGTGAAACGCACGTAGCGCTCGGGCGATGGGTGCCATACTGCTGTAGCGAAGAACTGGAAGCAATTCGACCCTTACAATTACAGATTTTAGTTCGAAAAATTTAAATCGAAGTGTTTAACTCGACATTGACAATCACACACGGGCGATATTGTAGTCGATGGCTTCTACGAATTACGTATGCATCTTTTAAATAAAAGCATCGTTTATTACCGTAACATCGTTAAGATTGTTAACGTACTTACATAATTATTTTGCTCCCCTTGTTGAATCTGGATGCCTCCTCCAACCGTATTCTCAGTATCCGCGAAGTCCTTCTTGAACTGCATCTGAACGAAGTAGTCTTCGAGGTATTCTGACGTCAGATTTAGACTGCCTGAAGTTTCAATAAAGGGGTCGTCCAACTGTGGAGTTAAAAAATCTTTTTACGATGGAGTAAGTATTAGTAATAATTACTCCACATCATCCACGCATCTGTAGAACAAAAGGTCTACAGATTAAATCGAATCGTAACGGTACAAAACTTCCCTCAACTCAACCTATTTTGGGAAGGAAAGAGGAGGTTCTCAATTAGTCGGGATCTTTCTTTTTGGTTCTTTTTTTTTATGTAGGTTCACCGATTATTCGCAGGTTCGAGCGCAGTTGTCGCAGTGTTGTGCTGACGCCTTGTGTATAGTACCCACCTCGAGCCGGCCCACGGCGTTGATGGTGCACTCCGGCATAGAGATGGCCGCGCTCATCTTCCACAGCGCGTCCTCCAGCCGCGCCGCCACTCGCGCCTCCAACGAACGCAGTTGTCGCAGTGGTGTGATTATTCCGAGGGACGCTACGTATGAACGGTATGCGTCATCTTCCCCGGACTCATATTCGTAGTAGATTTTTGAGGATATCTATAATGAGAATATAATGTGAAAAGTAAGCAATGGTTCAGGTAAATGTGGCCCCTGAAGTCGATTTGTTTTAAAGTCATAAACAGTAACTTAATATGGCGTTGTGGCACTATACTACGCAGCTGCCGTTCCTCATCGTGGACGCAGTGGAGCCTATACAAAACGAGTAAAATATTAAATTAAGTACCTAAAAATTCTAAAAAATAAAAATAAGATGTAAACATACCTCGTGCCAGTAAGTACCATTGGATAGCAAGGCCAGACAGGTGATGTTGAATTTCTCTCCAATAGTGATGTCCACGGTGTACACTGACTTCAGCTCTCGTATGGCCGGGAACGGGGTTACGAGGTTCAATGTATTAGTCATTTCGGATAACCCCTAAAACATTGTATAATGTATATATAAGAACATATTAAAATGTTAAGCCATTCATGGATAACCGCAAAAAATCGCATGATTTTTTTTTATGCGATTAAATTAGTTTCATACTTCTTGAATTTAAAGTTTCGTGAAACATAGTCGTGGGTCGATGGCGCGGCGCCGTAACGACGGGTCGTGAATCGCTTCGCCTAGCACTCTTAGTGCTTGAGGATGGAGACCTAAGCTCTCCGAAACATGTCGCGCGTAGTGACTAAACACAAGTGAGTACAGCCGCATGCAGTGCATACTTCTTCTTTCAAAGTTGGCCGGTATCTATAGAATAAAAAAATCCCAGTATTTGCCATAATACGAAACTTACCATTAAGACGAATGTGTCAGTGAGGACGATCGCAGGTTTGTCGGGCAAATGCAGTGTGGCGTTTAGTTCCAGAATGTCCTCCTCATCTATACCGACAAACTGAAAAGAAAACGACCATATTGTAAACCTGTATATAAATAACAAATCATAATCACTTCAGGTAATCAATACGCTACCTCAATAAAAATTCAAATCAGCCACCCTTAAGTAATAATACAATATTTTACTATGGTATGGAGTTAGAAAGGCCGCAGATTCCTAGTCGAGTCTGCGGCCTCCATATTACTAGATCAATAATACATGTACGCTAAATATTGGAGTAGCCACGTTAGCCAATAACGCTTTTCCAACGCTTTTTATTTTGTTGCAATAATGTAATAGTTATTTGTTATACAAGGGGCAAAGTTGTATTTTAACCGCGAGTGTGGACTTGAAGCACGAGCTAGCGAATGGATTCTAGGGTTGAACTACGAGCTAGCGAGTGGATTCTAGGGTTGAACCACGAGCGAAGCGACTGGTTCGAAAATAGAATCCTGAGCGAAGCGAGTAGTTCAAAAATAGAATCCTGAGCGTAGTGAGTGTTGCAACACACGAGACGTAAAAATAACTTTGCAGCCGTGTGTAACACAAATCTTTTCACCTCACTAAAGCGAGGAAAATACTACATGTTTGTCTTTTTTTGATTTTTTTTAACTTTTTTGACTTTTTTGACTTTTTTATTTTTAACTTTTTTGATTTTTGACTTTTTTTACTTCTGCGGCAACCGTCCGATAAGGAACTTTGTTCCAAAAAACCTAACTAATAACACTGTGGTAGATAGATAGAGTAAAGGTGTGTGGTAGATAGATAGAGTATAGGTTACCTATCAGCAGTTGGACGGCAGGTTGTTAATTGAACTCATTGAAGTAATAAATGCGCAGGCAGAGTATTTACAGTATATTTACACAAGATGGTTATATACAACACTAATCATTAAATTGGGAAAATCAGCAGACGAATTCATATATAACAGTTAGGTAGCGTAGTGTTGTGTGTCTCGTTGCTAGGCAACCGCGCGCTGCAACATGCAGGTAGTGGCGGGCTAGCAGGCCGCCACAACACGTTCGAATTTCAAATATTCTTTGCTCCCTTGTGAATAAAATGCAGTTTTGCTATCTGTTTTTAAAGAATAAAAAAGGCCTTTCCGAGCTAGGGAGGTGAAAAGTTTATTATGTTATTAGTTGTGGGTGGGTTAGTTACTTACCTTCATTATATGTGCATGGAAGGTCACGGTAGGGTAGTACAGCGTGTCTAAGATGACCTTTGCGGTAGTGTCGAAGTCCTCAATGATGACGTTCTCTTGAGCTGGTTTCGTGGGGTGGAAATGTTCTCTTAGCACGTCTATGATGCCCTGTCCATTGTCTAGGAACAGTACTGCTATGCCGAACTATGTAACAAAATAAAAAAAATTGTTGGGTTAGCTTTACACAGTTTACAATATTGTATTGGTTACATGAGCCCGGTGTTATTGTCATGAACGTTACTTTAGTCTTATGTTTATAATACTGTCAGGAATGTTTCTGACTATACCGTATATCATAAGTTACTATACTACCATAGATTCCTAGCTATTGTACCGTACCATTAACAAGTTGACGTTCGTTAGATTATTATTTTGCAATATGGTCTCCTATTGCCGCGATAATATTTAATTATATTATTACAATTAAAACGGATTAAGTAGTTTTTATGACAGTAATAGTGACGTCACAATTAATTAATGTTGCTATGAGCGAGTGCTTACTTAGTACTTTGATGCTCTTTCGACCCGTTTCCTTCCCTCCTATGAACACCTGTCTTGCTCAGTAATAAGGTTTAAATTTATTTGACAAAAAGTTTAAAGATTCGACGCGCCATTAGTGTTATAACGCTATACATATACTAACCTTATGTTTAGAGAGCCGTATAGAGAGCTCCAAATCCAGCCCATCCCATATACATTCTTCAGCACAAGTCCATTCTCCTCGAAACCCTCAAGAGGCGTGTACAGCTTGTACACGTACACGAAGTTGACGGGCGAGCGGTAGTGCCATATACCGGTGAAACCGAAGTCCATCGAGGCCCAGCCCACTCTAAAGTCGACCTTATGGGTAAACAGATAGATATCAAAGTTTATATACTAACCTTGTGTTTAGACAGCCGTATAGAGAGCTCCAAATCCAGCCCATCCCCATATATATTCTTCAGCACCAGCCCATTCTCCTCGAAACCCTCAAGAGGTGTGTACAGCTTGTACACATATACGAAGTTGACGGGCGAGCGGTAGTGCCATATACCGGTGAAGCCGAAGTCCATTGAGGCCCAGCCCACTCTAAAGTCAACCTTATGGGAACACAAATAGAGAGCATAGTTTAATGTCACGTGATTTTGAATTTTATAGTGAAGTCTATAGTATCCGCAGAATTAAGTGGCGACTGAGGTCATAAAACTTCTCTTTCACACTTGCACCGCCACGGCAAGAGAGAAGGAAACAGCGTTATGAACTCAGTGACCACTTAATTCTGCGGATACTATAGTGGAGCCCAGTCCACGCTAAAGTGGACCTTACGAGTAAAAACATAGAGATTAAAGCTTAACAGTTGTTTTTTTTGTCCATGTGTGTGTATTCTACCAAAAAAAAAAAAAAACACGGCACCAAATTCTGTGTTGGTTGTAATGTTGACTTTATAATAATGACTACAAGGTAGAAATTCAAATGTATAAAAATCATCTGTCAATCAGTCATAAAGGGTCTGGCCGGACCGCCATACCAAAATCGCCCCTGGCTGAATTTGAGATATTGTTATGCACGATTATTCGTTTTATTATTACATATACTTTTGGTGAATATTATGCCTTAAATGATTCCCGTTTGCGAAAAAATTAAAAAAAAAGAAATTTCGTTTTTATTTTTTTTCTTTAAAACCACGTATTCGATTGACTTGTTCTTTGGATATTTTATAGAATAATTAGGGATACAACAAAGAAAAAAAAATTAACTTCCTGACTTTATTTTAATTACATAATTTTTTGAGTTTTTTTTTTTTAATATTTTTTTTATACTACATATGAGTTAGCGACACCTACCATATTTTTATATAATATGCGCATTTTTATATTCTATTACATATATTTTTATCAAAAATATTGGTTTGGATCAACAACTTGAAAAAAAAATTTTCATAAACTGAGTGGACAAAATTAACCTTTTTACTTCTCATGCTCGTAAAGTTTCACTTTATGCTGGGTATAGGCGGACTAAAACTCAATTTTATGCACAAGTGCATAAAAAATTAAAAAATTGCCATTGTCAAAATAGCCTTAGAAGAAGTCAATTTTTTATGCACTTGTGCATAAAATTGAGTTTTAGTCCGCCTATACCCAGCATAAAGTGAAAGTGAAATGAAAGAAATTCCTATTCTTTTTATTTCCTCACAATCGAAGTAAAAAGTAGAGTGTATAACTCGTTCATAAAACCCATTTTACGCTCGTACTTTATATCCATCCTCGCTCGCGAGCTCGCTCGTATGGATAAACGCCTCGCGTAAAATGGTGCGTTTTATGCACTTGTTGTACAATCTACTATTATTACTTCCTGACTTGAAAATTAACTTCCTGACTTAATTTTAAGTACATAATTTTTTGAGTTTTTTTTTAAATATTTTTTTTATACTACATATGAGTTAGCGACACCTACCATATTTTTATATAATATGCGCATTTTTATACTCTATTACATATATTTTTATCAAAAATATTGGTTTGGATCAACAACTTGAAAAAAAAATTTTCATAAACTGAGTGGACAAAATTAACCTTTTTACTTCTCATGCTCGTAAAGTTTCACTTTATGCTGGGTATAGGCGGACTAAGACTCAATTTTATGCACAAGTGCATAAAAAATTAAAAAATTGCCATTGTCAAAATAGCCTTAGAAGAAGTCAATTTTTTATGCACTTGTGCATAAAATTGAGTTTTAGTCCGCCTATACCCAGCATAAAGTGAAAGTGAAATGAAAGAAATTCCCATTCTTTTTATTTCCTCACAATCGAAGTAAAAAGTAGAGTGTATAACTCGTCCATAAAACCCATTTTACGCTCGTACTTTATATCCATCCTCGCTCGCGAGCTCGCTCGTATGGATAAACGCCTCGCGTAAAATGGTGCGTTTTATGCACTTGTTGTACAATCTACTATTATTACTCGTAGTATTTAACTGTCTAACACCGGGAGTGGCTCTTTTTTCCTCAATTGAAACGGGTTATTAGTTAAAAATAAAAAAAAACATAAATTAAGAATGATTTTTTTTTCTTGCGCTGCTGGCGAATCGAAGCAGTCATATACAGGATGGATTTTTTTTTTGGGTCAGTGAAGGCAGCTGCCAGATTCCGGCTGCTATGTGAAAATGGTCTTAGAAGACCTTCCCTTGATTTCAGAATAATTTCAGATTAATGAAGGATCGCATTTACAGATTTTGGAATAAACATACAGGGTGCGAGAAAAAGGTCATTTTTGAGAAACTTTTTTTTGATGCCATTCGAGTCCATTCCTATCCAGGATCAAAAGCTTGTATGGGACCAAAAAAATTCCGGCTAGAACAGCCACAAATCGAGGAAAGCTTTTTCCATACATTTTGTATGAAAATGAAAACTTTTATTTTTCACATGCTATTATTTTATGCCAATAGATTCCATTCCCGTTCAGTATCAATAGTTTCCATGGGATCAACTTACGGTAATGTACCAAACAGCCACAAATTGAAGATTCTTTTTCCATACATTTACTATGGAAAAAAATGTGAAAATTTATTTACATTTTTCAATCACGCCAATCAGTCCCGTTACGTTTAAGAACAATAATACTGTTTGAGGACATTAGTCAAATCATTCAAAATTTCAAAAAACGGGGATTTTAAAGCAGTAAATGTATGGATAAATAATCTTCAATTTGTGGCTGTTTGGTACATTACCGTAAGTTGACCCCATGGAAACTATTGATACTGAACGGCAATGGAATCGATTGGCATAAAAAAATGCATGTGAAAAATAAAAGTTTTCATTATCACACAAAATATATGGGAAAAGTTTTCCTCGATTTGTGGCTGTTCTAGCCGGAATTTTTTTGGTCCCGTACAAGCTTTTTATCCTGGATAGGAATGGACTCGAATGGCATCAAAAAAAAGTTTCACAAAAATTACCTTTTTCTTGCACCCTGTATGTTTATTCCAAAATCTGTAAATGAAGGATTTCATTAATCTGAAATTATTCTGAAATCGAGGGAAGGTCTTCTAAGACCATTTTCACGTAGCAGCCCGTCTGGCAGCTGCCTTCACTGACCCAAAAAGAAAATCCATCCTGTATATGACTGATTCGATTCGCCAGCAGCGCAAGAAAAAAAATCATTCTTAATTTATGTTTTTTTATTTTTAACTAATAACCCGTTTCAATTGAGGAAAAAAGAGCCACTCCCGGTGTTAGACAATTAAATACTACGAGTAATAAAGGTTAATTTTGTCCACTCAGTTTATGAAAAAAATTTTTTTTTCAAGTTGTTGATCCAAACCAATATTTTTGATAAAAATATATGTAATAGAGTATAAAAATGCGCATATTATATGAAAATATGGTAGGTGTCGCTAACTCATATGTAGTATAAAAAAAATATTTAAAAAAAAAACTCAAAAAATTATGTACTTAAAATAAAGTCAGGAAGTTAATTTTTTTTTCTTTGATGTATCTCTAATATATCTATAAAATATCCAAAGAACAAGTCAATCGAATACGCGGTTTTAAAGAAAAAAAATAAAAACGAAATTTTTTTTTTTTTAATTTTTTCGCAAACGGGAATCATTTAAGGCATAATATTCACCAAAAGTATATGTAATAATAAAACGAATAATCGTGCATAACAATATCTCAAATTCAGCCAGGGGCGATTTTGGTATGGCGGTCCGGCCAGACCCTTTTAATCGTAGTTTATGCAACTGATACATAATGGGGGTCCTCAAAATACTCGTGTGGATTTATAAAACGAACCAAAGGTGAGAGAAAGAATAAGATCACAATGTTATAATATTATATGAAAATCTACAAGAACATACAGCCTTGGCCAGAAGTGTTGAGCATAGGTGTTTTTTGTTTACAATTTTGATGTTAAGCATTATTTCCCTATCCTAACAATGTACGGTAACGGTAAATGTTATATTTTATTTATAAATATAGAAAACTTCACTTAATAACACTTTCAAGGTACTTAAATAATATGAAAACAGAAGGTACCAAAAATGTAAATTTAAGTCGGTGCGACATATTGCAAATATTCTATGCAGTTACTACTAACTTCAACAAAACATGCCTATTAATTTAAATTAATTGACAAAATAACTTAAACAAAGATGGAAACGATGGACTAAACTTTCCAGTTTTGTATGAAAATCGCATTGGTGCTCAACACTTCTGGCCAAGGCTGTAGTTAGCGATAGCGATGTTCTTTTGGAATACCATAGAATGCGTTTTTAAAGTATACTCAGCCATTTATTTGACACACTATAATACTGGTGTAGAAATAGGTATTTTAAAATTGAAAGTAAGTAAAAGTATAACATAACCGCCGAACTGACCTCCTCTTGCCCTCGTTTGGCGGTTACCATGGCTCTGGTGAGGTACTGTATGGGGAGGGCTATGTGTCCGAACACGTGGAAGTCTTGGGTTGATATCAGCCTCATCAGAATTTCAAGACCTGTGGAAAGTAGTTTTACAACACGATTGCGTAAATTTTGGGATCGACGACTAATAAAAAATACATAAATAAGTATGAAAGGAGCCTGGGTGAACTGCGCGTAAATAAACGCAGGAGCTCACTAACTAGTGTAATGTCAAGATATTAATTCTGATTTTGACCAAAATTTGGTATTCCCTTTATCAAATACTTTTTTTAAATATTTATTAAAAATATGTTGTTTCAGCCGTGAAGACTGCTCTACTTTCGTCACGAATCCTTATTATTTGTTGCTATTATGCAAACCTGTGATAGAGTTAGCTGTGACCACCATAGCAACAAGGTGCCTGTCGGCCTCGACGAAGTCAAACCTCGCCGTCAGGATGTGAGAGCCGTCCGCCGTGCCTGGCTCTGTCACGTTGACGACCAGCATGCAGTTGGTGTTATGCAAACCTGTGGTTGAGTTAGCTGTGACCACCATAGCAACAAGGTGCCTGTCAGCCTCCACGAAGCCAAACCTCGCCGTCAGGATGTGAGAGCCGTCCGCCGTGCCTGGCTCTGTCACGTTGACGACCAGCATGCAGTTGGTGTTATACAAACCTGTGGTTGAGTTAGCTGTGACCACCATAGCAACAAGGTGCCTGTCGGCCTCGACGAAGCCAAACCTCGCCGTCAGGATGTGAGAGCCGTCCGCCGTGCCTGGCTCTGTCACGTTGACGACCAGCATGCAGTTGGTGTTATACAAACCTGTGGTTGAGTTAGCTGTAACCACCATAGCAACAAGGTGCCTGTCGGCCTCCACGAATCCAAACCTCGCCGTCAGGATGTGAGAGCCGTCCGCCGTGCCTGGTTCTGTCACGTTGACGACCAGCATGCAGTTGGTGTTATACGAACCTGTGGTAGAGTTAGCTGTGACCACCATAGCAACAAGGTGCCTGTCAGCCTCCACGAAGCCAAACCTCGCCGTCAGGATGTGAGAGCCGTCCGCCGTGCCTGGCTCTGTCACGTTGACGACCAGCATGCAGTTGGTGTTATACAAACCTGTGGTTGAGTTAGCTGTGACCACCATAGCAACAAGGTGCCTGTCAGCCTCCACGAAGCCAAACCTCGCCGTCAGGATGTGAGAGCCGTCCGCCGTGCCTGGCTCTGTCACGTTGACGACCAGCATGCAGTTGGTGTTATACAAACCTGTGGTAGAGTTAGCTGTGACCACCATAGCAACAAGGTGCCTGTCAGCCTCCACGAAGCCAAACCTCGCCGTCAGGATGTGAGAGCCGTCCGCCGTGCCTGGCTCTGTCACGTTGACGACCAGCATGCAGTTGGTGTTATACAAACCTGTGGTTGAGTTAGCTGTGACCACCATAGCAACAAGGTGCCTGTCAGCCTCCACGAAGCCAAACCTCGCCGTCAGGATGTGAGAGCCGTCCGCCGTGCCTGGCTCTGTCACGTTGACGACCAGCATGCAGTTGGTGTTATACAAACCTGTGGTTGAGTTAGCTGTGACCACCATAGCAACAAGGTGCCTGTCAGCCTCCACGAAGCCAAACCTCGCCGTCAGGATGTGAGAGCCGTCCGCCGTGCCTGGCTCTGTCACGTTGACGACCAGCATGCAGTTGGTGTTATACAAACCTGTGGTAGAGTTAGCTGTGACCACCATAGCAACAAGGTGCCTGTCGGCCTCCACGAAGCCAAACCTCGCCGTCAGGATGTGAGAGCCGTCCGCCGTGCCTGGCTCCGTCACGTTGACGACCAGCATGCAGTTGGTGTTATACAAACCTGTGGTAGAGTTAGCTGTGACCACCATAGCAACAAGGTGCCTGTCGGCCTCCACGAAGCCAAACCTCGCCGTCAGGATGTGAGAGCCGTCCGCCGTGCCTGGCTCCGTCACGTTGACGACCAGCATGCAGTTGGTAATGCGTCGCATGTGACCTGAAACACGGGATAAATAAGACATCTCTCTATAAACTAAGGAAAAAAAGATCAGGTCCTAATTTGACAGCTTATCTAAACTATATGAAATGTTTTCTCAGACTGTATAAATTATCAAATCATTGCCTTACATATTACCAGTGATCGGCGAAAAGGATTTCACACCGGGTGAACGACGTCAATCATTATGCTAGTATGGATATTTGGATATACCGCGGCATATGCGGGATAGAAAAATAAAATTACAGTAATTTTCACAGACATTTGTAATGAAGTATTTTAATGAAATTATTTATTTAGCATAATATTTTTTGTGTTTTTTGGTCTCTATAAAATTAAAAGATAAAAAAAAAGATAAAAGATATTTATTCTTCAATTTAGGCACATTACAATGCACTTATGAACGTCAGAGAGAAAAGAAACTACCACCGGTTCTAACCCTACACCTCTGACCCGAGAAGTATTACTTATTACCGGCAAGAAACTCGGCGGGACTTATTTTTTCAAAACAGTACTACAAATACATTAAAGATACTATATACAATAATGCGTAGTTCTTCAAGAAGGCATATCAAAACAGCTTGAGAGACAGACATGTACCTGCCTATTGTGTAATTAAAATGAAAAATAAAAATAAAATCCAAATCTGACTGCTTCGCAATACGTTTGATATTCTTTCTTACTTGAACTGTGTCCTCTAAATGTTAGATGATTTTATAGATTCTGGTTTGGGCCATGCATATATGTCTGTCATATAGTCCTCGACCCTGTAATAACCCTTTGACATTAAAGTTTTTTTCAAGTATTTCTTAAGAGCGGGAAATGATAGATTCAAAACATCGACGGGTAACTTGTTATAAATATGAATACCCTGGCCAAAAAATGACTTATATGCTTTGCGGACACGACATCGTCTGATAGCAAGCTTGTTTTTATTTCTAGTGTTATAGCTGTGGATGTCAGAATTCTTCTTGAATGTGTGTATATTCTTTACAACAAAAATAATATTATCATAGATATATTGGGACGCAAGAGATAAAAAATATTAATTTCTTTAAATAATTCTCTAATTGATGTACCTGCCTTTAAGTTATACATAAAGCAAAGCATAAAATAACAAACCATTATTTTACTGGTCAACGAGCGAGTTCTTAGTTTGGGGCGGACTACTACATAGTTATTACAAGTCGTAACCGACACTGATTCATTGTATTAAACATAACACAAACACGTATATTTTCGAGCAGTTTAATTGGTATCGCGGGCGAAACGGCACATCCATAATACTGTCTAGTTGAATTCCCGCGGTGTGGCATCCTTTTCGCCGATCACTGCATATTACAAGCAAAAAGTTAACAAAATAACAATTTAACGGACTACGGAATAGAACATGTTGAAGTCGGTTAAAATGTAACCTAGGTTAACTGGGTCAAAATAAGTTCACCGAATTGAGTGACATCTTATTCATCAAAATCTAATGAATAGTTTAGACGCTACGCAGGAACATACGTAAATACAAACATAAATAAATACATAAACTGCTCAAATCATACGCCTTCCTTTTGGCTTCAGTCGGGTAACAAGTGGTTCAATAGTTGCGATAGTCGCAATAAGTAAGCTAAAAAGAATTGTCTATGAATGGAGCGTGAGCGGCGTGTAACGCGGTGGATAGCATCAAAATTATCTAACCGTTTAATTAAATCGATTCCTTCGCGATTAAATTCAAGTACAACTTACCGTTTACGAAGATCTTTCGCTTCTTGTCTTCCAGATTCAACAAAGTGACGCCGTTGATGTCTCTCTTGTGGCCCAACACTAGCTTAGTGTCCAGAAAACCTTTTCTATACCCCTGTAAATTGATATTAGTTAACAAAAAGCATATTTTGGCCATTTAAATTAACCCAACTTTATATTCAACCTCTACTTTATTTTTAACTCGTGATAAGGTCCCAGTTATAGAATTATGGTACGTGAAAGTTAAATATACTCTCAAGTCGGTCATGCACTGTGGAATATTATGAAAGAAACTCATATTTTCATTTAACACAACTGATTTCGAACCTTATTATAAAGGAATTAAGACCCAGATTCTAAGAAATTGTATGTGTTCGCGAAATAACCTCTGCCTTCATAAGGGTTAATTATGTATTGTATACCTGATATTATTTAAGATTAATAAATATTAGGTACTTTATTTAACCAATAATTACTTCGTAATACGATTCATTTTGTCACCTTTCGGGTACAGTCACCGGCAATAGTATCTTCCTACACGAAGGCCGCAAAAATATGTGACACGCTCCTATGGCGCTACCACAGATAACCTCAACACTAGATAGATCATAAGTACAACTCGGGGTCACCACGCATCAGTGCTCCCGTACTAATTTTGTATGAGAGCGCGACCGCGTATTTCAATTGAGGTAATGTTTTTGATCATTACTCATGTGGACTAAAAATATCCACAAAAATCATGTTACAGGGGTGAACCTGGATTCTTATACTACAAATTGGTGTAGAATACTATTGAGATTTGCTGTTCGGATCGTAGAAATTTACGAATAAGATTGCACTGAGGTGTGGTGACCTCGTGCTCCCTGTAAAAGTTTAATGATGAGGTGTCTGTGTAGTCTGTGGGCGCTACAAATAAAAGCGTGTCACATATTTTTGCGGCCTTCGTGTAGGAAGATACTATTGCCGGTGACTGTACAAATGAATCTACGGTTTTTTTACTGTTAGTACATGACATGTGTAGTTTGTTTACTGGTAGTAGTATGTAAAGAATGTAATACATTTAAATGAGAAGGAGAATTAGCGTTAGTAAGAATGAGGTCTACTAAGAATACGTACTTGGAAGGGGGTGATGAGGGTGACGGTGCCGGTGATGTTATTCTCGTTACGTCCACGGTCCAAAAGCCATGATGAGTTTATCATCAGTAGACCCTCTTCGTTGTACTGAAAAATATGAATAATGTAGACATTTTCAGGCATCCAACTACTTGTAAAAAGACAAATGAGCTGGCAACGAAATAAGTTGCAGCATTTAGGTTTTTAAGCATTGTTTAAATGTAATAGTCAAATATACCTAAAAGCTTCTCAACTTTTCCCTTCACTATCACTACATAGTATAAAACAAAGTCGCTTTGATAAATCCGTAAGTGAAACAACCGTCTAGTTTGCGAGCTAGTTTATTACTGGCTAACCAAGCGGCGCAAGCGCCCTATAGCTACGTATACATGTATGTAAGTATATAGTAATACACATCATCCCTTCACCACTATTTAAAAACTAAATCAAATAACTACAAGTAGGTGAGTGACTAAATCTTATAATCAATCTTTTTTCTGGGGCGCAAATTATGTCGCGTTGAGGGCTCGTCTAACACAGACGAAGTCTGGTCGCACGGTGCGACCAGACCAATCCAATGTGCTTTGCACGCGTGGGTTCGTATCCCATCCTCGTCGCCACTGATAAATCCGTAAGTGAAACAACCGTCTAGTTTGCGAGCTAGTTTATTACTGGCTAACCAAGCGGCGCAAGCGCCCTATAGCTACGTATACATGTATGTAAGTATATAGTAATACACATCACGCTTCCTGCTGTCTGTCCCTGTGTATGCTTAGATCTTTAAAACTACGCAACTGATTTTGATGCGGTTTTTTTAATAGATAGAGTGATCAAGAGGAAGGTTTATATGTACAATTGCATCCGTGCGAAGCCGGGGCGGGTCGCTAGTTTTTGTTATAAATGACAGGATATTTTGCTATTGCCTAGGCGTAGAACTTTCCTTAACACTAAGCTTTTCCACAGATAGACAGCGATCCCTAACTTAACAAGACTTCATTATCAAAATTACGTTACTTCAGATGGGTACCTGAAAACTGAGCAGGGTATCAGCACTCTTCTTCCATACTACCCGATGTTTCGCTATGGCCGCCGCCTTAGGCAACGTGGGTATAGTCGAGTTCACTACAGCGTTGATTTCTCCGTAAAACTCGTTGGTTTTAAACAGGTAGTCGGCTAGTAAGCTAAAGGCGAGGTAGTCTTCTTGCCAGTTCATGCTGCCGTTCACAGCTTGAAGGTTGTCGTGGTATCGCCACCTGGTGGTAGGAATAAATAATAAATTGTCTTTATTATTGTGGAAATTCAAATGGAAAAGTAATTTGTTGATACTCGTATAACAGGAAAGCACTGCGTAGTCTTTCAAGCTTATAAGGGCGTCTCTATGAAAATGAAAAAAATGAAAAATGATTTATTGGTTACGCTTTAACACATTACTAGAAACAAAACAGAAGTCTTCTTTTAAGTAAGATATTACTTGTGCCAGAAGGCTCCGCTCTTCAATAAGCTTCGAGGGTTACAAACCAATTTATACTTATGTTTAATACACTATTTATACTATAATAATTAACATTTATGCTTATACATATAAGGCAAAAAATTTATACATTTTAAAACAAAATTTAAGTAATTATTCTTATTCTAAAGAACTTAATTTTAAGGTAGGTTAGCATAATAGACATGCGTAGGCGCGTGTAGTATATTTTTTTTTTTTTTTTTTTAATTTATTTTATACGAGAAAAGTTTTACAAAAAATCTTAAACATATGCGCCACTATTGAAAACCTCAGGGGTTTAATTAATAGCTGGCGAGATCGCGCGGTCCGATCCGCGTTAGGCTGTATACATTATATTATAAGTAGGTTTGTAGGTATCCATAAGAGTAGTTACTTATACATTTAATTTTCCTGCTTGAGCTGCAGTTCCAGTTTTAACATTACTTTAAATAGTCTTAATAGAAGTCGACTGTCGACCTTATTATTAAGGATATAACGATTATTTTACAACGGCAGCTCTTACATGCGGTCTGGTCTGACAACCTTAAACAGCAATGAGAGTGTGTCGCTTCGCATAGGTTTTTTCATACCAAGCGACCCACTTTCACTGCACTTGGGTATATATAGATAATACAGCGTAACTTGCACTTTGCAACATACTAAATTAAATAACGTTATAAATCTAAATTTAGGTAATATTTTTTAAGAATTGTATTACATTTACGTTGGTTTTGAGTTACATTCACGAGATCATGAATTAGGGTCTTAGGTAAGGTGTTTAGTATAGATGGTAGCATATAGTCCGTGGTTCTTTTACCATATACATTGTTATGACTTGGCAGTGGATATAATGGTAAGTAGTCTAGCGTGCGTAATTTCGTGGGGCGACATTTTTTTTCTAATGAGGGTACGATTTCAAATTTCTCTGTTACTAACGCCATGCAGAACCTGTCGAAGATATTAATAACATTACAATGTTTAAATAGGCCTCTTTCATCGTCTTTGTACTTAGATTTGATGTTGTTAGGTACTATTGTTTTTAAAAGTGCTAGTTGTAATTTATAGACTTGTTCTAAATAGGTTTTGTACGTCCTTCCGTAGCTTGTAATACCATAGTAAATGATTGAATCTGCAAGTGATAAGTAAAGCATACGTAGTATTTCATAAGGTAATTTATATTTAAGTATGGTTAAATTAGCCATGATAGATCTAAGCTTTGAGCATATGTGGTCTATGTGCGGTCTCCAATTAAAGTTCGTATCTATTATTAAGCCCAGGTAGGTATGCTGATTAACGATTTCGAGCGCTTGGCAATTACAGTTACGGCTAGGGTTATGTAAGCAATTGTGTTCATGCGCTTTTATGCTAGGGACCCGTAGTTCTTTAGTATACGGCGATTGTATATGAATTACTTTAGTTTTTTTGGCATTAATTACCAGCCCTACGTCATGAGCCCATTTACACAATAAATCGAAGTTATGTTGCATTGTTTTTTGGGCTTCTAACAAATCGTGATGAGCGGTGAGTAGGCATGTGTCGTCAGCAAACTGGTATACGGAACCCTCAGTAAAAATATTGCACATGTCGTTAACGTAGATTAAATATTCCGTAGGACTAATTATGGAACCTTGGGCCGTCCCTTCCTCCGTGCGCAGCGGGTCGCTGAGCGCGTCGGCAATCTTCACCATGGTGTACCGGTTGTTATGGTAGTCCTGGAACCAGTGCAGTAAGGGTCCCTGTATACCATTTTGTTGCAACTTAGAAAACAGCGTAGTGTAATTCAGTGTGTCGAATGCTTTGCTGAAATCAATAAACGTGGTAATTACATGTTTACGCTCGTTTAGGTAGCCATTGACTTCGTTTGTGAACTTAGCTAATAACTGGGAGGTACTACGGTTTTGTTGAAAACCATATTGTTTATCATTTATAATTTTATTATTGCTTAAGAATGCCTTTAACTCATTTCCGATGTACCTCTCAATTATTTTATCTATACTTGGCAGTATTGTTATAGGTCTATAATTATTATGGTCTGTAAATGAACCTTTTTTATGAATAGGGCGTACTATCCCGACCTTTAACCCGTCAGGATAGGATGACGTTTTAATGCAGGTGTTTATTAGGTGAGTAATTAGAGGCGTAATTTCGGTTATTATATATTTTAGGTCAGTAACACGAATTTTGTCAACACCGGGGCTTTTATTTTCATTAAGTTTTTTAATAATATTAAATACAGAGTGGTTATTTGCTGGTCGTAATTTCATTGATACTTTAGGTGTGTTGGTATATAAACTTGGGCTTAATAAGGGAAGGTCGCACGGTACACATACATTTTTTACGTTTTTTCTAAATTCACTTGCAAATTCGTTGGTTAACATCCGTGCGTTAATTTTAAAGTGTTTCATTATTATACCATCTATACTTTTACTTATTCTACCACTTATTCTATTAATCATTTCCCAGATTTTCCTTGGGTTTTTGAAGTTTGTACCTATTTCCTTTTTAATATATCTATTTTTAGTGCTCTCTATACATTTATTGGTTTTGTTCCTGTATTTATTATACAACAGTCTTTTTAACTTATCATTTTGATCTTTACGCCATATGTTATAAAGTTCCTGTCGTTTATTGCACATATTCATTATTTTAGTATTTATCCATTTACAAGTTGCTCGTTTACTTGACTTTATTTTTGATACATAACTACATTTATTGTAAACTTGCATAAAATTGTCAGAAATAAAGTTCATAATATCATTAGGTTTATTGTATGCTAGGGCTACACTCCAGTCAATTTTTTTAAGTTCACTATACACTTTTTTATTGTCTAATTTGTTAATGAACTGGTTCGGGTTCTTGTTGTGGTCGTTATCGGCTACATACGTGATTACGCAACCGGTTATCATGTGATCGGCGAGCGCGCAGTTGACGACCGCGGTGTACACTTCGCTGCAGTTGATGCTGCGCACGAACACGTGGTCGATGCATGATCTTGTTACCGCCTCTCCTCGTTGTTCTATCCTGGTATATTGGTTGATGCCACTTTCTAGGCCCACTTCGTACAGTTGGTTGAGGTATTCTGTTGCTGCCGGGGAGCTGGATTTTAAGTCGATGTTCATGTCGCCTAATAAAATGCATGTACTTCGTGGTGGATACTGCAGAACCAGCTGTGATAATTCTTGTGTGAATATGGTTTTGTTTAGGTGGGGCGGCCGATACGTGATGATAAGATTCGATTTAATGCCTTGATCATTTACTAATTCTCCTGCGATGCATTCGAAGCTTATAGTTTTTGTTGCGTTTCTATAATAGTGTACGGTCTTATGAATGTATAAAATTATGCCTCCACCTCTTTTGTTGGTGCGTAGCTGAGTGTACATCTCGTAGTCTTGCAGTTCAAACAGCTGTTTACAATTTTCCGATATGTTGGCTTCTGTGATCGCTATAGCGTGTATCACATGTTGACTGCTGAATACTATTTGTTCGAGTTGTGAAAAATGCTTGATAATGGATCTTATGTTTACATGTAATAAAATGAGGTTTTTATTCCCGTTTATACTTGAGTTGAGGAATTCTGCCCATGTGTCGTAGGTAGCTTCATTAATATTTGTTATCGTATTTGTACTATCCATTTATATCTGTATATAGGTCCTATAAGGTGGGTAACTGACAGTCGTAGTTATTTTAGTTACTAGACGGATTGTCTGAGGGCTGATTGCCTCGTAATCGATTTTTTATTTTATCAATATCGTCCACCGAGCGTATGTTGATAGTTTTATCTGACTCAGACTTTCTCGCGAGGATTTGCCCGTCTTTGACCCAGACATATTTACACAAATCAGTATTTTTCAATTCCGCCTTGGCCTTCCATAGTAAGTATGAGTTGTATGGCGTCAGCGGCTCGCGTAGGTATATTTTTGCTCTGACATCTTCGTTTCCGTGTCCCTGTGGTATAATAGGCTTATTTTTAGCTGATTCAAGCCATCGAGCGCGACGTCCATTTCGCAGCTGCACCATGATTGTTGGGTGGAGATGATAGCTGACGGCGCCCTGACCTTGCGCAGGCTGTGGGCGTTTTTTCTTGCGGTAAACTTCAACTATGTCGTTAGGGTCACATTCAATTTTTATGGCAATATCTCTTGTGATTTTTAAAATGTCGTTTTCATTGTCTTCTATTCCGCAAATTTCAAGACTGTTCGCCAAATGGTTTTGTTCTATCGAATTAATTTTCTGCTCCATCGCTTGGTATTTTAAATCTATGTTTTTATGCTTATTTTTAATGTCTTCGCAATTATTTCCGAGTTGTTTAGTGGTGGTTTCAACTGATTTGATTCTTATCTCATAATCATCGATTTTATCTGAATAGTGTTGTAAGGTAGAATGCAATTCCTGTTCTATTATCTCTTTTATCTCGCGGCGCAGGTCTCGGGTTATGTTTTTGACGATGTTACTGGTGGCTATGGTGTCCGTGTCGGCGTCCGTATTGTCGTCGTCCTCCTGGTCCGGCACTATGCACGAAACGCGTTTGGGCTTGGCACTGCCCGTGCACGTTTTACACTTCCAGTCCACGGAGTCCGTTAGGGATATCGCACTAAGCTGTTCATTTGTTAGCGAGGCACATGATCCATGTAACCATTTATGACACTTACTACACTGTATGCCCGGACACTTTTTTGTAATGTTCTTGGGGCACTTCGCGCATTTAGTAGCCATGATTCCGATAGTAAGGTTAGGTTATAATAAGCGCCGTTGCACTGACACGTTCGGGTAGTTTCGCATCGAGCGCGCGACGCGATCGATATGTGTGTGTGTGTGTGTGTGTGTGTGTGTGTGTGTGTTTGCGTGTGTGTGTGTGTGTGTGTGTGTGTGTGTGTGTGTGTGTGTGTGTGTGTGTGTGTGTGTGTGTGTGTGTGTGTGTGTGTTTGAGAGTTTCTATACTAGAGAACAGCGCGTAAATGGTCTCTTGTTTAGTTTCGGAGAACTTTTTGACGCGCCACATATACTGGCTTCTATTTTCAACCTAATTCTCTAAAGTCTACAGTTCAAATCGGCTTGTACTCACATCACGTTGAAGCTAGTATCCTTCCAGCCAGCGAATGGGGTGTCCATACTGGATAGTAGAGCGTAGACAGTCTCCTGTTTAGCTTCAGAGTACATTTTGACGCGCCACAGTATGTTGGCTTCGGGAGCCCATCCCATACGAACATGCCATTGGCAGAACCAATCTAAAACAAATTGTAATTTATTATATGTTTTATAGAAGGATAAACATGAAGCGCTGGTAGCCTTGCGGTAAGACGTCCGACTTTCAATCCGGAGGTCTCGGGTTCAAACCCCGGCTCGTACCACTGAGTTTTTCGGAACTTATGTACGGAATATCGTTTGATATTTACCAGTCGCTTTTCGGTGAAGGAAAACATCGTAAGGAAACCGGACCTAATCCCAAAAAGACCTAGTTTCCCCTCGGGGTTGGAAGGTCAGATGGCAGTCGCTTTCGTAAAAACTAGTGTCTACGCCAATTCATGGGATTAGGTTGTCAAGCGGACCCCAACGCTAGGAGGAAGAAGAAGGTAGAAGGAGAAACATATTACGGTATAATTTATAGAATGGTTAAAAATAGCAACACTAGACTTTCTGGAAAATTTCATATATATTGCCCACGATGAACATCCCTGAATGACAGTTAACTTCAAAAGTCACTTATTGGTAGATAAATAATTAGATAAGTTATTGAACTGACAGCTGTCATGCAGATTAACATTCAGCGCGAGTGAGTAGCGTAGAAAATACAAGAACATAAGAAGTTTCCGTAATTTAAGAAACTCTCCGTCGGCATCAGCTCCATTTGAAACTCACTTTAAGACACTTTTAGCGATTTGCCACACGATTTTAAACCATACTCACCTTTCAATAAGAACTCAAACTCTCCATTCACCATCCTGTTAGGGTAATACAGGGTAAGTTGCCCCGCATGGTGCCAAGTGCCCTTGTTATCTAGTTGTATGTCGATGGACACTTTCTGCGAGGGGTCGCGGTTCGCGTCCCAGTTGAAGGCAGCGCTGAGCCGTTTCTGGCGCGGCGTGATCCAGCGCTTGTAGGATATGTGGACGTCGCGGAGTCTAGGAATAAAAGTGATATTTTAAGCTTAGGCTTCGTTGATTGGGATAGGAGAAACTTCAAACCGGAAAAATTCTAAACTTCTGGCCGGAAAAATAGGGCTTTTGCCCAGCAGCCAGACTTTCCCAAACGGAGCTTAAGTAAATCTTAAATTGGCATTGGCTGGAAAAATAAAGTTTTGCCCAGCAGCCGAACATCCTCAAATGAAGCTTAAACAATATTAAATTGGCATGGCTATTGACACTTCGCCTTGTGAAATTTTGTTCAAAAAGTAGGTTAACGGAGCATTCTGTATTACATTATTATTCACCTAGAAGATACGTGATAAAAATAAATCAAATAACTAACTGGTCAAGGTGCATGTCCATGGAAACGTCCGTGTTGTTGCTGAGGTCCGCGTTGAGAGTCAAACTGTACGCCTTGTCGTTGGCGTCCACTTCGAAGTAGGTGGTGAAGTTTTGCTAAGAGAGAAGCATTACATGATTTATCTAGATGATATGTGATAAAACTCACTGGTCAAAGTGCACGTCCATGGAAACGTCCGTGTTGTTGCTGAGGTCCGCGTTGAGGGTCAAACTGTACGCCTTGTCGTTGGCATCCACTTCGAAGTAGGTTGTGAAGTTTTGTTCAGAGAGAAGCACGTAGCGAAGCAGCGTTCTGTATTTGTCATCGTTGTATTCGCCCTATAACATAATATATCGTTATTCATACCAAAGTTACGAGTACAATGAATTTACAAGATGTCCGAAAAGAAAATAGAACCAACTTCACATGGCCTCTGCACTTTTTTAAGAGCTAATGCCTGAGCTACTGTAAAAAATATTCAAATCATCACAGATGTGCCTATAACATTTGAAGAGTACCCTCGAATTATCCAGGATCCCATCATCAGATCGTAACCTGATGATAATGTGACCAAATGTCAAGGACCCTTTCGAACAAAATACTAATTTGCCAAATCGGTATAGCCATCTTTGAATAATCAGTCAACGAAAATAGCAAAGATTCCGACGAATCGAGAATCTCCTCCTTCAAAATTCAGTCATTTGAAAACATAACTGGCATTAGTTATAGTAGTGTCGATGGGATCATGACATTCGCGGCAGTGTACCACAGAATCTGATAGCGCAGCTCTAGTACGTCAGACACGCAGGTTAGATTCTCGCCTCCAACACTATGTTTTTCTATTTTGACGGCTCATCATATGACAGGAAAACAAAAAAGCACTTACCTGTCCTACAAATGTGAGTTGCCTGTTATCCTGCGTGAACCTCGCATCAACTGCTATATCCTTGAAGTGATTACTGTTCAGTATCAACTTGAGCCGATGCGACGCCATGTTAGTTTTCGACTGGTCCTGGTACAACGCGTCCACGTTGAAATCCACACCCGTGAACCAGACGCCTGCCGCGTTCACCTGCCAATGGATTAAGAACTTTACCGCGAGGATATATGGTTAACTTTACTGTTAGTTATAATTATTTATGTACCAAGTTTAGAGCTTTTACCAAGTGACTTACTTTGACGGGGTACAATATCATGGATCATCCTGGAGCAAAAAATTCAATTTTGACATCTATCCAAAATGCTTTGATAAGTTGATAACCGAAGTAGATTTTTCAAAATGATGTTTATTTTATGACATAGGAGGTAAACGAGCAGACAAATCGCCTAATAATACAGCAAAAAGCAACACCAGAGCGGTTACAAGTGCGCAAGGCCTTCAAAATAGGATTACGCTTATCTCTTGAAGGTTTAAAAGTCGTATCGGTCCGGAAATACCGCGCAGGCGACAGTTGATTCCACGCTTTGGCTGTGCGAGGCAGGAAGTTATGACCCGGACCCTTTGATGGCTTGCCACTTTGATCTCGACCAAACATAACTGAGCTATAAAAGGTGAACAGTCCAAGAACAGTTACTTATACGAAAAAGTGAGTTTAAGTAGACCTACCTGGAACTAATCCTCTTTCTCGTGTACTTGATAGAGCAGTCGCACAGCATCGGTAGAGTACCTAGTATTGAGCTCCGCGGTCGCGAATAGTTTAGTTCCCGGCGGATAGTATAGAGCGCCTGATACTAGGATGTCCTTGGACTTAGGGTTCACGTTGAGTAGTGCTACTACTGAATACTTATGGTTCATCTGCGAATATTTTAGACCTACCTGGAACTCTTTATCCTGTTTCTCGTGCACTTTCGCCTTGATGGAACAGTCGTGCAGCGTCGGTAGAGTAGTATTGAGCTCCGCGGTCGCAAATAGCTTGGTTCCCAGCGGGTAGTATAGAGCGCCTGACACTAGGATATCCTTGGACTTAGGGTTCACGTTTAGTAGTGCTACTACTGAATGCTTATGGTTCATCTGTGAACATTTTAGACCTACCTGGAACTCTTTATCCTGTTTCTCATGTACTTTCGCCTTGATAGAGCAGTCGTGCAGCGTCGGTAGAGTAGTATTGAGCTCCGCGGTCGCGAATAGTTTAGTTCCCGGCGGGTAGTATAGAGCGCCTGACACTAAGATGCCCTTGGACTTAGGGTTCACGTTGAGTAGTGCTACAACTGAATACTTATGGTTCATCTGTGAACATTTTAGACCTACCTGGAACTCTTTATCCTGTTTCTCGTGTACTTTCGCCTTGATGGAACAGTCGTGCAGCGTCGGTAGAGTAGTATTGAGCTCCGCCGTCGCAAAGAGCTTGGTTCCCGGCGGGTAGTACAAGGCGCCTGACACTAGGATGTCCTTGGACTTAGGGTTCACGTTGAGTAGTGCTACTACTGAATATTTGTGGTTTATCTGCAAAGAAAGAAATTATAAGTATAATTTAATTTTAATACTAATGCGTCTTGCGGCGCCAGTATGACAATGGCCTCTGTCAGCCGCAGTTCTCGACCCCCATCAATTTCCACCATTTTGAACCATTTACAAAAAAAAAATTGTTTGAGCCCTCTGACAAAATTTCACGAGAATCTGTTGAGAATTGCAACTTGTGAATCAGTGAATTATAAAAGTATAGAAAGTTCGTAAGTATTAAAATCGTCGGTGTCCGTAATAGTGAGATGTGTAGCTAATTTCGTGCAGAGTGGCTTGTCTATGTGAACCCGAAGGTGAGTGACGGGTCTATGGTCGGGTCTGTAGACCACATAGTTTAATAGTGCTAGTATATTTACCTCTTGATACTCGAACATCATTCGCACAGGTCTCGGCTTGGTGATAGTGAGATGTGTGGCTAGCTTCGTGCCGAGTGGCTTGTCTATGCGCGTGAAGCCGAAGGTGAGTGACGGGTCTATGGTCGGGTCTGTAGACCACACGGTTAAATAGTGCTAGTATATTTACCTCTTGATACTCGAACATCATTCGCACAGGTCTCGGCTTGGTGATAGTGAGATGTGTGGCTAGCTTCGTGCCGAGTGGCTTGTCTATGCGCGTGAAGCCGAAGGTGAGTGACGGGTCTATGGTCGGGTCTGTAGACCACACGGTTAAATAGTGCTAGTATATTTACCTCTTGGTATTCGAACATCATTCGCACAGGTCTCGGCTTGGTGATAGTGAGATGTGTGGCTAACTTCGTGCCGAGTGGCTTGTCTATGCGCGTGAAGCCGAAGGTGAGTGACGGGTCTATGGTCGGGTCTGTAGACCACACGGTTAAATAGTGCTAGTATATTTACCTCTTGGTATTCGAACATCATTCGCACAGGTCTCGGCTTGGTGATAGTGAGATGTGTGGCTAACTTCGTGCCGAGTGTCTTGTCTATGGGCGTGAAGCCGAAGGTGAGTGACGGGTCTATGGTCGGGTCTGTAGACCACACTGTTAAATAGTGCTAGTATATTTACCTCTTGATACTCGAACATCATTCGCACAGGTCTCGGCTTGGTGATAGTGAGATGTGTGGCTAACTTCGTGCCGAGTGGCTTGTCTATGGGCGTGAAGCCGAAGGTGAGTGACGGGTCTATGGTCGGGTCTGTAGACCACACGGTTTAATAGTGCTAGTATATTTACCTCTTGATACTCGAACATCATTCGCACAGGTCTCGGCTTGGTGATAGTGAGATGTGTGGCTAGCTTCGCGCCGAGTGGCTTGTCTATGCGCGTGAAGCCGAAGGTGAGTGACGGCTCTATGGTCGGGTCTGTAGCCCACACGGTTTGATAGTGCTAGTATATTTACCTCTTGATACTCGAACATCATTCGCACAGGTCTCGGCTTGGTGATAGTGAGATGTGTGGCTAGCTTCGCGCCGAGTGGCTTGTCTATGCGCGTGAAGCCGAAGGTGAGTGACGGCTCTATGGTCGGGTCTGTAGACCACACGGTTTGATAGTGCTAGTATATTTACCTCTTGATACTCGAACATCATTCGCACAGGTCTCGGCTTGGTGATAGTGAGATGTGTGGCTAGCTTCGCGCCGAGTGGCTTGTCTATGCGCGTGAAGCCGAAGGTGAGTGACGGCTCTATGGTCGGGTCTGTAGACCACACGGTTTGATAGTGCTAGTATATTTACCTCTTGGTATTCGAACATCATTCGCACAGGTCTCGGCTTGGTGATAGTGAGATGTGTGGCTAGCTTCGTGCCGAGTGGCTTGTCTATGCGCGTGAAGCCGAAGGTAAGTGACGGGTCTATGGTCGGGTCTGTAGACCACATAGTTTGATAGTGCTAGTATATTTACCTCTTGATACTCGAACATCATTCGCACAGGTCTCGGCTTGGTGATAGTGAGATGTGTGGCTAACTTCGTGCCGAGTGGCTTGTCTATGCGCGTGAAGCCGAAGGTGAGTGACGGGTCTATGGTCGGGTCTGTAGACCACACGGTTTAATAGTGCTAGTATATTTACCTCTTGATACTCGAACATCATTCGCACAGGTCTCGGCTTGGTGATAGTGAGATCGGTGGCTAGCTTCGTGCCGAGTGGCTTGTCTATGCGCGTGAAGCCGAAGGTGAGTGACGGGTCTATGGTCGGGTCTATGGTCGGGTCTGTAGACCACACGGTTTAATAGTGCTAGTATATTTACCTCTTGATACTCGAACATCATTCGCACAGGTCTCGGCTTGGTGATAGTGAGATGTGTGGCTAGCTTCGTGCCGAGTGGCTTGTCTATGCGCGTGAAGCCGAAGGTGAGTGACGGGTCTATGGTCGGGTCTGTAGACCACACGGTTAAATAGTGCTAGTATATTTACCTCTTGGTATTCGAACATCATTCGCACAGGTCTCGGCTTGGTGATAGTGAGATGTGTGGCTAGCTTCGTGCCGAGTGGCTTGTCTATGCGCGTGAAGCCGAAGGTGAGTGGCGGGTCTATGGTCGGGTCTGTAGACCACACGGTTAAATAGTGCTAGTATATTTACCTCTTGATACTCGAACATCATTCGCACAGGTCTCGGCTTGGTGATAGTGAGATGTGTGGCTAGCTTCGTGCCGAGTGGCTTGTCTATGCGCGTGAAGCCGAAGGTGAGTGACGGGTCTATGGTCGGGTCTGTAGACCACACGGTTAAATAGTGCTAGTATATTTACCTCTTGATACTCGAACATCATTCGCACAGGTCTCGGCTTGGTGATAGTGAGATGTGTGGCTAACTTCGTGCCGAGTGGCTTGTCTATGCGCGTGAAGCCGAAGGTGAGTGACGGGTCTATGGTCGGGTCTGTAGAACACATAGTTTAATAGTGCTAGTATATTTACCTCTAGATACTCGAACATCATTCGCACAGGTCTCGGCTTGGTGATAGTGAGATGTGTGGCTAACTTCGTGCCGAGTGGCTTGTCTATGGGCGTGAAGCCGAAGGTGAGTGACGGGTCTATGGTCGGGTCTGTAGACCACACGTTACAACAGTGCTAGTATATTTACCTCTTGATACTCGAACATCATTCGCACAGGTCTCGGCTTGGTGATAGTGAGATGTGTGGCTAACTTCGTGCCGAGTGGCTTGTCTATGCGCGTGAAGCCGAAGGTGAGTGACGGGTCTATGGTCGGGTCTGTAGAACACATAGTTTAATAGTGCTAGTATATTTACCTCTAGATACTCGAACATCATTCGCACAGGTCTCGGCTTGGTGATAGTGAGATGTGTGGCTAACTTCGTGCCGAGTGGCTTGTCTATGCGCGTGAAGCCGAAGGTGAGTGACGGGTCTATGGTCGGGTCTGTAGACCACACGGTTAAATAGTGCTAGTATATTTACCTCTTGATACTCGAACATCATTCGCACAGGTCTCGGCTTGGTGATAGTGAGATGTGTGGCTAGCTTCGTGCCGAGTGGCTTGTCTATGGGCGTGAAGCCGAAGGTGAGTGACGGGTCTATGGTCGGGTCTGTAGACCACACGTTACAACAGTGCTAGTATATTTACCTCTTGATACTCGAACATCATTCGCACAGGTCTCGGCTTGGTGATAGTGAGATGTGTGGCTAGCTTCGTGCCGAGTGGCTTGTCTATGCGCGTGAAGCCGAAGGTGAGTGACGGGTCTATGGTCGGGTCTGTAGACCACACGGTTAAATAGTGCTAGTATATTTACCTCTTGATACTCGAACATCATTCGCACAGGTCTCGGCTTGGTGATAGTGAGATGTGTGGCTAGCTTCGTGCCGAGTGGCTTGTCTATGCGCGTGAAGCCGAAGGTGAGTGACGGGTCTATGGTCGGGTCTCTGGATGACGACACGTTGAAGCTCATGTCCAGGTGCGTTGGGGAATTCTGAAAGCAGATATAATGGTACATAACTGCATGATGAGGAATGTGTTTAAGGGGGATAAACGGTGCAAGCGTTTGCGTTCCCGTTTCCTTGTTTTCGAGAAGGAATACGAAATTTAAAAGAGTAAGTAAAAAAAACAATTTCTTGTTTATATAGCAAGAATGGTTTATATTAAGCATAATACGATAAAAAAACTACAATACCAGGAGATTTTTCAGCAATTAGACATATTGTACGAGGTGATTACATAGGCCATTCTGAACAACTTTTTCTACAAGACCATAGCTGACAACGGTTTAGATTCAAATATGATGTCAAGTTCGACCTTCATAACGCGACAGGTCCGATACTTTGTAGCCCTAACAATAATTTTTTAAATGATTATCATTCCGTTCCGTTATTTAATTATTTTCCTTATCGTTAGCACCGCCTACAATCTTTCTGCTTGGCCCTAAGGTTCAGTGGTAGAGAATGCCTTATGGCATTAGGTCCGCCTTTTGTACGATAAGTTTTCTTTTTGTGCAATAAAGATACAATAAATAAATTATTACCAGATTCTTTAGCACAGCAAAGAAGTTATACATGGGATAGGCAGTGAACTCCATGGCTAGTTCTCCATACAAATCGTGCCGGTTGACGAGCGCTCGTTCGCTGTACAGCCCGTCTAGCTTTATTGTTTGTGTCTTGTTCTTGTAACTCTGAAATACAAATAGGTACATGTATTGGATAAAATGCTGGTAATACATAAGTCAGTATGTTAATCCTTGAATGTATAGTCGGCCTCCTAGCCTAGTGGGTAGTGACCCTGCCTATGAAGCAGGAGGTTCCGGGTTCGAATCCTGGTCAGGGCATATATTTGTGTGTTTATCACGGATATTTGTTCCTGAGTTATCGGTGTTTTCTATGTATTTAAGTATTTATCTATATCTATCTATTATATATATCGTCGCCTAATAACAACAACACAAGCCTTATTGAGCTTACAGTGGGACTAGGTTGATTTGTGTAAGATTGTCCCATGATATTTATTAATTTATTAATTTATTTATTGTGTATAGCATTCAGCTTAAATAACAAAAACATTTGTTTTTAAACACTACTTTGACAGAAACTCTAATCGCTTTTTATGTAAAAAGTGTCTTGAGAAAAATATTAGTTTTCAATACCCCACGCTGGATTTAAACCAGCCTCCAGCTTTCACGATTGACTTCATTAGGCTTTTTTAAATCATTCTACGGTACGTGAAGTCTATTTCCAATTTATAATCACTATTATACCTGATAGTCCAAAGTGAGTTGGAGCCCGTGCGACATCCCGTTGAGGGTGTAGTACCCCACGAGATGGCTGGCCTGTTGTCGCATGTGGAAGTCAATTAGGATGTCGGCTTGTGTGACGCCGCCCTTAGTTCGTACTTTGAATTGGCCTAGAAAGATAATAACATTTAACTAGTTATTCAGTTATGATCATCATCATCATTACGTTGAGTTTTGATATCTGAGGTTACGTATATCCAAACAATCGAAACATGATATTGGGTTTCGTTAGCGACATGACGGTATCGAAATACTTCCTTCCACCATCAACCAAACTAACCTCAACAGATTTGACATTGGCCAATGTTTAGATAGTTTCTGTAAATATACTTACCAGTCAACTCAGCAATTTTCTCATCATTGACAACCCAGTACGCTTTCGGCAACCACACGTATCCAAACATGATGTCAGTCTTCTTCATAATTGGGTTTCGTTAGCGTCATGACGGTATCGAAATACTTCCTTCCATCATCAACCAAACTAACCTCAACAGATTTGACGTTCGCCTATGTTTAGGAAATTACTTTATTTACTTACCAGTCAACTTCTTGATGTCAGTCTTCTTCAACGACATGACCGTATCGAAGTTCTTCCGTCCGTCTACAACCAGGCTGGCCTCTACAGACTTGACGTTGGCCACTATTCAGATATTATCTATAAATATATACTTACCAGTCAACTCAACAATTTTCTCATCATTGACAACCCAGTACGCCTTCGGCAACCACACGTATCCAAACATGATGTCAGTCTTATTCAACGACATGACGGTATCTAAGTTCTTCCGTCCGTCTACAATCAGGCTCTCCTCAACAGACTTGACGTTGGCCACTATTCAGACATTATCTATAAAAATATACTCACCAGTCAACTCGGCAATCTTCTCATCATTGACAACCCAGTAGGCTTTCGGCAACCACACGTATCCAAACATGATGTCAGTCTTATTCAACGACATGACGGTATCGAAGTTCTTCCGTCCGTCTACAATCAGGCTCTCCTCAACAGACTTGACGTTGGCCACTATTCAGACATTATCTATAAAAATATACTCACCAGTCAACTCGGCAATCTTCTCATCATTGACAACCCAGTACGCTTTCGGCAACCACACGTATCCAAACATGATGTCAGTCTTCTTCAACGACATGACCGTGTCGAAGTTCTTCCGTCCGTCTACAACCAGGCTGGCCTCAACAGACTTGACGTTGGCGGTGTTGAGGTACGCCCCCTTGGCTTTGAGGGTGTTCTTGGCGGATTGGAAGGTGAGGCTAGCTGTGTAGGATGTATTGGTTTCTGTGTTGTATAGTTGAAGTACTGCGTCGATCATGCGTTTTTCCTGTGAAATTTAGAGTTAAACTAGTAGTTCGCCCCGAACTGTGAACTCGCGAATCTTGTGTTTCGCCATAAATGTGCAATAGTAGAATTACCTACTACAAATACCAGAAATAGGTATCGGGTATTTTTTCTCAACTAACCATCACGGTGAAAATAAACGTCCATATTAAATTGTGCGGTTGATGCGCAAAATTTTACCGCGACGACATCGCTTCAGATTTGACAGTTTTTGTCTCATCTAAATTTAAATCCACCTCTCACATGCCTCTCGCTCTGTTGCTTTGACATGTCGTTCTCATCTGTGGACCACCTATATAGGTTTTCGTCACCATCATTATGCGTCTATGGTAACTCTCTCTAACTAATGTGTTAATGTCAGTATGCTGATGGCCCTAGAAGCCAAAGCTCTAATAAATAAATAAAAAAGTCAGTTGTCAAAATATTTACACCAAAATCAAAATAGATTTTGAAAATATTTTTGAAATCAATTTTATGTTGCTAATTGTTTTGAAACAGTACGCAGTTAATAAGGATTTGACGAGAGTGTTAATTAATACCTTTCGTTTGATACCAAACTCAACCATACTTGCTCGTAAAAGTAGCAAATAAGATGACCAATGTAACAGGACCCCTTTACAAAACCTTTTTAGGCCTTCTAATTTCAGAACCCCCGTCTCAATCCAGCTCATATACGAACTCGCAAATTTTGTTGGTCTCTGCTACAACCCTAACAAATTTCATAAAGATCGGGAAATCGTTACTAAAGTTATCGTCGGACAAACTATCTAAATCAAAAAGCCATCCAAATGCCGAGACGTCCCAGTAGCCAGGTGACAGTTGTTGTTTGTAAGAACGATCTTCGCTTACGCTCCGCTCGTTCGATAAGTGAAGCTTTCAGTAGTATTTTTCGTAGCTAAATTGGTGCAATTGGTATTTAGTTTAACGATACATATTTATGTAAAATTATAATAAAATGATGTTTAGCAACTGGACGCTGCATTTAATAAAATCTATAGCAAGTGCCGTAAATTAAAAGGTTTAGGGAATACCGATACTAACCTTTCAAAAAATCCTGATGTATGTTAACGTACCTGACTGTCCGGGGTGTCGAATGTGAACCCGATGACGTCGGTGGTCTTGTTCTTGTCCCACTTGTACTGGAAGGAGTAGGTCTTGGCGGACGGGTCGGCCTTCTCCAGCGACAGCACGTACTTGGCTGGACCGCTCATTAAGAAGTATGGCGCATTTCTCAGGTTCGTCATGTTTGGGAACTGAAGAAAATATTCATTTAGTTCTACACTGAGTTCAGGAGAAGGCTATCAAACTTCAACACCATAGCCACATTCATTACACTCATTATATTTAAAATAGTCCAAAGTCCACGGGTATCTACTTGGACTTGATGTCCCAGTAAATGCGTTCGAAAAACATTGCACATGCAGGTGTATTACATAAGAAAAATCTCCAAAGGGCCACTATGTTTTGGATCCATATCCCCACGCAAGCCTACCGAAAGACTGAGATTCTCAATTGCACCAAAACGACAACAAATATGGAGGATATGGTGGAAAGATTTGCAGCCAACAGGGGTGTCTCATTTGGTCAGCGGGCTGGTATTCTGAAGTCGAGAGTGTTGCCCCAGGGCAGTGAGTTTTTCAATCTCTCCTGTATTTCTAAAGGAGCATTCCACGGAAAAGTCCACCGTTGTCCCGTACAAACACAAATTTTCAGAAAACTGGTAGGTTTTGGAGTACCTTTTTCTGCGACAATAGAGTCAAATTATGGTCAGAATTACAATATTCCAATTAAAATTGCAAAGATAACTCTAATGACAGAGATACATACGCGTTTGTACGGGACAGCTCGTGGAATGCCCCAAAGATAAATTTAGAATAACACTTTCGGAAAGAACTTTATAATCAATACATACACACAGTTTCCTACAACGCACACACTGTTTATACGTCTACCTGATATGACGCGCAGACTTTGATGCCAATACCCTTGTCGAAGGCGGACCAGCTGCAAGTATTCTGTTCTATTCTGTTGGTGTTCAACCCCTCCTGCTGCAACTCTTCTTCGCCGTGAAGGATAATCAATTCAGATCTGAAATTTCATATGATCCTCTATATCCACATACATACTACAGTACAAAAAAAACCTCTGCTCATTACTTTGTCCGCTCAGAGAGAAGGCTTTAGCCCTATTCGCCCCCTTTGACTTATCTCCTTTGCTTCGACAATCCAAGCTATGCACGGTTAGATGCATTGCCATTAGTATGAATCATAAACGATAACTTAGTTGGCAGCAAATCTCTCTCTTTTCACTAGGCACGGACAGGTTCAACCTAACTGGTCCGATACCGCGGATATTGACCTTGGTTTTGAGGGTTACAATGTTAATATAAAGCTGCGTATATTTCATCGATATCGACATTCAGATGTGTGAATAAATAAAGCTAAGGTAACTCACTTGGCAGCAAATATTTCTCTCTTCTAATAAATATTTCATCTTCTAAATATTTCTTAGGCAGGGACAGGTCTAGTCTGACCCAGCCAAGACCACGAATATTGAGATTAGCTTCGACGGCCGGGGCAAAGCCACGCCTATTTGATCAATATAAACTATGTGAATCACAAACGGTAACTCACTTGGCAGCGAATATTTCTCTCTTCTCACTAGGCAGGGACAGGTCTAGTCTGACCAAGCCAAGACCACGGATGTTCAGCTTGGCTTCCACAGCAGTAGCCGTGTAAAGCCGCATGTTGACGCGGATGCCGCTGGAGCTGAGGTCGCCGGCGTTGACTGACATAGTTGCCGCTATGTTTACTGCGACACTGCAAGAAAACTTCATTAAGCTTTTGAGCGCTAATGACGGGTAATCACGACATCGGCAAGTCGGGTCACTGACGCCACCGACGTCAATAGCCGTCTGTTCAAAAACAATGAAATACCACTCATAGAACCCTTTTAAGATGTTTGGTATTATTAAGTAATAGCAAGATAAGCAGCTTATCTATTTTTATTGGTTCTGGCGTCAGGGAAACGGCGTATTACTGCGCCACTTGGCGGTCAAAAGGTTAAAATCAACCGACTGCAACCTAGACACATAACATGGAAAAACATTTAATTTCTCATATTCTTAGAGAGATAAATACTTAATAATTACGAGAAAGCAAAGGGAATAACTGTATTCCCTTTGGAGAAAGCAATCAGACGCTTATTAAATAAAATAAAACAGTTATTAACCGTCACCTTGTGCGTTTTGTTACGAATCAAACTTAACATCACATGGCGACCCTGCCACTGCAAGGTTCATGTCTCACCTAGGATGTATCTTGCCCTCGAAGTCCAGGTTGCCGCTCTGCTTGAACTTGTCGAGCATGGTGCCCGACAGCTTGGTGTTGACGTAGCTGGTGCCCATGAGGTTCATGTTGAGGGGAAGGCCACAGCCGGTGGGCACGGAGAACGTAGTATCGAGGAAGAGGGACGCTTTGTTGTACGAGATTTCCTACAAAAAATCGGAAGTAAAGAAGAAGAAAGGTCGAAAAAGGGGTTCTTCTGCTGCTTCAAATGCTGAATGTATTTTCAACTAAGACCTTAGTCTACAATAATGACACTAACTTATGAAAGGACATACTTTAATCTTAGATTAATTAGTTCCACAATCTGGACGAAGCCTGCGATGTGGATTTAAATTATCAATGTTAATTTTATTCTGTCTAAATAAATGTTTTTTTGTTCCACAAATATTTAATAAGGTGAAGTCTAAATAACATGCCACTTTTAGCATCTTCTAGGCAAAAATGTTTATCAATTAAACTCAAGTACGTTGTATTAAATAGGTACCTTTCCAGACAATATCTCCAATATCCTCAACTGCGGATTCAGCCTCTCCAAACTCTTCACAATCTCATCATTCCCCTCCGCGCTCCAATACGATATCTCATTCCCGAACACTTTCACCCCCAACTCTGCCATGGGAAACTGGTGCTTCAGCGCTTCATTCATGTACGGGATGTCGTCGACTTTCCCTCGCACCTCGTCTGCGTTGGTGAGGGAGCGGAGGAAGCGGAGGTTCTGGAGGTGGTCGTTGAGTTTGGTCTTGCTGAGGGGTCCGTTGTTGCCGAAGAGGTTTTCGAAGTAGCGTTCGAAGCCTTCGGCGCGTGCTTTGAGCTAAAATTGTGGTAAATAATATTGGTAATAATTATGTCCGACACTCTTAAAGTTTCGTATTAAAAATTGCGGTGTTACTTCTAAATATTATTAATCTAACGATTTTTAACCCCAAAAACCATATATAGAGCGTTCACTCCATACAACTGGTAATAAGCCCGAAAGTTTGACATTTTTAAGGCTAGACGACTTAGGCGTTGAGGGAGGAGAGGGCAGGGGGTGTGAATAAGGCGCCCGTTGTAAAACCTTGGTATTCACCAGTTGGTATTTACCAGTTGTATGGAGTGAGCACTCGTCATCATCATCATCATCTCAGCCATAAGACGTCCACTGCTGAACATAGGCCTCCCCTTGAAAGGGGGGTTTGCCATACGCGCCACGCTTGGCAGGCGGGTTGGCGCGCGCAGTTTTTTTTGTTTATTGTTGTTTTAGGCTTTCGGAAGATGCTGCTGCCCATCTCCCGGTATATTCCCTTAGCAGACTCCTGCTGCAACCACGGGACGATATGGTGGGAGACAATTCTAAGGCCGGGCACCCCACGGCAACTCTATGCTTGCTTATTATTTCTCTATGCATATAACTTGCTTTAAGTCGCCACCGTCGGCTATACACGACAATGGAAACAATTTAAAATAAACCTTCATGCACTGCCAAAAAGATTTACTATTACCCTTTATGTAACATCCGTGACAGTACAGTCAGCAGTAAAAGTTGCTAAGCGGTTGGGGTGTTCAAAATGACCTCCACGCGCTCTTATTCTCTTAACAATAAACAGTCGTGTCCAGCTCATTTTGAATGCCCTACCCGCTTAGCTACTTTTGCTGCTGACTGTACACTAATAATGTATTAATATTACCTCTAGCAAGTTGATAGATTCTCCGAACATGTCAACAGTCAAGTTGAGAGACACCGAGCGAGGTATGTAGGAGTCCGGTGAGAAAATCACGTTCGCCTCGTAGTTGCCACCTGCGATCAGTGTAAAGTAAATAGAGTTTAATTATCCTCGTAAGGCCCAAGGTCCTACTTGTAGTACTTATTGTCTTCGATGAAATTTGAATCATCCATTCTATTTCCATAGAGTTGCATTTGTTTTGTAGCGTTCGATTTTGAAACAAAATAAAATCGACTCTGTTACTTTGTGTTCTTGGTTTAAATTTCAGTGGCAAGTTTTCGATTTTTCATTTGTATGGCTGGACCGCAGGAGGTTATGCAAAAGTTGCAAAACTAAATTGTTTTACAACTTTCGAATATATTTCTGGAGTACCTAGTGCTCATATTATTTTGATTTAAAATTTAAGAGAAATGGCGAACAAAATACCTTATTTAACACATTCACTGCTGTGATACGCGCGTAGCGTTACGCCGTAGCCGATAACATGGGTTTCCTGCTATGTAGCGAAAATGCTTCGTAGAGCCGTGATGACAACATTAGCACTGAATGGGTTAAGTTCAGCTCTCTTCCTATATACATAAAGTCGAAATCTCACCCGCATTGTATTGGTCGAAGTCAAGAAAACATTGTCAGTGCCTCTGTTGCTGGAAGACAGATGCCCATTTCGAGTTTTGACCCAATAGTCAAGTGTTTTACTTTCAATCCGGAGATCTAATAATTACTAGTAGCTGCGTTAAATGATCCTGAAGTCAGGCTTCTTCTTCTAAGTCATAGAGTTAATGGAGTTGCCATTCTCTCGATTATCAACTATCTAACCATACACATAAGGCTCAAATCTCACCTGCGTTGTACTGGTCGAAAAACACGCTTTGTTCATAGTTCCGGGAAAACATTCTGAAGTCAGGCTGGTCTTCCAACTGAGGCATTGGGTTGCCAGATAGTAGACCCTGGATCTCCACTCGTGATGGGAGGGACGATTGGCCTAAGTTGTTCAGGTGGGACCAGACGAATGTTGCCACTGGAAAAAATTTATACATCATATGAGACACTAGTGTTGTTTTTAATTTAAAGGTGGGTTTTAGTGAACATTTTTACTATACGACCAACACTGACTATACGAAAATAATTTCTGTTATATAAAAATCATCGACATATAATTTTCTCCCGACAGATTGGGGGGTTGGTTCTTTAATACAATATATAGAGCTAGCTATGTATTCAGCATTTATGTAGAGTAAATGTGGACGAGTTTAGTGCAAGGGACTACTTTGTCGATTTACAAGGACACTTTTTTCTTTCACTAATAGATAGTGCATATTGCTTAGTTTTAGAAAGTACTAGTAACTCCACATCGACAAAGTGGTCCTTTTGTCTGTACACCGACACAAATTGTTGTCTAAATACTCATTATCAAAACGTACCTTGATTGACTTTCTCGTTTCTCACAGCGTGGTAGATCTTCCTGACTATACTTAACGTCGGACACTTCATCACTTGCAGGTAAGAAGCTATGCGCACTTCGATGTTCACGTAGTCCTCGCGGAATGTCTCAAGGAAGTACTCTCTGAAAATAATAAATAAATAATCATGCATGATCACTACTTAGCATAAAGCTCTATACCTGGAGTAAGCTTAGGTACATTTCCCCTCTGTCAACGTTATTAGCAGGAAAATCTAATAGGTTTATAAAAACTATTTCAAAAATCGATTACACGCATTCAGTTCATCGTTTTCAGTGAGTAAAGAGCTCCGTGAAAATGCCTTTATGTATTGTTTTTAGGTGTAAATTTTTTTCTATTATGTCTAGTTTACAAAAATATGATATATAATTTCACATGTAGTTATAGTTTTACTTTTTTTATCATTACTATAATGATTAAAAAATTAATCCATATCGAAAATCCAGCGTCGTTTACTGAATCGATTCAAAGATAATCGTTTATTTTCTGACGGGCAGTAACTATTTTGACGTTTGACACTTATGCATATTTAACGCCCCTAAGGATTACTGCCTTCTATATTTTGTTTGAAAATACAAGCAAAAATGATCCTTGGCTTTTTTGTTTGACATTTGCAAGGACTGCATCCAATAATGAACAATATTTCAACATATGTAAAATCAACTATTTGTTGCTCCATTTAGTGTCGTGACTTACTGTCAAATATGCGTGATATTTTCAAGTGAAAGGTACATCATTGTCCTTTATCAATAAGGCGATGCTGCTATAAAAATTCATTTAGAAATAAACTTTATTAACAACCGACAATGATGTACCTTTAAATTGAAAACGCCATACGTATGATACCTGCCCCCCTCAGATTTTGGCAGACTTTTTTGTTTGGAAAGATGAGGAGATGGCTCCTCCAGGTATAGAGCTTTATGCTACTTAGTATAAAACAAAGTCGCTTCCCGCTATCTGTCCCTATGTATGCTTAGATCTTTAAAACTTACGCAACGGATTTTGATGCGGTTTTTTTAAATAGATAGAGTGATTCAAGAGGAAGGTTTATATGTATAATTGCACCCGTGCGAAGCCGGGGCGGGTCGCTAGTTAATTATAAAGTATCGTTGCCAGGCCAGAATCTGTACGGTAATAATCATCTACTAGTGTCTTCATTCACTTATTGCGGGTCACTACTGAGTGAGTGTGGCTTGTTAGCATGATTTACGTTAACAAGCGACTACGCAGATCTCAAAGCAAGTATTAACTAGAGCCCGCACACGTGTACCCCCGTATGGGATAGATATATAGATGCCCTTAATCACTTCTACAGCATAAAACAGAACAATTTACCAATCTTTTCCTTAGCCGACACAACTTTCTAGGAAAACTAACAGCTTTTCTCGTAGCAATCACAGAAATTCTTGAAGAAATCGCGCATTATATCTGTTTGTTACCCTCCACTGCTAGAAGTAACGCGTGGAGGGTAATAGAAACTATGACAAGGACCAACGATAATAGCACCTCTCTGCCGTATCTATTGAAAGTGTAATAAGACCATCCCGTTCTATCTTGGTATTATTAGTTCCGTGTCAGATCTATGGATGGTATATCTATGACGCAGATGGAGTTACAGTCTCGAGGCGTAACCTATTATGACCGCCAAAGACGTCAAATCACGCGTACGAAAAATCGTGCTCTCGGCGCCAGCGCGTGATATCATTTCTAAAAGGTAACTAAGTCGCACGCTCTGGCGTCAGTGGCACGATTTTTCTGTCCGATGGTTGGCGGTCAAAGCAAAAAAAGCGCTGATAGCCTTGCGGTAAGACGTCCGACTTTCAATCCGGAGGTCTCGGGTTCAAACCCCGGCTCGTACCACTGAGTTTTTCGGAACTTATGTACGGAATATCATTTGATATTTACCAGTCGCTTTTCGGTGAAGGAAAACATCGTAAGGAAACCGGACCTAATCCCAGTTTCCCCTCAGGCGGCGCCTAGTTTCCCCTCAGGGTTGGAAGGTCAGATGGCAGTCGCTTTCGTAAAAACTAGTGTCTACGCCAATTTATGGGATTAGGTTGTCAAGCGGACCCCAAGCCGGGATAAACGCTAGGAGGAAGAAGATGCTTGGCGGTCAAAGGGTTAAACCGGATATCGCTAATGTTGAGTAAAAAATAAACTGGCTTGAATAGTGAAACTCCCAAAGGCGGCAATGAAAAACTTTCCACTCGCTTCACAGATAAATAATAACTATCAATTTCAGAGCATGTGAAATTTCAAAGGATTCAAAATAGCATTTACGTCACTCTGAGCGATATGTGGGATTTGCCATCCACGGGCGCAGCGGCAAATCTCACTTCACACCCAGAAGAGAACGAAAAATTGTGTACGCACCACGAGCGGTAATAAAGAAGGCCTCAGATCGCTTACCATAATAAGCTTCGTTTCGGGACACAAATACCCGCGATCTAAGCCGTTCTTAATTTGACCGCCCTAGGTTCGTAATGTACTATACCGTGTTTCCTCGCAAGGCGTCCTTCTGAAAGCGTCGACGGCCGCCAACCTAATAGGCACGGGTACCAACTCATCGCCTATTACATTTATAAGCTCATCTGCGAATTCTTGTTTGAAACCACCGATATTGCCTAGCGCTTTGATCGCTATTTTAACCTGAAACCACAAAAAAATCACATGTCGATATGTTACGGAGCAACCAACCTCTCGTTGACCTGTCTGTGAAGTTATTTACAAGCGCGGTGCAGACTCCTTATTAGTATAAGTTTCATTGTGTGGACTAATCAAGGGATAAATATAACATACTTAAATCCTCTGGGAGCTCCTAAAAGGTGTAGGTACTAACTCTCACAAAAGCACTCGACAATCACTCTTTTAAAAGCCAAAAACTACTACAGGTCAATGATATTCACTATGGATGGGTTATACTCTAACAAGATGTGCATAAAAAATACTTCAAAAGTTATTTAATAACCTAGCAATAGCATCATTACATCTTTGTCACTCTCATTGTTAGAAAATTATAGTTTGTCTCTTTCTCACGCTGGTGACGGCAGCTCGTCACGTCCGCATCTCTCGCTTGCCGATACGCGACTAGTGACAATTGTTTGAATTCACTCATTTTATGGCTTCACGTAAAGATTAAGATGTGTAAGATTGTCCCATAATATATTTTTTTTTTTCAAAATGAAAGTAAAATATGACGTGATCTCACTTTGCTTCGCACAGCTCTTTTTGCGGTAGCCAGGTCCTTGTTGTCAACCTCCCTTACTATGTTCTGAAACTCCTCCATTATTAACTTGGGCGTATCTTCTTCGCAGCATTCCCGTACTGTTAAACAAAAATCTTTTTACGTCTGGTATAAAATATAAATTAAATGTTAAAGATTTAACCCCCATTAATAAACGTCTCTTAGGCCTCAATTAGTTAATTTATGTTTTGTCTTTATCTGTCACTTTGATAATTGTGTTTTCACCTCAGCAGTTCGAACAAGCCTACTTTCCTCACTCCCTGGAGTGACGAAAGTGCGACTATAATCACTCCAGGGAGTGACGAAAGTTGCGACTTTCCTCACTCCAGGGAGTGAAATTTTGTTTCTAGAAGCTTCTCGTCATAATGATGATGCCTTTCCTTCAGGAATGTAAATAAATGTGTTTCTTTAACTTTAATATGTGACGTCCCACGGGTGAAAGTACCTTATGGCGGTTGGCGCTTACGTTGCGAAGCATCGCATTAGTATTGCAGCGTCGTCAGAAATAGCGTAAGCCCCAACCGCCATAAGGTACCTTTTCTCGTGGAATGTCACATATGTTCTCACTACTGAGGTGAAAAGTTGTATGTGTCACACGAGAGGAAAGTTTTTTTTACATCTCGTGTTCTTAAGATCCCTCGCTACGCTCAAGATTCAAAATTAGAATCACTCGCTTCGCTCGGGATTCAATTATAGAATCTTTCGCTTACTCGGGACTCAAAATCAACACTCGCAAGAAAAACCAACTTTCCTCTCTTGTTGCACAAATAACTATTGTTAGAAACAGACATAATTTAAAACAAAAAAAGAACCGACTTCACTTAGGATCTGCTATTCCAAGAGGAAGTGGCCGAGTTGCTGTAAAAAATTGTGAAATCACCATAGGTGTGCCTATAATAGTTGAAGAGTTCCCTCGATTTCTCCTGGATCCCATCATCAGACCCTGACTTGGTGACAATGGGATCATCTAGGGGTTATACCTGTTCGATTAAAAAAAAAATTTTGAAAATCGGTTCACGATTAACGGAGATATGGAGTAACATACATACAAAAAAAAAATGATGATAAAAAAAATAAAATAAAAATTCAGTCGAATTGAGAACCTCCTCCTTTTTTGAAGTCGGTTAAAAACATAATTTTACCAAGAATCGACTTTACTTAGGATCCGCTTTTCCAAGAGGAAATGCCCGAGTTGCTGTAAATATTGAAATCACTATAGTTGTGCCTATAATAGTTGAGGAGTATACTCTTTCAAACAAAAAAAAGAATTTTCCAAATCGGTCCAGCTGTCTTCGAATAATCGGTGAACATACATAAAAAAAATAGCAAAAACAAACAAAGATCCCGACGAATTGATAACCTCCTCCTGCGAAATCTTGAAATCGGTTGATAAATTAACTAATCGAGGCCTGCAAGACGTTTATGAATAAGGGGCTAATGTGACCAACTGTGACCACGGGTCGACGCACTTGGGATACGCTCTGATTCCCTCCCACTTGCGCTCCCCAAGGGCTGTTTCTGGGGGTAAAAATATTAATGGATTAAGCTTACTACTACTTACGAGATTTTCCGCTGTGTTTGCAGTACGAGTGTACCATGGAAGACACGGTGAAGCTGACGACCTGGTCACCTGGCTGCGTCTTCAGCAGTTCCAACATGCTGGTTAACATCTCTTTCTTTGGGCTATAAAAAGCATACTATTTACTTAGATACAACAAAATCCAGACAAGTTTAGTGCTACTAGTAGGCACCGACTAACTTGTTCACACGCATGTCACGGATAGGTTTTAGGAAAAGATCCTTTAGTACAACTTTAAGAAAATTTAGTATAAGAAAAGTATTTTTTAATAAAAATTACAACAAAGGGTAGTAACTAAAACATGCTATTGTCTTTCAAAATTGTTCATTATTGCAATTGAAACAAGTTGCACATTAATTTAGATAACATCATCATCATCATCATTTCAGCCGAAAGACGTCCACTGCTGGACATAGGCCTCCCCCACTGAACGCCACAATGACCGGTCCTGTGCCACCCGCATCCAGCGGACTCCAGCGACCTTCACCAGGTCATCAGTCCACCTTGTAGGGGGCCTACCAACTCTTCGCCTTCCGGTGTATGGTCGCCATTCGAGAACCTTAGTGCCCCAACGGCCATCGGTTCTCCGTGCAATGTGCCCTGCCCATTGCCACTTAAGTTTAGCGATCCGACGGGCTATGTCGGTTACTTTGGTTCTGCTACGGATAGTATCGTTTCTGATACGGTCACGCAAAGAAACTCCTAACATAGCCCTCTCCATTGCTCTTTGGGTGACTTTAAGCTTTTTAATGAGGCCCATTGTGAGCGACCACGTTTCAGAGCCATAGGTCATCACTGGCAACACACACTGGTCAAAGACTTTCGTCTTGAGACACTGCGGAATATTGGACGAAAAGATATGTTTCAGCTTCCCAAACGCTGCCCAACCGAGACGGATTCGACGATTGACCTCTTTCTCGAAATTGGACCTACCTAGCTGGACTGTCTGTCCGAGGTATACATAATCGTCTACAACTTCGAGCGTAAAGTCTCCGACTGTAATAGGGGTTGGTACTACATGGGCGTTAGACATGACTTTCGTCTTATCCATGTTCATCCTTAGACCAACCCTCTCAGAGCCTTTACTGAGGTCGTCGAGCATCGTACTTAAGTCCTCCATGGTCTCAGCCAGGACTACGATATCGTCGGCAAATCGAAGATGAGTGATGTACTCGCCGTTGATGTTGATGCCAAGCCTTCCCCAGTCCAAACCCTTGAAAATGTCCTCCAGGGCAGCGGTGAACAGTTTTGGAGAAATTACATCTCCTTGCCTGACTCCCCGCTGCAGCGGTATGGATCTCGAGTTCTGGTCCTGGAGTCGGACTGACATAGAGGCGTTCTCGTACAAACACTTCACTACCTCGATATAACGGTAGTCCACTTGGCACCTCTGGAGAGCCTGTAGTACAGCCCAAGTCTCGATCGAATCGAAGGCTTTCTCGTAGTCCACAAACGCTAAACAGAGGGGCAGGTTATACTCCTCAGTCTTCTGTATAACCTGACGCAGCGTATGAATGTGGTCTACGGTACTGAACCCTCTTCGGAAACCGGCTTGTTCGGGAGGCTGGAAGTCGTCTAACCTGTACGAGAGTCGATTTGTAATGACTCTAGAGAACAGCTTATAGACATGGCTCAGAAGTGTGATGGGTCGGTAGTTCTTCAGCAAGGTGCTATCACCTTTTTTGAAGAACAACACCACCACCCCTCTGTTCCATGCCTTTGGCGTTCTCCCTTCAAGTAAGACGGAATTAAACAGCTTCTGAAGGGCCATAAGGACCGGTTTTCCACCCGCCTTCAGGAGTTCGGCTGTAATTCCATCTTCACCTGGCGCCTTGTTATTTTTGAGCTGCTTCAGGGCCATTCTGATCTCGTACAAGCTGATGTCCGGGATGTCATCGGTATAGTGTCGGGTAAGCCTAGCTCTATGGTCATTCGCCAGGCTAACTTCGGGTCCACGAGTTGATCTATATAACTGCCCATAAAAGCGCTCCATCTCTCTCAGTAGCTCGGGTTTAGATGAAACCATTCTACCATCTTCAGTCCGTAATTTAGCGAGCTGGCTTTGCCCAATAGACAGATCTCTTGAAAATACTTTACAGCCCTTGTTCCGCTCGATAGCTTCGTGAATACGGTTCGTATTAAATAAGCGAAGATCGCAGGTAATGGACTTGGAGATCCGTCTATTAAGCTGCCGGAGTTGTATCGCATCAACTGAAGATTTTAGAACCATTTCGTTCCTCTCCTTCATGAGATTCTGAGTAGAGTTAGAGAGCCTCTTAGTCCTACTGGTGCGTTTCGTTCTAAAGAACTTGGACCCAGTGAAATGGACAGCTTCTACGAACCCGTCGTTATATTCGTCCACATCGCCTAGGCAATCGAAACGGTTTTGAAGTTCCAGCTGAAAGCTCTCGGGATTTTGGTATTCGGTAGGTGCTGGACGGAGCGTAGACTTCACCAGTCGAGAGCGCTCTAGCTTGATACATATATTCAATGTGCCTCTTACCAATCGGTGATCACTCCCAGTTTTGACTGTGTTGATCACAGATACATCATTGAATATATGCTTCTTCGTCGACATGATGAAGTCAATCTCATTTTTTGTTGCACCGTCGGGGCTCATCCAGGTCCATTTCCTGTGCTCACGTTTTGCTGAAGAAGGAGTTCATCATAAAGAGTCCCTCCTTCTCCAGGAAGCCGGCCAGCAAATGTCCCCGATGATTCCGCTTCCCAATTCCAAATTGCCCCACTTTCAGCTCGTCACCGTCTCTCTTGCCCAGTTTCGCGTTGAAGTCCCCCATCACAACGGTGAAGTAGGTTTTGGAACTATGCATGGCTCTAGATATGTCCTCATACATAGCCTCCACCTCGTCGTCGGAGTGTGCCGAGGTCGGTGCGTAAACCTGTATAACCTGCAACGAGTATAAGGTACGCTACCCTGCTCGACACACTCTCGATCTTCACCACGTTGTTCACGAGGGACTTGTGGACGAGGAACCCGACACCTCCTTGGGACTGTTGATCGCCCTCCCGGAAATAGAGCAAGTTGCCGGATTTGAGAGTTATCGTGTCCTCCCCCTCTCTTCGGACTTCCGATAACCCTACTATGTCCCATCGCAACTTGCTCAATCCTTCCTCTAGTTCCAATATCTTTTCGTCGGTCCGCAGTGTACGCGTGTTATATGTTGCCAGGGCCAGTTGTTGTTTGGTATGGTAGCCGGATTACATAGAACTCTTGTACAATATATACTCAAAACTCACCGCGAAAATTAAACTTGAACGAGAAGGAAGAGAGTTTCATATCATGAGGGGAGTCCGCCAAGGAGATCCGATATCACCGAAAATATTCTGCTCAGTGTTGGAGATGATCTTTCGAAACCTCAACTGGGAGGACAAAGGATTAAAAATCGACGGCGAATACCTAAACAATCTGCGTTTCGCAGATGATATTGTGATTTTTGCAGAAAATTCAAGCCAATTAGAAGAAATGCTCCGAGACTTGGCTAAGGAAAGTAAAAAAATGGGATTGTCAATGAATACCTCAAAAACAAAAGTTATGTCAAATAGTACACCTGTAACAATATACGTAGACAACGAAGAAATAGAATACGTCCAAGAATACATATATCTGGGACAAGTTATCTCATTAGAAGAACAGACTGATAAGGAAATAAATCGCCGAATTGCCCTTTCTTGGGGGAAGTACTGGAGCTTACGAGAAGTTATGAAAAACAAAGACATACCCATCAGTACTAAAAGGAAACTATACGAAATAGCAATCCTGCCTTGCTTAACATATGGCTGTCAGACATGGGCTCTAAGTCAAGAACAGGAAACAAAACTAGCTATAGCGCAGAGGAAGATGGAACGTAGTATGCTGGGAATAAAAATTTCGGATAGAGTGAGAAACGATTGTATTAGAAAAAAGACCAAAATAACCGACATCATAGAGAGAATACGAAGTTTGAAATGGAAGTGGGCTGGACATACTAGTAGAATTAAAGATAATAGATGGACGAGAAAAGTTACAGAATATACACCACAGATAGAAAAAAGAGGCAAAGGAGCACAAATTCAAGGCACGAGTAGTCAAAGGACGCAGTGGACAGACATAGGAACAAGAAAACAAGGTCGCCAAAAGACACGATGGGCAGACATATTTATAAAACGATGTGGAGCTATATGGGTCAGATTAGCTAGAGACAGACACATTTGGAAATCGTTGGGGGAGGCCTACGCCAAAGAGGCGACTTCCATAATTGAACGTGAATGAATAATAATAACTAATATAATATATAATGTATAAATGGTATAATTAATTAAATTTATATGAAATGTTAAAATAGTTCCTATATAATTTTGAAACTGATTAAAAAAAAAGGAATAATGGAATTGCAAATGAATATTTAAATGTAAAGATTAATGGAATGTTTAATAATTTAATAATTTTTATGTTTGTTTAAAAGGTAATGTTTAAAAAATCAATTGAATTAGAAATGCATGTGGAACCATTTCATTATAATTATGTTTAGGATAAGATTGTAAAGTACTATTAATTATGGTAGAATAAAGGCTATTTTTATTTTATTTTATTTTATTTATTTATGGTAGCCGGATAGGTACCGGTGATTTTTAGCACCCCTTGCCCTGTTTCTCTGGCCGCTACCGGAGCCAGGAAGCGCAGGACTGCCGGGCACTAGGGGCCTGGGCTTATTTTTAATATTCATGGGGGGGAAATGCCATAATCGCCACGCTTGGCATGCGGGTTGGCGATCGCAGTAGGATGGCTTTGTTACACGGAGTGCGCTGCTGCCCGCCCTCCGGTCATAGTCCCTTAGTCGCCTCTTACGACACCCACAGGATGCAATGGGGTAGTGCTATTCTAAGCCGGCACCACACGACAATTTAGATAACATGTGTTTGTATTTAATAGATAATTACAAATGGTGCCGTGACCAGGATATCTTATATCATTAAAATATAAACCTTATTTCAATAATAAAAAGGTGTGTTACCGTGGTATCATAGCCATGGACATAAGCCACTCGTGTCTTGTGTTAGCGTCGACGGCGTTCCTCAAAACCATGTCCTTGATAAGTTCCACGGAGCCTGCGCTAGCTATGTAGGGTAGGGCGTCTAGCATGTGCTTTCTGAAAGTAAATTTATAGAAAAAAAAGTTAAAATAAAACTGACTTAAATGTATCGAAACTGAAATTGTAAAAAAAGAAACCACTTGATTGCAATTCTTACGTCGCTCTAGGACAAATAGAAGGAGCTCTCAACAACAGCTGCCGTAGCGAGGGATAATGTAGGCCGCGCGCACGAGCTTCCCACACAAGCCGACGGTGGAGCCGCTGTCCAGGTTGGAGTCCAACGTCATGCCACGTAGTCTGCGCTGTACTTCATACTGAGAACATATCTTACGTCGCTCGAGGACAGATGGAGGGAGCTCTCGATAACAGCTGTTGTAGCGCGGGGTAATGTAGGCCGCGCGCCGCGCGCACGAGCTTCCCCCACAAACCGACGGTGGAGCCGCTGTCCAGATTGGAGTCCATCGTCATGCCCGGCACGTAGTCGTCTGCGCTGTCCTTGATACTGAGAACAAAACAATAGCCCATGTATCGTCCATTTTAACTTGACGGTAAAGTACCTTGTCGTATATGCCCGACGGTGGCGTGATAGGGTGAAACTAGTTTTGTCAACCCACAGTTTTGTCAAGCGTTTAAAATTCAATAATACTCTCATACTGCAAAATAAATAATTATTTCTTGAAATATAAATATACTAACTTGCACAACAACTTCAGGACTTCTCTAGCTGACTTCAACTCTCCGGTTTCCGTTTTGACATGCGTATTGTGGTGGTGGAGCAGGTTGGAGCGTCTCTCTATCGCCACCCAGCCTGTAAAGGAAAAAAAAAACATTTATTTCAGACTAAGGTCCATAACATTTTGACATTTTGTTAATACAAAAGCAATCTTATAAAAAACTAGTGTTAGTACGGCACAAAAAGATAAACGATATACCTACTAAATATACTGTATACTAAAAACTAAACAATGACTGCATGCAGTCTCTGCCAGTGAGCGAGTATGGGGCCATTTTCGCGCTCCATAAAAACGCTCAGTATGTTGTTGGAGCTGCCGCGAAGGTGACGCGACGCATGAGAAAATGCCCTCTAAAGTGATCGAATTAGGTGTTTTATTTAATGATAACAATGTCGAGAAAACAGCAGGAAGATTCGTAAAATATGAAGGTGAATACCCCTCACGAGGACGGTCTCTAAATGTATTTATAAAAATATGGCAAAAATATTGCACAAATAAATATTGCCAAAATTAAAGAGATCTCACAGTTGAAGTTCTCAAAAACAAATGTGGACAACATATGAAAATAAAGTCAACTTTCAGTCATGATCTGTGACTGTAAGAGAAACGCCAGAACGCTTGCTACTATGAGGGAAATTGGACAAAAATATGGCAACTCACTTCCATGATCTGCGAGTCCATCTTGGATAATTAATTACATATCGTCACTACTTAAAAAAAAAACTTGTATCTGATTCTGTCACTCAAAACAAAGATGTGGTAACTATGTATGCGATGCATATAGAGTTATTGCGTTTCAACATAGAGAAGAAGTGCGAGATACGATTTTTTTTTCAAAGTAGTGAAGATATGCTACATTGGCACTCGGAAGCTTGCATACGATTGGACTCTAAACATACAACAATAAGGTTACCTTTCGGCTGCGACTCCATGATCTGCGAGTCAGTCTTGTTCACCTCTCGCATCAGGATCAAGCTTTGTATGACGGTCGTCATCGCTCCGGAGTTTTTGCCGGAGAACGGTTCGAATAGATGGCGCTCGCGGCAGTTGACGGATTTGTAGACGTGGTGGTCCACTGAGACGACACATTTGCTCTCGGATTTCAGTACCGGCCATGTTTGGAAACGCTGCAAAATATTACAGTAATAGGTATTTCGAAGGGCAAAGTACAAGTTAATAACAAAATCTTTTTTTTCTCGATGTAAGGAGTACACCTTCCAATTTGAAGTTTAACACGTTCACTGTCCCCATAGAAAACGATGTGACAATTTCACAAGTACAATTGTCAATTTCAGTATTTGGACGTGACCCCATGGTGGGAGCATGGACTCCTGAAAAACCTTCATGGTTATGACCCCCACATTAGTGGCACTTGACAGGGAAAGTTTTATGACGTAAAATTCCTTCTCATCTCAGCAATTTTCTAGTAGCATGATAAGTTAATAACCACCTAATCGTTATTGCACTAAAGCCTTGGCCAAGCAGACGGCGGGACGCGCGGCCTGTTTGAGCAGGCCTCGCTTCGGCATCACGCGCCGCGGACGTCGCGCTGCACCCCACCGTCTGTTTGACCAAGCCTTAAAATGAATAGCGTACATGACGTTATAGTGATATAATAGTATTTTGTGCAAAAGTTACATAATAAGGGTTCTTAAGATTCGAGGGTCGAAGTTACAAAATGAGGCGAAGCCGAATTTTGTAAAAACAGACCCGAGAATTTTAAGACCTAATTATGTACCGTTGCACACAATAGTTTTTCTACGAGTACTAGGCAAGCCAGTAAGCATTGAGTTCGACGAATGACCTGCTGCCTCTATATAATTGTGTTCAGTCTCCCGGCGGATTGCGCCGCCCGCCTCGTCTACAGCGGCGGGCGGCGCCGGTGCGGGGCCCAACAGACCCATTATATCCCTAAGAGTCGACTTTTGAGTCATATTATGACAACGTTCATAAAGTATATGCTTTGAATTTACATGTCAGTCATTTTATTGGCAAATTAGAATGCAGGAGTAGAAAAAAACACTTACACTCTGAAAGTCATACCGCACGCTCTGCAGTATGGACATATATTTATACCGTCCGGTACAAAGCGATAGATCTCTTCTCTTCTCAAGAACTAAACTGGTATCTTCTTGGCCTCGTACTGTGTAGTTGACGTTGCATGACCCGTGGATGTCTTGCTGCAAATCAAAAAGTACATTATTACACAGGACAGAGAGGCATTCGGCTCTGCAATTTCACATGAAAAAACAAACGGTTTAAAGCTAAAGTTAAAGTCTATCCAAGCCCAGGAAACCAGAAAAGTAATGATTATAGTCCTAGGGCGTAGCATACGGTCAAGGGTACGGGTAAGTCAGAAAAACGTGTGTACGACCTCAATTCCACAGCAACAAGTTTGTTTAAAGATATTTAGAACTAAAGGTGTTTTCCTTTAGTCACTGAATGGGACAGTAATCGAAACCTAGTGTGATACCGCTTTATCAACTAAGCTACCGAGACTTACCCGTTGGTTGCAACGTTTTATACGCTTAAGGGAGCCCTATTTTTTATTTCTAATTTTGTATATGGATATATTTCATACAAATCGCGTCGATATTTTAGGCCTAATCAGTAGCTGTTGATGTTTAATATTACCTCAACACCAACAAAGTTGATGTCAAACCGCTTCATGGAGTTCTGGAACATTGATAGTACGGCTCTCTTGAAGTTGAGAACCCATTCTTCTTCCGACGGGTCGGGGCACACCTCCGATATGACTCCATCGTGAAACGCAAACCTGAGGATTGGGTTATTTTATTTGTTAACTTTTTAACTGATTGAAGTCAAAAAGGGCACTTGCCATTTTGAACGGTGTTATAGCTTTGTTGAGGGCTTTTAACATTTAACCTTAGAACGCCAATGACGGCCAGTCACGGCATTGGCAAGTCTATTAGCACTATAATGTCAAGCTTCCAGACTAATAAATAGTTACATGGAGTAAGCACTCTAAGCTAATTCATTTCTATCTGTGCTCCAGCGGTCAAAAGGTTAAATTTAGGCTATTAAATTCTGTTAGATTCTGCATTATAACAAGCTATGTGAGACAAAATATCTCTCTCACCTAAGGTCATAGAGCCCGAGGGCATGAATGAACTTCTCAGCCCTCTCAACGGGGAAGCTCTCATCCTGATCAATGAGAGTCACGTCCAACAGCTGCAGCAGGCCCTCACAGGGCTTGATGAACTGGATTGTAGCCTGGAAATAAGTTATTCAAAAATTAAAAGAGGTCGGGTTATAAAATATATTTCTCTAAATATGTTGCTCTAGGTTCTTAGGCTGTCTTTCCACTGGGCCGGTGACAAGCAGGCATGAAAGGAGACAAGTGGAAATGCTGATTCACCACTCGTCCTCGCCTCTGGAAGGGTAGTCTATTGCTCGACTCCTACATGTCTCCTCTAATCTCCACCTCAGTGGAAAGGCAGCTTTAAGTATTTCTTTGGATTAAGATATACTTTGGCCTCTAAAATAAGTACATTTTCTTACCTCTGTTCGAATGTCAAGTGTAGATCTGTTATCACTGGATCCCGCAAAATAAGTCTCCACATTCACTTTGTACTCATAATGGTAAATGATTTCTGGCAAGTATTTGAATTTTTCCGATGCTGGAAACAATGGGAAAGAGAATTAAACTATATACATATAGTTTTAGTGTTTAAAAATGTTTTATTATTATTTAGGAGAGATAACACACAACTAATTTAATAATGAAATAAGCATTTAATAAATGAACAGGTTGAAATCCTAGTTCCTATAAAGATAAAAAGCTGATCAACATTTAATTTTGTGAATAAGTATGATTTTACAAACGATTTTCCAATGGTACAATCAGAGACTATAGAGAAATGTCACCTGCACTGCTACTCCACCTAGTAGCTACTAGTGTACTCTTCTAGTACGCTATTTGTTACTAGGTGGAGTAGCTGTGCAGGTGACATTTCTCTTACATTTTCGGTATCATTAGGTGGCTTTGACATAGATAGCGCAATTGACATGAGCTTCAAAAAGTTCTTAGGCTGTGGTCGTCTATATCTCTATAGTCTCTGGTACAGTTAACAGCAGAATCAGCCGAGGTAAAGAGGGACCTCTCCCTTTTCTCCTTCCCTTTATTCATAAATTTATATTTACGAGAATTAAAGCGTGTGATATTAATTTTGAACACTTCACCCGCTAAATTACTTCTGCTACAGACCATGGTGGAATTCTTGTATCATGCTACAGACTGTCCTTGCCTGCATAGGCTGCATACATTAATTGTTATAGAATCGTATGGAATTTGTTTTGTAAATATTGCTACTAAAGTTTTAGTTACCTGCGCATGATGGTGAACCGCAAATGTATGGGTCTTTCAGCGAGTCTGAAATATACCAGAAAAGCTATTTAGTGTATTTTTAGACATAAATTTACCGGCGAAAAGTTTGTTGTTTGTAAACATAACCATAACATAACATGTCATGACAGCTGACAACCAGTGACAGAACCATTTTTTTTTTTTTTAAATTCTTGAACATGGATACAAGCACAGACCTATATAGAGGGGACATGAGATATGAAAATCAATATGTTTGTCTTGTTTTAACTCAGCACTATATTCATAAGCAAAAAGGGATGACTAGTATATACGTAAAAACCTAATGAAGCCGAAAAATCAGCCATATTGTGAGCTGATGACGTCATCTTCTGTCAGTTGAGTGGTAATTTTAGGGTTGTACTCTATTTATCGAAATTAATATCGATATTATTAATGCCTACTACCATTTTCTTGTTTCATTGTGCTACCCAGCTTGAAATCCACACGAATTATCTTATTTAAATAATAATAATCTCCTGATAAGTACCTATTTAAAAAAAACTGGCGATTTCTGGGGAGTATCTGTCGATGTTGTCAAATCCCTACTTGAAATAGTAACCCCTGCCTTGGCAATTATATTTAACAAAAGTGTTGACTGCGGTGAGGCCTTGGTCACTATCGATATCGATTTATCGACAAAACCTTACACAGTAAAATCTTCTTGGAAGCACTATGAACCGCCATGTTGTGAGCTGCGCTACTTGCGCTAGCTTCAAAACTTTCGTTGATATGCCATTTCCATAGATATCCTTTTTCATTGGATACAAGTTCTTCAGTCGTTGACAGGACCATCACAGGACTATGTTGCCAGGAGGAAAGAGGATAAACACGCAAAGTAATGAATAGTAATGAGTAGATAGCGCTGCAGTTGTTTCAAAATACCCATACACTGTATAGTAAAATATCTTAAACGTATGTAGGATTCTAAAAACATTTATTCTGTACAAATGAAGATAAATCATAAACTTTTGTCAAATCTAACAAAACAGAGGATACATTTTTATACGTAGGTACAATACAATAGTGTGTTAGGACTTTTAGGGTTCGGTAGACTAGAGGCAGTAGGTGCCTTATGGTTACAAAAGAAACTCTATTGACAATTACAGTAATATCAGTAACTGAGCTTTCGCGCCTAGTCTGAACTCTGAATCAGCAGGCATTGAGTAAAAGCGGTAATAGACATTGCAACATGCACGGCCCAATATGTCAGGTTGGAAGGTGTAATTAAAGGTAGGGCCCGTATGGAGCTGAAGCAGGGGTAGGGAGAGGCAGGGTACACAACAGATTGGGTCCTGCAGGTTGCAATGTCTAATAGCCGTTTAAACGAAACTTATAAAATGAGTTCTTGGGCAGTGTTTTATAAACCTACAAGCTACACTATACATTTTGTGGTTTATCTGTCATAGAAAAAAATTAGGACAAACTCTAGGGACAAAGACTGCATTGTTACCTATGTAATTTAATAGTGTTGTACCATATAATCAAATTATATCGATAAATCTTTGTTGATAACATAGAAATTTCGTAAATTTAAAATAAACTTATAATTAACGTTCAGAAATAGACTTATAACTTAATACGTTATTCATATAAAAAAAATTGGTCCATTCAAAAACTAATCAATCATAGGGTTGGGTTGGGTAATCAAAGATGAAATCCGCGACACGCTTTGACAATCATTTATCAATTTTATCATATAACATTAAATCATACACTACACGATTAATATAAACATCATATTAATTCTCCTAACATTCACAAGGACACGGACAAGAAACCGCATTGAACCAACAACTTACAATATCATATACCTACCTAGTTTTAAATTGTAGGTATCATTACCTAAACAAACAATTCTAATTTACGAAAGTATCAAGTTAAACATAAATCAAGGGATTTTGTCAGTAAATTAGGAAACTAAAGGCGATATTTGGTGAAATTTTGGAGATCCTTATCTCACCCTTGTCTGGGAAGGGTCAGGGATAACGGAAACAGTTCTGCGATAGGATAAGTGACGCAACGCTGTTTAGAAATACCGAGGAAACTGACGCGTGACGAGCCAACAAACGGTGCCATTTTTATGTTTTATTGTGTAACTTATTATATATTAAGTATATTTAAAATTGTATTTTCTTGAATACTACATCAGAAAACTTTTAAAACGCTAAGCCTATGATTTTCAATTAAACATAATAAAAATATACAAAATAAAAAGACATGTTTATGGAAACTTATTTCAATTTGACCATATTTTGTTCTTCTATGCTATAGTTAGGAAGTTAAAAGTAGTTATTCCGAAAATATAAATTTAACATTAAATTATCCAAAAATGCATGCCTATCAACGAATGAAACAGTGTTTACATTTAATATTTAATTCAGGGTAGTTGTCGCTAAACAACACAGTTCCGGGTCTTGTTGATCAACCAATGACCCAGTCAGCATTCGTCACTGAGTTAACGTGCGTACCGATATGTAGCAGTTATTTATAATGTCTCAATTTAATCTTATAAAAATATTAATTAATAACAATTATTAATTATTAACGGCAACCATAACCAAGTCGATAGACACCCTGCCTACTACGTGTTATTACGAATATTTATTACGGAGTGGGAGTGGGGGACATGGGAGTTTTATATGTGTTTAAAGATTTAGGTATTTGTCTAAATATTGGTATATATTATAGCAGTCTAGTACCCATAGCCTTGATTAGTTTGGGCTCAATCTGATTTATGTAAGGTTGTTCCCAATCTGTTTGATATTCGTATAGTTCTCGTAAGTATAATTTACATCAAAATGTGTACCTAATGAAAGTGTGTTTATTGTATGGAACTTACTTAAAGCTTTTCCGCGAATTTGTTATATCTGCTTCAGTTCACGTGTCAGTGACAAGACAGTTTTAAGTAAAGTATATAGTAAATTATTGAGTTGTCTTTACGTAATGAGTAACATGATTTCACGATTCTGAGAATTTGTATCGACATTAAGTTTTGCACGCTCTTAGAACTAGAGACATTAATCGGGACATTAATTTCTAGCTACGATGCATTTAGTGCACGTGTATCTCGATAGATTATTGAACATTGGACTTCTTAAATAAACAATCTTAGTGGGATTCTAGTCCATCCTTGTTCTATTTTCTTATCAAATTATAAATAGGTATTTCAAGTAGGTATTATGCTAATTGCACGTACTAGAATATTATGTTACACTCTAATTAAGTATTATATAATACACGCCAAATAATCAATTAAAAAGATGTTCTAAATATCCCGTAACTTCCCAATATATCCACGTCCTACTACTTTTCGACACAAGGGTACATTAATTAAGCTTATTTTTTTCTTTACTACTTATCTTTTTATACAGTACCGGCAAAAACTATAGGTAATCCTCTTTCCTTTGCATAGAAAGCACTTTAACTAGCGCTTACCAGATAAACACCTCAAAAACGTAACTTAAAACTGCATAAAACTAAAAACATACTTCCAATTCCATTGACAGCACTTGCGAGGCACAAACACAGCACAATAACCAGCATTTTACACTCCGACCATGGTCCGACCACCCGTTTTGCACATCCGACTTCAAATGATAAAAATCCCAAGCTAATTACACTATCGGAGGGGTCATAAGTAGGGTCAAATATTATCGCTGTTATCTTTTTAACGGAACTCGGTGCAGAGACGTAGTAATGTGCTAGTAATGAATATTGTAAGCCGATAGTTTGTTTGTGAGTAAATCTAATACGCAATATTGTGTTCGAGGGGAGCAGTAGTGCAACTTATTAAAATACTGAAAATTTATTAAACTACCCACTCGTTTATTTAACGAAAACTTGTAATTTTATGGGAGCTTATAGGTTCATAGCAAGCTTATTCAGTTTATTACATTGTTCAAGGGATGATGACCATTAAGGTGTTACGACTTTGAGTATAAATGTCATGTTGATATTTACTTAGTTTTGTGGTGAAGGAAAATATCTTGGGGAAACTGGACTTTAATCCCAAGGCGAGTTTCCCTACTGGGTTGGAAAGTCAGATGGCACAGCGGTCGCTTTCGTGAACTAGTTGCCTTAAGCAATTCTCTAGATTAGCTTGCTATTCGGATCCCAGTCATCCCAGACTTAATTTAGCCGATGCTAAAAGTCAAAACAAATGCTATGATGCATATATTCTAGTGCAGGTACATACAGTGGACACTAAAATTAGACAAAGTTAGCATAACTGCTAAAGATTAAACGTAGCCATTTGTACAGATTACTCAGACCCAGGCACACCATACCTGCATGGATAGCTGCATTGCATCCTAGGATTTAGTTAGGGCTAATGGGTTGACTTGGAAATGGGCCAGCTTTATTCCAAACCCCTCATGAATATGCGTATCATTCCGAAACGGGTTTTAATAACAATTGCATTCCGCCAAAAAAATATCTGTCACTAAGGAAATTCTATTATTCAATTCACTAACAATTCACAATCATGACTTGACAGTGGACGTTTTACGCTTGGACGTAATTTAATAAAACGGCAATTTGGACTTGCAGGCGTCCATAGGCTACGGTAACTGCTTACCATCAGGCGGGCCGTATGCTTGTTTGCTGCCGTCGTGGTATAAAAAAACGGGTCGCCAGGCCATAGCTTTATTTCTATAAGCTAATCCAATAACTTACTTAAGGCATATAGCAACTTGTGGATTCACGGCATTTTAATTTGAAATATTTAACGGCCTCCTAGCCTGGTCGGTAGTGACCCTGGCCCTGCCTACGAAGCATACCCGGGTTTGAATCCTGGTCAGGGCATTTAATTGTGTGTTTATCACGGTTGATTTTTGTAAGATTCTCCCATAATATTTAATAGTTTATGTATTTATAAATATTTGTGAAAAATTGATCAGTCAGTACTGTGAGATTTTGCTAAGTTCTCCTAAAATAATAAAACAATATATTACGCTACTGCATGCATATTAAGTATGTGGTGTGCGCTGTCACTGCTGTCAGTAGGGATCGGTCGACGGGAAGTCAGCGGAATCGTGCGGGTTCGGGTTACGTTCCGAGTCCGTATTACACTAAGAGTTAGCCTCGGATAATGTGTCATGATAACGAGAGCAACGAAATCCCTCTAGTTAGTTTGTAGATCCCGGTAGCTATTCATCGGCGGAGGTCTTATGGATAGACCGGCAATACTCAGTTGGAAAAAAGGAGCATGACAGCATAAAATGCTGAAGTTGTTTTATTTTCAGATGGCAGGCCGTATATTTTAACATTAAACAAAAACCTACTGATTATTGTTGAAACAAAAATAGTGGGTATCAAACCGATAAAAATATTTTACTCTTTTTTCCCTTAGTGGGAACGCCTGGCATGATAATTGTATATTCAAATTAATTACATTATTACCCCTAATAAGTAGGCATTATATCCAGAACTAGAACTTTAGGAATTGTATTCTTCAAGTCGATTGCGTTCTCTCACCTCCACCGATGAACAGCTGCCAGATGCCAGGATCAAGAAACAAGTCGAATAATATTAGTATAGCAAACTAACAACAGGGTTTTATTTTGCAGTCGTTATTGTGTCAGATTTTCCGGGGCTAACTCTCCGTCTATATAATGCGGTACCACTCTGACGTAGATCATATACCATTTCACTTATACATTTGCTATTTTTGCTACTATTATACCAAAGGAATCAAGAAAACTCTGCAAAACTTATAAAGAATACAACAACTTACAAAATTATATAATACTTACTTAATTATTTTTTATACCAATAGGTAATCAAAAATAACAAATGAATATTAAAGAGAAACCTAAAATTAGATAACAACAGGGGTCTTATCGCTAAAAAGTCAACTCCAACTTTTTTATCTTCTAGTACTACTTAAAGTTAATACTGTTATAGCTTATAACATTGAGAAACTTAAATAATAATGAATAGCTCATCTATTATCAAAATTATTGACCTTTGCCTTAAGTTCGAAGAATCCAAATGAAAAACAATAGTTTCGTTTCGATAAAAACACCTCATATCATTAACATGATAGCATAGTTACTTATTAAATTCAGATGAAGTATTTAAATACCTACATCTTTATTACCTATTTTTAAAACATACTCACTGAATTTTATATCAAAGTGTGTAATTATACTAATTATTTGTATTTTTACTATGAATAAATCAAACTCGACGTTCCTTCGTCATGTACCGCGTTCGCGCTAACAAATGAAAGAATCGATTTTTCCATCGGATTTAACTTAGATAGGCAACAGTCGCGACAAACTTAGAAAAACTAGAGAGACTTTCAAGATCTAACATAAAACACCAACTTCCAATTGGCCTCTCAAAGATCCTTATCATATTGTAGTAGGGTGTAGTATACAACAGAATGTCTGTAGAAATAAGTTTGTAGAGCGATACTTAATTGGCCCGGTCGTCCGACGGGACGCTTCCACGGGAGCATTGTCAATAATGCGATTGTGAGTCACAAGAGCCATTCAGTCAAACAGTTCAGCTTTAATAGGTACCTATTGTTTACAGACGATGAAATTGATTAATCACCGTCCGTGGACATCTCGTAGGGATTATTCGGGTCCTTGTGACGTTGTATGGGGATATTGGGAAAGAAGAATTGCTTACCAAATCGAATTTGGACAGAATATTGTATTATTTTTAACTGCTGGAAACAGTTTTGTAATTGTGAGAATAAAAACTCATATTATAAATATTGTTTTACCACTATTTTAGAACTATTCATTCTATACCATAGAATGCATATACATATTTGACATATCCGAACCATAACTAACAAGATGTCTGTTTTTTGCGACAGCGGCGCCATCTGTGCATTCCTCGCATTTATCCGCATTGGATGGTGATATGCTTAGGATGCTTTGATTCAGAAATGTATGGAGCAGTCTGCAATTTTGTCTCAGGTGAAGCCGCTTGACTTGACAAGATTGGTTATTAGATCAAGCAAAGCAGATCGAGCTCCCTAGCCACAAGATCAAGCAGTGGCTACCCCCAAAAAGACGAAATGAGAATGGATCTCAGAAGCAGACCACTCCCCCTCTTGAGGAACCTCCAAGCAGTCCTCCAAGGAACAATTGTGCCAAGCGGCGTCGCCTGAGACAAAAGTGCAGAATTGCAGACTGGAATAGAATAGAAGAGAATAGAGACTGGAAGCTCTTAGCATTTCTATTAATATAGGTAGTCATAGTCGTCATTATGAGCTCTCGATAAAACAAGTCAATTCATCCTCCAATACTACATATATGTAGGTATTATAGTTATTACGAATATCATTACAAATTACTTTGATTGTATTCATCATTTCACAATGCATCAATCATTTAATTAATCGTGATACATGTGTGCAGATCTCACATTAATTGTAAGAATGAGAAGTTTAAAAACAATCCTATTTCTGTATTCACTGATACCATTATAATTTATCTTATTGCCTTGACCTTGATTTGTTAATGATATGCCAAGTATTTAATGACAGTTACCAACGCTGTGAATTTTTTGTTAATAAATTATCTCGACTTATCAGAATTATTCTTATGGTTCATTATCGATCAATTAAATTTAAGGAATAAGTTATTAAATGCACGTCACAGTTTATTATCGATATGTTTTAGAATACATTAATGCACTGCACTAGTCCTAAAAAAGAAGCGCCTGAAAGTGTGAACTAAGCAATACTCTATAAAACCGATTTAGATATCACTAAATTGTTTGTGTTTGTAGATCGCACCATTAGATTTTATGACGGAGGCAAAATAGTTAAAAGTAAGTTTCCTGATATGACATAAAATATTTTAGTAAATGTCCTAGCGCTCGGCACGCCAATGCTCAATGTTGACACCATGTTGTCACTTATCACATTTATTGCGAATGACTTTGAAGGTGACCAAGATGACATGTACTGGTACAGTGACAAGCACTAGACGTTTACACCGTATAGCCACTTATAATACCTAACTTAACCGATTAACCCATAGGTTCCCAAACTTTTTTGACCGACCGCCCACTTAGCAGGACAAAAATCTTTCAGCGCCCCCAATATAAAAAAGGGCAAGTGCGAGTCGGACTCGCGCCCTTAGGGTTCTGTTCGTACATTATACAATTATAACAATCGTGTTTTCTTAAGTCCGACACACGCTTGACTGTTAACTTGTAGGTTTTCTTGTTATCTATACGCAAAAAAATTCTGTATTTTTTTTAAATTTTAGGTCCAATAATTTCAGAGAAAAAACTCTTCTCAATATAGTGGTAAAAAAAAGGAATGGTAAATTTTTGCCTTTTTTTTCTTGCATAACTTCAAAACTATTTGTTTTAAGATTATGAAATATGTCTTTATTTGAATATCAACACAACAAGCCCCTTTATTTAATATTATATTTAGAGTAGCCCGAGCTATTGTTAATTGTCACAGTCATCAGAAAGTATGACGGGTTTAAATACTTCAAATATGACTTCGGATTTCGCAAACTTTTAGGATTAGGAACCAAAATACTTGTACTTGAAGTACACATGAAGTACATTGTAGAAGTGCACAGAAAAACATAAATATTAATAGATTTTCAATCAAATATTTTTATTAATAAATAATGTTAGCGCCCCCTTGGACAACTTCAGCGCCCCCCAATTTATTGTAAAGGCTTTAACGCCCCCCTGGACGCCGTCAGCTGCCCCTGGGGGACGGTAACGCCCACTTTGGGAACCTATGGATTAACCTGATAGTACGCGTAAAAGTATCTGGCATGACATGAACTTATTTTCCAAGCCATAGTATGATTTTTGAGCTTTTTACCTACTTTATTGTAGTAACTAGACAGTTGTACCCGTTTTAAGCACCTAATCGCGGAATAATGAGTTATCTCTCGTCAGTACTAACAGCCTTCCGTCAGCTTGATTAAACCCCTTTCCTGCCTAGCATCTAGCACCCCAGGACACGTCTAATTACACACCAGCAACCAGCAATATCATTACGAATGTATGAGCCCGCGACGTGGCCCGCAAACACGCGCTGTACAATGCACCTTCACCATCCAGAAACACTAGACACCCGTTTGCCGTTTTGTTTCAGCGTCCCACGTACGCAACCTGCATCTCCAAGGGGTGAAGGAGGTCTAACTACAGTGGGCTAAAGTCCCTAGCTTTCCTGCTCCTGCACTCCACAGCAAAAAGTCGAAACGTGTGGGCCTGCAGACGTACCCGTTTCTCCTTACAAGGCTCTCCCTGGCGACTCGCTCGACGCACCAGCTCACATAATATTGTTAGCCGATAGCTTTTTATGTCCAATGCATTATTCGATACTCATTTAAAATTCTAACATCAGCTTATAAAGAAAGCTCGCCATTTCCAAGCGGTCCCCTGCTGATGACGGTCGCCCGTATAAATAAAAATACAAATACTTAAGTAAAGATCTCAGGCTGTCTGGGCGTTTTATTAAGCAGATATATTACGCAAATAATTGAGTTTGGAAGCCGGTTGGCGGCGCCCACGCTTCAAAAATCGCGGGGGCGATCGGAGGCTTCGGCGCGTGCTCAAACGCGCAAGCGCACCGTGCTATACACACGCGTCAAATTAAAAAATAAAAACCGAAAAAAACTTCCGAACGTGTGAACCTTTCTTTAAGTGACAGTCGAAAAAGTGCGCGAGTTTCGACAGTTCAAATTTCGAATCTGACTAAACTAGTGCTTGAACACCGTTGCCGATAGTTATCGATGTTTAGTTTATGAATGAATGTAGGAAGTGACGTCATGCGTAGTGTTGTGACTGTGTTCGGATGACAATGAGCGATCATTAGAGCGGAAAGGTGAGTGGAATGACTAACTCATTAGAGCTAAGAAAATGTTTGAAAACAGTCATTAGTTTGCTTCTATACGCTAATTGAGCTAAATCCGAGATAATGAGACTAATTAAGAATGTTTGTTTGGAGACTTTCGAGGCTATTCAAGCAATGGAACTTTTGCAGATCTTTGATAGGTGTAGGACTAATCTTAATTATACACCTACTAAGTTACCAAAGTAATTATGAAGGGAGATAATGCATATAATTAATTTAGTACTCGTTTTTCAAATAGCATAATCAATTTATCGTTCAAGTTTTTAGCGATGCGAATGGAGGTTTTTGAGTATTTCTATTATTTCCGTAATTATTACCTAGGAAGCCTATTCGAAAAACATAATCATCATCGGTTTGATTTAAATGTGAAATTGAACAGAATTGGACCTTGACAAAAGTGAAATTTATCAATTAGTTATCATTTATCAATTCCATGTCCATGTCAAATACATGTTAAAGAGATAGTTAAACTTAAATACGATCGATATTAAGTCAAACTTTTCAGGATTTACAAGTTCTTTAGAAGTCTTTTTGATGGCAATAAAATTAAATTCTGATACTTGTTATCAATATACAGGGTGTAACAAAAAGACTGGTGATCCGTTTAAGGGCATAATTGGTATCGTATTGTGAGTAAGAAAAATAGGAGAATTTTTTTATGGACGCGATTTTTTTTTGTATGGGGTACGTCATCCCAGCCTGCCAGCCCTCCATACAAAGTACAAATCAATTTTTTTTTGCGAGAAAAATAATATTTCTTAGTTTTTAAGTATGAGAATACGATACCAATTATGGCCTTAAAAGGATCACCAGCATTTTTGTTACACCCTGTATAGAGTAGATACTTAACCCTTTACCGCATACGAAGCCATATATGGCCGTTATTATTTTAAACTCTATTGGCATGTCTCAGAGTTCAAATTTGAACAATTTCTTTATTAATTCATGCGGTAAGGGGTTAAGTCAGTACGAGTATCTATACAGTAATCAGTAACTATGAAAGATAATTTAGGTATTCGGGACAAGGAAAACTATTGCCTTCTTCATTGGTATGTGTTTTTGCATATTTACTGCTAATGCTAAAAACGGCCTTACCGGACGAATCTAATCACGCAAAAATAGGCATGTTATATGTTACTTTGACCGTCATGTGTCTATATGTTTATCTGTCTGTGGCCCGTAAGCTAAAACGGTTGACCCGATTCAAATATTTTCTTTAATTTGAAAATACGCATTGGTTTAAATAGTTCGATTTTGATTCCCATTAATTTATGTAGAAACTTAACAATAGTGTTATGGGGTTGATGTAAAATGGGGTGACTTAGAATTATAATTCCGATGTGGATTTGGATAATAATGTATTTGGTATTTTTCGAAATATAGTTATTTGTGCAACAAGAGAGCAAAGTTAGTTTTTGCTTCGAGTGCTTATTTTGAGTCCTGAGCAAGCGAAAGATTCTATAATAGAATCACGAGCGTAGCGAGTGATTCTAATTTAGAATCTTGAGCGTAGTGAGGGACTCAAAGGCACGAGGTGCAAATAACTTTGGTCTCATGTTGCACATACAACTTTTCACCTCAGCAGTGAGAACATAGCAGAAAAACTTTAGAAACCTTGGAAATTTTAGTAATTTTATTATTTTTGTAGTAATTTTAGTAATTTTATTAATTTTATTAATTTTAGTAATTTTAGTAATTTTAGTAGTTTTATTATTTTTTGTAATTTTAGTAACTTTATAAATTTTAGTAAATTTAGTGATTGTAGTGATTTTAGTAATTTTAGTGATTTTAGTGATTTTAGTAATTTTAGTAATTTTAGTATTTTTAGTAATTTTATTTATTTTAGTAATTTTAGTAATTCTAGTAATTTTAGTAATTTTATTAATTTTAGTAATTTCAGTAAATGTAGTAATTTTAGTAATTTTAATAATTTTTAGTAATTTTAGTAACTTTATAAATTTTAGTAAATTTAGTGATTTTAGTGATTTTAGTAATTTTATTGATTTTAGTGATTTTAGTAATTTTAGTAATTTTATTTATTTTAATAATGTTAGTATTTTTAGTAATCTTAGTAATTTAAGTAATTTTGGGTAATTGTAGTAAATTTAGTAATTTTAGTAATTTTAGTAACTTTATTAATTTTAGTAAATTCAGTGATTTTAATAATTTTAGTGATTTTAGTGATTTTAGTAATTTTAGTAATTTAATTTATTTTAGTAATTTTAGTAATTGTAGTTATTTTATTATTTTTAGTAATTTTAGTAATTGTAGTAAACTTAGTAATTTTATTTTTTTTAGGAATATTAGTAACTTAATAAATTTTAGTAAATTTAGTGATTTTAGTGATTTTAGTTATTTTAGTGATTTTAGTAATTTTATTTATTTTAGTAATTTTAGTAATTCGATTATTTTTAGTAATTTTAGTAATTTTAGTAATTGTAGTAATTGTAGTAATTGTAGTAATTTTTGACTAAATAAGATTGGAGGAGTTTCGTCAAAACTGTAATCACATTGATTAGAAACTAGTGCCTGCGCCAAATCTTGTGATTAGGTTTCCAAGCTAATTTAGTGCTCATCGGGGTTCTGCTATTCAAAAAGCGATAATATGACGTTTGAAATATTACTTCCTCTTTCTTTTAACTGCAGAAATTTCAAGGTCATTTTGTCTCACTCAGTGAGCAAAATCGAACTTTGCTCACTGAATTTGGGCCGCAAAGAACCCTCGTTCGAGCTGCTGAGGTGAAAAATCTTTATCCGGTTTAACGGTTAACCATTATTTTACAGGTTAATGTTTTGATTATCATCATATTATAGTCCTCCCATTAATAAAACTTCTCATGCTTTATTACATTTTGTCTTCAATAAAATAACTAACTAATACGAAAGAATTTTAACAGAGTTTTTTTGAAGCCACAGACGTTAAAATAATGATTTATCCGTTACTATTTAATCACTGTAAGTTCCTTGCGGTAGGAAAGGTTAAAAGATTATAAATTTGTACGCGAACTAAGTCGCGGCTGGTGACTTAGTTCGCGTACAAATTTATAATATTTTCAACTACATTTCAACCTGGTTTGAGATTGAATATCAAATATATTTTCTTAGTAGAACTTTATGAATACAATATGTTAAAATTTCAAAGCTGTATCTGTCAGTCTCTATGTAACGCAACTGTTTTATATATTTAAATAATTTATTAAGGAAAGTCAACATTGCGACATATCAGTTCACAATACAGATTAGATTAGACTCCGATGTAGGCGGACCAGTTTATAACTTTACTTTGACCTCCGCCTGCGCAACGCAAAGTTTTTACCTGTGTGTGTAAAGCCATTCATTCATAATTAGATCCATTCGCCTCATCTTAAAATGTTAGACTCATACTTATAGTTTCATTCAAGGAGGCTTCTGCTTTACTATTACCTTAGAGCTTTAAACCAAGCGGAGTTGACAAGCGTTCCCCTCTGCCGAATGAGTATGACCAGTGGTCATATTCATTGTATGGACTGACGTTTATTTGACGTGGCTATTTTGACGTTTCGCATACATTTGACGTTCCCCGCCCGAGCAAAAAATGGCAGACTTTTTCCGATAGAAATGAGAGCGCGTGTCGCATCCGGTTGGTTTAATAATCAAAGACTATTACCGCTAATTGTTTGACGGATCGCAGACAGTGCATTTATATTTAAAGGCCACAACATATCAGATGCAAAGCATCAAGACTTGCCTGCGCAACACGCACCTGTACACGTCGATTGAAATATTTGGAATTATTATTCAGATTCATTCATGTCAAATTAAGGAAGTGTTATATATATATATAGCATTATATCAGGCGGGTTATACCTTGTGCAATCTAAGAAGCGGTTTTTGACACCTGTCATCTCGGTACATTTTATAACCTAAAATCGATATTAGGTTATAAAATGTACTGAGATGACAGGTGTCAAAAACCGCTTCTTAGATTGCACAAGGTATAGCATATTTTACGTGGTCATCTGTCACTTCATGCTTCGAGTCGCGCTTGAAGTATGGAGAGTCGCGCAACAACGTAAGATGTGCTAGCCGTGCAGCTGTCACTATGCTTTCGTTTCGTAGTCAACCGATTCAGTTACGGGTAAGATACACCTGAGTATTTGCGCTATTCATTGATGTATAATTGTATATCTGCCAAATCTAACATGATGTTGATATTCATTTGTATATTGACAGTTGTATATTTTATCAGGAGACAATGTTTTTATAAACATCTGCTAAGTGATTATCATCATCTCAGACATAAGACGTCCACTGCTGAACATAGGCCTCCCCTAAGGGGGGGGGGGGGGATTCTTTTTTGTTTATTGTTGTTTAGGCTTTCGGAAGATGTTGCTGCCCATCTCCCGGTATATTCCCTTAGCAGACTCCTGCTGCAACCACGGGACGATATGGTGGGGGAAAATTCTAAGGCCGGGCACCCCACGGCTAGCACGGCACGTCACGGCAATATGAATATAAGGGAGTATATATGGAATAACTCAATTACCTTTATGATGGAGTCAACCTTGTTATATCCGTTGTGGGACTCTAGGGTTGAACTTTTTTCGAGACAATGGAAACTTAGGTTAGTAAAATGATGGTATTGTGATTTTATAGCCGTACTAGCTTTTTCCCGTGACTTCGTACTCACCCTTAAAACATAATAACAAATATATACAATATTTCAACCCTATTTCATCCCGTTACGTATAATTTCCGTTATAAAAATTACCGTATGCCCTTTCTTTGGACTTAAAATATCTTCATACAAAATTTAATTTCATTTGGTTTATTTTGCAACCGCAAATATCGAATACTGTCAGATTGTTTAACTCTCTCATCTGAACTCTTAACCACATTTTACGAACTTCCTCTATGAATAGAATAGGCAGTTAAGTTTAAGTTTTAGCTATCAAATAATGTTACAACCGTGTAGGCCCAGCTAGGCCACGCGTGGGCTCATTTAACTTGGAACGACCAACGTTCGAAGAAATATTCATACGATATGGACTGGGTCTCCAGTTACTAATAAAACCTCTGTTTTTAATTGATTCTATTTTCATTACACTTGCAGGGAATAATGGCTAATTTGACCCTCAAAGAATAAAATACTAATAAAGTAGGTATGTGCGATTGGAAACGTAGCAGGTTACGAGTTTTTTTAATTGAACTATAAATTAGTAACACTTAAAATAATATCTTATTTATGTGTCGTACAGTCAGCAGCAAAAGTAAATAATCGGGTAGGGTTCAAAATGAGCTGGACATAACTTTATTTTTAAGAGAATAAGAGCGTTTGTAGGTCATTTTGAACACCCCACCCGCTTAGCTACTGCTGCTTCTGACTGTACAATAAAAAAAAATGGTTTTGTAACCATTGAAATTGTTTCAAAGAATCAATTACTTATGAAAATTCCTGAATCCTGTAACAAATACAGGAAACAAATTACATATTTAATTGATTCTTAGAAACAATTTCACTCTAATTGTTTTTGCTTTTTATGCCTCTTGTTCTCTTATATTTTGCGTTTTTACGAGTATCACAATTCACTGTAATTTTGGCAAGAAAATCCATTTTTTTCCACAGATAATATTAAAATTGTTAATTTGTAAAAACTTTTCCATTTGTGATTTAGAGTTTTTCTTTCTCAATTAGATTATAATGCAGGGAATTCTTTTAATATATTTTTTAATAAATTTAATTTTTTAAATCTGTAATTTATTTAAAGTATCTACCGCATCTTAGATTCATTCATCCAAGCTCTAAACATTTTATGAAAATATTTTTCCCACTTTAACCAGTTCCAAGCCATTCGAGCCGCGGCGCGCGGCGTGGGTGAAAATAATAGAGCCAACGCGTTGACATTTCGCAACTGTGGTCTGGCCTTTATACATCTTCGACATGATCTAAAACAAACTCTATCACAAACTAGATATGGCTCAAATCAGCTTGCCATCTTTTGTGTAAACCTATTGTCTCTGTAACCACGTGTGGCTATTTGGATTTAGAATAAATTAAACATCCAATGAATTTCTCGTACTAAATAGCTTGACTGTTTTCTGGCTGGAGTGACAATGAATCTCATGCAGTGTGACATTTTAATAGTTTGTGGAAATGTTCATAAATTAGTATGGGCAATAAAATTGAGCACTAACACGGATCTTATTTACAAATATGGCAAAGTGGTAGGTACCTACTCTGAATAATTAAATTCAAAACTTGGATATAAGAAAACGTATCCTATCAACATCATCATCATCATCTCAGCCATAAGACGTCCACTGCTGAACATAGGCCTCCTCTATAATATCCTATCATACGAGTATATATAATGATTGACATTTTATTAAATTTGTGGAAGAAAGAGAGGGAGGCCTTTTCCCAGCAGTGGGACACTCTTGGCTCTTAATAATAATAATAATAATAATAAACCCGCGGGGGCAGCTTGTGGCGAGCTGACGGTGAGTGGCGACACCGCGGACCCCTATTCCAGAGGGCCCTTTCCATCTGGCCCTCGCCTCTGTGCTTGCCTTAACTGGCCGGCCAGAGTGGAGTCGCAAGAGCGGGACCTATGCTCCAGGTTGGAAGTGTAAAATGTCATAACGCCGGCGGCCTGCTGAATGGAACACCGGGATCTGGCTACCGCAGACTCACCTCTCGACAACCTCACAGCCACTCTCAAGTGTTGCGCCGTTGTCGCACCGTGCGTGCGGCCATTGCGGGGCCCACTGAATGAGTTGGCGAGTCACCACCTGTCTTTTACAATTTTGAGACTGATTGTCACGGCAGGTGTCCGCTAGTCTCCTCCCATAACCCAATATCCAGTCCATCCAACATTCAAAGCAATAGCCTATGACCTTAGTTCCCATCGCAGCACAAAAGTGCTGCACTACAATAGTCTTTGCACCTGGCGGGGACCATCTCCGGATGTATCATATTGTACGCTCGGGGATGGTATCCGCCACGTGTATCCCTTGCTTTTAGATTAAATTGTCTAAAAGGGCCTCCGCGCTGTTGGCTTCGGCCCCACGCGGGCCTACTAAAGGTCCGGGACCCCATGGTCCCGAGATATGGCAAAGACATACAAATAATAATATTTTTATTAAATTCGTTAAAATTTTACTGAATTTTTACGGTTAAAGCGACGCTGCTAATACTACTCTAGTGGGAAAATTAACGTTGATAGTAGCCATGTCACACTTGTAATTTTGACGAGTCGAATGAGCCCTTTAGGATTCAGTTTATTTTCGACACTACAATATCTAGGTACTTTTTTATACTACAACGGTGGCAAACACGACTCGCCTCATGGTCACCTGCAACCTCAGAGGTGTCACATGCGCGTTGCCGATCCATTAGAAAAGAGAATTCACTGTGTTGACGGTTAAAGGGACCGTCGTCAACATCTGCATCCTTTATTATTAGATCAGCATAAACCTAATGCCGGGTGCGAATAGTAATTACCTAGTACCTAAAACGCAGCAGCTTGCAATGCTTCTCTTATGCACGGTACACAAAATAGATAAATAATAAAAACACTGTCTAAAGTGCACCAAAATGAGCTCCGAAAACCGGGGCGTGCGGTCAGTACGTCTTTTGTCTGTGCACAATGGCTCCGTGGCTCGTACGCATTCGCCCCGCGCCGCGCTGTGATTGGGAGCTGTGAGATAACACGCTGTTTACGAGGATGGTAATTTGGTGCTACGTCGATGCGTTCAGGCAGAGGCGGGTTTGGGGGCTGCAAAATATGTATTGAGCTAAAAAGGGGTGATTTTGACAGTGAGACAGCTTGTGTCAGGTATGTTTGAGATTTTGTAAGACGAATGTATGGGTGACCAGTCAAGTAATGATACTATGCAGTTTTTAGGAGTATTAGTTGTAAGGTAATGCTTTGTAAAAGACAGTCCACACTAGCGTCTTTCGAGCGTCGGCGTCCTGCGCTATATTAAATAGCGTCGCGTCGCCGTTGCGTCCAGAAGAAGCCATAGAGTTACTTGACACCGACGCTCCGAAGACCCTTGTGTAGGCTGTGTGGGGGTACAGTCGCCATCAAAAATATCAGAGCAGCCAGGGCATTCAAAAATATCTGAACAATTGAACATACACGTTATCGTCACCTTGGCTGCTCCATTGATGGCGACTCTACTCTAAATATCGTCAAGCAATTACATATTGGGCCGTATTGTATAACTTTAAAACACGTTAAAAAATGATACAACTTCAATACAACTCCAATGCATGGTACTGTGAAGCTTGGCCAGGAAGACACTTCTTGATGAGGAAATTCCTAATTTGAAATAACACCGTGCCAGACAGTGTTCGAAAAGAGAGGTTGTAAAGGTAGTAAACCTTTACAGTAGTTACACAATAAGGGAATGCAATCCGGGTTTTTTTAGTATGAAAATACCCGGGTATTACCCGGACACCCGGGTTTCTTCATACTAAAAAAACCGGCCAAGTGCGAGTCGGACTCGCGCACCGAGGGTTCCGTAAAAACCTAAAACAATTGCTATTTCTTATGATTGCGTGGACATGAAAGTTTCGTTTTGCTACAGCAGAAAGATATTATAGAGCTGAGTATATGATATGAATTTCAATTTAATACCTCTACGTGTTTACAAGGAAACAAGTAGTAAGTTTAAAATTAAAAGAAATATTTTAAGTACTATTTTACTAAAAATGTCTACTTTTCGTAATTTTTCCTTTGTCTTTGCTATATGAAGTTTCTTCGTGCCAAGTTTCAAGTTTCTGAGTTTACGGGAAGTACCCTTTAGGTTTTGAGTTTCTTGCGAGTACTCATCTCCAAAATATGCAACTTAAATTGCTATTTCTTTTGATTGCGTTGACATGAAAGTTTGTTTTTGCCACAGCTGAAAGATACAATAGACCTGAGTATTTGATATGAATTTCAATTTAATACCTTTACGTGTTTACGAGGAAGAAGGTAGTAAGTTTAAAATTTAAAAAAATATTTTTTGTATGATTCTACTAAAAATGTCTACTTTTTATAATTTTTCCTTTGTCTGTGCTATATGACGTGGCTTCTTGCCAAGTTTAAAGATTCTGAGTTTGCGGGAAGTACCCTTTAGGTTTTGAGTTTCTTGCGAGTACACAGCTCACAGTTTCAAAATATGCAACTTAAATTGCTATTCCTTTTGATTGCGTTGAAATAAAAATTTGGTTTTGCTACATCTGAAAAGTCCTATAGCTTTGAGTATTTGACATGAATTTCAACATTTTCAACTTAATAACTTCACGCGTTTACGAGGAAAAAGGTAGTACGTTTAAAATTTTAAATATATATTTTTGTATGATTTTACTAAAAATGTCTACTTTTTATAATTTTTCCTTTGTCTATGCTATATGACGTTGCTTCGTGCCAAATTTCAAGTTTCTGAGTTCATGGGAAGTACCCCGTAGGTTTTGCGAGTGCCGAAATCTCTAAAATTTGCAGCATAAACGACTGTACCTTTTGATTGCGTTGGCTTTTAAATTTGATTTTTTCACAGCTTCAAGGGACAATAGACCTAAGTATTTGGTATAAATTTCAGCTTGATACCTCCACGCGTTCCTGAGAAAAATGGTCTTGACAGACAGACAGACAGACAGACAGACAGACAGACAGATAGACAGACAGACAGACGGACAACAAAGTGATCCTATAAGGGTTCCGTTTTTTTTCCTTTTGAGGTACGGAACCCTAAAAACCCGGGTTGCAATCCCTATACACAATACATCTTGCGCCTAAATATCTGAATTTCTTTATTAATCCGATGTAACTCCAATACAACTTCAATATTGATTGATTATTTGTTGTGTGTTGTACTTTGAGAAGGATTGTGTTTTTAATGTATTGTTTATGTATTTTTAGAATACGGCACATTGTATTTTTATCTAAATGCGGTTCTGTTGTTAATGTAGCGCGCGCTTAAAAGCTTTCGCATATTGTGTCGTTAATTATTAGTGATAGTCGCGCCCCCGGGACTTGGGATGAGAAAACTGGCTTTTATATGCTATACCACGACCAGCAATAGATAAAATAATAAAAATGTATGGTTACCTTAGTCAGTTAGTTAGTTAACTTACGAGCAAATAGGTCGGTACTCGTTACAAACACATATCCTTGATTATACCTTGACTGGGATTCGGACCAAGGTTTTTAGTGTTGTAGGTACGGTCACTATTTTCACTACCAGTGAGGTCAATAAAAAAAGGAAGCATAGTTAGAAATGCCTGCAAACGGAATAGGGGCCGCCCCAAATTTACTTGGCGCCGTACCGTGGTGCAAGAGATGGGTGTATTGGGGATGGGATGGGAGGAGGTGTCCCAGACCGCACTGGACCGAAGCCAGTGGAGGAATTTAATTCGAGCCCTACACCCCAGCAGTGGGTAAAAGGATGAAAAGAAGAAGAAGAAAAGAGTTAGAAATGCTTAACATTGAGAACATTGAGACATCTTTAAAAAAAATAGTATTTGTAAGATACTTATATACAAACTCAATATGCAGCATGCACTCAATATGGTTTTTACCACAATGAAAAATAAGAGTAAGGTAAATATCCTAGTGCTCGACACGCTAGTACCCAACAGTTGACACCCTGTAGTCACCTTTATTGCAATTGACTTAAGTTTGAAGACGACATGTACTGGGACAGTGACGAGCACTCGGACGTTTACTTTACGAGCCTACGTGGGTTGGGAATATTTGTTTATCGTTGGGCTAATTCGAATATTTTTGATGTTTTAAATAATCTGAGATATTTCTAGGCGCATGTAATCCAAAACAATACATATTTTAATACAAAGCCATAACCCTCTCTTCTGCAACAGTTGGTTAAACATAGTAAACACATTAAAGAAGCTACGCTTCTCAAACATTCAATGAGCATGTAAATCCACTATGAAACAAACTCTCGAGTGAATGCACGAGTAACATTTATTCCCAATACTAACCAAACTACAAGCTAAAGTTCCCAAACTTTATGATCGTTGTATGTTGCTTCGCGACCGAGATGTCACAGTTAAATTGAAGCAGTAACCTAGCTCTGTATAAGTCTAGATTTGAAACACGCGTGCGGCTAAGAAAGACAGAATACACGTAACACGATTAATCTGAAAATACGGTGCAATATGGCTGATAGCGTACCGTAACTAGCCAATATAATTTAGTCGGTTTCGTTCTTGCACTCCAAAAATCGGTGGAGGGCAATAAACGTTTATTCTCTGTTATACCTATCTATCGAATGTTCTAAAAGACCATCTAGTTCGATCTTGGTATTATTAAATTTCCTTGCCTCGTCTATACCTAATATTTTAAGTCTATGGTTGAGGCTGATGAGATGAGGCCTCCGTCGCTTATCAGTAACTTAAAATAGTAGGTAGTCCCTCTTCCTATGAAGATAGAGGCTCTGGGTAAGGTCATGTTTATGTGTGCATGTTTATTATGTTTAAGTAGGTACTTCTCGAGATCCACTGACAAAAGGTCTCGTCTGGCAGGCCAAAAAGTGCAGTAACAGTGGAAGTAATAAGCTATACATCCATCCATCATCCCTTTTTCAGTACCGAGGGTACGAGCGTGAGAAAAAGACAGTATGATTATCTCTGTCTATGCTTGAAGTAAAACAAACCCTGGCCAAACTTTTTTTAAATACTTTTTTTGTTCGGTCCAGTCCCCGCGAAGTGTACGGGCGGCTGGATCCGTATTGCTTGTGTGTGCCTGGCCAAACTAGGTAGGTAGGTAATGGCTAGCGGTACCCCTCATCTGGGGTACGCTGGGGCTGCGTCGCGTTTCCGCTTCTGCAGCTGTGGCGCGATCGCTGCCCCACGTCTGTGGGATGGTCGGTTGCGTCGTTATTTTGAGGACGGTGACAATATCGTCTTTACCATAAGGGCACACGGGGCGCGTGCTCAGGGCCCCCATTCTCAGGGAGGCCTCGTAAGATCGCAGACGACGTTTTTTAACAGCTAACGTCCCTAATTGAGCGCCTTTTTGCCCCTAGTTTCCATGTGTCCAAAGGCCCCACATTCTTAAGTGCACTTAAGTGCCCTAGGGCCCCATCACATATTAAGACGGCCTTGGACGGCGATGAGAGTGGCACGCTGTGACGACTGAGAGGCTGGAGCGACTGAGTGGCATGGCCAAACTAGAGTTGCCCTACTGATAGCTATGTGAACTGTGAAGTGGTTCGCGGGCCGCGGGTGCAACTTGAGCGTTTGACAGCGACTTGCAGTGTTGCTAGTTACTCATACCCACAACTTGGCTAAATTGATTGCTTAGGTATAGTTTACATAAGTGGAATAGTGGCACAGTTATGTTACTTTGAATTTGTCAAACATTTTATTTTTTAATACTTACCAGCTTTTAACGCCCATTTTATTTTTCATTCAAAAGTCAATCTATTGCTCAAAGAGATTCAACCCTTTCAACGCCAAAGACCCATAAAGTCACGCCATGAACCGCTAAAGTGTAACGCCGGACTAAGATTATATTGCGATCATGCTAAAAATCAATATAAAAGCATTCTCGTTTATTTTTATTGGTGCTCATGTTGCATTAAATTTATGGTGGTTGGCGTCTGACTACTTCATTCAAATATGAAAGCATTCATAGGGTTATAACAAAAAGGTATTATAACAAACTCAAAGACAATGAGCTTCCATTGTTCTGTTATAGAGTCCTTATGCCCTTCAGTCTCCATCATCAGACCAGTTCGATGGTACAAAAGTTTTATAATTTTCATCCATGACACACAAGTTGACAAGTTACGTTAAATTTCAGCTCAAAAATCCATTTTACGCAGAAATTTTTCATATTTAGCGATTTTAGATAGCTAACCGAAAATTTTCATGTATTATTTTTTACTTTGGATACACATACACGCACAGATCTGCCCACCGGATGTGTCTGGCGCGAATTGGACACCGATTTGTCTGCGGACACATCTGAATAGCGCCATACATACGTATGTGTCCGCCGGACATATCCGCAGGACAAATCCGTCGTAGTTTGTTTGACTCATTAGTTGAATAAACTACTGTATTAGTTCAACTAATCACCTAGTTCTAGTAAAAGCAGTGTCCTCGACCTAACGAGGGGTATTGTTGCCACAAGGCTAGATTTGTAGACACCAACGCTTGCGGGTACTGTTTCCAAAGAATAAGAGTGATCGTAAAATGGGGTAAGAGGGCACTGGGTTATGAATGGGGAGATTAGGGATGATAGAGGGATGTGTTGGTGTTTGTAACAGCTAGCTAACCGTATATTTTCATGTATTATTTTTAACTTTTCGTATGTTTATTTGAACCAATAGTCAAATACTGTGTTAGTTCAACTATTGTTCAGAACTAATCACCTAGTCTAGTGAAAGCAGTGTCCTCGACCTAACGAGGGGTATTGTTAACACAAGGCTTGATTTGTAGTCGACACCAACGGGTACTGCTTCCAGAGAATAAGACTATCTATATCGTAAAATGGGATAAGAAGGGCACTGGGTCATGAATGGGGAGAGTGGGGATGAGTTGGTGTTTGTAGACCAGGGTTGTCATTACTTATCGTAAATAAATTAATATTCTCTTAATAGGTCAAGCTATTTATGTTCATAATCCAAAAGTGAAACTCGCCCCTTTGCTATACTTCGTAACTCCAGGTACGATTGAGGTAAGATGTACCACTATTTTGCGTTTATCGTTAAAATTATGAAATAAATCCACACAAATCAATGAAAATAAAATTCATGCGACAAGAATAATTTACGTAAGCATAAAAATTAGCGTGCTGCGTGTAAAAAAATATCTTTTACTTAGGTTTGAACTTCTGTTTGTCCCTACTTACCCCATTCTACGGTACTTATCTATTTCTACATATAGATGTGCCCAGTAGGCCCATGAGAACTTCGAAATTTCTTTATCTCCGTCTCTATCGCTCTTGCATATACGAAAGAGAGCGATGCAAATAGACGATTCGATGAACGAAGTGCATCGCGGTTACAGGCCTGCACTGCTACTCCACCTAGTAACGAATAGCGTACTAGTACACTAGTAGATTGACATGATTTTGATTAGACATAGGGCATGCAATACCGGTATTGTTTGTATGGGCAATCCCGGAATTCCGGTATTAGCCCATGCTAGCAATACCGGTATTGCATGCTCTAATTAGACATGACGAAATAAGGGGTGTGCTACTGCGGTGCTACCGTTGCGCTAAATATGCTTGGCACGGCCCTGCGTCCGGAGCGGAGTTAAAATTGCGAACGTGAATTTTTATTTGTTCGTAGATGGGTTACTGGTCTAATACGAGTAGACCACCTTCCTTATACTGTGGTAGTATGTAGGTAACTGCTTTGTTTTCGAAAATCGTAGCCGTATGAATATGTAAGCAAACATTAGATAGTACTTTATTGTCATGAAGGTTTTAGCTTCTTGCCGCTTGTACTAAAGGGTATATTCAGAAAGGTTGAATAGAATACTAATAAACTTTAACATGTCTTAGTTTAGGCCTCTTAATCACATTTTAGCTTCATTGCATTGCATATTTTTGTCATTATATAACAAGAGAGTAAAGTTCCTTTTTCTAAAAGTACCTGCCCATTAATATTATATCGGTGTACATATTCCGTGTCGTACTAGAGACAAGGATTTTAAACCTTCACGGCCAGTTTCATTCCATTTGACGTGATTCCTACATTAGACCCAACTAAGCTTTAAAGCTTAAATCTAAAATTAATTTTAGGGATCTCTTTAGTCTCTTAATCTCTGAATACAGCTGGAAAAGTTTTATCGCTGTAAACTACGAAACGAATAAGTTGCAAACCACGAAGTACATCTTTTGACCACCTATCAAACCCTCCTGCTACCGAATAAAAAACAAGTCAAAATCATCTCACTGTTAAGCCCTTAATTGCTCAATGTAACCACCGTTCCATTGAGTGAAACTCATGATGGATGTGCCAACGCACGCCTACGCCTGACCCATAAACATGTTCTTTCAAAAACGTCACAAGTGCATTTGAACAATGAACAAATACGCCCTTTTGTACTCGACGTGCTTCATAGGTGCATTTGGTTATCGTAAGAGGTATCGAGCTCTAATTTATTGAAGTTTAGATCTTAATTAGACGGTATTAAGGGTGAATTCGTTTTTGATAATTCTGTTGCATTCTATGAATAATATCAATCGAAATTTCTATAGGAGGTAAAACAGAAGCAGATGTTTTTAAGCTATTTTAAAGGTAGGTAGGTCTAAAAAGGTACGGTTTTTTTAGGTATATTTGTGTTACTTCCACCATTTTGAAGTTACCCACGCCCTAGGCTATAAATATGAACCAATTGACACCAAAATCAACTTAGTATTATCATCACTACACTACCTTAAGTAGGTAGTACCTACATTTAAATATTGAAATCATCTCGCTCTCATATTACATATATTGGCAACAGCATCTTCACAGATGATTGTTGCAGCGTCTATAGCGATTGAAATAATAGGATGCCTCAGACAGGCTGCCTACAGCGTCTCCGATGACTATAAAGGCCGATGCCGAACGACACTTTCTTCCACAGCGATGACATGAGTCCTGAGGTGTAGGTCTGGTGGCACTGCGGATCCGTTTCCGACTGAGATTCTCATATAAAAACTCTCAAGTTGCATGGACTGTATAAATGGCGTATTATGCGGTAAATCGTATTACTCGTAAGTGGCTACCAGTGGCGGCGTGACCATAGAATACGATTCCCGTCGACTTGCCTAATCATAATTGTCAGGCATTTGAGCAGTTTTCCTACAGCTCATGAAGAAAACTTAAGCCAAATAAAATTCCGGGTTCATGCCTAAGAAACTTTTTTTAGCCATCGCCACTGATGGCTACTGTTATACTGTATCTGTATCTGCCTCATTCAGAGGCAGATAGCGGTTAGGTATAGTGTGCATAAATAAATAATATTCTGTAACAGTGTAAGCTCCCAGCTGGACTATGTTAATGGTCCATTGACGTGGTTGCGTGGGCGCATATTGTCTGTAGGCGCTCCGGTACCTCATTTTGAATACAAATTTCAAATAAGTACATCACCAATATGACACAAATTTGATAACATCGAGCGTTTCAATACTGTCGATTTATTTGCACTAGACTAGAGTCAGCACTCTTAAATACAATATCAATATTATTTTGAGAAGTTTAATGAAAGTCGTGAATAATTTAGTTAATTAATAGTTACTGTATTTAATCAATAGTTTAGTGTGGTCCGCTTGACAACCTAATCCCATGAATTGGCGTAGACACTAGTTTTTACGAAAGCGACTGCCATCTGACCCTCCCACCCAGAGGGAAAACTAATCCTTTAAGAGGCTGACAAGACCCGATGACCTTCAAATTGACTTTACTTAAACAGTCATATAGCTATAACTACTTGTTTTGGAAAAGTAAAAAAAATATATGTTAATATTCATTATATTTAAAAGAACTTGGTTAATTCCAATATACGATTGGACGAAATCGGCTCGATAGAAAATAATTCCAAAGTTACATCTAAAATTAGCTTAAAACAATTGCATGTCTTTAGTTTCTTGGCTTATATGTCTGTAATTAAGGACAACATTCCACCACACTAATACTAAAAACTTCGTTGCCTTAAATTTCTCAATTAATGCATAGTTTATTTTTAATTCATCATTTTGCAAAATTTGCAATGAGCTCCCATACTAACCGTAACGCAGTATTTCTCTTTCACTCGCGCTGAAAAAGATAGGGAGCGAATTTAGCTCTTATCACCCTCTTAAGGGATTAGGTCCGGTTTCACCGAAAAGCGATTGGTAAAATGATATTCCGTACATAAAATCAGAAAAACTCAGTGGGACGAGGGAGACCACCGAATTGAAAGTCGGACGTCTTACCGCAAAGCTACCAGCGCTTTGTGTTGATCTTACGTAATCTTAAAAATATCTGTTGACATAATAATTGTCTACGGTTGCCGCGATAGTTATTCATGAAATAAAACAACTTTGAACGGATTATATCGCGTATACTGAATTTAAATTACATCCCGACGTTTCGAACACTTTACAGCGTTCGTCAACCCGTGACCACGAACGCTGTAAAGTGTTCGAAACGTCGGGATGTAATTTAAATTCAGTATACGCGATATAATCCGTTCAAAGTTGTTTTATTTCATATCTGTTGACAGTTTCACTTTTACACTCATGACGAATGTTTCCGCGATCGAGATTTTCACTAGATGGCACAGCACCGTAGCGAGAGGTCTAGCTGTCATAATCCACCAATCACATTCAATCTTTTTTTTAACCGACTTCAAAAAAGGAGGAGGTTCTCAATTCGACTGAATTTTTTTTTTTTTTATCATAATTTTTTTTTTTTTGAATCGAACAGGTATAACCCCTAGATGGTCCCATTGTCACCAAGTCGGGATCTGATGATGGGATCCTGGAGAAATCGAGGGAACTCTTCAACTATTATAGGCACACCACACCTATAGTGATTTCACTATTTTTTACAGCAACTCGGCCACTTCCTCTTGGAATAGCGGATCCTAAGTGAAGTCGGTTCTTTTTTTGTTTAAAATTATTATTGGTGGATTTTGACAGCTGCTGTCAAAAATACCTCTCGCCACGGTGCTGCTATCTAGTGAAAAATTCGATTGCGGAAACCCTCGTTGTTCGTGGCTATTCCATTAGTGCATCATCATCATTCTAGCGTTTGTACCGGCTTTTTTGCCATAGCTCTTTATTGGCGTAGGTCCTTAGTTTTACGGAACAGCTGCCATCTGACCTCCCAACCCAGAAGTTCGGAAAAAAGTTGTATGAGCCGTGGTTTGAACCTGAAACCTCCAGATTGAAAGTCCGACGTCATACTGCCAGGCTACCAGTTAGGGAATACAATCCGGGTAATACCCGAAAACCAGGGTTTTTCATACTTAAAAAATCCCGGGTTGCATTGCCTACTACCAGCGCTTCCCCTTTAGTGCAATCAATGCAAATATATTATTACCTACAGATAATATTACACTCATATTATAAGAATGCGTCATCACATCCCTATTAGTGAAATATACAAAAAAGGGCACCACACATTTGAAAATACTTTGTCTTTGGCCTCCGTACAAAACGTCAGCTACCATAGACAAATTTCCGACAATTATCTGATTTGATGAATTCAGATCAAGTGTGTGCCGCCTAAGTGCGTCACCTATTAAGATGGCCCGTAAACAGCGTAAAACGGAGCGCTCAACCTACATACCGGCAGCTCTAACGAAGCCTAATTTGCACATTCTGATCGAGCCTACACATTAGGGGCATTCCACTGTTTCTACTGGTACAAAGCTGAATCAAATATACTTGAGTAGGTGTTTAAATGTAGTGAGTGCAGTAGATAGCTTGATGAAACTACATATTTAGTCAGCCTCGAACTGAGAAATCGAGATTTACTTTTTTGCCCAATAAAAAGATTATGAAGTTCGTTTTTACGCATTGTAACTCTATAAAACCTTGATCGACCCTACTCGCATAAAAACTCTCAAATTATATTTATAACTGCTACCATTTAAAAAAAACATAAAGATCAGAAAACGTTACTAAAGTTATAGCGGAGCAACTATATATTCAAAACCAAAAAGCTATCGAAATGCAGGGACGTCCGCGTAGTCATCTGATAGTTCCGCTGTATCTGAAGTTGACAGTCAGAACTTCGCGAACATAATAAATATATAATAAACAACAGTGCATGTGTAGGTAGTTAGTTAAACGACCTAGTCATCGACCCGCTAATGCCCAGTAGGTGACAGCCCGCTGTCACTTTTAATGCAAACAACTGAAGTTTAAAAATGACACGTACTGGGACAGTGACGAACAATCGGACGTTTACCTTATTTATATATTTGCATTTCAAACCTGATACATCATCATCATCATCATCATCATCCTAGCGTTTATCCCGGTTTGGGGTCCGCTTGACAACCTAATCCCATGAATTGGCGTAGACACTAGTTTTTACGAAAGCGACTGCCATCTGACCTCAAACCTGATACATATGATTCTTAATTTATTAGCTTCAGTGAAAACCCAAATATCTACCTAACCAATAAAATCCTAGCAAATTGGAGACGAAATGCTAAAATGAATCTGATAGGTATCAACAAAACATATTGTATGGAAATAAAATTTTACGAGCCTCCGATGCGATCGAAGTATAACAAAGGAGAAAACCAGTTTTGTGTCAATAAAATATATGCAAAACATGCGAACACATGGTACCCATTCCCGCACTACATTCGACTCTTGTTCAAATATATTGTATTTGTAAAAAAAGTTGGGTCAGGTGTGAATAGAACCGCTGCTATCAGGGTTCCGTACTTACAGGGGTCATTATTATTTTTAACTCTTTAAATATAACGGAGTAAAATGTGTAATACGGGAAGGAAAGGAGGAAATGCTGCCAGTATCTTCGGTTTCGGCACCATGCCGCAAGTTAGTACATATTAGTTAGTTTTATTTGTTATATATTTAATGTCAGCATTTAATACTGGAACATTGTACGGGAACATGGTACGGGAGAAGCTTACAGTAAATACCATACATTTTTTAAACCGGAAGTGGTACTTTTTGTGCTTTCGGCCAATTCTAATTTTTTTACTATTTTTCCGGAACTGAGCAGCTTTTATGAACATGTGCCATAGGGCTTGACTATCTTTGTATCACGTTACGTAGCAGATCCTACGGCCGCCGCCCGTACTATAAGCACCTTTTAAGCACTCGTAGAAAAAACTATTGTGTGTAACGGTACATAATTAGGTCTTAAACTTCGACCCTTGAATCTTAAGAACCCTTATTATGTAACTGTTGCACAAAATACTATTACGTACACAGAAGAATGATCAATGCATCGACCATTTAATGAAATGTTAGAGGTTTACTAGTTAGTAAATGGGCGAATCAACTTTTTAATGTTGTTTACTCTGTCCCCGTTGTCCGAGGGACATCCTCATACTATTTCATAGAAAATCTTTGGTTGTCCAAGGGACGTAACCATAGCAACCAGGCGCTATAAAAAGTTGATTGACTCAAATATATCCTCTGCCACGTGTCACGGAACATACGCAGAGACAGCATCCGTTATAGAAGTACGGAGAATATTTATCTTCATTTTAGTTTGTTAGAATGTATTTTTACAATATATGCATATAAAATGTACAAAATTATATGCCTATGAATTAAATGTCCGGTGGGTCGGCCCAGATATCGTTGGGGAGACAGTGTGGCGGCGGATCTGCTGCAGCTTCGAGTCAACAACTGGCAAGAAGTCGCGCAGGATCGGGATAGGTGGCGTGCTCTCATTTCGGAGGCCAAGATTCTCTTTGGATCGTCGAGCCAAAATATAAGTAGTTAGTTAGTTTATGCCTAAGAAAAAAAAGGAAAACCTTTTTCATTAGTTCCAAAGGATGTAAAATAAGGAGGAACCCTGATATTGGTCCGTTATTTATTTTTACCGGTTTTTTATTAAGGTTTCTATAATATTAGAAACATTTATCATATATTTTTATTTAAATAAAGAAAGAATAATACTTATTTAGAACACATTTAAAAGTAAGCGAAGAATAAATTCAACACAAAATTGATTCGTTGAGTTAAGTAAATGATTCCATTAATTAAGAAAGAATAGTGTAAATGTAAAGTTGGTTATTGCAAGGGTGTGTAACTCGGTCAAAAAATTGAATTTGACAGGTCATACGGTTACGTATACGGTTGAATAAATCACAGATATCAGTCTGTGGCATAAGTGAAAAAGAGAACTTGTCATGCACTAAAGGACATGATTCGTGACGTCACAGAAGACCTCTGCATAGTAAGTACTATTATTTACTCTGTGGTTATTGGTTAATCTCTAATCAGTGTCTACGTCAGCTTCATTCAAATATCATAGTGATGAGACACGATACGCAGGTACGCACGTACTACGAGTAGCGCAGCCAAAAGCGCAGCGGATGATTTTTTTTTTGGTTTTTCGTGCTCAGGTATAGCAACATTTTTTTGAAGATAATAATCTATAGGTATTTATAAAACAAAGTCAGGTTAGTTACACTATTTATACTGAACTTGACTTAAGTCGACTCTTGACTCAGCAAAACTTATAGATAGATTTTAATCTCTAATTTGTTGGATTCATCCGAATAGTGTAACTATTAAAAAAAAACAAAAAATAGCGCATTTAATTATACAGAAATATTGTTCACACACCTCATCACTAGTTTGATCCACAAGCCCACACACGCGTGGGCGATGCGACGACGGTACACACTTTCCAATTTTGTCAAGTATATTATGCACTTATATGTACATTTATAGTAACGATTCATGTTTAGGGAACTAATATGATAGTGTTATACAGGGTGATTTCGAGGTTGTGGAGCAAGAGAACTTAAGCATGATACAGAACTTAACGAATAACGTAAAGGTGGGCATTTTTTTCACCAATTTTGATGATACGTTCAGATGATGAGTAGAAAAAAACATTTATACTTACATACGATTTGGTCACCCTATTGAATGTCACGTCTTGTCGTTTCCCATACAGTGTACCTATGTCAAAAGTCATAGGGTGACCATGGTTTACTTAATATATAAGATTAATTTTACTTGAAAAATATGAAAATAATAATTGCGTAATGATTTTGCTGGTACGAGTTCGGTACTAATAATATATATTTTTTAATATAGTGGCTCATAATGTGGCTTTATGTAACTACAAATTTTACGAAAACATATGAGAATACTTCCGTCTTCTGTTTTTACATTGAAATTATGTGAGATGAGTGTTTCTGTATAACATTAGCTATTTATTTGTTGTTATTTGTTGATTTGGCCACTTTAAGGAGAGTTTGTCTGTTCAGACGTCCGTCATTTTGTGCCAATAAGGAATTATGACACTCTTTTTGTAATAAGTCAGTTAAAATATATTACTATATTTATACGAATCTCCGCTATTAAGATTCTGACATTAGATCTATTTTTTTTCTTTAATGAAAAGTCAGAAAGGGGTCCTGGTGCCAGTTTTGGCCACTTTTTCCATGGCCCCTGACAGCTGAATGACAACTTATACATGACAGATGACAGTGCCATCTGTAATGCCATATTTTACTCTTATATTAACCATAAACCATAAGTAGACTTTTAAATTTGTTTATACCTTAATACATTTGAAAATGGCCAAAACCGGCACAGTGGCCGCAACCGGGGCATCTACCCTATAATTTGAGATAAGATTAAAAATCTTTCTGACTCTTTTTGAAATAAGTAGGTAGGTGTACCACTTGGCGGAAAGTGCTTAGTTACGTTGTAGATTGTATAGATTCAAAAATGTATTCGATCATTAAAAGAGTAAGCGACAGCTTCCAAATAGTACCTTTTGATTTAGACTATCACATATTAGTATAATCAATACATTGAGTATTGGAACGGGACATCACGCTGCGATTAGCCGTTATTTTACAAAATATTGCTTTTTAAGAAATATCGACGGCCATCGATGTCCGTTTTATAGTACAACTTTTGTGCTGTTATGGACGACGATTTGAGGTAAACGTCCGATTGCTCGTCACTGTCCCAGTGTATGTCACACTTTAAACTTAAGTCATTCGCAATAGAGTTGACCGCAACCCAATTGTTACGCATTACACGGAAAAAAATTATCTTCATCGAAGACAAATTCTCTTAGTCAAGACAATATTGATTCGTATATAGGTGGAAACAATTTGCTTAGAAAGTTGTCTTTAATCAAGTAATATGTCTTTATTCAAGTAAAATATGTCTTGGACTGAAGATATATAATTAGTCCAGGACAATATTTAAACAATAATATTCTTGCATTGGTATTCTTGGCTGAAGATATCCTTTTTTTTCCGTGTAATGTGTTGGGCAGTGTTGGGTAGAACATGTCGTTTACTTTATTTATGCCAATTTTAAATTTACATTTGATATAAAATTTCTACTACCTACATTACAATATTCGGAATGTATTATAGAGTAAGATTTATAATTTTAATATCTACTGATTTATGTATGTGTTTTACAAGCTCCTAATTATTTAGTGATGTAAGCTACTTTTATGATACGACTACTGTTCTATTATCGAACTCTTGGAGCGTAAGCGAAGTGAGTTCTTACAAACAACTCCAGACCGAACTGTCACCTGGCTACTGGGACGTCTCGGCATTTGGATGGCTTTTTAATTTCGATAGTTTGTCGGACGATAATTTAAGTAACGTTTTTCTGATCTTTATGAAATATCTTGGGGCTGTAGCAGAGATACATAAAATTTGTAAGTTCGTATATGAGCAGGATCGATCAAGTGGTTATGGAGCTAGAAGGAGAAAATAAAATCCTCCTTGGGGTCTTGTTATATTGGTCAACTCGTTTGCAAGTAAATCGCGAGTTTTCAGTTCGAGGCGGACTACTAGTTAGTTTAGTCTTAGTTTGTATATTTGAATAGTGTTTGCAGCGGTTTTGCTACAGGTAATAATTTGCATGACGTTATTTACTTGTGTATCTGCTTAAACGATATAAAAAGATAGGTATACCTATCTCCCCATTAAGTCAATAGATTCTCTAAACCGGATCTAGGAATTCCGATCACCCATCATTGTCAACTATTGGATGTTCATGTAACGATAACGCCCACTATTGTACCCACCTGTTCTTTGCTTTCTACATACTTGGGGCCCTGAGGCCGTAACGAATAAAAAAAAATCGTTTGATTCGATATTAACATTATATTGATGGTCTTATTGGTGTTCGAATCATGTTAGGTTTGAATCAAACAAATAACAAACGAAGATCAGAAACTCCTTGGGCGACATTCAATGCGACATTGGATCTTCTCAAATTGATCTCATTTTGACATCGCTAGCACTAGCCGACGCATTTCTTCTTCACTAATTCGAAACTACCGTGAAATGCAGCTAGAGATGTCAGAATAAGACCAAGTTAAGACGAACGATTACGTTCCATTATTGCACCTATTAAAAACAAGTGCGAGTCGGACTTGCGCACGGGTTCCGTACCATTATCTGTAAAACTACAAAAAAAATCATGTCTGTTGTATGGGAGGCCCTAAAATATTTATTTTATTCAATATTTTTGTATTTGTTGTTGCTGCGGCAACAGAAACATATCATCTGTGAAAATTTCAACTGTCAAACTATCACGGTTCATGAGATACAGATACAGCCTGGTGACAGACGGACAGACGGACGGACGGACAGCGGAGCCTTAGTAACAAGGGTCCCGTTTTACCCTTTGGGTACGGAACCCTAAAAAAAATAGCTAAAGGTAGTAGCAAAACTTCTGACATGGAGTCCGTCCGTAGTCAATGTTATGAAATGAGTTATTTAGTAAATATTTTAAGAATAAAGTAGGTGCTTACAGTTCTTATAATTTCAAATTCAACTAACCAATTAATTCCGTTTCTAATAGTAAGCGGTAGCCTATGAACGTTTACATTTCCATGGGGACGTTTACATTTGCACTTTTATGACTATTTTAAAACCAGAAAGACTCTCAGTAGTGCCTCGGGAAGCCCACTTTTACCACAACTGGCAATATGACTATCATGTCACCAGGTGCTGTTAATACAAGTCGAATTTGCCTCATACTCAGTCTATGTAATGTGCATGCATTAATCCAACTTGGGACTTTGTTGTTCAAGGCAGGTGCTTGGAACAATTGATGCTTTGACTTTAGTTTAGAGGTACAAGGAATCTGTATTAAGTTATGAATATTCTAGTAGTTTAACATGTCTATGAATCCAACAGCCGAGTATGAAGACATGATATGAAGAGAGAGGGCAAAAAGAAGGGCCTTTTGGGTTCATCCATACATTACGTCACACCATTTTCATAAATTTCTATCCCACTCTCCCTCCTCGTGACACATGGTCCCATTTTACGTACCCCGTTACCCTGGTGTGAAGTCACAAATGAACAATTTCATTTGAAAATGAGAATGAAACTATATAAGTAGCGTTTAAATTACTGTTTCAATTTTTTTTTATGAAATCAATATCAAAAAAACAACAATCCAAAGTGATTTAATTCAGACTATAAGACATAAAGACACTTCCTCAAAAAAGCAAACTTTAATACCTACAAGACATTTGTATATACGTGACGTCACAAAAATTAAGCCTTCCCCCTACCCAATGTCTCAAATTGTCACATTTTGTAAACCCCCTCCCTCCCTTAACCCTAAATTTCCAAGCAGCTTGCTTCGTTATCTCCGCGACATTCCTGATAATAACAAATCCATCATTGGCCTACTGCATATAAGTTCTCCCAAAACCAGCAAGCATCAGAATGTGGTTTGGATAGCTCCATATGTGTGCGCATTAGCACACAATCGCACCTGACAGTGATAAAGATCGATGGGCGCATTCTGCCCGATATGGCACGGCGGCCAATCCTGGCCAATCCTGTGTGTTCCCGGTTAAGCAAGAGTTTTCGGGCAAAACGGAGTGACTCGAGGCAGATGCAACTTCTAGTACGACAATTTTCGGAGTAGGATCAAAGTGTGTAGCTATACCTACCTAACCTATTGTAATCTAACCTACCTATAGTGACGACTAAAGTGGCCAAATATGTTGCGATACCGTTTAGGCTGTCTGGTTAGGGCATTCTGCTTGACCAGGCATAACAGTCGTAACAGCTATTGTACAGTCAGTCAGTCTTATTAGTAGAGCCATAAGAGCGTGTCACATATTTTTGTGGCCTTCGTGTAAGAAGATACTATTGATGCTGACTGTATATCATATTTAAATGTTTCCCGTTTTCTTGTACAAAGAATTCTAAATTTAAACTGCATGTCCAATGGATATCAAGGCTCTTATATGAGGTTGACTGGCATGCCCCTTTAAGGTCACCTTTGAAGGCTGACTTAGGGGCCAAACGCACATACCCTCACGTGCCTCACCGTTATCTGAGCGCTTCATCTCCTGCACTATCCTACTTTAAAATGGCATTCCGCTATAATTAAGTTAAATACCGCCACGTGCAGCTTAGGGCTTAGGTGCCTTAGGTTCGACATCGGTACCCTATTGGGGTGTCTAAGGACTCTAAGGCATGCCAAAGTTCTTACTGCGGGTAATGAATATTATACGGTATAAATGCGTATATTTTTTTTCTAAAACAAATATTTTTTACCTGAATTTTATAGGTAATCATCGGAAGTTGACAACACTCAACAACACAATCTTAAAAGGAAAATGATGCTATTGACAACATTAATGTGACACTAAACGACGTATAAGCATTTGCACTCAGCATTTACTTGTTTACAATGATCACGAAAACCCTAAAAGGTGGGTCAAAAAAATGTAAAGTTAATATTGAAGATAGGTACAACTCATAAATACCCTATTTTGGTAATTGCGTAGGTGGATCAAAAGAGTGAGTTTATTTACTCGAGATTGCTTATTGATTTGTTTGACGAGTCAGTGAACTGCATTCTAGGGCTAGCACATTCATACATTTGCTAAGCAGATAATTTTATTGTACGAAGTAGACATGTAATGAAGATAAAGGCGAGATTAAATAATAATAACCAAGACCTAATAAAGCTTTCCAAAAGACTGATCTATTAAAAAGAGTGACGAAAATTACTTATATTCCAATCCGTCCACAAATAATAGAATGTCATAGTAATACCGCAATGTATGCCAATTGGTTAAAACAGAGGCTTAATACTTTTTTTTACATGTGTCGGAACACGTTAATTACATGGCACGTCATGGTTTGGATGGACGCACAATCCTTAACACTAAAAAAACAATTTACTTTCTAGGCTTTATTGTTCTAAGGCATTAAATATTTCTGCATATCTCTACTGTCAAAGCACAGTGTTAAATTAGGGTGCATGTCCAGATATTTCTGAGCAGCAGCCACACAGATATTTTGACGGCGACTGTATTGAACGCAGATCGTTCGTTAGTGCATTTCCTTGATCGGCATCTCTGGAAGCGGCGGCAAAAACGGCTTCCAATCGATGTGTCAACGACCTATCAACAGACGTGGGAATCTGCCTGGATGACATTACCATCGTGCATTGTTCCGTTTTTATTGTTTACAGCCACCAGTGGAGATTGAGCTGTCGTTTGGGTTGGGTGTCCTACATTAAAAAAATATTTTTTGAATTTTTTCGAAAATATTTTTTGGGCTAATTTCCTTCGTCACAACTGATTTTCTGATAATAACGATTGCATAATAGTACTATAGTATTTCATTGTTTTACTTAAATCATAATGATAGGTATCAATAGAAAACATTACGGGTACGTTCGTTAGGTTGTAGACTTTACGGCGGAATATAAAAAGCGGGGCTTCGTCACCATTTTACGGCATTTTTGCAATTAATACGATGATGATAATGAATTATATAATTCCTTTCTTTCTAACATAATATATGTTTTTTTAGAAGGATAGGTAAACAGTCCTATAAATAGAATAGCGAGTGTTTATTTTATACAAAGGATAAAATTAAGTTTTGAACATTAACCATCAGTATGAACACAAGTTGAGTCGAAAAAAAAATTTGAGCTTATTTGCATTATACTGTTAATATCTTTAGTGGATATGTCAATAAACATATCTGGTTATTATAAAAAAAAATTACTAGATCAAAGTCTAATTAGATAATAGGCAAACGACAAATTAATCTACAGACATTTCTAAAATTACACATAGAGGTTAAACAAACAAACTGTTAAAAATTAAATCTGAAAATAAACTGGTTTTTCCAAATTAGGCAAACGGCAACGTGCGTCTCTATTACGTTAATTCAGTAAAAAATTTACGTTATTACCAATATGATGTAATACATATTATAATACATAATTACGAATATGATGAAAATATTTTCATGCATGTTCCCTTTCCTAAAATCCCGTGGACCAACGACAAATGGTTATGCGTCCATGAAGGCAAACTTGTCAATGCATTCGCAGTTATTCTTATTCCGTTAGCATTAAAGATTACATTTGCGTGAGTTACTCAGTCAATCGCTGGTTTTTCAGTATAAGTAAATGTACATGCGATTGCGGTGTTTTCGAGAGTGGTTCTTTGGTAATTTTCCAGAGCTTTCCTGTGGGAGACGTATGAAATTTCCATTTAAATGAGTGTCGGTCAATTTTGGAACATTGCTATTCACCCTGTTTAGGTAGATTGGTATTAAGAATTGGAGTGATGAAAAACATGTGAACAATTACAATTTACATATATAAAATGACCGAGAGGCTGATAGACAACGTATAAAACACTAACCGTTGAAGGTAGGAAGGTACAGACTTGAAAATTTGAATCCCATCAAAAAGATAAATGTGAAACGATAGCCAAGTTTTTAGCTTCTTTTTCTTAGGACAAAATGCATGCAACTTGTAAGAAAAAGCCAAAATAATACTTGAATTAGAAATCATCTTGGTTTACCGCAATTCCCTGCATAAGATTGAAGTATCCTGTATACTCCCAGAAATCGACGTCAAGCCGTGAATGGATGATAGACCAAGTTATAACAGTTATCAGAAAAATACAAAAAAAAATCTATCACATGTTCCTCAAAAATTATGGTCACTTTAAAAATGTACTAGAAGTTAAGAGACCAGGGCGTGAATATTCTAGTAAATTTTTAAAGTGACCATAATTTGTGAAGAACATGTGATAGATTTTTTTTTGTATTTTTCTGATAACTGTTATAACTTGGTCTATCATCCATTCACGGCTTGACGTCGATTTCTGGGACACCCTGTATACAGGATGTTTCCTGTAATAGGAGCAATAAATGAAAACGTAGATTCTACTTCTCAAACAACACAACTTACCTATGTTCAACAACTTTTAAAAGTAATTTTTTAGATTGATTCTTTTTCATACAAACTAAATGACATTTTCAATGTACGTTAAAATCCGTCTATTTGATATTGCTTGTCAGTCTTATCACCCTACAGACATAAACAATTTCGGAATACATAGCGTGTTCGAATAAACTTTAATGTGGACTAATAATCAAACCATAAATTATTTTTAAAAGTCGCCGAAGAAACGTTGTCTGGTTTGAGGAGTACAATCTACGTTTTAATTTATTGCTCCTATACAGGAAACACCAGGTATATTATTATAGATTTGTGTGACGTAAAGTGAATTCTGAAACGTATTCTTTTTGGACCTAAACCAAGGAAATTCTTGTTTTCTGCAGGTATTTAGGTAGGTATATGTAGCTCTTAAATTTGACGACGACTTTTTCGCTTCCGAAATGTCCCGAAGGTAATTACAGTAAAAGCACCTGATCCCAAAGAAACGTTTCTCGGCGACCGATTGTATTGATATATATCGATATCGGTGATGTCGTGATTAAAGAATAATCGGTGACGATTATCGGCAGGAAGACGGTTAATTGCTAACAATTAAGGGGTTGGACGGAACAAAAGAAGGACGATTAATTCTGATTCGATTCTGTTTTAATATTGATGAATGGTTATAGGGTTATTTTATATTTGAATTAAAATAACAGTTTATGTTGAATATACAACCAAAATTTATTACTTACATACCTATTACCCTTGTATGACAGCTCTATTTTTGTAAAAGGTCCTTTTGGTTACTGCAACATTGTTATATCGAATAGGATAATCAATCGATTATGTAAGCATTAACTTTTCGGGAGTAATAAATACACAAAACTAATTAGTACTTAATAAATTAAATTTTGTTGGTAGTTTTTAAATAGTTTTAGGTCATATTTTATTAACTTTGTTAGTTAAGGTGTTTTTAGGTTTTAAATAAATGAAAATAGTAATAAAATTTATTTTCATTAAAAATGATTCTAATAGTATGTACAGTCAGCAGCAGAAGTAGCTAAGCGGGTGAGGTGTTCAAAATGAGCTGGACAAAGAATAAGAGCTCGTGTATGTAATTTTGAACGTCTCATCCGCTTACCTACTTCTGCTTATATACCTCTTTATGAAGGCAAACAAATACGTTATCCTTAGAAAGCAATTTAATTTATTTTTTGTAGGTACGTCTCTAAGCACTGAATTCTTATAATAGTAATTACCGAATGGACCCCGCAGGGGGCGCAGGCTGGAAACCATGCCGTGATGAGGTGATGCAACTTTTTAAAACAAATGTTAAGTCAATGTGCGTAATAATCTAAAACAACGTAATAGATTTACTGCATATGGGAGTTTACCGTTTTTTTATAAATATTTTACAGGTTAATTTCGTTACTGCTCCCGAATGCTCAGTGAAATACACTGTATCTGACAGGTATAAAATTGGTCCACTAACTCAATCCGAATGTTTCGCACGGAGTGGTCTCATTGGGTAATGGCCTAAATATTTTTGACTAGATGTCAACTACTGGTGTGACCCAGTTCTGTCTTCAATAATTGTCAACCACACATAGGCATCTCTTTGCCCTCACGTAAGAATTTTGTATTTTTATCTTAATCGATGTAATGGTTAATGGTTAACACGGGCTGTTCCACAACTCGATGTTTATAGTTGTGCCTATTTTGCGTGCCGGGTGGCCTCATCCGTGCCAACCCAGTTCCTCCAGGAAGCCTAGCAGACTCTTTATATTGCCAACGACTCCCGGGAGTGCTCTTGGCGAACCGAAGTGTCTCGCCCGCTATTCTGTCGCCTACATTGATAGGCTACTACGCATGCCCTAAAATAGCATGCACAAAAATCGAACGACCATCGATTTTTGAGCAAACTCGAAATGAGCACACGGAGAGAAAAATTTTACTACAAATAAGTAAAAAATAGTAATTCCTAGGACAAGTAAACGTTTACTAAAAACAAGGAAACTTTTACCAAAAACAAGTAAACGTTTACTAAAAACAAGTAAACTTTACTAAAAACAAGGAAACGCGTGCATGTTTTTAGTAAACGTTTACTTGTTTTAAGTAAATTGTTTACTTGTCCTTGGAATTACTATTTTTTACTTGTTTCTAGTAAAAATTTCTCTCCGTGCATGCTCATTTTTAGACTCACATAATTGCTCAATAGTGGCATGCTTTCGTGCTAGTAATCAGCATGTGTAAGGGGGCCCAACAACTATCAGTCCGCCTGACGATATCGGCCTGTTAGTTAGTACAAAAATTTTACAGCTCCGAACAACTGACAGGTCAATATCGTCAGGCCGACTGATAGTGGGTGGGACCCATAACAGTAGCTATAGTATACATAAATTGATCATCATTTTACCTTATCTGGAGCCTCCATGCTATATTATGTTGATAATTTATAATTCATTCCACAGGAAATTACCCTATTTCACTCAAGCACCGAACCATCACAATTCTAAATTCTATCGTGCAGCGTGTCGTGTCAGTAACTGATGTCCGCTCCAAAAACCAATATCCGATATCATCCAATCATCGGACGCTGTGCAAGGGCGCGCATTCACAATCACTTTGTTACAGTGCAGGGACAACTAGGGAATGAAAACCGGTAAAAAATTGTATACCTGTATAATATTTGAATACAACTGAAATTCAAATCAAATTACAGTCAGAATGTTGTATCTTAGATGATTGGCTAAAAGGCGTCTGCCACGAATGCAGAGGACGCTGGTTCGATCCCAGCCGTGGGCACTGGAGGCCTAGGTTACTTTTTCCTAGGTATATGACATCTATATAAGTTTAATATTTGTATAGGCCACCAGACACGGTCAGTATTAATGTATTTACTTAATAATTTCTGTACCCATCCTTGTCTGCATATGAAGGATGAGTAAAGAAATAATGACATTATTATTGACAGTGTCTGGTGGCCTTATTACCAGCAAATTGCTGGTATTCTCAATATTCTCATACAAAGAAACTCACCCTCTAACAGCGATGTCCTGGATCACGATATTCCGCAATAACCTGCTGCCATAATCAAGGTATCTTGCAAATAAATATTTTTATGCTAATTAATAGTGTTAAAAACCCACTCATTAATCATGATAGTTGTTCCAACTATCGCTTTTTTTTAACATACACAAAAGAAATGTTTTGTCAATAATGGGTGTAAATATAATGCTGCATGGATTTAAAATATCCAAGGAAATGTTTTGTACAAAATTTAAATCAAAATAACAACAAGCTAAATAAAATGTGTAATAAAGCCATAAGTAATCATGTTTTAAATGTAGTCCAAGTAGTTTTGCGAACCCTTTAATATTCAAGGTGTGTGGTCTGAATCAAAATAATGGTTCCGTTCCTTTCCCGGTGTCCTGCTTTATTAGTTTTTATCTCGTCCAAACACGGACAGGCGGATTCGATGAAAATTATTACTGACGTATACTGGGTTAGGGTTCTCTAGTTCTGACAGAACCACACAGAAGTTATCACACCAAATTCGCACGCCGCTCTGTCTAGTAGCTGCAATAAATTTGTTGAAAATCTGTTATTGGTTTCTAAAGTTATTGATTGAAGTTGTAAAAGTTCCAAATAAAGGGTACTTTTAATTAGGATAATTCTTTTATGATTATTCTTTTAAGGATTTATTAATGGGGCCCACCCACTACCAGTCCGCCGGACGATATCGGTCTGTCAGTTGTTCGGAACTGTCAAATTTTTGTTCTAACTGACAGGTCGATATTGTCCAGCGGATTGATACAGCGTGGGCCTCCTAAGGTGTTTTATAAACTCTAAGTACTTAAAACAAGCAATTTGTCACCTAAAGTGGTACTTACTATACTATGGAGATTGTACAAAACTCTTAATTCATGAGACCAGCTCGCTCTTAACTGATTCCGATTTTAGTACCTAAAACATTTGTTTTTATTGTTCAGTCCGCTAGTTCGAACGTATTTCAAGGATTCAATTTTGTTCAAATTGACAATAGCGATGGCGTGACGTTGTCCTTGCATATTACTGCTAGTTTTTGATGCTGGATAGACTGATTGGATTTTAAACTCTGTTTAGTCGGTGATTAGGTCTAGTTTTGAGAAATGGGGAAGTAGTGACGGAGAGGGCACTCTGCGACAGGTGGACGGATATGGCTGCGTTCTCTTCGTTTTTGGCAAAGGATGCCTGTCTTGATTGAATAATGCTCTAGGCTATGTGTACGTTTCAACGTAGTTTACCTAAACTACAAGATACTGTACTAGTGTTTCTACTGAAAATTATGAGTATCCAGCGTTTGTTGATGTAATGTTGGCATTATAATATGCATGTCCTGACATGATGATTTTTTTGTTGGAAAAATGAACATCGTATGGGCTACAAATTCCAATATTAGGGACACCACAAACTTGAGCTCAATTAAGAAAATTTCATAGACATATTCAACAAGATTTACAATAAATAACGGCCTCCTAGCTTAGTCGGTAGTGACCCTGCCAATGAAGCAGGAGGTCCCGGGTTCGAATCCTGGTCAGGGCATTTATTTGTGTGGATATCACGGATATTTGTTCCTGAGTTATGGATGTTTTCTATGTATTTAAGTATTTATCTATATCTATCTATTATATATATCGTCGCCTAATACCCACAACACAAGCCTTATTGAGCTTATTGTGGGACTAGGTTGATTTGTGTAAGATTGTCCCATAATATTTATTTATTATTATTTATTTATTAAAATGCTTAAATTTGTCTATCGTAGCTGATTATTTGTATGGAGGCCATAGACAAGTTTATGCAACCATAGACAAAATTTAAGCATTTTGTCTTTGAATTTTCTTCTATACATCTTCTATCTATACATATAATAAAGCTGAAGAGCGTCGAAAGTCTGTACATGGAAGATATTCGAAAAAAAGTTGGCTGGGGATACTTAGAATCGATAACAGAACACGTTCCAACAGTTTTTAGAATTTTTGTCTGTTTGTCTGTTTATCTGTTTATCTGTTTGTCTGTTTATTTGACCGCGCATCACGTGAAAACGGCTGAACGGATTTTGATGAAATTTTGTATAGAGATAGTTTGAGTCCCGGGAAAGGACATAGGATAGTTTTCATCCCGAAAATCAACCATGGAGGGGGTGAAAAGGGGGTTGAAAGTTTGTATGGAGTACGGATATAGAAACTTTAAGTTTAGAAGTACGGGGTACGAGGTAAGCCCCCTTACGGATATTAACAATTTAAACAATAAAATAAAATAATTGATTTAATAGTACAACAAAAATTAACAACAATAAATGAATTGCCACACAGACCACACAGTGCCATGTTTTGGGGAACTGAGTAAACACTAAGTAATCAAGTAAACTAAAAATGAGTTTACATACCTACTTACGTAGTGGTAAAATCTTTATAATCGTCATTGGATAAAAATATTTACAATACTACGAAATAATATAAAATTATCAATTTTCTCCGCCATGAAGGCGGAGAAGCCGTGTTCATCCCGCGTATCCCCCTCATCCCGAGCAACTTTCGATTCCGCTTCAAGCGCCTACAGTCTACAGTTCCCCGTGAGCGTCTGCTTCGCCATGACTATCAATAAGTCGCAGGGGCAGACGCTGCGCGCCTCCGGCGTAAACGCACGGGCTGCTTTACGTGGCGTGCTCGCGCGTCACCAGCTGCACGGAGCTGGGGGGTGATTTTTGAAATTCGAGCGCACGAAAGTGACATTAAAACTCTGAATAAAACAATGAAATTATATTTAAAAAATAAAATCGATAGAAATTTTAATAAATGGTTATTTAAACTATTAATTCCATGCGAAAAAATTGGCGACAAACTTTTGTATGCGATTATTTTCGAGCTTGAATTTTTTGAATTCGAGCGTCCGGCTGTCAAAAATCGGCCCCCTGTTCGTGCTGATGCCCACCGGGAGGACTCACAATGTCGTGTACAAAGAAGTATTATAAAAATTGACAACGTTATGTATATATAGTTTACATGCCTACTTATTTGTATGTAACTGTAGATATCATTATTAATTATATGCACATAATTAATTAGTTGTGCGTACATAAACACAGGTGTAAATAAAATGTACATACTCGACCTCACGTTCTTAATATCTAATCTCCTTTCTTCTAATCTTCCGCCTAACTAATATTTGACCTAACTTCGATTCGAAGGTTAGGTTAGGAAGTATGAATTTCTATGTGTGTATTTCTTACCTATGCATGTTTAGACTGATTTGACTGGAGGACCGATTAGGATGATATTTGCCATGGACATGATACATGGTTTGAAAAGGTACCTACACTCAAGGACGTAAAAATACAAAAGTGGTACAGTCGCCATCAGCTATATTTTCCTTTAATGTTCAGATATTTGTGACCCCTTTTACTGCTTAGATATCTTTGACGATTTATGCGTTCAGATGTTTTTCCTCGCTGTGTGTTCAGAACTTACTGAAAAATAGCTGCTCATGCTCATATATTTATGAAAAACTGTATGTAGAGATGTTATTCGTCTGCATTGCAGAGATGTGAATTATTATTATTTATTATTATTTGTTATACACTACTATAATTTATTTCGATGTTATAAAATTAAGTTTCTTCGATGATATTGGCCTCATGTAGTGTAAAGAATTTATTGAAATTTGAGGCTGCTCAGAAGTATTTGAGAACCTCGGCCGCTACGATATCTGATGGCGACTGTACTGCATCGTCCGATATACACCTATACCTCTACTACTCTATGTCGTTTAAATCACATCAAAAAAAATAAGGGCGAAAAATCCAGTGATTTTGGAGTGTAGTTTTATTTAGTGGTAATAGTTGTGGTGGTGTAGTTCCACCAGGGAAAGAAATTAGGGATAAATTGGCCTCTTACTGACACAGACCGAATTCCACGCGGGCGGAGCCGCGGGCAACAGCTAGTAATTCAATAAAGGTGTATGGTGTCCCTTATAGTTTAGTATCATTGATTTGGCATGATGATGAAGCTCCAAGGTGGATATTGGAACTTATCTCGGATTAGAAATGAATATGGTTTGCTCTGAAAGTATTTTTTTAACTTTCGAGAATTGTAATGTGCCTAAATTGAAGAATAAAGATTTTCATTTTCAGTATAAAATATTTTTGTTTCATTAACATATAAGTACCTACTCGCCAGTGGCGGCGCGTCCATGGAACACGATTCCTATCTTCTTGCCTCATTTTCAGGCACCTGAGTAGTTTTCCTACAGCTCATGTAGAAATTTTAAGCCAAATTAAGCTTCGGCTTGCCTACACCGCCACTGCTACTCGCATTTAGTTAGGCGGTTATCACACTGCTGCGGATCCGCATGCGGCGCCGGTGCGCGAGCGAGACAGCGCTCTGCATGTTTATAGCGCTATCTCGCTCGCGCACCGGCGCCGCATGCGGATCCGCAGCAGTGTGATAACCGCCTTACTACACGCGACATATTTCATGATGACTTCATGAGTGAAATAAGTTTCATGAAGGTTTTATTTTTTTTCAGTTTTATTATTAATTCCCTCGTTATTGTGACTCCAAATATTTGCGTCCATCGAGTTTCCGTACAGCAACTCCAGATTACGAATTTACGTATAAACCGCTGAAGCGAGCAATTTTCATACGCAAGCAAGTTTCCGCTCTCCTCGTGAGCGTATGTGAAATAAAACTGTAAACTAACCGCGTACTAAGTAATATCCGGGGCTTCCAAATTTGTTACGACGGAGTTTCTCGAGCTTTTCTCGCTGGTTAGCGAGTGCGAGTGTTCGTTGCGGTAGCTTATGGCTACCAGTGTTAATGTGACCTACACGGAAAAAAAACTTAGTTGTAGTAACTAAAATTTAGTTATGGCAGCTAAATTCCTTCCAAACTATGGGGACAACGAAGTTTTTAGCTACCGTAGCTAAGTGTTTTTTGCTACCAAAACTTAGCTGTGATAGCAAATATTTTTAGCTGAAATCACTAAATTTTGTTGATACTCCTAAAAAATTGGCTATATTTGGTAATTCATTAGTAGCGTTAGCAAATTCTTTTAGCTAAATATCCTTAGAAGGGGTTTGATACAGTTGCTAAGACATTGTTTGCACCAGCACCAGCAAAGGAAATTCCAGCAAAGCGAGTTTAGCTACCACAGTTAAATCATTTTTTTCCGTGTATATTCGCTTTCGAAGAGTTTCTGCCTCCACCTTCTGGCTCCATATCATGCTTTCCATTATTTTCTTTGACTTGGCAATTTTTGACGCCCGTCGCAAAATGAGAGGTAGTATAAGTTTGACGGCTATGTGGGTCCATCGGTGGCATTGTTACGCTAAAATGGTTGAACCGATTTAAATGGTTTTCTTGCGAATTATCTTACAATTGTTTACAAGAGATTTTCCTATTTTTCAATTTTATTTATCCAATCCCGTTTTTATCGTCTGTCAATAGTGACATAGCGCTAGGTGCTTTAGAGCTAAAGAAGAAAGTGGCGCATGACGCGATAGGCGATAAAATCAGGGGGGTGTAACTCAGTGTAAAAAGTGTAAGTCTGTCAAAAAAATTGAGTTTGACACGCCGTATCCGATACGTTTGCATAAGTGCGAAAGAGAACTTGACATGTGTTAAGAAGGGACAATATGATTCGTGACATTACGTGACATTACAGAGGTTTCTCTGTATTATTATTTATCCTGTGATAAAATGTCAACTATGCCATGTTTCCATTCCGGCCACAACTCGCGTCACCGTTCGGAACACAAGCCCAGGGCGGGAGCGAAAAATAATTTCGCCTCGAATATGCACTTCCATTCGCGGTTAGAATCCCATCTTTCGTTTCGTATTCAATTTAGAAAATATTTAAATAGACCGCCGGTTTGTTGGCTTTTGTAATTGGTTCGGTAGTTCGCAGTTTTGCATAAAGTTTACTTGTTGTTGAATTTATTTTGCATTTAAATTTTACTATGCGTTGTTGTTCGCATGTACTTAATACGAGTAGGTATGGAACCTATTACCTATGGATGCAATATACGATTATAAGGAAATGTATACTTTCGATGTATGATTATGGTGAAACCAGGGATTCTACTAATAACGCGGTAGATTGTGGGGCTTGCAATTATCCGGATATTATATGGATACTATCCAGATATTTCCATACAAATTACTATTCGAAATATCAGAATTGCAAGCCCTAGCAGGTAGGCGGGTACTCACTCCATGTTCTTTACTTTAATTCATCAGTGTGGTTTGGCACAATGGCTTACAGGATTGTAAGCTGTGTTTATCCTGTAAGGGCCGGTTGCACCAAACTGTCTGTGAACGTAAACGTAATCGTAAAAAAATCTTGTATGAAAAGTTTGACAGTTTTCTATGGGATGACAGCTCCGTCGCCATATTTAACGTTGATGAGTCTGTTAATTGTGCGTGGTGCAACCCACCCTAAGTGTCTTATGGACATATATTTGGAGTGAAAACTGAACTTACATTTAACATTAAAAGTACCAACGTGGACTAATTTGAAATAAAAAAAGTATTTTTCTAACATCTTTTGTGTTTCATCCTTCCAACTTATGTTAGATAGACAATAGGTACAGATTGTCTGGTTTCGTTTTAGCCATTCTATGCGCCTGATCGTATTATGAAAGCAAACATTTCAATTGTGGCGTGTGCTATTAATTATATTCATTCCTATTTTACTTTTGCTACTGGATGTTTCGCTTCGGATTTTAAACTAATACTAATGTTACCTAAAATGATTACAAAATATGAAGTTCTATTTAATAGAGTATTATCACTGCATGTGGCTGTACTCACTTGTGTTTAGTCGGAGTGATAATAGTGTTAATATGTCTCACGAAAGATTAAATTCTATTTAATAGGTATCTTAGCACCTCTCTATAGATAGATTAGATAGGTATAACTGAAATAATACTAAAGAAAAAAGAAAAGTGCGATTATCTTGAAAACCAGAGGACTTTTACTAAAGCTATTAGTAAATTTTCTGGGCCAGCCTAAGGCGCTCTGTCGGTGGTTAGAAGGTTGTCCATTATTTACCGGGAATCCTGTATAAGTGTGTTGTAATGTATAGGTACACTAATTAGTGGCGTGTTTGTTTTTTAATGATCAAGGATGGCAGAACCGTAAACTTTCGTAACTAAATTACTGTAATAAGTATCTACGTACACAATTCAACTCACTGCCTTTAAAATATTAATAAATATACCCCTATAGTTATTTCGGTGTCATGTTCGTTAATTGGATTAATTAATAAAGCACAGTATAGTGAACATTTTTAATGATTAAAACATTTATTAATACATGTATTAATGGATTTTTGATTATGATTATGTATACGACACTTCAAGTTACTTATTGTTACCTACTAATCGCTTACTCTATCTTAATGTCTAATCTTACTTTTAAAATACATTTTGATTAAACTAAATAAAATATATCTAAGAATTGGCAGTGAAATGTAAAATTTGAGCTTAATGTAACTTACTTATATATATTAGGTATACATATTAATAACAGTAATTATGTATTATTATGTATACCTATGAGTCCTTGCTACTCGAAATAAATGGATTTTAATTTTTTTTTTTTAATTACTTTGTGAAAAATTGCGTCCAACATCTGAATACAACAGCAATTCTATTAAAAATGTTACGAGGTAAAAAATTATAAACGAATTTCTGGGGTCTGTTCAATCATATTGAGTTAATATTGAGTTTTGTGAAATGTTTTTCCTATATCCCTTATAAATATTACTTTTTCCCTATATTAAACGAGAATTTCGAAAATTAAAATAGCAACATCATTAAATACATATATTATTATGCAAGGGTACCAGCACGAATATATGAATCTCTACAAAAAAGTACCGAAATGCCTACCTACGTCCTACCTACATAGGCGTGATGATAAAGATATAACAATTTCATTAGGGCCTGATCTAGCTAATGGCATATGTTTACCAATATTATTATCAAACAGTTATATATACTGGCCTTCGGTGTTTACCAAAAGCTGACTTATATATATTAAAAAAATATACTTCGACTCTGGATTTCGGCCTATTTCTTTACCTTATATCTAGCCCGGTAAATCAAGCCCTAACCTTATCTGTGCCAATCTGTACGTGCCAGTACCCTATGGTTCTGATTGCTCTATTGCCTTAAAAAAAGGCAAAAGGCAAACACATGTGGTACTTCCCAATATTTCCATGGTACGAGAATCAATGGAGTCAATGGAAATAGGAAGTACATAATAATTCTGGCAAAATATAAAGTTACACATTGCCCCACCAGTGTGACATAATAGTACTTCCCGGTATTTCCATGGAACGTCCCATTTCCATTTTTAAATGGATGTCTCAGCTCAATGAAAATGGGAAGTAGGTACGTCCAGTGTGGCAGAGTTAGCACAGCGACGGTTCAGGTAGGGTCTTTTTACAGTAGGCTTAGGATTTGCGCCACGCCTTGAATATACGGATGCATTCTAATAATTCTGGAAAAATATAAAGTTACACATCGCCCCACCAGTGTGACATAATAGTACTTCCCGGTATTTCCATGGAACGTCCCATTTCCATTTTGAAATGGATGTCTCAGCTCAATGAAAATGGGAAGTACGTCCAGTGTGGCAGAGTTAGTACCGCGACGGTTCAGGTAGGGTCTTTTTACAGTAGGCTTAGGATTTGCGCCACGCCTTGAATATACGGGTGCATTCTAATAATTCTGGCTAAATATAATACCTACACATTGCCCCATCAGTGTGACATAACGGTACTTCCCGGTATTTCCATGGAACGCCCCATTTCCAAGTTTAAATGGATTTCTCAGCTCAATGCAAATGGGAAGTACGTCCAGGTTGGCAGAGTTGGCACCGCGACAGTTCAGGCAAGGTCTTTTTACAGTAGGCTTAGGATTTGGGCCACGCCTTGAATATACGGATGCATTCTAATAATTCTGTCAAAATATAAAGTTACACATCGCCCCACCAGTGTGACATAATAGTACTTCCCGGTATTTCCATGGAACGTCCCATTTCCATTTTGAAATGAATTTCTGAGCTCAATGGAAATGGGAAGTACGTCCAGGTTGGCAGAGTTAGCACCGAGACAGGTCGGGCAGGCTCTTCTCCTTGCAGTAGGCGTAGGAAGTGGGCCACGCTTTGAACCCCACGCGGTCGTAGATTCGTTTGGCGCACCGTACGTCGTCGGCCAAGTCCTCGTTTAGCAGATCTGTGGGAAAAATATACTTTCTTTATATACATAAATATCATAATATCTTTAATTTATTAAAATTGAGCTGACATTAGGGTTTCTGGTTTCTCGACCTTTTTTATTTCTCGAGGCACGGGAATTCTCGACCACGATTTCTCGAGTTTCTCGAGTATCTCGAGAAATTTTAGAAGGTCTTTTCCGACCACGGAACCATGGTGTTCCGGACCTTTGGAAGGCGTATGCGGAGCCAAAGCCAACGCGCAAAGGCCCTTTAGACAATTTAATGAAAAGTGAGGGATACACTAAAAGGATGCTGCCCTTGCCCGTGTCATGGGACGCACGCAGAGACAGCGCCCGCCATGGTGTAAGGACTATTCAGTTAATGGAGTCTAAAATGTACTAGGCTATTGGGTGAATAGCATGGGCTAGTTACTGGGCTATTGGGTGAAGAACCGGACACCTACTTAATAAAACGGTATCCAATTTTAATTCCGGCAGACGGTGAGACAAAGATGGCTCAAGGGCAACACCGGTGCGGGGCTGGGGGTAGAGGTGTCACTAGACTTTAAACATATAATATAGCCAACTCGCCACTTAGGTTTCCACATCTACCCTCGAGAACGCAGCTCTAGCGACCCCACTCTGGACTGGACAGCCGGTCCTACAGTCCCACTCATCCGACAGGTTAAGCACAGAGCACAGACAGCATAAGTGTTAAACACGTGTTTTTTTTACTTATCGCTCTTGCGATTTATTTCTCGGATTCTCGAGGCATTGCGGTTTTTTTTCCCGTCTCGACGAAGGACAAATTTCTCGAGATTTCTCGCCTCGAGAATTCTCGAGCAGAAACCCTAGCTGACATTGCCAGGTTTAGAATATCGACGTCAATAATTTAGCTAGCTTATTTGAATGGAGACATATACATTCGTTGACATCCGTTCAAACATGGTTCAAACATAACTTTCAAGATTTAAGTATGCGACTGTTTTAATTGGAACTTTATTTATTTATGTATTTTTCTTAATAATACTGTCATTCATGATCTCGATTGTGATTTTTATGTTTCATTTTCTTTACAGGTATTAATGATACGAATATAGAAAATAGTACCTACCATCGACAATGACGACAATACAGTTAAGAATTACAATGCAAATCTTATTGGAACACAATAAGGTCAGTATAAATGGTTGGTTAATAAGTTGCTGACTGTACATGGGAGAACTGTGGAGTAAAGGTGACTTTTCTGATCTGTAAGTGTGTAGTGTACCGATATAATATAGATGATAGATATGTATTTATGTATAAGAGCATGCTACGGAGTTGTGTACTACTGGCGGGCTAGCATATCGGCTGTCACTTCATACTTTGAGTCACGCTTGAAGTACGGAGAGTCGCGCAATAACGTAAGGCTGGCTCTACATGATGGGCCATCATAGCGACGCAGCTATACGACGGAACGAGATAGCAATATCGTTAGCTCTCTCTAGCGCAAAGCTGCGTCCCTATGATGGCCCATCATGTAGCGGCGCCATAAGATGTGCTAGCCGTGCTGGTGCCCCATACAAACGCGAATTTTCTCTGTATGAGTAGGTATATAAGTTACGTTTCAGTGACAAAGGAATAACGAAGACAAAAATGTAAACGAAAAAATAAAGCGTTTGTACGGGACATGGAATACATATGGAGTTCTTATAGGTATAGTATTTCGTATTTCCATATGCATTTTTTTTATAAAGAGAAATAGGACCATGTGATATAATCTAGCTAATGAGGTATAAATCTTTTTTTCTAGTCCTACATTCTAATTTGCCAATAAAATGACTGACAGCATAAACATAAACATAAGCATATACTTTATAAACGTTGTCATAAGATGATTCAAAAGGACATTATTATGGATATAATGACACTGTTGCCGGGGCGGACCCTGCGCTGCTACGCCACCCGCCGCTGTAGACAAGGGGGGCGCCGGCACAATTCGCCGGGAGATTGAAGACAATTCTATAGAGGCAGCAGGGTATTCGTCGAATTCAATCCTTACCGGCTTGCCAAGCACTCGTAGAAATAAATATTGTGTGCAAAGGTACTTAATATTGTCTCATTATGTAACTTCGACCCTCGAATCATAAGAACCCTTATTATGTAACTGATGCACAAAATACTATGGAAATATGCCATAGACCAAGCGCTTAAGTTTTTTTTTAAGAATGCATATGGAATGGCTCTTAAGCCTAAGATTTCTCTTAAAAATCCCACCGATTAGCAGACTGGTAATTCCCCAATTTATGGTTTGCTAACCAGTTAGCTGGATTAGTTAGTACCTTCACACTTCATGTTACAGTGCCCTCCTTTGCGGCCCTTCTTGCACCACTCTTTGTTGTTGATCTGCAAATTAACATTCGTTGGTTAGTGTCTGGAGAGATACGAAACTCTATAATGCCAATTGTATCTAAAATGGGTGAATTGATGAAAAAAAACAATCACAAGAATTAAAAACCAGTTAAAGCTGATTGTTCTGCCATTTTAATCAATAGGTATACAATAAATAAGTAAATATAATGGGACAATCTTACACAAATCAACCTAGTCCCACAGTAAGCTCAATAAGGCTTGTGTTGTGGGTACTAGGCGACGATATATATAATAGATAAATACTTAAATACATAGAAAACATCCATAACTCAGGAACTAATATCCGTGATAAACACACAAATAAATGCCCTGACCAGGATTCGAACCCGGGACCTCCTGCTTCATAGGCAGGGTCACTTCCCACTAGGAGGCCGTTAGAATAATATCTTAACGAACACATTATATTCTTAGGCGAGCGCCATAAACTATTAAGGCGCTTACGCCCTTTTTGCCAATTTCCACCATTTTATTTTCCACCAGTACCCAAAAAACGAAATGACATTAAAATTCTACGCAACCATAGAACCTGCTTACAAAATTTCACGGGAATGGGTTTAGAAATGCGACCTACAGATCAAAACAGCCGGGTAGACGCTGGACGAACATCATGCACGAAATCGTTTTGGCCCAAGTTGAAATCGAGACCTTTGCTATGGCTCGGTAATTAAAGTGACAATTTTCTCTCGGTCCGTCCCAATTTTCGTACTGCCTGTGACTTTTTCGTCTGTGTTAACCGACTTCAAAAAAGGAGGAGGTTCTCAATTCGACAGTTTTTTTTGTGTGTATGTTACTCGATATCTCCGTGAATCGTGAACAGATTTTCAAATTTTTTTTAATCGAACGGATATAACCCCTATGGTCCCGTTGGCACCAAGTCGGGGTCTGATAATGGGATCCTGGAGAAATCGAGGGAACTCTTCAACTATTATAGGCACACCTATAGTCCTATAGTGATTTCACTATTTTTTACAGCAACTCGGCCACTTCCTCTTGGAATAGCGGATCCTAACCTAAGTGAAGTCGGTTCTTTTTTGTTTAAAATTATTGTAAAATTGTTTAACCCCGTTCTCACCCCCTGGTACAAATATTACGACAACTGGTGGTGCATTCCAAGATACAGGCTTCAGCCTAGTTTGGAATGCACCAGACAACCTGGTGATCTGTTAAACTTTGTTTGATTAATAAATATTACTTTACTTTACTTTACTTTACTTTACTTTACTTTTATGAATCCACCCAAACAATGCGGTAACAAAATTTTAATCATTTTCATATTGTGAGTGTCCTAATATCCCCCCTAACCTTATCGAAGCATCGTGATACGGTTTAGATTTCTATTACATTATGTCACCAGTAAAGTGTAACTGACATTGTGTCTTACCAGGGTTGTCAACTGTTAATTTTCGTATCATGTGGTTTCGCCAGTTTAAAAGTTTACGGCGTGACTCGGTGTAGAACTTCGACATTTAATTAACTTGCGTTAATTTGATTTTGTGTTGTTCAAAGTAGACAGCTGATTCGATAGTAGTTTATTACGAATTTGTGCTGTAAATTCAACAAGTAGTTATAAAAGCGCTGGTATCTTAGTTTGCCTCAATGAACAATCGTACATACGTGCATACTAAGAACGTTAAAAGTTTTAGCCCCTACTATACTTTGTGGTTGTGGTTTGTATACCACGTGTCCCAAAATTCAACGATAAGCTGGCACCAGAAGATGGGTCTGCTCGTGACTAGTCGAGGAAAAAAAAACAAACTTTTGGTAAAAATGGTATAATACTCTAGGACAACTAGGCACGGAAAAAAATAAAATATGTAAATCTAAACAAGAGCCATATTTTTTTTTGTAATTCCATAATAAGTTGAGTTTTTTATTCTCGAGTAGTCATGAGCAGGTCCATCTTCTGATGCCAGCTTATCGTTTAATTTTGGGACACTTTGTAGATAGGACATAAGAAATATATTTTGATAAGTTTTGCTCGGAGTTATAACGACAATTTTAAGCATAAAGAATAATTCGGCCTGCAATGTCTCGTTGACATTGACAGTTACTTACTTTACTGCAATCACGATTGCAGTACATTGCTGCTCGATAAATAAAATAAAAAATACGCTGTCATAATAAAGTGTAACGTAAAAAAAACTTCTTTATGAATGATTCCTCTATGTAATCTCTTATCTGGATTAATTTATTGCTCAATATTGGATTAACACACTCTTATTCACACACTATTTTATGTTCTTATCAGGTATATAAGCTATTTTACAAAAATGTGTGTATGCACTATTTTTCCATATTTCAATATAATATTAAAAAGTGATAAACCCGGATCGTTGACAACCCTATTCCCCGTGCCAATTGCGTCGCTGTCGCGTTGCGGCTTCGTCGCCTGTCTCGGTGACGTCCCTAATCCAATACTGTTTTCCTGACGTAAAATCTGCATCCTTGTAAAGAAATTGGTTGAATATAAAAAGGAGATTGAATGACAATTGCAAACTTTTGATTTAAGGCCATTCCTCGATTCGGACAAGCCACGCCCATCCGTTAGAGACACGTTTATGGCTCCCGTGCACGAAAGAAAGAGATGCAGCGCTCTTAAGGGTCAGACTTTTTGACCAAACTACGATAAATAAGCGAATCTATAAAGTTTTGTCTAATTTTGCTTCTGTGACTTTTTAGAAAAACCAGAATACCATATTTTTTACTTAGTTATATTGCTTAATCTCTTATAGTTTACATAAGCTAAGAAAAATAAGGGGAAAAAGGACCCAACTTCGGTCTTTTTCTATCGAGGCAACTTTCAGCAATCGTGTTTCGGCTTGTGCCAAAAACAAGAGTATATAGTCTAATAATATATATTCGAAAATAAATTCCGTTCCCGTTTAGTCACTGGAGCGTTTGAAAAAACTTATAATTTTTCAAAGTAGCCCCTTAAACCTTATGGACTAAGAGCTAGCCACGTCAGATATGACAATAATGAGAGCAACAAAACTGGTCTGGTTAGATTGCTGTACTATTCTGATTGCTAGATCCGGGCGGCATCTGGCAGCTTTGAATGCGCGGAGGTCAGAGTTAGACTAGCAAAATTTTTGAATTGGAAAATAGTACTACCAAAAATAGGTAAAAACTGCCGAAGTTTTTTCAGTTATAGAAGACAGGGCCTATATTATCACATCAGAACAAAAAACATTGCAATTTATTGTGGAAATAGAACAGTCTTAGGCGACAAACAATCAATTATATTATACATCGTTTGGCACTTCTTCCCCCCACATAAGCTTTTGGCAATTACCTATATAATCTGTTAATTATTTATATAATTTCTCATAATATTGCATCAAAACCAGAACTTGAGGATTTTTTTTCATGAATTGGTTTGCATTATTTTACCTCCACCACTTTACAGCTGCCAGATGTCCAGATCTATAAATAAGCATAGAATAGTAAAATGAATAGAAGGGTTTCGTTGCTCTCATTATTGTGTCATATCTGACGTGGCTAGCTCTCCGTCTATTAACTTTAAGACTATCAATAAAGAGGCTAGGTACAGTCGACGTCAAAAATATGTTTGCACGTTTGGGCCTTATTACAAAGGAGTAAGGTGCAAAAGTGTAAACATATTTTGACGTCGACCGTACTAGAGTCAGATAATGCGTCTTTAGACTAACTGTAAAATCTCTTACTCAAAAGGGTCTACACAAAACTCTTACAAATATGTGTCAGTAATTTGGTTAAAGTACCATTTGGCGGAAAGCGCTTATGTTGTACCTTCTAGTACCTTCTCCGAAAAAGTGTCACATATTACTTACAAACAACTCAGGCTTTGCAAACAAAAACAGAAACGTGATATTGATGATATAAAAAAATAATCTTCTTTGTCATCATTTTAATTTATACTGATACCAAAATTTTACCGATTTTATACAGTGCCTATAATGCCAAATAAAATTAAAAATCTCGTCCATAGGTGCGCGCGTGATTTTGTGAATTTCATTACGGCTGCGGTACAGTCAGCAAAAAATGATGGCCGCTCATTAAATGCGGCGTATTAATCGCCCATGCCACACATTATTGCTGGGGACACGAGTATAAGGACTCAACTAGGATTTTAACAATAAAATATTATAAAAATAGAAATAGTTTTCTCGTAAACACATACACATAATTTTTTTTTAAAAACATAAAACGAGAAAGTGCCACGAAAATGGTCTCAACTCAGCATGATGCTGGCGGTTGTCAGCGCGGATCTTCCGATGAGACCATCAGGTGAAAACAGTTCACGAAAGGTAACACAAAAAAAGATAAAAAACTAAAAGCAAACAAAGAGTATTAAAAAGAACATAAACATTATAAGTCTACATGAACTTATATCCAAATAATTTTAAACAATAAAAGAACCGACTTCACTTAGGATCCGCTATTCCAAGAGGAAGTGGCCGAGTTGCTGTAAAAAATAGTGAAATCACTATAGGTGTGCCTATAAAAGTTGAAGAGTTCCCTCGATTTCTCCAAGACCCCATCATCAGACCCCGACTTGGTGACAATGGGACCATCTAGGGGTTATACCCGTTGGATAAAAAAAATACAGGGTGTAACAAAAATACTGGTGATCCGTTTACCCATAATAATTATGCCCTTAAACGGATCACCAAAATTTTTTTTGCGTCCATAAAATTTTTCTCCTACTTTTTCTTACACGAAATACGATATCAATTATTGATATCAATTATTGATATCGTATTTCGTGTAAGAAAAAGTAGGAGAAAAATTTTATGAACGCAAAAAAATTTTTTTTTTGTACGGGACACGTCGTCACAGCTCGCCACCCCTCCATACAAAACCAACTTTTTTTTTCGAGAGTTTTTTTTAATTACTTTTTCATAATTAGAATACGATACCAATTATGCCCTTAAAAGGATCACCAGTATTTTTGTTACACCTTGTATATTTGAAAATCGGTTCACGATTCACGGAGATATCGAGTAACATACATACAAAAAAATTATAATGATGATTTAAAAAAAACAGTCGAATTGAGAACTTCCTCCTTTTTTGAAGTCGATTAAAAAGTAATATATTTGTAAAACAAAACACAAATAAAAATATCTGTCCGGCCGAACATTAGTTAAATTATTAATTTAATCGTGTTAGTATGTCTCACAAAAGTTTACATTCAACACAATATTCATCTAATCTGAAACTTCAGAGGTGAGCTTCTAGTATGAAATAATCACTCAGCTGCCACCGCTTACATTTTGTGAAATATTATGCTGTTCGGTTATAAAATACGTACGAGAAAATTATGATACGCGTGTGCTTTTTTTTGTAAAACACCAGCTATATTAAGCAGCAAAGCTAAATCGCTTTGTCAACAGCATGCACCGCGAAAACGAGTCAATTTCACGAAAAACACACTTTAAATTTTTTCAACACGCCCGTGATGAAAATGCAAATTCCGACGGTTTTGTATTTAGTCAGCAAACAGGTTTTTAATTAATTCGCTCATATTTGAGCGTCGCGCTGATGACATTGGCGATTGCGTAGTGTTGTGCCTTTGGCGAACGTTTCGGTCGAAATTGAGATTCAATCCAATCAACTAATGGAGTCTCTGAAAAATGTCTAAGCCTCTAATAAAGTAAAAAGCACTTGAAACTCAAATTTTCAATGAAAATTTCAGTGGACTAATGGAACGGCCTCCTAGCCTAGTTGGCAGTAACCCTGCCTACGAAGCAGGAGGTCCTGGGTTCGAACCCTTGTCAGGGCATTTATTTGTGTGTGTTATCACGGATATTGTTCCTAAGTTATGGATTTTTTTTATCTCTATCCATCTATTGTATTATATCATCGCGTAGTACCCACATCACAAGCCTTATTGAGCTTACTGTGGGACTAGGTAGATTTGTGGAAGATTGTCCCATAATATTTATTTATTTTAGTAATCATGTGACAATCCGTACGCATCTGACGTTTCGACATTATTTGGTTACTAGCTGTACCCGCGCGGCTTCGCTCGCGTGCGTTGCAGTAGGTTCTGTCACTTTTCGTTACCCTCAACAGTCCATTGCTAAACGCTTTCTACATGTCATATTTCATACAGTATGTTTAGCAGTTTAGCTAAAATTGACTTCTTGCATATAACTTCGACATCCCAAAAGATCGACTGAAAGCGTCTGAGATTTGACTGTGTCAGCCATGGCTCCGCCCCCTGAGCCCCCCGTTTTTTGCCGCCCATCACGTGATTAACTCTATCAAAACTCTTCTTCTCCCATTTCAAATATTCACCGTAACAATTTTTGGTATAATTAGCAATAGTACAGTGTGTTTTTTGTTTATGCGGGGGGCTCTGCCCCCCGAGCGCCCCTTTTTTTACAGCCCATCACGTGGTAAACTCTATGAAAACTCTTTTTCTCCCATCTCAAATGTTCAACGTATCAGTTTTTGGTATTATTTGCAGTATTTTATTTACCCCCCGTTCTTTACCGCCCATCACGTAGTAAACTCTCTCAAAACTCTTCTTCTCCCATCTCAAAAGTCCAACCTAGAAATTTTTGGTAGGATAAGCAATAGTGCGGTGTGTTTTTTCTTTCTTGGCCCCCCTTTCTATGCCGCCGATCACATGGTAATCTTTATCAAAACTCTTTTTCTCCCATCTCAAATGTCCTAACAATTTTTGGTATAATAAGCAATAGTACGGTGTGTTTCTTCTGTATGCGGAGGGAGGACCCCTGAGCCCTCTACTTTTTGCCGCCCATAACGTGGTTAACTCTATCAAAACTCTTTTTCTCCCATCTCAAATGTTCAACGCAACAATTTTCGGTATAATTAGCTATAGTATGGTGAATTTTTTTATTTTTGCGGGCTCCGCCCCCCTATCCCCCCTTTCTTTGCAGCCCATCACGCGGCAAACTCTATCAAAACTCTTTTTCTCCCATCTTAAATGTTCGACGTAACAATTTTTGGTATAATAAGCAATAGCACAGTGTGTTTTTTGATTATGCGGGGGGCTCCGCCCCCCGAGGCCCCCTTTCTTTGCAACCCGTCACGTAGTAGACTCTATCAAAACTCTTTTTCTCCCATCTCAAATGTTCGACGTAACAATTTTTGGTATAATAAGCAATAGTACGGTGTATTTTTTGTTTATGTATAATAAGCAATAGTACGGTGTGCTTTTTCTTTATGCGGGGGGCTCCGCCCCCCGAGCCCCCCTTTTTTTGCCGCCTATCACGTGATTAACTCTATCAAAACTCTTCTTCTCCCATCTTAAATATTTAACGTAAAAATTTTTGGTATAATTAGCAATAGTATACTGTGTTTTTTGTTTATGCGGGGGGCTCCGCCCCCCGAGCCCCCCTTTCTTTGCTGCCCATCACGCGGCAAACTCTATCAAAACTCTTTTTCTCCCATCTCAAATGTTCGACGTAACAATTTTTGGTGTAATAAGCAATAGTACAGTGTGTTTTTTGATTATGCGGGGGGCTCCGCCCCCCGAGCCCCCCTTTCTTTACCACCCGTCACGTAGTAAACTCTATCAAAACTCTCTTTCTCCCATCTCAAATGTTCGACGTAACAATTTTTGTTATAATAAGCAATAGTACAGTGTGTTTTTTGATTATGCGGGGGGCTCCGCCCCCCGAGCCCCCCTTTCTTTGCCACCCGTCACGTAGTAAACTCTATCAAAACTCTTTTTCTCCCATCTCAAATGTTCGACGTAACAATTTTTGGTATAATAAGCAATAGTACGGTGTGTTTTTTCTTTATGCGGGGGGCTCCGCCCCCCGAGCCCCCCTTTCTTTGCCGCCCGTCACGCGGCAAACTCTATCAAGGCAAACTCTATCAAAACTCTTTTTCTCCCATCTCAAATGTTCGACGTAACAATTTTTGGTATAGTAAGCTATAGTACGGTGTGTTTTTTCTTTATGCGGGGGGCTCCGCCCCCCGAGCCCCCCTTTTTTGCCGCCCATCACGTGATTGACTCTATCAAAACTCTTCTTCTCCCATCTCAAATGTTCAACGTAGCAGTTTTTGGTATAGTTTGCAATATTACCTTTTTTTTAATTGCTACGGGCTCCGCCCCCCGAGCCCCCCGTTCTTTACCGCCCGTCACGTAGTGAACTTTATCAAAACTCTATTTCTCCCATTTTAAATATTCAACGTAACAATTTTTGGTATAATTAGCAATAGTAATTTGTGTTTTTTCTTTATGCGGGGGGCTCCGCCCCCCGAGCCCCCCTTTCTTTGCTGCCCATCACGCGGCAAACTCTATCAAAACTCTTTTTCTCCCATCTTAAATGTTCGACGTAACAATTTTTGGTATAATAAGCAATAGCACAGTGTGTTTTTTGATTATGCGGGGGGCTCCGCCCCCCGAGGCCCCCTTTCTTTGCAACCCGTCACGTAGTAGACTCTATCAAAACTCTTTTTCTCCCATCTCAAATGTTCGACGTAACAATTTTTGGTATAATAAGCAATAGTACGGTGTATTTTTTGTTTATGTATAATAAGCAATAGTACGGTGTGCTTTTTCTTTATGCGGGGGGCTCCGCCCCCCGAGCCCCCCTTTTTTTGCCGCCTATCACGTGATTAACTCTATCAAAACTCTTCTTCTCCCATCTTAAATATTTAACGTAAAAATTTTTGGTATAATTAGCAATAGTACACTGTGTTTTTTGTTTATGCGGGGGGCTCCGCCCCCCGAGCCCCCCTTTCTTTGCTGCCCATCACGCGGCAAACTCTATCAAAACTCTTTTTCTCCCATCTCAAATGTTCGACGTAACAATTTTTGGTATAATAAGCAATAGTACAGTGTGTTTTTTGATTATGCGGGGGGCTCCGCCCCCCGAGCCCCCCTTTCTTTACCACCCGTCACGTAGTAAACTCTATCAAAACTCTCTTTCTCCCATCTCAAATGTTCGACGTAACAATTTTTGGTATAATAAGCAATAGTACAGTGTGTTTTTTGATTATGCGGGGGGCTCCGCCCCCCGAGCCCCCCTTTCTTTGCCACCCGTCACGTAGTAATCTCTATCAAAACTCTTTTTCTCCCATCTCAAATGTTCGACGTAACAATTTTTGGTATAATAAGCAATAGTACGGTGTGTTTTTTCTTTATGCGGGGGGCTCCGCCCCCCGAGCCCCCCTTTCTTTGCCGCCCGTCACGCGGCAAACTCTATCAAGGCAAACTCTATCAAAACTCTTTTTCTCCCATCTCAAATGTTCGACGTAACAATTTTTGGTATAGTAAGCTATAGTACGGTGTGTTTTTTCTTTATGCGGGGGGCTCCGCCCCCCGAGCCCCCCTTTTTTGCCGCCCATCACGTGATTGACTCTATCAAAACTCTTCTTCTCCCATCTCAAATGTTCAACGTAGCAGTTTTTGGTATAGTTTGCAATATTACCTTTTTTTTAATTGCTACGGGCTCCGCCCCCCGAGCCCCCCGTTCTTTACCGCCCGTCACGTAGTGAACTTTATCAAAACTCTATTTCTCCCATTTTAAATATTCAACGTAACAATTTTTGGTATAATTAGCAATAGTGATTTGTGTTTTTTCTTTATGCGGGGGGCTCCGCCCCCCGAGCCCCCCTTTCTTTGCTGCCCATCACGCGGCAAACTCTATCAAAACTCTTTTTCTCCCATCTCAAATGTTCGACGTAACAATTTTTGGTATAATAAGCGATAGTACGGTGTGTTTTTTCTTTATGCGGGGGGCTCCGCCCCCCGAGCCCCCCTTTTTTACCGCCCATTACGTGATTAACTCTATCAAAACTCTTCTTCTCCCATCTCAAATGTTCAACGTAGCAGTTTTTGGTATAATTTGCAATATTTTTTTTTATTGCTGCGGGCTCCACCCCCCGAGCCCCCCGTTCTTTAGCGCCCGTCACGTAGTGAACTTTATCAAAACTCTTTTTCTCCCATTTTAAATATTCAACGTAACAATTTTTGGTATAATAAGCAATAGTACAGTGTGTTTTTTCTTTATGGGGGGGGCTCCGCCCCCCGAGCCCCCCTTTCTTTGCGGCCCATCACGTAGTAAACTCTATCAAAACTCTTTTTCTCCCATCTCAAATGTTCAACGTAGCAGTTTTTGGTATAATTTGCAATATTACCTTTTTTTAAAATTGCTGCGGGCTCCGCCCCCCGAGCCCCCCGTTCTTTACCGCCCGTCACATAGTGAACTCTATCAAAACTCTTTTTCTCCCATTTTAAATATTCAACGTAACAATTTTTGGTATAATTAGCAATAGTACAGTGTGTTTTTTGTTTATGCGGGGGGCTCCGCCCCCCGAGCCCCCCGTTCTTTGCTGGCCGTCACGTAGTAAACTCTATCAAAACTCTTCTTCTCCCATCTCAAATGTTCAACGTAACAATTTACGGTATATTTAGCTATAGTGCGGTGTCTTTTTTTCTTTTTGCGCCCCCCTCTCTTTGACGCCCATCACGCGGTGAACTCTATCTAAACTCTTTTTCGGTAGGGTGTGCCGGTACTTTTCGATTTCCGTGTTTCACTATGTTCCGTTTGTTTTTTTATAGTTAGTTAATTTAACTTTTATTTTATGCACCTTTTGTACATGTCTGTTGTATAGGCCCAATGGTTGACTGGTGGAAAATACCAATTCGTATGATGCCCGCCGTTTGGTCTCACAGTTTTGTATTTCGTGCAATATAGTGTAAATAAAAAAAGATTCTTATAGGGAGGCAACGCGCACATAAAACCTTTGGATTTACAGGCGTCCATTGGCTACCCTAAGTGCTTACCATCAGGCGGGTCGTATGATTGTTTGCCATCGCCGTGGTTTAAAAAATATATAGTTGAAATACAAAGGCATAAGTATTTATTTACCATATAAAGGCATTTCCCATACAAAGTTTAAACCCCCCTTAAACCCCCTTAAATACAAAAAGTTCGTATTTTTTATAGCCTATGTCCTGACCAGAGGTCTGTAGAATCTGCTAGTGAAGTTTTTATCGAAATCGGTTCAAGCGTTTTGACGCCAACTCTCCCCATCCAAACAGACAAACAGACAAACAGACAAACAGACAAAAATTCTAAAAATCGGCGAAACGTGTTCTGTTATCGATTCTAAGAGCTACTAACTCATTTTTTTACTAATATCTCCAATGTACAGATTTTTGACCCTCTTCACCTTTATTATATGTATAGATTGCAGGTATTGGGTTCAGGAAAGCGTACATCGCACACCGATGACTGTTCCAAGGTACAATTGCTAATCTGCTGCATGACTTCCCAGGAATTTAAGTCAAGCAAGAGGTCAGTTACGATTCTTTATAAAATTATAGTATGGTTTTCCCTCAGTACAAAATGAATGAATAATATTGGAAACGTCACATCACTAATAAAATTGCGTCACACGGCGTTACGTAACCTGCTGCAATTTGCAGTAATTTGTTGTGAGAGTGTAGGGAACCTGCATCTATTGTTCACCCGACTGAGCTAGGAAGGGTAATGTTTTTCGAGTTCATGACTATTATATTTGTACCTGCTAGACATTTGTCTACTGCCTGTCCTTAAAATTGTCACGTCGAAGAAGAATTTTGCAGTGCACCTTAGGTAGGAGAGCAAAATTTCCAAAGCATTTTTATGATAAAACTTTGTCCATTTAAAAGTCCAATTAAATCACATTGGCGAAGCACCGACGCAGAAAAAACATTTAATTTAGTAGAAAGTTCAATCGCAAGTAATTGCTGTAATGCTGCTCCTTATGAGTCCCCGGGGTCGCATCTCTGGGCTGAATGAAGAGTTAGTGCTTCGCTATAGGTTTATAAACAACCGAAGAACCGAATACTCGTATTCTTGATTTGACTTTTATAATTATGAAAAACTACAAGCTTCCGGGCAATCATTTCTGAATTTTATTAAAGGAAAACAATTTGAAATTAACGTTCAGCACGCTTAAAAAGACACTTTTAAATATTAATCCGACATTCGCGTTCAGGCTTTAGAAGAAGATTACTCTTTTCGCATTTACTGGTCAGTCAATGTTTCCAAACCATTGTATACCTAATTGTTTATAAGTAGTTATTGATAATAATGTTTTCTAATACGATTATTTTTTACCGATTTCCTTCTATCAACCTATCATTTGCAGGACATTTCAAACTAATAGGTAATTGAAATGCGACAGCATGTTGTGGAACAAACTGTTTTCATATCATTTTACGAGTACTAAAACACTCAATAAAGCTCGAATTAAATAACCACGGTAAGCCAGTGGTTATTATAACAAGCGTTATCCATCACGTTCGCTTGTTTTGATACGAAACTGTTGTTTAGTCATTAATCCCGATAAATGCAGTTGGGAGCCTCATTCAGCCGCCCAGTTAGTTTTAATCTCTTAATTAGACCGCTTATTCTGATTGGTTGGGGGAATATGGACAATTAGACCGAAAATCAATGCAATGTGAGCTGCGAGTATGATGGATGGATTATCCACGTGATATGCAAACTGACTTTTTACATTACGATTGAAAGATACAGATGCAGTCAATAGCCGTGTTTACACCTGGCACACCGCCTCACGAGGAAATTGCCGCGCGCGGCAGCTCGGCTATGTGGACGTGCCTCGGCCGAGACAAACACACTCGCGGCGGCAATGCCTCGGGCGAGGCATGTCCAAGCACACTAGCTGAGCTGCTGCGCGCGGCAATTTCCTCGCGAGGCGGTGCGTTAGGTGTAGACACGGCTAATTACGCTATCAGGTACCTACGTAGACAAGTGTGACGTGATTCGTCCTGCATTATAAAGAAGCCAGAGTCCGACCGGACTCTCAGTGGAGTCCCGTTTGCAAAAATTGCGGACCTCATTCTGACTTCTGATATATATTGTATGGATCCCAGACATCCAATTAATATATGTTGCCAACCAATTTTGTGGTCCCCTCCCCCCTCCCCGCCCTCACAAATATTATTAGTAAATTACAAAGATTTTTTGTTTTAATTATGGAATTTCATTAGCAGATTAGTACTTATGGGTGCCTATATGTGTCATTAATAAAATACAACCCTAACACCAATTGATAACTTTTTATTGATGAAATATAATGAAATTTATGAAAAAAAAAAATCTTCACAAAAAATATTGTGGGCCACACCTATACTATGGCCCCCGTAGTATGCAATACTAACGTGTCGGGGGGAGGGGGGATACCCCTGTTGCCCCTCCCCCCCTCTGTATAAGGGTATATAGGTAAGTAATAAGGGTAGCGTTGAGGAAGGACGACTCTCAATCAGCTGGGATGCATATAGAGAAATTAGGAATAAGTACACAAAACTGAGAGAGAAATCTAGCTAGGAGGGCTGGAAAAAGTTTACAGCTATTCGGAGGGGCACGAGTTGTAAAACTGCTGGCAGGGAAACGATTGTGTCAACTGCTAGTCAGGGAACCAGAAAAGATACGATCTCTCAAATCAAATCAAATCTCACTTTCCGGACTGTGAGAAAGAAGGTATAATTTCCATTCTTGACAGCGCCTCTCTTTGTATGAGTGCATGTCTTTTATCCTGGCAGCTCTCTCTCCTCTCCATTCTTTGCTTTTATTCTGTACCACTGCTCCGTGGCTCTCTCCTCCACCTCAATACAATATGAAGTGATTTCATGCCCAGCATTACCTCCATTGCATGTGTTGGGGTCGTTCTCATTGCCCCCGTTATCATCGATCAGGCATGCCAGTCTCTGTACCTTCATTAGGTCTCTTTGGTATTCTTTAACATAGTACTCTGGGTAGTATTAAAAAAGCAGCCCAATGCATATTGCTTCGTCTCCAAAGCTCTCTCTACCCTATCGACGAGCTGACAACGCCACAAGCGCGCGCAGCGAGTCTATAGCAGCGGTAAAGGGATGGGGGTGGACTGAATGACAAAGAACCATGAGCGCGCGCGGCAACATGGCTTTTTATAATGTCTAGGGTATCAGATAGACGAATCACAAAACATTTCGCGGTCCGCTATTTTTGCAAACGAACATCTCATTGGAGCCTGCTCTATACAGGGTAACACGATCCCAAGATTTTGTCACCATGAAATATTACTTTTTAAATTTTAAACTTAGAGGGAAAGATTCGGATGCCTATCTTCTCCGATATACAATGGTTAACCTACTCGGAAGTCGGAAGCCTCTAGTCTTACCAGCAACACCCAGCACTCTTATTTCAGATCTGACTAAGCTTCCTTCCGTTACGAACCAACTAATAAGCGTAATCAAAGAGACATCTAATATCACCTATCGATTGCAAGAGAACCTTGTATGCCCCCAAGCCACCATGATTCGGCGCAATACGTAGATCATATCGTAGGAGCCAGCGCAGAGCTCTGTTGGTGTAATTTTAAGGGTGCGTTTCGACCAGAGATGAGCGAGGAATATGTTTGTTCAGAAACAAAAGAATCACTTCCTTTACCTATGAACAGCACAGCGCAGCTCCAGGATTGGTTCTTATTGAATACATTCATCACAACGCATTTTCGCTCATCTCGGGTGGAAACATAGTTAAACTTTTTTTAAACATCATATTATACTGTCTATCAGCAAGCAGTATCTCTGATGGTTGGACTGTTTGTCTGAGTAATTACTCGTCAAGCATCGGGATCTAATGACACCCGTGTTATCGGGTATTCGTTAGCGCAATTATTAGCTTCGGTTATTTGACACGGGTTTGTTGCAACAGAATATACATAGAATAAACAATGCCCAAAATTTAAGCCAATAGTTGTCCGTGCAATATGATTTTCGATAGTTTATTTTTCTCGTGTACGTAAATAACCGCAGGCGTATTAGGGCTGCTTTTCATTCTATTGAACATGACGCTGTATACCTTGAATAACTTCTTTATCAATCGAGACTTTTTTTTGATAGCTTTTACTCCTCGTTAATTTTAGTTACGTTTATCCTGCCAATGCCGAGTACGGAAATTACTTTTAAAATTAGTAATATTTTAACTTTGGGCATATCATTTCAGTTCGCAATTAGTCCTAGCTTTTCTTACGACTTAACGCTACGGGAGCCCGCTCTGAAGCCTAACCCAAGAACGATCATTTTCCCCTTTAAATATTACTCAGTAGTCAACTCGGCAAAGACCGTCAGTGTAGAACAGTTTTACCATTTCGAAAAAAAGCCACGGAAAATTTGCTGTAATTGCTTGCTATCCGATCTTCGCCAAATGACGGTCTTCACCGAGTAGACCTGGGCAGTTGCTATTGTAAATAATAGAAGAGCACATAAACAATATGTCTACAACTGCTTACAGAAGTACAAACGGGAAACTAGGTCTGGTTTTCGAACGATATGTTTTTTAAGTTTAATTTTTAATATATGAATTAACTTTTTATTTTTGTATTAAGCAGAACGTCTGCTAACGATACCACAATGTTTAGAAATAAAGGAAAAAAAATAAATAAATAAGGATGTGGTGGAGAAATTCGCAGCCATCAGGTATAGTCTCAGTAGCTCAGTTGGCAGAGCGATGGGCATGTTTCCCAGAGTCGCGAGTTCGAGTCTCGCCTGAGGCAGTGGATTTTTCTACTTTCCTTTATTTCTAAACATTGAATTAACTTTTTTATTTAGTGGAAAATACCACAAATTGGAAACAGATATCCATTACAATGAATTACGGGATTCGAACCCGCCTCCTTCGGATTACCGGTCCGACGTGTAATTGGGAGCCACGTCGGACCGGCGGGTTCGAATCCCGTAATGTTCAGAAATCTTTGCAGTTGATTTTTTCATTGTAATGGATCAATGGACATCTGTTTCCAATTTGTGATATGTTTCTTCACTGAAGCAAAGTAAACGATGTTTCGTACATAAGTTCCGAAAAGTTAATTGGTATGAGCCATAACTGTCAGTTTAGTAGGTACCTACCGCTACCAGTAATTTGAACGACGACTCTGTATTACGTATTTGTCATTTTGATATTAGGAAAATGCCATCAGACATTCATCGTCGTATTGATATATGACAGGGCGTATTCCGTCTGCAGTCTCAAGGGTTCTGCTCATATATCGCAATTGGCATTATGCACGAATCACGTCCGCTCTCAATTGCCACTCGGCGGATGGCGCGTATTAGGTGCACTCCTGTTCGTTTCTATGGAAATGGGGTCGGTGCATCGACCCCTCACTTCTAGAACTGGTGGGTTACTTCCTACAATAGTGATGGAAGATGGCACTTGAAAGACCACAGACTTAGTACGATAGGTATTTTACTAAGGGCAGATATTGAACATTGTTTCATTTACTTTATACGCATAATTCTTATATGTATACGGTAAGCCGACTGTATGTACGAAAAATACATCCTTTTGCGTTAGATGGTTCTAAGACTTGTATCCAAGAGGTCACTTAAAACTTTTGAAAGTTCTCGTTAAAATTAAAATTGAATAAGAATAACACTAACTTAGAATTGTCCCCCACCGTCCCGTGGTTGCAGTAGGAGTCTGCTAAGGGAATATACCGGGAGATGGGCAGCAGCATCTTCCGGAAGCCTAAACAACAATAAACAATAAAAACTGCGCGCGCCAAGCCGCCTGCCAAGCGTGGTGCGTATGGCAACCCCCCCCCCCCCTTTTAAGGGGAGGCCTATGTTCAGCAGTGGACGTCTTATGGCTGAGATGATGATGATTATAAGTACATCTATGCACATTACTGATATTACAAAAAATTGTAAATATGGATTCCGCTAGCTTTAAAGTGTGTAAACCATGTGTAAAATAGGAGTTTAAATCACTATCTCCCGGTTTAATAAACAAGTTGTGCGCAGATTTACTCTGGTTAATTTGGATGGAAATGGGTCAATGCAGTGACCGCGTACTAGATTTTGTCAGCTTAGCACCGCCGAATACATAAACCCTGTTTTTAGTTCAGTTTTGTTTTGTCTATTATTTGAATTTAAGAAGTTTTGTTTTTGCCGGTAATAAGTCACACTTCTCGCGGGTCAGATGTGTAGGATTAGATAGAACCGGTTTCTTTTTTCTTTCTGACGTTCATAATGTGAATGTAAAATATCATTTGATATTTACCAGTCGCTTTTCGGTGAAGGAAAAGATCGTGAGGAAACCGAACCTAATTCCAACAAGGCCTAGTTTCCCCTCTGGGTTTAAAGGACAGATAGCAATTGCTTTCGTAAAAACTAGTGCCTACGCCAATTCCTGGGATTAGGCTGCCAAGCAGACCCCAAGCTCTATAGAGCAAAATGCTGTTACAAACGCTAAGAGGAAGACACAAGATAGGTTATCCGACTTTGTGAATAGCGCACCAGCTTGCATTTGCTGGACCACAAGCTAAAACTCTTCACTCTTGATATTAAAATTTTCACGAGCGAGAGACATGTTCAAGGCATAGTAATGTTCAGTTTATGTCTTTCAATTCATTTTTAATCGAGCTGCAATGAGGATAGTCGTATCTTTATGCCCTGCAATCGTTGGAATAACTCTTATATGTATATTTTAAAACTATCTAGCTACATAATTAGAGAAGTCCAAAGCGTAAAGCCCCAATAGGAAAACAGGATCATCTAGTTTATACTGCATTCATATCGCGCCCACTATCAAAGTGGCAAGGATATTGGGAAATGAAGCCGGGATGTGCATTATGGGCCGTTCATTATAATGTGGATAAACGGATAATGAATGCGCTACAACGGGTTTACCGGTTAGTTATAGTCCAACCAATGTGCAGTGATTATCAGCACGGTTAAACCAATTTAGAAATTTGCATCGCTTCTAATAACACTTCATAACCCATACATCTGAAGCACGGAATCTACCGTTCATGCTTTTTCTGGTCGCAATGATAAAAGTTTGGGTAAGGAGTAACCCTAAGGCGATTATCACACTGACGACGGATCCGCATGCGGCGCCGGTGTGCGAGCGAGATAGCGCTATACACATGCAGAGCGCTATCTCGCTCGCGCACCGGTGCCGCATGCGGATCCGCGCCAGTGTGATAACCGCCTACTTGGTTGCTTAGCAAGGTGATAATGTGGCCTTTTTTAAAGCGACGCAGTAAAAAATATAAGCCTTTTAAGTTTTTCTTCAAGAGTCTAATTTTGAGCATTTTGTAACAACTTTAATACAACTGTAATGATGATTTTGATTCAACTTAAATACAACTCCAATGCTTTAACTATGCAATACAGCTAGGGCCTAAATGGCTGAATCAGTAATACTAGAAAAGAAAAAAGAAAAAATATTTGTAGCAACCGCAGCATGCCCAAATATCAAACCCAATGCAAAACGTTGATTGGCTGTCCGTAGGGCACCCATTGATCTATTATTTTTCTACTAGATGGGCTATCTAAAACAAATTTCGTGCGCCATGTTTAGCGGTTTACAGCTATCACTGAATCAAAGAGTTACTTAGACTTTTACTTAGTGATTTATCAGTCTAACTTTTGGCAATTTCCTAGGGATGTCATCTCCTGTTACTCAATGCCCGCATCTCATGAATTTGAAAATTACGCGTTGCATTTTGCTATGAATCTGACAAAAACACCTCTTCCGATCGCCTCAGTCACCCTAAAAGTAAATAATTTTATTTATTTATTTATATGAGCCTAGAGTGTCCCAACTGCTGGCCTCCCTCTTGGCTTTCCACGTATCCCTGTCCTGACCCGTCTCTCACCAGTCTCTATCAAAGTAAATAATAGCAAGTAAATATTACTCGTCATCATTATACCGTGTCAACAGCTGCAGCTCAAACACTGCACCCCATCAGCGGGATTAGCCCGAGAGGAAAGTATTAGCTCCGAGACGGTATTTACCGACGGCTGATTTCAATCGGAGCTTCGATTTGCAGAGTCTTGGAGGGGTGCGACAGTGTCGAGGGGTTTGTCGATGTTTTAGAGGATTAAAAATTAACTTTTGACTTTATTATATCAGTAGCATAACTCGCTTTCAATTACCTAGCGTTAGTCCTGGATTTTTTGACGTGACTGGAGTCCTGTTGGCAACTTTAACACAAGAATTGGCACAGGCACTGGTTTTTGCAAATGTGTATATAAAAAAGTTTTTTAATAAGTAGCAATCATTCTTATAGGGTTTAACTTATGTCGAAAAAACACTAAACTCTGGCGATCTATGTTCTCTTTTGCATACTTGATATCTAATATAGTAGATTGTACAACAAGTGCATAAAACGCACCATTTTACGCGAGGCGTTTATCCATACGAGCGAGCTTGCGAGCGAGGATGGATATAAAGTACGAGCGTAAAATGGGTTTTATGGACGAGTTATACACTCTACTTTTTACTTCGATTGTGAGGAAATAAAAAGAATAGGAATTTCTTTCATAAGAAGTTTCACTTTATGCTGGGTATAGGCGGACTAAAACTCAATTTTATGCACAAGTGCATAAAAAATTGTCATTGTCAAAATAGCCTTAGAAGAAGTCAATTTTTTATGCACTTGTGCATAAAATTGAGTTTTAGTCCGCCTATACCCAGCATAAAGTGAAACTTTACGAGCATGAGAAGTAAAAAATGTATTAAAGCAATCACGTTACTTAGAGATTGACACACAACGCAGAACCATATACATCTCTACGCAGACGGAGTCGCAGGCGGACGCTAGTTACTAAATATAGCGAACTCAGTTTAATAGGTTGCAAAACGAAGCAAAATTATAGAATATTTCATTTGCGGAACCAAGTAAAAATTAATGCATTTTTGATACGATCCCGATAAATGAATAAACCGGTGGTAATGACCAGTCATCCGGCTATTATTACGTGATAACGACGGAACAATGACTTCCACATATTTCAGCATTGTTTTAAATCTGGATTCGGATTTCTGTGTGATTGATTGAGTTTTAAATGATGGATACTTCACGCCTCGAAATGAAAAAGTTGGACACAATATCGATGTAACATGATAGGTTTGGTGAATTATTTGAGCACCGTCCATTATATCTATCGATAACTTGAATTTATACGAATTTTATACATCATCGCAATAGTAATGATGTTTTTACGGACTGTCTTGGGACGAGTAGGTACGAATATATCTTCAGAATTTAATATTGACATTAATAGGAAATATAATTATCACAACACTTATACTTCGGTTATTTCAGATTAGAAATATCGTGCGATTGTCTTAGTGCGATTTTTGAGAAAACGATTTTAAAATTCGCCATATTGAACCTTATTGGCTAACTAATAGTAAAAAAAGTAGTTTCATTAAAAAAATCCTGATAATATGGCATATATGAAAAAAATCCTCGATATCAAAAAAAAAATAAGATACATTGGCGAAATGGACCGTTATTTTTCTAATTTGAAGAAAAAAACGAGGTATATGTATAATGTGCAATGAGCGAGCTTTCATAACATAATATCACAGGAATATTATAACGCAGAGCAATATTAAATGAAATTGCTTCGAAAGAAGGAGTCACATCACTATCCAATCCAACAAAGTTTAATAAATGTCAAGCTCGACTTGCCACGTTGACTCACGTGACAATGCAAATACGCCGATTCCATCAAAACTATCGATATTTGTATAACCGTGGGCACAGCACTAGCCCCTAAGGCACAGACGGATGGATCTGAATCGATTTCGCGGTCCTCGTGACTCGACTCAGGTGACAATGCAAATCGCACGGCCTTCCCACAAAGCACCCAATACCCATTGATGAACTATTTTAGAATTAATTTCCTGGGGACGTCTTGGGGGCTAGGTATTCTATACACTATAGTCTGTGTTAGGTACTGGGCATTCCAATCTAGTTTTAGGATTGTCTTAGCTCAATGCGAATCGTAATTATCATTTTCCTTGCGTTTGTCTCCGCTTTTTGTTTTATAACCTACATAAACGATAATTTTAAACAAAAAAAGAACCGACTTCACTTAGGATCCGCTATTCCAAGAGGAAGTGGCCGAGTTGCTGTAAAAAATAGTGAAATCACTATAGGTGTGCCTATAATAGTTGAAGAGTTCTCTCGATTTCTCCAGGATCCCATCATCAGACCCCGACTTTCTGACAATATGGGACCATCTAAGGGTTATGTATACCCGTTCGATTAAAAAAAAATTAAAATCGGCTCACGATTCAAGGAGATATCGAGTAACATACATACAAAAAAATATTGAAAAAATAATAATGATAAAAAAAACAGTCGAATTGAGAACCTCCTCTTTTTTTGAAGTCGGTTAAAAATAGGGTTTTAGTATGTCTGTTCATTATTGCAGAAGACTTCACGTAACATTTTTGGTATCTGGTTTCGAATTTAGCCGATTTATTCTGTTCACCCCATTGATACCTCCTTCTGTGGGTTATTCTGTTGAACTCGCGTAGTAACGTAGCATTTGCAAAGCAATTTTTTAGCTACTTTCAATAAAGTCACCGGCAGAAAGTGACGGTAATTTCAACGTGACGTCATTAATTAACCACAGTTCACGCTTATTATAAGTACTTTAAACTTATTTTAAGTAATTATAGTAGTCCTATCCACACATGTCCCTACATAATATAGGCAGTTGATTCAGCAGCCTTCAGGGGATTCATTATTTCTACGCATTAATACGATACCCTTGTACCGCGGACTCGGATTATTAAGATAATAATGCCTAGGAACTTATTCAGACGTGTACAATGTTGTACTTTAATACAAATTCCAAAATCAGTGCGTCGCACTTACACACTTACGTACAATATGAGTTATTTACGAGTATATACTCGTTCTTGGTTTTGTTTTGGCTTATCTAAAACAGTGAAATTTATTTTTCAAACAATAAAACAACAAGACAAATAACAAAGAAGCGCGCAACAAGAAACGCATCAGTTGCATTGCGTCCTTGTCTTCATCAAGGGTACAGTTTGTAGTATCAAAGAGTACTACAACGTACGTACTATACTAACCATCACTGAGTAAAGCCACGGACAGAAGGACGGACGGACAGACGGGCATGGCGAAACTAAAAGGGTTCCTAGTTGACTACAGAACCCTAATAAAAGGAAATAAGTGTAAGCGTGTACTTGTACCTAATTAACCTACCGAGTGAAAATATGATACACAGAACATCACGCGACCAACGAAGATCACGTGACGTGACGCTTTCTATACAAAATGAAGGGTCGGAAGTGTCGTGTCGGAGACGGTTCGGAACACCGCACGGAAAAAAAAAGACTTCTTAATATAAAGCAAATTTCTTCCATGCAAAGCAATAAAGTTTTAAATATAACGAAGCGAATAAGATTCTTAAGTACAGATTTTTTAGTGTTCTTTTAACTAAGATAATACTTGTTTCTTTGAAGAACAATCTACTCTTATTTTAAGTCGAAGTGTTTCTATCAAGTAAAGATATTTTACACTCTTGGTGTAAAACAGTATATTTGCTTATTTAAAAATCTTATTTCATCATATTGAGAAATTTATGTTAAACTGAAACTTTTAAATAGTGTCGGCAAATGAATATAAAAACAATTGTATTCAATTTAAGAGAATCATGTCTTTAAATCAATTAAATATTTGTTTTAAGTGAGAATCACGTCACATTAATTTGAGAATACGTTTATTTTTATCCAAGAGAATGCAAATTATCACCTTAACAATACGGTTCTTTTGATTTAAGAGTTCTCGTCAACTTCGTGTGAACTATTGACATTGTTAAAAAGCTTATACTAGAAACTTTGTTTTTTTAGGGCTAAACCCGAGAAACGAAGTTTAATTAAAAAGTGATAATACAATTATAAATTATGAATATCTCATACTCATAACTTATATGTAATTGTATTACCTAGTCTGTAATCGCTACTGCGAAGTTCAAATAATCCTTTGCCAGACGCCTAGGGTCATGAAGTTACGTCGAACAAACGTTACCATGTTGTAACCTACACGCAGAGACATCTATTGGCGCGCAACGTAACTAAACTAGCGCAAGAAAATATTTACTTGAGATAAGATTTCAATGATTTTGTATAAAGATTAAAATAACTTAGTGCCAATAATTTAAAATTTCATTCGAAAGTAGTTGTTTGATCTAACGAAAAGAAAAATCTTCCTTACAAAGAAGAATTGATTTATGTGAAGAACACATTTGTGTTTAACCAGAGAAACTTATTTTGATTGAAATAAAATGCATTTTTGCTATGAAAACGATATTTAGTTGCCCCGAAACGATTTGAATTACTTGAATCAATTTCTCCATATCAACTTATTTCAAGTAAATACTCTAGAAACAATATATTTTTATATTTATTTTTCAAGAAAATGTGGTCTTTTGAGCGAAGAATTATATTTTTGATAAATGAAATAAATACTTGTCACGAGGAAATATTTTCAAGATAATATAATGTCTTGGATTGAGAATAACCCGGAAGCTTTTTTTCCGTGCGTGCATAACTTAAACGTGGTGTTAGATTGGGATTTAATTTTTACCGGCTGAATGTAGCCCCTCGTCCCGTTTTATTTGATACGCTCTATAAATCATTAACGCGAGGTGAGGAAGGATTAGGGGAAATGTGCTCAATTTTATTGTCGGACTTTGCGGCTTATCATAGTTAATTCACTCCACGGAGATCCTTATTTCTATATTTATGTCGAATTTGTTGAAAATAGAGAGGTTTTCTGTAATATTAAGAACCTTTTTAACCGACTTCAAAAAAGGAGGAGGTTCTCAATTCGACTGAATTTTTTTTTATCATTATTATGTTTTTTTTTTGTATGTATGTTACTCCATATCTCCGTGAATCGTGAACCGATTTTCAAATTTTTTTTTTTAATCGAACAGGTATAACCCCTAGATGGTCCCATTGTCACCAAGTCAGGGTCTGATGATGGGATCCTGGAGAAATCGAGGGAACTCTTCAACTATTATAGGCACACCTATAGTGATTTCACTATTTTTTACAGCCACTCGGCCACTTCCTCTTGGAATAGCGGATCCTAAGTGAAGTCGGTTCTTTTTTTTGTTTTAAATTATTATATGTGCATTTTTGATGTTGATATGGTTTTACCTATAAAACTATCGTGAGACCCTAACAAATTAAAAATATTTATAACGGTTCACTCACGTAATTTTTGTCGATTTTTGCTCGACATGTTTCGATCAATTTACGATGATCATTTTCACGAGCGGCCTTCCGCGACGATATGGTTGTTGTGTCAACATTGTCAGTGTAATTAAACATAAAGTGGCAAAGTAACAGCTTTTATTCTAACTGAATTTAGGTCTCTGTAGCGATAGTCAGCAATACGTGTATAACTTTTGCATGATTTAAAATACAAATGAAAAAATATTATGAATTGTTGCTTTGACCGTGAATATTTGCATTATTTATAGTTGTAGTACAATTTAGTCAATTAAATGCAAGGAATCAAACAATAATTAATTCTATTCCATAATGGGACTTAAAAAAAAGAGGTCACGCAACCTTCTGTCCCATTGTGACACAGCGGACACTTCATCCAGCTAACTAAAGACACATAGAGAGAGATTACATCATACTGATTGGAACACGAATACACGAGCGGTGATTGTTGCGTACTTGCGTAGCAATCACAGCGTACGAGCTAATCACTAGAGATGCGAAAAGTATGTCACTAAACTGAAAAGATTGACAAATATCTTTGAATCACCGATATATACAGCCTTGGCCAGAAGTGTTGAGCATAGGTGTTTTTTGTTTACAATTTTGATGTTAAGCATTATTTCCCTATCCTAACAATGAACGGTAACGGTAAATGTTATATTTCATTTATAAATATAGAAAACATCACTTAATAACACTTTCAAGGTACTTAATAAATATGAAAACAGAAGGTACCAAAAATGTAAATTTTAGTCGGTGCGACATATTGCAAATATTCTATGCAGTTACTACTAACTTCAACAAAACATGCCTATTAGTTTAAATTAATTGACAAAACAACTCAAACAAAGATGGAAACGATGGACTAAACTTTCCAGTTTTGTATGAAAATCGCATTGGTGCTCAACACTTCTGGCCAAGGTTGTATATCACTCTACTCACTAATTTTGCCCAGTTAATCTATAATATACCTATCATTCGCGAACTAATCTATCCCATCTATGAAAAACTTTTCGAAAAGAGTTGAAGAGTACAGTACGCCTACCATGAGATTGACATTGGCATTTTTCGTTAACGAGTAACGAATTTGATGACGAGATCAATTCAGGGGGGTTTCACTATGTCTCTCTCCATTGTACCTGTTTTTTAAATTTCGCGCCCCGCGCCGGCGGCTTAATGAGGGCAGGGTTGGCACATCGCTTATTATCTTATGGGTGCGTTCGAGAATAATAGTTTATAGTATTAATTTTGTACTAAAACTAGTAGTTCGCCCCGAACCGTGAACTCGCGAATCTTGTGTTTCGCCATAAAATAATGTGCAATAGTAGAATTACTACAAATACCAAAAATAGGTATCGGGTACTTTTTTTTCAACTAACCATCACGGTGAAACTAAACGTCCATATTAAATTGTGCGGTTGATGCGTAAAATTTTACCACGACGAAATCGCTTCAGATTTGACAGTTTTTGTCTCATCTAAATTTAAATCCACCTCTCACATGCCTCTCACTCTGTTGCTTTGACATGTCGTTCTCATCTGTGGACCACCTATATAGGTTTCGGTTACCATCATTATGCGTCTATGGTAACTCTCTCTAACTAATGTGTTAATGTCAGTATGCTGATGGCCCTAGCAGCCAAAGCTCTAATAAATTTAAAAAAAAGTCAGTTGTCAAAATATTTACACCAAAATCAAAATAAAACGGAAAATATTTTTTAAATCAATTTTATGTTGCTAATTGTTATGAAACAGTAAGCAGTTAATAAGGATTTGACGAGAGTGTTAATCAATACCTTTCGTTTGATACCAAAGTCAACCATACTTGCTCGTAAAAGTAGCAAATAAGATGACCAATGTAACAGGACCCCTTTACAAAACCTTTTTAGGCCTTCTAATTTCAGAACCCCCGTCTCAATCCAGCTCATATACGAACTCGCAAATTTTGTTGGTCTCTGCTACAACCCCAACAAATTTTATAAAGATCGGAAAATCGTTACTAAAGTTATCGTCGGACAAACTATCTAAATCAAAAAGCCATCCAAATGCCGAGACGTCCCAGTAGCCAGGTGACAGTTGTTGTTTGTAAGAACGATCTTCGCTTACGCTCCGCTCGTTCGATAATAATTAGATTGGGCAAATAAGGTAATAAATCTGATATTTATCTAGTTTTGTATTAAATTTACTGATAGATTAGGTAGATTAAGGCAGATTGACTAGTCACTTTTTATCTGTAGATACCACGTGCACGGAATGAAGCACGTTGACAACCCTATTTTATTTTTTGCACAGATAACATTTTTATCTCTGTAGCTAAATGTCAAAATCAGGAAGGAGAACCTTCTGTACTCTAGTACTATTCATTATTCTGTGACGAGATGCACAAATCTCGTTTGTTACACTAATAAGTTACAAGCAAAAAACACAGATTACTCGTTAACGAAAAATGACAATGTCAAACTCATGGTAACCGTAATGATAAGCGTACTGATATAAAGAGTTGTTTGATGCTGCGGTGAGCGAGTGAGTGATTTAGTTGAATGAAAAGATATTTATCTTTTGAATCATTCATACGTTGTCGCTTTCACTGAGGTAGGACAACATCTAGGTACCTAAGTAATTCGGTGTAAGTTTAAAAGTACTTCAAAACTGTTTAGGCTCGCTACTTGTCCTTTTTCCAAGACCTATTTATGAACCAACATGCCACACAAAGGAATAGAGGAAATCCGGTACAGAGAGATAATAACAATAAATTACTCCTGCTTTATATGCAAGACGGTACTCAAAAGAAATACTGGAAACATTATGCCGCTAATAAAATGTCAAAATAAATAAACATTATGCAGGACGAGGAAAAGGGTTATGCTAGAGCTAATTTGCAATGATTTTGACCAAAATAAGGGTCCATGCTGACTGTTTTTTGTAATAAAAAAATCCCTAATTGTAGTAAATGTGGCAAAATATATTTTTCCACGACTACATTAAAAGAAAAGTGTCGCGGTTTATATGGGAGCTCAAACATTCTATGACAATATTCTTTCCGGGCAGACTCCACTTATGACTGAAAAAAATTAAATTCGCTAGTACGCAGATTTTTTTAGTTGCCGAGTCATATCTCAAGAAAAAAAAATTGAATTTACTTTATCTATGTCAGACGCTCGCTTGACATTTTTTTACAAACGGGCATCACTAAATTTGTCTTTTCCCTTTGTACTTTTCGATCAGGGCTAGCATGATCGATCGCGTTCGTTAACATGCTAATGATGTATCGTTGCCGCAAATCTAAACCAGATAACGGTCGGATCCAATCGAGGCAATCGGCAACGCATATATACGTGTAAATTATTTAGGCTCATTGCAGTGTTTGAAACACACCACTTTCTACGAAGTCGTTTAGGTTAAGCAAATTAGATATCTTCGAAGAATTAAGACTTATCAGGCTGGAAATTGTTTTGATACTTGCATTTGTTCCTAAATTCGTGTAACCCGAGTTTGCTCAATCCCAGGAGATGTGTATTATTTTTGGTAAATGTTTGCTCTTGTTTGGATCTTGAGGACCTCATTTCAGAGACCTCCTTCGACAAAATGCACCACGAGATTTTCTCAAAATTCCTCATAAAGCTAACTTTCAATCTGGCCTTTCTACCCCTAACAAATTCAGCCGAATTTAACCCTCAGGATTGACTTTTTCCGAAGAAACAATCTTTTTTGAGCCACAAGCAAATATCAGAAAAAAGAGCAATCATTTTGCAGTTAATTTGCTGCCAAAAGTTACGCACACATGATGGGATTGAGCAAACTTGGATTACACGCATTTAGGACCAAATTAAGTTATTAAAACGAGTTCCAGGCTGGTGGGAATTAATTCCTCAAAATGCTTTTTATAGTTCTTATTTGGAACTCTACCGCAAAGTCTGAAAAGTGTCGAATTATTTTTACTATTTTATTTTGGCTATTTAACATTAAGGGCGCTATTGATTGTGTGTTATTCAGATGTGACCGCAGACAAATCCATGTCCAATTCGCGCCATACACGGATGGATCTGTCCGCCGGGCATATCCGACGGACAAATCTGGCGGGCACATCTGTGCGTGTATCTCTAGCTAATACCTTATCAGTTACACGTGATTTAGGCCCGAAACATTAAAATTTAAAGCACTGACAACCATCGTGTACATTGTTCCATACATTAGCGTGATTTAGCGTTCTAATCACGATGCCGTCCGACGCGGCACGTGACGCAATCTCTCATCCACGTGCACGGAAGTGCCACAGCCAAGTTCTCCACAAAACTGTCAAGCGTATATGTAGAAGTTGGATTGCAATTCAAGACTGGAATGCGTAAGGGATAAAGAAAGTGGAAATCGCATAGAGAGTTTTTCAAATCGGGTGGTGAGAGCCAACTTTTGAAATTGATTCTTGTGATTGCTGTATTTGTTTAATTTTGTTATTTTAGTTGATGTTTTATTATCATTACCTACATTTCTACAAATCCAGATCAATTGGCCAAATTCAGAACCAGAAACCAATAATGTAACATGTAACTTTACATGAATACCTCCATATGAAGCAGTTCAGGAATACTCGTGCCCAAAGGGAGAACCTACTTGTGGGTGTGACCACTTACAAGGGAGTGTCCAAATTTAAATACCTGGGGTGCACGATTACGGATACTCATACAAGAGAGAACGAAATTAATATCCGTACCCAAAGCACCTTCGCTGCAGCGCTGCACTCCATAAAGTACTGGTGTAGACGTAGTACTTAGTAGACGGACTAAGTTGCGGATCTATAAAATCGTGATCCGCCCCATCCTTATGTATGGATGTGAGGCTTGGACACTAACGCTCAAGGAGGAGAACAGCCTTTTAGTTACAGAACATAAGGTGTTAAGAAAGATTCTGGGACCCATTAAAGCAGACGATGAAGCATTGAAGCTTGAGGGTCCGTAAAAATGCCGAAATCCAAGAACTGGTGGCCGAACCTAATATAATTGGTGAGACTAAAGCACATCATCTCCGCTGGCTCGGCCACCTCGAGAGGATGGGAGAAGATCGCTCAGTAAAAAGAGTATATTTAGGTCGACCGACTGGAAGCCGTCCTGTCGGTCATCCTAAGTATCGCTGGGCAGACAGGGTAGGAGCTGATCTCCGTGAGCTCGGTGCCGGAGAAACCTAGCGTGAAATAGCGCAGGACCGAGCAAATTGGCGTGCTCTTGTGTCGGAGGCCAAGACTCATTTTGGGTCGTTGCGCCAAATAAGTAAGTAAGTAGTAACTTTACATGAACGAAATTATAATTTGGCTTCTAATTCATTATAAAACAATAGTTCAATTTACTTTATCTTACCTAATGTACATATTTATACACAGAATATTACACAGTATATTACAAGTATAAAAAACAAGTGATTGGAAGGCTAGTGTATGTTTATTTACCCTATATTTGTGACATTCCTTTAGAACTTGGCTGCATTTTACAAACTGACGTTATATTTGAAACTCGTATTACTCATTCGCGTAATGTGTTCTTAATTTAGGCTATGGTTATGCTAGGCCGTATGTATGTGCATTTAGAACGCTCGCTTTGATAATGAGTAGCGGCATGTTAGCCATGTTGTGATGATAAAATATTTAAAATGTTAAATAGTAAAGCGTCCTGTAGATACGCTAGCTTACATACATAATTATATATTCTACACCCATGTCATAAATCCTCTATTCTGCGTTCGAAAACCGTATGTAATTACCACCATTATTGCAACCAGTATTGTAACATCAGTGTATAGCCTGTGACAGTGTGGTAAAAACGTATTAAAATTCATTACTTATGGTAAAGTAATGAAAATCCGGCCCTCTCTCGAATTGGCCATGGCGGTGTATTGGCGGACATTGTAATGGTTTCCGAACGCGTCATTTAGGATTTAAAATATGTGTGTAGATAAAGCCGTGTATGCAACTGTACGTAATTAGGCCTTAAAATACTCGTGTGATCTTATTATCATTAAACCGCGCTCGTATTTTAAGGACTCTTATTACAGTTATTACGTAACAGTAACATAAACTACCATTAAATATAATAAACCAATTGAATAATAAATATATTGTATTTTTTAAAATTATTATTACCTCTACAGATACGCGTTAAACATTTCAAGCTTTTTGTATTTTTTAAATTTGTCATGCTCGGAAAGTGAGTTATTGTTCATCTATATAGCTGTCAGAAAGTGATTCATTTCCATCCTAGGGTATTTTATTTTACAGGTTTAAATATTTCACTCCGTTCGAGCATCAGTCTCGTCGGAAATGGGTGCCTTTATTTATTAATCAACTATTGCAAATCTTCGTAGCGCAAGATTGAAGGTAGTAAGTACATACAGCCTGTGCGACGTTCTTGTATTTTTTTTGGAAATAATATAAGTGACTTACTTGAAACAGTCCATAGCTAATGTAAGCGTTGTTGTGGTTGGTCACTTTCTCAGTGGTCCGTCCGCTGGCATGCTCGATCACGCACACCCCTGTGAAAAAAATAGTATCTATTATAAAGAGAACTCGTGCAAAATAATGTGGGAAATGTCTATGTCTGCGCGCGAACTCCGAGGGTTTAGAAGCCCCTTACACCACCGTGCTCGGTAGACAGTATAAACCAGTACATATTTTCTTAGTCTAAAAACTTTAGAGATAAAACAGACAGACTGCTTAAATGTTCCCTAAACCCTAAGTTAGCACTTTACATAATCTTTATATTATTGTCTTTCCCGACCACGGAACAATGGTGTTCCGGACCTTTGGGAGGCGTATGCGGAGCCGAAGCCAACGCGCAGAGGCCCTTTCGACAATTTAATGAAAAGTGAGGGGTACACTAGGCTGATGCTGCCCCTGCCCGTGTCATGGGACGCACGCAGAGACAGCACCCGCCATGGTGTAAGGACTATTGAGAATTAATGGAGTCTAAAAATGTACTAGGCTATTGGGTGAAAAGTCTGGACTGTTGAATGGGCTATTGGATGAAGAACCGGACGCCTGCCTAATAAAACGGTATCCAATTTTATTTCCGGCAGACGGTGACTCGCCCTTCGCAAGATGGGCCCCCATAAAAAGCGACATCAAAGATGGCTCAAGGGCAACACCGGTGCGGGGGCTGGGGGTAGAGAGGTGTCACTGGACTTTAAACATATAGCCAACTCGCCACTTAGGTTTCCACATCTACCCTCGAGAACGCAGCTCTAACGACCCCACTCTGGACAGCCGGCTAAGGCAAGCCAGAGGCAGGGGACCTGTCCCACCATCCGACAGGGCACCCCAGGGGCACTCAGGTACGTGGAGTCGCTACTCTCCAACAGCTCGCCACAAGCTGCCCTGCGTTGACTGATTGCGCTGGTGAAAACCAGTGGGCGATGGGGTCGTCACATCCCTATTATTAATTATTATATGATGGTATCGTGTTGGAGATATGATGATGATAAAACTGTACAAGACTAGACCAGACTGAGCCAAACATGTGGTTTAGATTGCACTGGACCGGACCGGATCAAACCAGACTAGATAGAGTTTAATCACTTAGTTTTCTCATAGGCGATGTGGAAAACAGTACACGTCACATGAAAAAAAAATCGAGCGTTAACTCTTGAATCTCACACTTCGTTCAGGATCCTATAAGCATACCTCACTACGCTTGCAATTCTATTACACGGAGAGAAAATTTTACTAGAAACAAGTAAAAACGAGTAATTCCCAGGACAAGTAAACGTTTACTAAAAATAAGTAAACGTTTCCTAAAAACAAGTAAACTTTACTAAAATAAAGGTAACGTTTACTAAAAATAAGTAAACGTTTCCTGGGAATTACTATTTTTTACTTGTTTCTAGTAAAACTTTCTCTCCGTGTAAGTACATATAATTTTGTTCAATTATGACGCTGCTCCTATTCACTATGAAACGCCTTTCCTGCTAGGAACTAGAGGTACAGGTGAAAATAACCTTGTTTTACTTAGCCGGGTGCATGCAAAGTGCAGAATCCCGGTTACACCAAAATGGCCGTGTTAGCTCAAATTAAACAGCAATTTATGTGGCACCCGCTAGTGCTTGCTGAAGCACTAGGTCTTAGTCTCGAGCACTAAGGTGTCTGCCAGACACGTTTTAGGCGTCTCTACCCGCTGTCTGCTATGTAAATAGATATCACAGACATGTTACTAACTAGACCACTTAAAAGTATTGGCATTTAATGGTATTCTTTGTTGTGACCATAGTCAAAGTTAATAGTTTGATAATAAATGAAAATATAATATTGTAAAGGATGTATTAACACATAATAAACACACAGTAACAGTTGTAGATCGTGCAGTTCTGAGAGCCTTAGTTACTAAAGCAACGACTTCGTCTGATCGCTAGCCTCAGCCATGAGGAAACGAGAAAGAAACAAAATACTTATCACATAAAAATCGAATTTGAATTATAATGAAAATTTTAGTTTTATTTATGCAAGACAAATGTTCACTATGAAGCTCAGACGAGCATTGTTGCTACGACTGTAATAAAAATCCTTTAATTATTCCCAGTTGAAATGTTGTTAAGACTATTAATGTGGCAATGTGTTTCCATTTATTAAAAATAAGTGTTTTCATTAGGTAATTGTTATGATTAAGTTACCCAGAATCTATTTAGCCGTGACAAAAAGCCAGGACAAACACTAGGAGGATGATGAATTCATTTCATGAGTTGCTTACATGTTTACAAGGTTAACTGGAAGAAATCCTTTAAAGGGATAAGTTCGCTTTTTTACGTATTTGTTGTGTTATATACCTCTCGTTGTGTTTTCTTGTACAATAAAGTGTTTTACTACTACTACTGCTACATGTATTTGTTACAGTAGCATTGCTCGCGTCGTCTGTTTAAATATAAGTCTGTAACAGACGTATGCACATTCGTGTAGCCGCATACGTCCTTTTTGCGCGTTGATTGCTGACTTCGCTCCGCCGGATTTGAATTTTGGATGAGCAGTGTGATGGCGGGCTTGTATGATGCTAATGTATGATAAGGCGACGAAATGGCTCCACTCAGCCTTTGACAAGTACACGTTCAAGTGCGAGTATTACATAGTTTGAGCGATTAAATTTAAATGTACATACACGTAGGTATGGGACCTTAACACTTCATTTAATTGTGACATTAAACTAACCCTATTTCGGTGACTAAGCCATTGTTCCCTTCTTGACTCTACTCTTAAAATATGATAAGGATACATACAATCGCCATCAAATATATCGCAGTGTCCACGGTACTCAAAAATATCTGAATAATATGCACTTTATCGCCTTGAAAATAGAGGCGTTATTCAGATATTTGTAGACTTTGGGTGCTCCGATTTGTCTGATGGTGATCGTACAAAACTAAAATGATTTCAACATATTAGTAAGGTCTAAGTGGCTAATTTCGTCATAGCTATTCCGTCATTAGCATTTTTCTCGAACAACGAACAAAATTGATAATTTTCATTATTAAAAAAAATGATCAGTTTCAGCAAGCCAATGCATGGTTTCTTTTTCCATCGATAGGAAATCAAAGAAATATTACGCTCTCGTGGACGAATTAGTCCCTATGATGGAATTAGCCACATTGACATTAAATTGCTGTTATTTTGACTTGTTATTCTTGAACTGCCTACATTTCATCTGCTTTGCCCAAAGGTTGAATGACAGATAAAGATGATTTTTCTATTCACCGTAACTGAAAAACTGATTTCTTCTTTCATGCAGGTAAATAATAACTAAGAAATTTGTTAATTAATCTTAGGCTTGTTATAAGTTCATAGAACTTAAAAATCGTTGTTGAAAAACCCCAAAAATGGGTCGTCACTAATCCACGGAGGATAGGAGCATGTTTCATTTCCACAAAAACCCGAACCGCCGACTCCAAACAAACCACTTATTATTATTATTTTCTTTATTTATTTTTCGTCTTAGGTTAGGTTTTATAATATTTTTACAAAAGTAAAATACAATTATTATTCTCTTTATTTTTCTTTCGTCTTAGGCTAGGTAATTTATAACATTTTTATAAAAGTAAAATACAAAATACATCTAAAACATACAAAAACAATAAAAACATTATAAAAAACCTAACCTAGGGTGCCGCCAGCAACAGGGCAGGGCCCAGGCTGCCGGTGGTTAGGGCCGCAGAGAGAGGAACCTTCGGACTATGCGCGCCGTGTCCAAGATTACCGCCTTCTGAATCTGACCCTTGATCCAACCACAACCCCGTAGCGAAAGTCTCTCGAGATGTTGGTCGAGACTCTTCGCTATGAGACCGTTCGCAGAAACAACTATCGGCACAATGATCGCCGAATCAACCTCCCACATGGCGGTTACCTCGTGAGCTAAGTCTAGGTACTTGCTGGACTTGTCCTTCTCAGCCTTCACGAGGTTCACGTCACATGGGACGGTGATGTCGACGAGCATGGCCCGGCGTTGCGGTCGATCTATTACCACGATATCAGGCTTATTGGCTACAATAGTCCTGTCCGTGATAATAGATCGATCCCAATAGAGCGTGGCACGACCATTTTCGAGAACTGGCACAGGTGTGTACTTGTAGTACGGCACTTCGTGGTCCACAAGACCGTATAGGAGAGCAAGCTGCTGGTGTATGATCCTGGCTACGAGGTTATGTCTGTGCAAGTACTCGCCGTTAGCAAGATGGGAACAACCGGAGATGATATGCCTGAGTGACTCTCCGGGACGGCGGCATGCCCGACAAATGTCGACCGTACCGTCCTTCAGGATATATCTCCGGTAGTTATTCGTCATGATAACTTCGTCCGCAATTGCACAAGCAAAACCTTCGGTTTCTCCGAAGAGGTCCCCGAATCGTAACCAGTTCACCGACGCGAGCAGGTCTACGTCGGGTCCCGTGAGGGCCCCGTAGAACCGCCCGTGTAGCTCCTTGCTCTTCCATACCGCCTTGCGATCCTCGGTGCTTAGCACCACAGGTTTGCGCCAGTTCTCGTTCGCCAAGGAGAGCGGCGTGAGGCCCTTATCTATTGCCACCACATCACGATGCATCTCACACTCGTTGTTAAGGAAATAATTCCTGAGATTGTACACCTCACGGTTGTGGAGATTTTTGGCATTTAAAAAGCCGCGACCTCCACACTTCCGTGGGATGTACAATCTCATAACGGACGAGCGTGGGTGAAGCATACGGTGTGTGGTGAGCAATAGACGGACCCTCCGATCCAGGGCATCCAGCTCGGTCTGTGTCCACCTTAGTATGCCAAAGGAGTATGTGAGTAGGGGCATTACCCAGGCGTTGAAGGCGCGCACCTTGTTGCCACCTGACAAAAGACTATTGAGTACTTTTGTCAGCCGACCGAAGAAGCGCTCCCTCAACGCCTGTTTAATACCCGCATCCTCAATACCCAACGACTGTGACATACCAAGGTATTTGTAGGTTTCTGATTCAGAGATAGATCTGAACATCATCGTCTCAGAAAGTTGTAAATTTGTTGAATTTACTACTTTCCCCCGCTGTACATGCATAACCGCACATTTATCAACACCAAATTCCATCTTGATGGAATTACTAAAGACTTCAGTGGTTTTTAGTAGCTCCAGCAGGTCCCGGTTATTTGGTGCAAATAATTTGAGATCGTCCATGTACAGAAGGTGAGATATGACTTCACCCTCTCTCCGAAGCCGGCAACCTAGCCCCGAATCCTTCAGCAGGGTGCTGAGCGGATTTAGAGCTAGGCAGAACCACAGGGGACTCAGACTGTCGCCCTGAAATATTCCTCGCTCGATCCTTATAAAGTCCTGCGGGCCAGGGGGGTCATCCCCGCCTCCTGGTTGACGAAGTACTGTGGTCCACTGCCTCATACACGCGCCAAGGAAGGATCTTAAGGCTGCATCAATTTTATACAGCTCTAAGATCCTCTCCAGCCATGAATGAGGCACTGAATCATAGGCCTTCTTGTAGTCAATCCAGGCGGCTGAGAGGGCCCCCCTGTTCCGCCGGACTCGTTGGCAAATGGTCATGTCTATGAGGAGGAGCTCTTTAGTACCACGGGACCCAACCCTACATCCATTTTGAGCGGAGGCCAAAATGTTGTTTGCGACCATATGCGCGTTTATTTTTGCTCTCAAAATGGATGTAAGGAGCTTGTAGAGTGTAGGCAAGCACGTGATGGGTCGATAGTTCTTCGCTTCCGTGGTACTACCGGACTTATAGAGCAGGAAGGTTACACCAGTTGTTAAGGAGGGCGGGAGGGAGCCAAGTTCGAGGGCTTGCTGAAATTGCGTTGCCAGCCGCGAGTGCGAGCATCGAAACCATTTTAGCCAGAAGTTGTGCAATCCATCCGGGCCAGGACTTTTCCAGTTCTGAGCCGTACGGATTGCACAACTTACGTCATCGGGGCTGATGGTAATAGCCCCCATAGGTTCGATGGTCTCGCACTCACGTTCGACAACGCTCATCCACTCGCCCTCCGTGTGTTCAACGGGCGCCGACCAGATGCTACGCCAGAAATCAGTCATGGCAGTAGCATCCGGCAGTCGCACGTCGGACACACGGGGGTCGGCTTCCTCCCACCTCCGGTATACCTTCCTTTGGTCACTTTGGAAAAGACGATTCTGCCTGAATCGGTCCACACGCTCTCTGTAGCGGCGAATACGGCTTGCCCATGCATAAACTTTCTGCTTTAGAAAGTCGATGCGCTCTGTGACGTTGGCCATGTAGTCGCGGGGTTCGATATCCGTCCCCGCGAACGCCTGGTGCACAAAGCGCATTACTCGGGGGCGGTTGTTGCCCCCCCTGAAGCAGATCAGCTTTGCAATGAGGGTCCTAAATGAGTTGATACGACGCTCGATCCGCACTTGCCATGCGGGGACACCCCCGGCGGTCCTAGGTGCACGTTCAGCGTCCGGAAACTTGACTCGAGCAACACGGCACGCCGCGATGGCTCCGCAGTACATGATCGAGTGCGTATCATCTAGGTCTTTACTAGTCCGCAGGAGTGGATCTAGCAAGTCATTTAGGGCTCCCATTAACGCTAGATTGCGTCTATTCATAGGCAAGCGTGGTAATCGTGGCCTAGTAATGTTTGTGGAGCGATACTGCGTAATTGCCTCTTCCAAAGTCCTCCTCAGTTGCTCATTGGCTGTACTACTCACACTCTGATTCGCGATCTCCTCCTCATCGGCACTGGGATCAATCCGCGGCGCCCCCGATGCCAGGTCGGATGCGGGCATCGGATCTAGCGACATGGCGGGCGGATCCCGCGCCGAGGTGGAGGCCGCGCGAGCAGAGAGAGCCTCCAGGCGAAGCCGATCAAGTGTCGCGTCATCCAACCGCTTTAGCCGTTGAATGACGCGCACCTGATCCGATAATCGCTGCGCAGTCGTGTTAATGGTTGGTTCAAGGGCCTGAAACAGAGGAAGCATCCGGTCACGATACGCGCACAGATTAGTTCCCCCCTCTGTAGCCCCATAGTAGGCGCGCATGACGTTCTCATTCATTGATGGAGTCCATCTCATGCGACGCACTATACCACCGGCAGCGGGGGCCCTGGGCGGGACAGGGTGTCCCGCAAGCCCCAAGCGTGCCGGCAGCGGTGGCCGCCCTCGTCGCGCAGGTGGTCGTGGCGGCGGCGGCGGCGGCCCGCACTCGTCGCTCGACTCGCTGGTGTCGGGCGCAGTGGCGAACTCATCGCCCGACGACGATGGCGAGGAGACTGACGAGGCGGGCGAGGATGGTGGGCGTGCGTTTGGCGGGGACGCTTGCTGCAGTCGTGTTTTGCTTCGTGTAATCATTTTAATTCCGTTGACTACTTTTGACGTTTAGTGTCGGGCATGGTATTTCATCGTATTCCCATATTTGCGGTCATTTGCGCCCTTGCGCAACTGTGTTTGGCATAGCGGGCAACTTTTCCGCAAATAATTATCCATAAATAGATGTAAAAGCTCCCGTAAAAACGTAATTTAGCAAAAATATCAGGAAATTACAAAAAACAGGACTGACTTTGACGGCGTCATTTTTTTTTTATTTTTTTTTATTTTTATTTTTTTTATTTTTTTATTATTAGGAGCCTGTAATGTCCCACTGCTGGGCAAAGGCCTCCCCCCGGTTTTTCCAATCCTCCCGATTCTGTGCAGCGTTCGGCCATTCCTTTAAAAAGGAGTCTAATTCGTTCGTTTCGTAAACAAACCACTTGTTTAACCAAATTAAATCCCCCGTCTCCCGAATTCTAAATAATAACATTAAAATAAGTCGCCGCAAACCGAATGAATTGCCAACCTTAATAAGCATTCACGCTGAACTTCCTCAGATCTTAGCCCTTATTAGCATAATAGTCTAAGAGCTGGCCACGTCAGATATGACACAATAATGAGAGTAATGTAACCAGTACAGCTAGATTGCATAACCATCCTTATTGATAGATCCGGGCATCTGGCAGCTTTTAATGGGTGGAGATCAGAGTGACAGATAACAAAGTTTTTAAGTTGGAAAAAAGTAATACCAAAATAGATAAAAACTGCTGAAGTTGTGTCATTTATAGAGAACAGGGCCTATATTTTAACATTTGAACAAAAATCATTGTGCATTATTGCGGAAACAAAAACAGTAGGCGAGTAACCAAAAATTACATTATTCATCATTTAGCACTACTTTCCCCAACCGAAACTTTTGGATATTATAAATATAATCTAATTCATTACATAATTATTCATAATATTGGATCAAATCCAGAACTCTTAAGATTTGTTTACTTCAAGTTATTTGCATTCTTTGACCTCCACCACTTTACTGGCAGATGTCCGGATCTAAAAATAATCGTAGTATAGCAAACTAACTAGAGGGGTTTCGTTGCTCTCATTATTGTGTCATATCTGACGTGGCCAGCTCTTTGTCTATAAAAAGGGGCATTCAGATGACAAAACATTCCGCGATCCCCCGAATTTAAGTTTAAAATTGTTAACAGAGACGTTTTAATTGATACTGTTCAGAGGCGGTGTTCTAATCCGAAATTATTCAAATGAATGCGACCTCGTTCGAATCAAAAGTCGGGTATTATGATAATCGATTGCGTTGTTTTGATTATTAGTTACACGTTTACATAGTTGTTTGTTTCTGTGATTGTTTTCAACTGTTTAATAACAGCGGAAGTGGTTGCAGGGTTGATAGTGTCAATTTTATCCGGAATGTGCCAATCGTAAAATATTCAATCAATACGTTTTTTGGATTTTTTTGGACAAAAAGTGTCTGTAGTATATTGAACTTATGTTAACTGTTGATAATTTCTATTTTCTTTGTCGGTACCTATTCATTATTCATCTATAAAGAATGCGTTTAGTTTTAAACCACATTGGTAAACAAACAATGTAGGTACATAGTCTAAAACATCCTCAAATGTAATTTGTAACAACCTGTAACCTATGCTGGACAAATAAATAAATGAAATGAAATGAAACATCAAAATCTCATCTGCACTTGTTTTCCTCCCTTGCTGCAGCGGATGGTACTCACTTCTAATAAATTTCAAAAATGTGTACACATTTTTCGCGTTGACTGTACGTAATTGGCGCAGTCGTTAGGATTAATGTAATATCTCAGTTTACCTATAGCATTTATTTTCAATATCGTGTGCGGTTCTATAATGAAGCACAAGTAACATTAAATTCCACAATATAACGACGTTCGTCACAATACAGTTGCCACGTCTCAAAGTTGCAGTGGCTGCCTGCATTAACTGAAGCTGCAGGCGTCCCCGCGGCCCGGCGACGTAATGTAGCGGAGACAATTTATGTGTGACGAACAGTGACTGTTATTAAATAGTATTTTATACTATAGCTAGGGATACTCGCACAGAGCTTTCCGCTGGATTTGTCCGGTGGATATGCCCGCAGACAAATCCGTGTCCGATTCGCGGCTGATCCGTCCGCTGGCCATATCTGGCGGGCAGATCTGTGCGTGTATCCCTAGCTATTCGTGACATAATGAAGAGACTGTCAGTCGAGTACCGTCTGGTAGAGAATGCCATTTGGCATTAAGTCCGCCATTTGTACATAATTTTTTTTTGTATTTTGTGCATTAAAGTTTAAATAAATAAATAAATATATTACCTGCTGTGTACAATTTAGTAAACTCAATCTCCTTGTCTTTGAAACGGCTTAGTGTAAAACGTATTTTATGAGCTAACCGTTTCATATTAAAGTAAACCGTTACTGAATGTGTAAACGTAGTCGTGCGCTTGTCGTCGCGAGTTGCATTTTGGCATTAGCCCGCTAATCAGCAAAGCGGGTCTCGCAAATCTCGCAACTCACTCCCACACACATTTACTCTTTTGTAGATCTTATCTAGTTGTAATAAGGTTGACAAACAGCTAATTTCATCGAAAATTATAATCAGCTCGGCGGCCATTGTTTTGAAAGTTCACTCGTTAATGAATTGCCGTGCGATGAACAATGTTAACTAGGCGAATCTGGCGGAGTTTTGTTCCACATACTTTCAACACATAGTTCACTGTCACATAAGGTACTTAGAGGTTTTCATGCAGCCATTGTTGGCTTAACGTATGTAGAGCTTTTGGTGTTAGCTTTTTAGTATAGTTTACGTGTAAATTTAAAACCAAAACAGTCATGGTTCGTTCCAAAGTAATGTTCATGAATGTTTTATTTAAACTAATAGTATAATTTTCTCCCATTCCTCCTTTGGTAACAATGTTATTTAGCGTATATACGTATAAAAAAATGCATCTCTTATGTTTAGCTACCTATTTGCAACATACCTACTTAAGTACCTATATTGGTTTTATTTCTTTTTTACTAGGCTTTGCAAATTCTCGCGACCTCCAAAAGAAAGGAGGTTTTAAAACCAAGGGCTCGTAGCGTAACCAACAATTTAAAAAACACTACCCCATAAAGAAACAATCGCAACGTAATTTCAAAAGCATGTCGTATCTATTTCAAAATTGGAGGTCCCTGATTTCCTAATCAGATCGCCGTCAAAGTTGTCCTTCAGATCTTTACTCGCTACTATTGACGAACCAACTTCGGTGCGGGTCCATTGTACAAGTTAGGGAATAGGTACGTCGCTAATTGGTTGACAGGTAAAGCTTTGGGTGTCGACCGTTTACATGTGTTTTGATTAACAGAACAGAGGTGGGTTAAAGGAGGGGCGGGCAAGATAGAGCTTACCGTACTTTGCAAGCAAGAAAATTCAACTTATTAATAAAATAATGTGCTGCAGTAGCTCGCGAGAAAGTAGCGCGTAAACGTCCGTGCATGCCCGTAGGAACTGTGTACCAAGCTCGCTGCTAGTAACAGCAGTAGGCAGGAACGTAACATCTGGAACAACATGTATCATGCCACTTACACTGCGCTATGAGGCTCCTCGGGAAGTTGTACCGCAGCAGCTCGCGGGAGAGCTGGCAGCGAGTGAACGTCCGTGCATGTCCGTAGGAACTGTGCACCAAACTCGCTGCTAGTAGCAGCAGTAGACAAGGACGGGGCATCTGGAACAACAGTTTTTATCTAAAATACATTTATGAACATCTGGAAAAAATATCAAATTACACTGAAAATAGACAGACTATAAAAAGAACCTCACTCAGCGTAATGTTGTAAAAAAACGGTAAAAAATTGAGTATCGTTACCGATGGCTGATACGGCCGTTATGTGATCGGCAAAGAGTTGATGGTTAGATACTTTTCGAAGAATGTTAAATTCTTAGTTTTTCGATTAAATAGTTTTACAGACGGTGTTGTAAGAAGCAAATTTGCAAAGAGAAAGCGCAAAAACAAGTTAAAATTAGGTTGCTTTTTAGAACAGACAAAATATTTTGTTTGACTATTTCTTGAAGTGAATGCGCAATCAAGTATTCAAATAAGCTGGCTTCTGTGAAATGCAACTTTGCCGGCATCCCAGATTGTTTCGTACATAATAACTTTCGTACAAAATTACTCCGAACATTATTGTTTTTGCTTTGTTTTGTAATGGCAGCTTTCTTACTTATCCAGGAGCAAACCAAATTATTAATAGGTGGTGTTCATATTTGAGGCGTGATTTATTTTCAAAAGTCGGGTAAAATACGCATAATTTAACGACCGGAGAGCGTAAGCGAAGCGAGTTCTTACAAACAACATCTGGATACTGGGACATCTCGGCATTTCGATGGCTTCTTGATTTTGGGACTTTGTTCGACGATAACCTTAGTAACGTTTTTCTGATCTTTATGAAATTTGTTAGGGTTGTACCAGAGATATATAAAATTTGAGAGTTCGTTTATGAGCTGGATCAGTAAACGGGTTGTGCGCTTAAAAGGCGAAAAAAAATCTTCACATGGGTCTTGTTATATTGGCCAATTTACCCCACGACCGAGACCTAGGTCAGATTTTTTATTTGTAAGTTTTTAGTTTTAGGTTAATTTTATTTTGTCTAAAGAAGAATACATTGCAAAGAAATCTCAAGTCCTCAGTTCGAGGCCGACTACTAGTATTAATAACCAAGATTTTGAAGACCGCTCAAAGTTAGAATGCGGGTCGAGTATGCGGACGGAACAGCTACGACTCGTAGCGGTTTACTTTGCTACGAGTACAATATTTACGGCCTGTTTTTCGTCTGACTTCAATCAGGGGCCGTATTATAACTTTAAAACTAATTTTATTTCTAAACTTTTAAACGCCTGAATCGGAAATATTAGTATTTGCTTGAGAATAATTCCAATGCAACTCAAATACAACTTCAATATTGGTTGATTATTTCACACGGCACCATTTCATTCATTCAGCTTCTGTCTGCGACCTAGTGGTCGTGTTGAAGAAGAAAGATTCTTTATTTTTTACCCTTTCATCCCTCCCCCTTAAAAGATTTTGTTGTAGTTCATTTGGTGATGATTTAATCACTACAGATGCAAGCACCGGCACCGTTTGGGCAACATGAGCGTTTACAAAGTGAGGAAAACACAAGACGTACTTAGAATAAATATGAGAATAATAAGCCCCAGAAGCGGGACTTCGGGTCTTTACAAGTTCGTCCTTAAATGAAAGGTTCTACATAAACATTACGTTCGCAAATGGTGTCTAGTCAACCCTAAAATATACATTATTTACAACAACAGCCGAACACGTTATTACACATAGACAATATAAACATGTATTTAAGCTAAAAATTAAAACTGTCAAGTGCGGGTAAGTCTTTGAAGTTAAATGTTGATGAAAATGTAACCAGTTTTTCTTCTTCATAATTTCCTAATTTTTAGTTTTTTTTATATGTAGGTATGTCATGTTATGAATTATTGACTATTTGTATAATCCTCGCATCTGCTAACCAATTGAATCGGGTTTCAACAGTAAGGTAACTAATAAATCTCTCTGCACCTGTGGATGGTTATAAAATTCATTGAAATCCATCGAGTTCTTTAAAAGGTTTGATGAAATAAGTCAAATTAAAAGTAGACTTACAGAAAACGCGTTATAAAGATTCGGACAACGCTGCCGCTGTTTAAAGACAAATAAGTAAAGACGATACACTGTAAAATAACGAAAAAAGAAATGAGAAAAGACAAGGGTAGAGTCGAGAAGAGCCCGCTTAACTAGAGGCTCTTTGAGATGGAATGAAATTTCTTAAACAAAGCTTGCTCACTCAGGAGCCAAAGTAATTGCAATAATTATTGAGAATTATTCGCTACGTGAATGCAACTTGAGTAATACTAGAGACCAGGTAAGTAATACAGATTGGAGGTGTTTAGTTAAAATCTTTTTGTAAGGATAGACAGAGAATACTGATATACAGTTTGTAAATCCAATACGGGCGAATCTCTTAACGGTGATTAGTATAGGACATAAGAAGTGTAATTAGATAACTTTTACTTAGAATTGCAATTATAATTTTGTTCATGCAAAATAATTCGGCCCGCAATGTAATGCAAACACACTCGCGTTAAACGCTCGTTGACAGTTACTTTCAATTTACCGGGGTGGTCCTTATTTTCCCTATTTTTGAAAATTTTGCGGGGCACCCCCTCATTGTGTTCTTAGGCATTAAAGATGATAACTGTTTTTTTCTTAGAATTTTTAGAAAAGTTTTAGAGGTCGCTACCGCATGTGGAAAATTTTTTATTCTCCTACTAAGAGTAAAAAAATATATATTTTTTTAGGTTTTTTTTTTACATTAGTAGACGTATTAATGTCTGTCTTTGTAATATATGATGTTAAAAAATACCACAATTTTTTTTTTGAATTTTGTATTATGGTTTTACGTGGCACACGTCCCTAAGAAAAAAAAAATTCAGAAATTCCTTAGGGACGTGCCACGTAAAACCGTAATATAAAATTCTAAAAAAAATTGCGGTATTTATTAACATCATATATTACAAAGACAGACATTAATACGTCTACTAGTGTAAAAAAAAACTTAAAAAAAAAATTTTTTTTTACTCTTAGTAGGAGAATTAAAAAATTTCTACATGCGGTAGCGACCTCTAAAACTTTTCTAAAAATTCAAAATAAAAAACAGTTATTATATTTAATGCCAAAGAAAACAATGAGGGGATGCCCCGCAAAATTTTCAAAAGAGAGAAAATAAGGACCATCCTAGTTTACAGTACATTGCTGATGATAAAATTTGCATAAATTAATTAATGGGTCACAGTAAGACGAAACTTAAAAAAACATCTCAATTAATGATTACACTAATAAGTTCTATGTCTAGTTTAATGTATCGCCCGTATAAGATTTAGGCGATTATCACACTGGCGACGGATCCGCATGCGGCGCTGGTGCGCGAGCGAGATAGCGCTATACACATACCGAGCGCTTCCTCGCTCGCGCACCGGTGCCGCATGAGGATCCGTCGCCAGTGTGATAATCGCCTTACACACTGTATAACACTAGTGATTTAAACTGCATTTTTAATGAAGGTCACTCGCCGAAGAAATGGGCGGAAAGCTAACCATGTCAGATATGACACAATAATGAAAGCAACGGAACCCCTAGAGCCAGTTTGCTATACTATGCTTATTTATAGACCTGGACATCTGGCAGATGTAAAGTGGTGGAGGGCAAAGAATGCAAACCATTTTAAGTAAATAAATCCAAGAGTTCTGGTTTGCTCTGCAAATTACTATCTGTCAACGAATTTTTAGATGATAAAATTGATAAGGAACCTGTATATGTATATTTTTTAGGCCTGAAGCTGACGCATGCTTTCAAAATTGGTTCTGTACTTATGTTAGACAAATAAATGATTTTGATTTTAAAGAAAGGGACGAATATTCCAAGAATCTTAGATTAGCAACTACATATTATAAGTTTATTTAATTTAAAAAAAATCCCATGATAGTAATAACCCGCACCTATTACTTTCTTTAAATCTCTGTTGGTCATAGAGAATGCCCTTTGGCATTAAGTTCGATATTTTGTACTCTGTTTTAATTTGCAATCAAGTTTGAATAAGTAAATAAATCTGCTTCAAGCAGGAGACTTCACCCATAATTATACAATATTCTTAGCTTCATATAGATTAGCATAGAAAGATGGCATCTATGGTAACGCAGATGAGGAGGAGCTCAAATAGCACCCTGAGAAAGATAGAAGAGAGGTGGGATTCGGATATCTCCGCCGATACACCGATCTGCATGTGATAAGACAAAAAAAAATTCAATAAGTTATAGTCTTTAAGTTAATATGTAGGTTTATAAGTGTAACTAACAATCTATGGATCTGAAGTATCTGAAAATAAATTATTTTTATTTTTATTTATTATTTATTTTATAGAAAGTATTAAGTACCGGACATGTATGACTACCAAATATGGAGGTACTGGGCATTAGCCCTGAATGGGCGCCCTATTAGCTTTTAGTGTAGGGGTTGAGGATGAATAGTTAATAAGTAAAAACTAATACTAGGAATTACGTAGTAATGGTGAATTAACAAATTTTATGGATTGTCAATTATCTGGAATAAACGACAATTTAATTTAATTTGTGAGCGTTTTGAGAGATACGATTAAATAAACCGAATAATAAATGCACCAAAGCACAAGCAGATGTGTAGATAGAATTCAAAAGTTTTATGTTGTAAACAACTATTGTAACTGGTCTCTGGCAAGAACATTCTGGCTTTTCTTAGAATCGTGTTTCATTGTACTTAGTTATCTAGCTAAGTTAGTATTAACAAAACAGTTGCTTGAAGACTAAAATTTTGCATAATTATTACGCGAATTAATTAGTATGTAAAATATGTAGATTTTATGCTAAAAATATGTTTGTAACGTTAAATATCAGTAAAATAATAGTTTTGCTAAAACCTCAGTCTCAATTCATCTCCATACGTCTACAATAAAAACAAACGTCTACAATTCTACATCTAGTTTGTAATAAAGATAGTAATTAATATGATACCACAAATAAATTCAACCTGAAATCCAAATGAATCCTCTGAAAAAAGCATCTTTTTATAAAGTTGCCTTTAAAAACTAGCGACCACAAACGGAGCGCTCTTCAAAAAGCGCATTCCTGAAATGGCGTTTTTGTTTCTCCGCGTTTCAATAAATAGCCGAGAGGGTCGTTAAAAAAACAAGAAGACGCTGCCGGACTCGACGAGTTTTCTTGAGATTTAATAAGACTGCTGTGGTACCATGGGAAACAATTCGAGTTTGGTGCGAGTTTCATTTACTGAGCCAAATTCAAGTTGAAAAATATTTTTAGTCAGTATTTAACTGTTTTAAGTAGGTAATGGGGATAGAATGTAAGTATTTTAGGCAATTTAACGTATTGCACTTTATTTTTGCTATAATCCAAACAAATATCATATAAAAACGTGTAATAAAATAAATATAATTTCAGCCGAAGGCCTGATACCCATTTAGGTAATTATAAAGATGGACAAACCTAGACTACAAAGTAAGTATATCTTGACTCGTGACGTTTTAAACTCGGTGCAACATTCTTCAAAATGTATCCGTGATGCGTGTGAGGAATGTAAAATTTTATCAAAATAATAATGGGTAAGTAGTCATTCCGAGAACCGATAGTAGCACCAGTTAGTAGTATAATATTACGTAACTAAAGTTATAGTTTTCAAAAAGCAAAGAGCGTTTCATTGGGGAATACGCAGGATTTAATCATCGTCTTGCCTTTCTCTTCGTCCTACATCGACTCTAATAAAACGTTTCTTAGTATTTATGATGTACTTTTCTGTGTTCACAGTTTTCTTATCTTATTGGTTTTTAAAAAACAAATTATTATGCTGCAGCTCCGTTACGCAGTCATCAAATTGGTCCCGCAATGGGATGGGTGAACGAGACAGTGCTATATACATGCAGAGCGTTATCTCGCTCGCACCCCGTCACCGCAAGCGGTAACCTCAGCATGTCTTGTCATGCGTGATTTTATACTTCAAGATAATTTGGGTATGATATAAGAGTATGACTTGTAGACTGGCGTTATTTATGATAACTGATAAGTGTGCCAGCCTGTAGTTACAGCCGTCCGTATATCCATAAGCTACGGTAGCTGCTAATCATAAAACGGGCTGTATACTTGTTTTTCAATGTTTTAGTATAAAAAAACATGTTAATAATTTTCCGCTATTTTGATATTTGTGTTTGTGGAAAACAAACAACTAACAGATATTAGCTTAGTTTTATGAACAAGTAGAAACTTAAAACTAAAGTTAAATCTGGAGCACATTCATATTTTTGAAATGTTTTTTTTTTTGGTACGAATATAATAATTTAATTATAAAATATACTTTACTGACTGAAAAAAGCAACTATGATAAAAGAAAATGTAAATAGTTTTAACCCAATTAAAACCCAAGCCAAGCCAAGCCAAGAAAATAAATTAGTTAAAAATTTGAAGAAAAGGCTGATTACTCAGAATATTTTATTTGATGTAGCCTTGATTAATTAGATTTTAGTAATATTAATTTCTCAAAGTCAAAGTAACACTTTTTTCTAATAGATATTACTGAAGGCAGCTAACACATTAGAGTTCTTATTGGAGGTAACAAAGCTTAATGTTGTACCTTAGATGATTGGCCAAATGCGCCTCAGCATTTACAAAAATTGCATATACATGGCAAAATTCGACCGGTGCCGGAGGCCAAGGTCACTTTTTCCTTTGTATATGATATCTATATAAGTTAAAATGAACAAATCAAAACATTTTTTAAATAATTAGATTTGTTCTTTAAAAGTGTTACCTACTTATTTTTTTATATTGTAGTATGGCATTATTATTAAAATGTACATAATCCGCAAAGCAGTGCAAATAAAGAACGTATTTTTGAGTAAAAACGAATTCGATTCTGAAACACCTTTGTAACCGAGCCTACTATAGCCAGTCACGTAAATCGTAAAAAGACGTCTTTCAATTAAAATGCATTGCAGTGAGAAATATTTTTAATTAATTAATGCAGATACTATATTTTCCTGTAAATATTTGAATGGCTTTAAATAGGAATGCTATGCGATGAGTTAATGATTATTGGATATTGCAAAAAGATGAATATTGCCTTTAGCATAAAAGCATTCGGGTTTCTGGAAATATAAAGATGTTACTAAATAGGAAAAAGTATCGAGATGCACGCAATTTTATGTATTAAAACTAGAATGAATTACAACTTTTAGATGGACAATTTTCCTGGCTTGAAAAACATGGTTTTCTTTACCAAACAGCTATTTATAAATATTCCTGAGATGCCCGCCTTCCTCCCATCTCAGGAATAAGATATAAATAACTGTGTGGTGAAGAAAACCATGTTTTTCAAGGCAAGAAAAGTTGTAGCAGTTGACGGTATATTTAATTTAATCATAAATACATTTTTGTTGACATAATTTAACCGATATTTTAAGCCAGTCTGTATAAGGATGGATTCAATTTAACTGTAAACAGATGAATTATTTATACCTAAGGACCGACCTCATTAATTCTGCACTGGCTTTGGAAAAAAACGTAAAATGTAGAAGAGCCAAAATGTACGAGATGATTATATCAACGGTTCTACATTTGGCTATAGCAAAGTTAATGCTGAGTTAGCCTCAGACTCTATACAAGGTGTTTTTATTTATGCTAAGTTTACTAACCTTATATTAATATGTGGGCCGGGCCGCGACGTGTGCGTGTCTGACTGCAGGCGACGCGAGGGCGCACAGATTGACAATTGTGTAGTTAATGCGTGCGTGTTGCAACGCACTTAAGGGGCAGATAGCTCACGCGTAATATTTGATATATAAGACGCCAAATATATATGAATAAAAACTGCCTATATGTCCCTGGGTGCGAGTAAAATTGAGTTATAATCCCCTGCTGTGTCAATGCGGAAAATGAAAAGCGCAATGAGAGTTTCTTGAATTCTAGGTGGCAGCGCTGTGGCGAGAGGTCTTATTGACAGCAGCTGTCAAAATCCACCAATCAAAAAAAGGATGATTAAACATGATTGACAGCTATACGCCTCACCACGGTGCTGCCATCTAGTTAAAAATTCAAAAGTAGAAACTCTCATTAAGAACATGCGTGAAAATTATCTAATTGAATTTGTTTAATTATCACGTTCAACAACACCGAATTGTAATAAAAAATTTGGAAATACGTATACATTTTTGTGTATGTATTGTTTTTAAAAAAGTAAAATTTGAGCCATTTTTAACCGACTTCAAAAAAGGAGGAAGTTCTCAATTCGACTGAATTTTTATTTTATTTATAAATTGTATTTTCAAAAACGTCATTCGGTTACTTTTGAGACAATTAAAATACTTACAAGCATTTTCAGGCCTAAAATTAGTAAAATTACAAATATCTGCCAAAACTTATTCGTTTCAAACAGTTTTCTGCAACTTGGAGACCAGGTGACGTCATAAGTACCACAACTACCACGAGACTACGATACCACCATTTTATGGCCACAAATGTACAAAATTGTAACTACCAGAAATGTGCCACTTTGATCCCTTCTATCAGGTAAGAAAAAACCCTTACTTGAATAGATGGTGTTAAAATGGGTTTTGTTTGCACATCAGCACTTTAAATAATAATTTCACTAAACAGATATTTTAGAATTTTGCCCAATTTTTCTTTAGTTGTAGTCTCACCTTGTATGTTCAGAAAAGGCAAATGTGCGCACCTCATTAATTAATTACGTAACAGTAATTCTGTAAAGGACTCCGCTATTGTGCATATAATAATTAATGTACAAAAATCCCATTCACGCAAAAAGCTTTTAAAGTACGTCATCACAATCGGAGTTAAAGGAGACCGGTCCCTTATTAAAATAATGCGAACCCTTTACACAAAGGCCGGCGTTTTTACAAACCTTTCATAATTCTAAATCGCACTGCAAATGAAAGGGTCCCTTAAACATTGTCCCCACAAACTGTTTACTAACAGCATCACTCGACTGGTCAGTCGTGGACCTTATTACTTTGTAATGGAGTTGAAAATTGGGCAGCTGTTTGTGTTTATGATTGTATTTCGCGCCGCCCATGTCAAGCACACTTCCTTTTGATATATGAAAGCCGTTAACCGATTTCAAAAGACCTCTTAAGGCGGTAGTCTCTTACCGTTCTATGCCGGCCGGACAGTAATATGTGTCATATAAACTGTCCGGCGAACTTCGTACCGCCAACTATTTTTAGGGTTCCGTAGCCAAAATGGCAAAAACGGAACCCTTATAGTTTCGCCATGTCCGTCCGTCCGTCCGCGGTCTAGCTCAGTGACCGTTAGCACTAGAAAGCTGAAATTTAGTTTGAATATGTGAATTAACCAAGCCAACAAAACGGTAGAATAAAAACGCGAAAAATATATTTTGTTAGGGTACCTCCCGTACACGTGAAGTGGGGGGCGAAATTTTTTTTCGTTCCAACCAAGTTGTGTGGGGTATCGTTGGATAGGTCTTTTAAAGAGAATTAGGGTCTTTTAAAACAGTTTTTGGATAAAACTAATACTTTCGGGAATAATAGCTCCGAAAGTTTAAAACAGGGCGTCCCCCCCATCTAACTTTTGAATCGTGGGTCCTAAAATTTTGAAAAAATTCATGAAACTGGGGCCTAATGAGTACCTTCAATGAAAACTATATTGAATTAAATCGGTTGAGCCGTTTTTGAGTTATCATTCAAAACCCATAGTGAAAGGACGTAAGTAAAAATGACGTAAGCGCCGCCAAATTTTCCGTAAGAAACGACCTTTTGAATAAATGGTCTCAGTTTACGGAACCCTACACTGAGCATGGCCCGACATGCTCTTGGCCGGTTTTTTTATATCCCAATATGTTAATAGTTATTTTGCTATTCGGGGCGGAGATAAATTAAAAAAAAATCTAACATCACTCAAGTCGGTTCAGCCGTTCTTGAGTTCTAAATATAAATAGTGTAACCGACACGAGTTTGTTTATAATATTTATTAGGAATATACTATATATATAAAAAGGCCGGTTAGACCAAACCGTCTGTTAATGTCATCGTTAAAATTTATTTGTAAGAAAAGTTTGACAGCTCTCTACGGGGTGACATGCCAACCATACGCCGCCATGTTTAACGTTGATTAATCCGTTAAGTGTAATCGGTGCAAGTGGTCCTACGTCGTGTTTTATGGCCACTGAAGGTTTCGAGGAACATTTTTCAAATATCTTGCAGTTTCACTTTAAAAGGATTTTTTAACATTAAAATAAGGGGGTATTTGAAACAAAGTTAAAACAACTTACCCCGACGACTTCTTCAAAAAATGTTTATTTTTTATAACATTTTATTTATTTATTTAATCTTTATTGCATACAAGAAAAACTTAACGTACAAAAAAACGAACTTAATGCCATAAGGCATTCTCTGCCAGTCAATCTTATATCATGTCAGAAATCAACATTATTCTCATGACTTCTGTCATTTGTTTTTGTTTCTAAAATGGTAGATCCGTAGTTCATTTTAAATTGAATGCAGCGTGCCCTTATACTAGACTTCATTACAAATAATAGTATAACTTGTTGGATATGGCCAGATTTAACAAAAAGGTGGCAATTGAAACACTCATCAGCCTCATTGTTAATTTGCGGATTCACTTATTTTATTCATCGCTGGCATCATTGAGTAATTAAGTCGGTAACAAAGAAGACCAGAAAAAATAAAAACTGCCAATATCAAGCGATAAAAGAGCGACATCGTTAATTTGTAGATGGCGCCACCAAGTGCTGCTTAGACGAATCTGTAAGCTATTTAATTACGCCTTGACACCATTTAGTATATTGAAAATAAGTATAGTTAGAGTTTATGCGTAGAATTGACTAGTATCCTTTTAAACCATGACACTCCTTTTTCCACACAAACTATTTTTAAGTGTTAGGAGGGAGCCAAGGCACTCTTAAAATATTTCTATATTATTAGTCAGATTTTACGGCGTCATCAAGTATTGACTTGATCACGTAAGGATACCTGAGCGAAGAAGCAGGTTTTAAAGCGTCGACAACGCGCGTGTGATACCATTTTGGTGGCAGGTATCCATAGGATAGGCTAACTATTTATCATCAGCCGGGCTATATGGTTGCTTGTGTCCATCGTCGTATAAAACGCTGACAGACACACCGATGTCAAAAAGCTATAAACAATATCAAAGTTTACGCAACTTCACGGAAAAAACTAACCAAGCACTAATTTGAATCCAAATAAGTGTCCTAGTAAATATAATCCTTACATGTCCCTTATTTATTTTGAACAAATTTAATGGTATAGTTTAACATAGTATGTTAAACGTACGTTACATACTATTACATACGTTAGTCAAGTTGACTTCTTTGATTTTAGCAACGAACCTTGCAGGTCCCAGCGAAGCGATTAAGTCGATTGTAAATAGCAAAATCTTATTTATTTCCAGCTTTTTAATTTTTTCAGTGTTTTTAAACGCTGCAATTGGCAAACTTTCTTATTACTTTGTCGCTGGTAAAGTTTGTAATGTTTCCCGCCCCGCGGCCGATCTGTTGGACCTGCTCATTTATGTATGGTTGGTTTTAATTACGTTGGCTTTTTAATCAATTAACGGCCTTGCCGCTCTTTCAGTTACATAATTAATTTTTATTTAAAAGAAACTTCTGTTTCTTATTTTACTTAGGCTCTCGTTTCTCTATGCTTAAAGGTACTCTTTTTTAATGTGATTGTTAAGAAATCTCAATTTAAAGCTGATCTATAATTTTCTAAAAGCGTATTTTATATATTTTTTATCCTCGCGCGTTTATCTGTTTTGTCATCCATCCACCATCTAATTTTTTTTATGTCAAGTAAAAAGTAGGTAATTAATGAAATATCTTTTTAAGTGTTATTTAACTTTTTATAAATGTATAAGTGCGTATAAGTGATTTGATTTCAGCATATTTCGTATATTTAATTTAGTTTAGTATTTGTACTGTAGTACCTCTGTATATTTAGTTATTTAATACATAAATTGAAATTGAATATCACTAATAGATTACTATTAAACTATAAAACTATCCACGTGTTGTAAACTGAGCTAGAATTTTCCAAAGCTCTAATTTTACACAAAGATCCGGACGATTTACGCATGCGTAAAGGTGTACTAATAAGAAATGTTTAATATTTCTCACCCAACCAATACCAAACTCTAATTCGAAAAATGACCGCCTCATAAGAGTTACTAACACTAAACTCCAGAAGCAGTCAGTATTTTACGTTAATCTTCTATCGTTAAAGTGTATCAAAAAAATTGATTCAATCTTCTATTTCATCATCCAGCAAATCAGTATTAAACTTCAGAAGCGGTCAGTTATTCGAAAATAAAGCTGAGCTGGAATTTTCCAGAAGCGTAATTTTATAAAACAGTCCTCAAGCGTTGCGTATATCTTAGGGCAGTGTACCAATAAAATTAGATTCAGTCTTCTATTTCATCATCCAACAAATCAGTACTAAACATTAGAAGTGGTCAGTTGTTCGAAAATAAAGCTGAGCTGGAATTTTCAAGAAGCGTAATTTTATAAAACAGTCCTCAAGCGTTGCGTATATCTTAGGGCAGTGTATCAATAATATTTGATTCAATCTTCTATTTCATCATCCAACAAATCAGTACTAAACTTCAGAAGCGGTCAGTTATTCGAAAATAAAGCTGAGCTGGAATTTTCCAGAAGCGTAATTTTACAAAATAGCCCCCAAGCGTTGCGTATGTACGGCAGTGTCCAATAAAATTTAATTCAGTCTTCTATTTCATCATCCAACAAATCAGAACTAAATTTCAGAAGCGGTCAGTTGTTCGAAAATAAAGCTGAGCTGGAATTTTCTAGAAGCGTAATTTCATAAAACAGTCCTCAAGCGTTGCGTATATCTTAGGGCAGTGTACAGTCACCATCAGATATATCGGAGCGGCCAGGGTGGTCACAAATATCTGAACAACGCCTCTATTGTCAATGCGATAAAGTGCATGTTCAGATATTTTTGAGTACCCTGACCGCTCCGATATATTTGATGGCAACTGTACCAATAATATTTGATTCAATCTTCTATATTTCATCATCCAACAAATCAGTACTAAACTTCAGAAGCGGTCAGCTATTCGAAAATAAAGCTGATCTGGAATTTTCCAGAAGCGTAATTTTATAAAATAGCCCTCAAGCGTTGCGTATATAGGGCAGTTACCAATAAAATTAGATTCAATCTCCTATTTCATCATCCAACGAATCAGTACTAAACTTCAGAAGCGGTCAGTTGTTCGAAAATAAAGCAAAAGCGTAATTTTATACAATAATCCTCGAGGCCATCGTATAAAGGCCGGCTGGAGAGGCAATTCGGGCGGTAATCTGTAGTACTTGTATAAGAGTCGCTGCAACGCGTGTGGCGACGACGTAATGGGACATTTCCACTGAGCGACGGTCTCACGGGCCGGGGAGGTGCGGTCCAAGATAAGAAAGAAATTTTATGTCTGCTCCTTGGTGTTATTTGCCGCGTGAGGGCTGTAAATCTCACTTGCCGCTTGGAGTGTCGTAAATTGTTTTTTTTTATCATATGGAAATAAGTAGTTTTTAATTGATCATCAGATCTATGGAGCCTGTTGTTTGAACCCCTTATAAAGTAGAATACTTATAGAATTCGGACTAAATGACTGCAATGACTCTTCTCCTGTATTGAAAGCCAGATACGAGTAAGAAATATAAGCTAAGAATAACTAAATTAATGATATACCTAATTGTAATTACCTACCAAGTAAACTTATATTCTCTGCACAAAATTTAACACGTGCTTTAGATTTAGAACTTTTACCTTAACAGCAAACGAAATGTTATGAAATAAATCTATCTTTTTATAACAAGGCATACTTTTTTAATGACAACCCCCCCTTTAATGATAAAGGAGAGGCCTATATTCAACAGTGGACGTCCTATGGCTGAGATGATGATGATGATATTTTTTTAGGGTTATTGTATTAGTCTAATTTAAAACTGTGAGTACAATAAATATTCCGCAAGTCATCAAAAAACATGCTTGGACTGAAACTTGAAAAAAAAAAAATTAAGTTACAGTCAAGCCGCGAGTGTAATTTAAAATAATTATTTTTGACTCGCGAGTACTCGCGGCTTGACTATGACTTGGACCCTCGGTCAAACTCTGAGAATAAGGGCTCACACGGCACCATTGATAGTACTGGGTGACGGACGAACGTTGACTTATATACTGGAATTGCCCCCGAGTCCCCTGGCGTCCCGATTATCTAGATGATGCGAGGTAATACTAAACTTTGTGTTAGTAACGGGAATAGATCTTAGTTGAGTGATATTCGGGTTATTTATTAGTAAATAGCTATATTTGGTGCGTAATTTAACTAGCAAATTTGAAACTCGTAATTCTTTTGCAGTCAAAAGAATTACGGGTTTAAAATTTGCTAGTTCATTTACGCCCCAAATATAGCTATATACTGCGCTACCTACTCAGTAGTAGGTAGGTACAGTCGACCAAAAATGTGGTCTACCACCCTACATGTCGTGCATGTTTTAAACTCGGTTAGAAATGTCAACCTTAGTGATCATTAGATTTCACGGAAACTTTTGTCAAAACTGGTAGACCACTTTCGTGGTCGGCTGTACCTACGTCGTCTGGCTCAATCATTTTTGTTTTTATTTTAGCAACGGACGGAACGGAGTTGGGTGGGGATTTATACATTTCTTCGTGAATTACTTCAGAAATCTTTGGTTATTCTTGATCATTATGATCAACCATCGATGCCTGTTACAAAACCAACTACAATAATATTGCTTTGCTATTCCGCGGTATATTAACGTGCTAGTTAATTAGTGATAACCCGTTATACTTGTTTGCGTATTTTTGCATGCATTAATGTCCCCACCCTCCCGCCGTAAAAATAAATACGCAAACAAATACAACAAACCACCAACAATAATACTAAAACTCGACACGTGTTTCGCCTCACTACGAGGCATCCTCAGGCGCTGCTGGAGATGTTGTCGCTGTCGGTCTGACGTCCGGCAACGGAATCCGTGGATTCTATCAGAAGGAAAAAATACGGTGTATATGTAAGTCGCGAAACTGATAACAAAAAAAATAGAACATAAATTCTCCAAATGTCAGAGTATATCATTAAGAAATAGTTTTTTCACCTCAGCAGTTCGAACAAGCCTACTTTCCTCACTCCCTGGAGTGACGAAATCGAAAGCGCGACTTTCATCACTCCAGGGAGTGACGAAAGTTGCGACTTTCCTCCACTCCAGGGAGTGAAATTTTGTTTCTAGAAGCTTTTCGTCATAATGATGATGCCTTTCATTCAGGAATGTAAGTAAATGTGTTTTTTTAACTTTAATATGTTCTCATTACTGAGGTGAAAAGTTGTATGTGTCACACGAGACGAAAGGTTTTTTACATCTCGTGTTCTTGAGATCCCTCGCCACGCTCAAGATTCAAACTTAGAATCACTCGCTTCGCTCGTGATTCAATTATAGATTCTTTCGCTTACTCGGGACTCAAAATCAACAACAATCGCAAGAAAAACCAACTTTCCTCTCTTGTTGCACAAATAACTATTGTAATTCAACCCCAACAACCAAAAGAGCTGGAAATGGGGTTGAAAGTTAACGTTCTCTACGCAGACTAATTTGGAGGCAGACGTCAGGTAGTCATAAATAAATAAATAATCATAAAAAAAACGTTTGCATTTTTTTCGTTACACGTGTCTCTACTAGTTCTACTCGTAATTTAATTTGACATCACATCCACGTGTTTTCGCAATAAAAGTGCTATATTTATACTCTTTTCATTTCCCTGTATCAGTCTAGTGGATCAGTCCGCATAAATATGCGGACTGATCCACTAGTAGATATTTTTGCTCATACATGGTCGAAGCTGATATCCAGATGCCTCACTGTGAGAATGATGAATGCATGACTGCGTAGATGGCTTATTAGTAGAATACTTAATTATACTTCGTTTTTTTTCAGATTAGAAAAATCGTGCGATTGTCGTCATGCGATTTTTGGGAAAACGATTTTAAAATTTGCTATTTTGCATCGTATTGGCTTAAGCGTATCACTAATAGTGGAAAAAAGTAGTTTCATTTATATTTTGCCCAGATATGGCTGAAAAAAATACAGCTAAAGTGTCGAAATCGACCGTTATTTTTCTAATCTGAAAAAATACGAGGTATAGTTCCTAAGCTGTGCAATGTTTAGATTTAGATTTTAAATATAATACCAAGTGTAACTGGTGTAAGCCGTTCTTGTGAATACAATAAATAATAAAAAGCGCTGGTAGCCTTGCGGTAAGACGTCCGACTTTCAATCCGGAGGTCTCGGGTTCAAACCCCGGCTCGTACCACTGAGTTTTTCGGAACTTATGTACGGAATATCATTAGATATTTACCAGTCGCTTTTCGGTGAAGGAAAACATCGTAAGGAAACCGGACCTAATCCCAAAAAGGCCTAGTTTCCCCTCTGGGTTGTAAGATGGCAGTCGCTTTCGTAAAAACTAGTGTCTACGCCAATTTATGGGATTAGGTTGTCAAGCGGACCCCAAGCCGGGATAAACGATAGGAGGAAGGAATAAACAATAAATAATAATTTATTATCAGTCTATTTCGAGACGTCCTAAAACGTTTTGTCAGACATTTATACAGTAAAGAGGTCACAAAGGAACTGAGCTGGGCGACGATTCAAGAAGATTATAGCCCGTTATATTAAGCCCGTAATAACCTGAGAATTGATCGTTCATTTTCACAATCCTTTATTTGCTTTATACTGGGTTAGTCCTGCTTGAGTTTGAGTTTAAACGGGTTTTGTTAATTCATTATTTTCATCGCGTTTATGTAGATTAGTCGTTAGAGATTGGAGAGCGGAAGACGTGAAATTTCATGTTTTTGAATGTTAGGATTGTTTATGTATTAGTAAATATTATCTTTTATGGAGTCTTTTTTGTGTAGCCTAGTTCATAATTATAGTCTTACACAACTATTCAATCTAAGGTAAGCAAATGCCTACGTGAAATGAAGGGTTCCGTACCATTATCTATCTATAAAAACGGCAAAAATCATGACTGTTGTACGGGAGCTCCCTTAAATATTTATTTTATTAAATTTTTTAGTGCTAGTTGTTATAGTGGCAACAGAAATACATCATTTGTGAAAATTTCAACTGTCTAGCTATCACGGTTCATGAGATACGGACAGACAGACAGATATACAGACAGTTGGACGGACGGCGGACTCTTAACACTCTCTGTACCGCGTAGCCAGGTATTCCTCGTATGTAGCGCGTAGTAGCTACGAATAGACAACCCGACAGTCGGGTTCTCGGTGCTGAATGTGTTCATAATAGGGTCTCGTTTTTACCCTTTGGGCACAGACCCCTTTTATCGAGCGGATGTGTTTGTACAGTCGACGTCAAAGATATGTTTACAGTTTACACCTTTTCACCTTACACCCTTGCAATAAGGTGCAAAAGTGTAAACATATCTTTGACGTCGACTGTACAAAGAATAACACGATAAAACAAAAGTAGTACAAATGCGAACTTGTGCTTTTAAGGGATCTCTTCCAGTTAACCTTGCTAGCACTGTTATATGAACCTACTATTATGTCTCTAGTATATCAACCCAACAGGCGTATGTGTAGTGTTCGCATTAGTACCAAGCGGCCAGTCCTCAATTACTGTGTTTACTCATTCGCCGCCCGGCCCGAGTTCGAGTGAGGACAAATGCAGAATGCAGCTTTGAAATGGAGCTCATGGCGTAACGTTATAGGACGTTCATTTACGCGGTAGAATAGAAATATCCGCGAATTAGTGTAAGGCCTGAGTGGACCTTCGAGTTGGAAGTCCAGCGGGGCGGGGTGTGCGGCGTGCATGTTAAACAAATGAAACTCATACTTAACTGGTGTCCTGAGCCGACGCTGCACAAAGTGTATGGACGCTCGGCCCCACGCTGCACGCCCCGCCGAACCAACGTCAACTAAGGCCTTGCACTTAGTTTAATGATGTGGTGGATGCAAAATTGAATTGTAATTGATAAAGTAGATTATAGTACACACATTGTTAACACACAGCTCAGATCTAATGGATTCGAACTCCCCGTACGAATAGGTTTACAAAACCAATATCAACCCAAAAGGTTCATTGGTAAGCTATTAGAGTGTGTCTGGAAAGAAAAGTGTCGTAGAATATATGAGCTCCCATATAAACCACGACACCTCTCTTTCCGGACAAACTATATCTACTCTGAATAGGAAATTGGCGCATACACATGGCGAAGGAGAGTTGAGAGCCAGCTGCGAGCCGTAGGAATGAACTTGAGAGAGGCCAAGACGGTTGCTCAATACAGAAAGGCGTGGAAGGATCTTGTGGAGGCACCTCCGGGGTGCCCTAAGATCAACAGCAACTACAACAACAACAACAACAACAGTAGCTTTGATAAGAGCTAGTGTCTCTGTCAATTCATGCAATTAGTTTACCAATTCTTCAATTAAGCTAGTCGAGGCATTTTAGTGAGCAACATTAAAAAATCGTTTGAAGGCGATGATGACTACTAAAACCATCGGTATTATCTCAAAACGCTTATAGCCAGTGTGGGCATTAGTAGCAAGTGGTTAAGCTCATTCACGTCTGTGTTTCCTCATTCAGTGGCTCAGTTTGGCTGAGATTTAATAGAGCTTCGCAATGGAACTCGTGTACGTATGAGCGTTTGGAGACGTCGTTTTAAGCGGTGCATGTGTTCTCGTATGGAAAATAGATTGGATTCCACGAATACCTTATAGCTTCAACGCGAATTTATACGTTTTCTAATTATACACCACATTTATGATACTTCAAGGAAAATCGTAGGTAAAATTTTGCTATTGAGTTTAAACTTTCGTGAGATATATTAACACTATTATCACTACACGCGGCTGTACTCACTTGTGTTTAGTCACTACGTCACTACTACAAAAATTTTGTTGTTATCATCGAAAAGAAACCTTTTTTGTTTGGTGTATTTCAATTCAGACACACTGTATTTTCGGTATTGATATAACGGGGAAATACAAATTGTCAGTGTGCTAGTTTACAAAATCTTCACACATTTTTTTGTTTCAGAATGTGGTTAATGGTGGGTGTGGCGCTACTGTTGGCGGGCGCGGGCGCGGAGTGGCGCTGTCCCGGGCTGAGCGCGCGGCCGGCTGCCGAGTGTTCGTGCGATCTGCCGCACACGCTCCGCTGCGCTGGCGACCACACTGCACTGCAGGTAAGGGCGTGGTGCTTCTACAGGGTGTAATAAAAATACTGGTGATCCGTTTAAGGGTATAATTGGTATCGTATTACGACTAAGAAAAAGTAGGAGAAAAAAATTTTGTGCGCGAAAAAATATTTTTTTTCTATGGCGCAAGTGGTTCCAGCCGGCCGACTCCCCCCCCATACTAAACCAACATTTTTTCAACACGCGAAAAAAATTTTTTCTTACTTTTTCGTAATTAGAATACGATACCAATTACGCCCTTAAAAGGATCACCAGCATTTTTGTTACACCTTGTATTAGCGGGCACTTCGGCTTTACTATGAATACCTTCCACATGGTTGCTATCATGGGACCGTATTCTAACATTATAATTTTAAACAAAAAAGACCCGACTTCACTTAGGATCCGCTAGTCCAAGAGGAAGTGGCCGAGTTGCTGTAAAAAATAGTGAAATCACTTTAGGTTTGCCTATAATAGATGAAGAGTTCCCTCGATTTCTCCAGGATCCCATCATCAGATCCCGACTTCGTGACAATGGGACCATCTAGGGGTCATACCTGTTCGGTTAAAAAAAATATTTGAAAATCGGTTCACGATTCACGGAGATATGGAGTAACAAACATACAAAAAAAAAATGATAAAAAAAAATCTGTCGAATTGAGAACCTCCTCCTTTTTTGAAGTCGGTTAAAAATACGTTAAGATACGATCCAATTCCAATACAACTCCTATGCATTGACTATGCAATACTGCTAACGCCTTAACGTTTGCATTAGAATTTCTTGAAAAATATTCCGATGTATTCGGTGATTATTTATGTTCGAAATAGATTGTGTTAATGTATTTTAAAGTTAGAATACGGCACATAGCTTCTGATGGTCCAAGGTCACCTTTGGAAGCCGACTACTTGGTAGCCAAACATCTCTCCTACGCGGCCAGAAACTATCAATCAAATTGCCGATCGTGTAGTCCGGCCTATTTTTTTAAAGTGGGGCTATGTAAGGCTCCCAAGCCTATGTACACTGAAAAAATGCCTTGGTTGATTTTACGAAATTTTTATTGGTTGATTTCGATTTTGTAAAATTTAGTACAAAATTAGTTAATATCACAAAACCTGCAAGATTGAAGTTACGAAACATACTTGGATTGACGTCGTAAACAAGTACTTTTGTAGATTTAAGCTACACGATATGTAAAACTTACCAAACTGTAGGAGTATATTTTACAAAACGTCAAGTTTAGTAAATAATACAAAATCTATTTGTAGATTTTGCACACACAGTACGTAATAATTACCAAACTGTGTAAATATAATTTACAAAACTATGGATTTATTAAATAATACTATATTTTCTTGTAGACATTAGTAAATACAATTAGTTAAACTTACCAAACTGTATTAGTAAAACTTACAAAACCTTTACTTTAGTGAATAATACTAAATATTTTTGCGATTTTTAGAAAACCAGTTTGGTAAAATTACCAAACTATATAAGTAAAACTTACAAAACTATTACTTTAGTAAATATTACTAAATCTCTTTGAGAATTTTAACTTACCAGTTTGGTAAACTTACCAAACTGTATAAGTAAAAGTTACAAAACTGTTACTTTAGTAAATAATACCAAAATCTCTTTGAAAATTTTAGCAAACCAGTTTGGTAAAATTACCAAACTATATAAGTAAAACTTACAAAACTATTACTTTAGTATATAATACTAAATCTCTTTGAGAATTTTTAACAAACCAGTTTGGTAAACTTACCAAACTGTATTAGTAAAACTTACAAAACTATTACCTTAGTAAATTATACTAAATCTCTTTGAGAATTTTAGCAAACCAGTTTGGTAAACTTACCAAACTATATAAGTAAAACTTACAAAACGATTACTTTAGTAAGTAATACAAAATATCTTTGAAAATTTTAGCAAACCAGTTTCGTAAACTCGTCAAACTGTATAAGTAAAAGTTACGAAACTATTACCTTAGTAAATAGTACTAAATCTCTTTGAGAATTTTAACAAACCAGTTTGGTAAACTTACCAAAGTGTGTAAGTAAATGTTAGGAAACTATTTCATTAGTAAATTATACTAAATCTCTTTGAGAATTATAGAAAATCAGTTTGGTAAACTTACCAAACTGCATAAGTAAAAGTTACCAACTGTTACTTTAGTAAATAATACCAAAATCTCATTGAGAATTTCAGCACACCAGTTTGGTAAACTTACCAAACTGCATAAGTAAAAGTTACGAAACTATTACCTTAGTAAATTATACTAAATCTCTTTGAGATTTTAAGCAAAACAATTTGGAAAACTTACCAAACTGTATAAGTAAAGGTTACAAACTATTACCTTAGTAAATTATACTAAATCTATTTGAGAATATTAGCAAACCAGTTTGGTAAACTTACCAAACTGTATAAGTAAAAGTTACAAAACTGTTACTTTAGTTAATAATACCAAAATTTCTTTGACAATTTCAGCACACCAGTTTGGTAAACTTACCAAACTACATAAGTAAAAGTTACTAAACTAATACCTTAGTCAATTATACTAAATCTCTTTGAGCATTTCAGCGAAACAACCTTTGCCAGAATTTCATTTAACGTGATTTCATAACTATACTTTACTACAATAGCCAATTTGCCATTATCAGTGTTATCCATAATAGTCACTTGCCATATGCTTGCCATACAATTTTATTGCCATATTGAATAAAAAATCTCCTATAAATAAGTCCCTAATGTTGTGACACCCAACCGGATGTGACACTCGCTCTGATTTCTATCGGAAAAAGTCTGCCGTTTTTTGCGGGGGAGGGGATCATCAAATGTATAATGTAAATAGTCACGTCAAATAAACGTCAGTCCATACAATGACCACTGGTCATACATTTTCGGCAGAACGCCTGTCAATGGCTATTCCGCTTGGTTTAAAGCTCTAAGGTTATTAAAAATAAAATATGGAAAAAAAGATGTGGCATACGTCATACGTAACATTCTGGCATCAACATCAAAAATAACGTTATGTTAAATGAATATACATTGTATTGAGGAAAAAATAATTAAATATGCATTCTAAAATTATGGCAAATGAAATTATATGATATGAATGTCTGGCAAAAGTAAGAGAGTTATAGCTTATTGAGCTTATTAATGGAGCTAGTTCGATTTCTGTAAAATTGTCCCCTAACCCTAACCAATTTATTACTTTAATAGATATTCATAACATGACAAAAAAATGCTTGAATCTCTAAGATTCTGACTTAGGACTACTTGTGCCTTAGGTACATTTACAAGCCATAATTTATGAAATACCGGATAAGGGACATCACACACTTGATCTGAATTCAGAACTTCGTAGACATAATGCTTAATTTTTTCTATGGTTTCTTCAATTTGTCTATGGTATCTGATTTTTGTATGGAGGCCATAGATAAATTTCAGCCACCATAGACAAATTTAAGCATTTCCGTCTGATTTTGTCTATGAATTTCTGAATTCAAATCAGGTGTGTGATGACTGATGTCCCTTAGACGTATTTTATACTAAATTTTAGTTGGTATAAAATATGTGTTTTTTAAACAAAACCTAATCAAAATACATACCTACCTGATAAGACGAATTAAACATTTAGGTCACGGCTTATGGTACCTAAACCTAATGTTTATATATGAAAATATAGAGGTCTTAAAATATTCAAATAAGCTACGTTAGGGACAATGTTTTTTTTATAAGTTATGTGTGTTATGTGTCTTGACACACTATAATTTCAATTTAAATGCGCAATAAAAAAATAAGCATAACAAGAGTTAAAGGGCAGATATCCCGTTTTTGGCCGGCTGGAATATACTATAGTTCGTTTTTTTAGATTAGAAATAAGTTGAAAGAAGGATTTACAGGGTTTCTTTATCAGGCACGATACGACACGATACATGTCACAACTGTCAACGTAAAAATATGTGGCCTTTAAAACTATAATGATACAGGGTGGGCACAAGGAAACCGACAGATCTTACCCGCGCATTTCTGAGACCAAAAGGAATAAAAAACGGTACCGGTATGTGAGTTTAGGTGAATCTCGCCAAAAAAAATCTATTTTTTTTAAATTAGAACTAGACATTTTCATGTGCACAGAACTGTGCACATGAAAATTGAATGTTATTTTTAAAATGAACGCCTAAAACGAAATGATACATTTTATCAAAATAAAATATAGTTTATGCAAAGTATTCCTTGTCACTTTGATATAGTCTGTCAATAAAGATGTATAAAATACTAGTATGCCCAATAGTGGCAACAACGCCATCAATAAGGCGTTATGTGCTGAGTAATAATAATAATAAAGATTTTTTAAATTGGTATTAACTCTGAAACTAGGCATATTCCAGAAAAGTTTATAGGACATTTTAGTCTGTAAACATGATCACGAATACACTATTAAAATCTGTCGGCTACTCGTGCCCACCGTGTATATAATTATTTGTGTGTATATTAAAGCCATGTAAATGTTAATTAGAATAATATGAATTATTTAACAGCATTTTAATATAATAGTAGACATTTGTACGAAATAATTTATTCTTATCAAGTTTGCACAATAAAAAACCTAGAGAAAAAGAGGTTCGAAACAAATGGTTTCCGATTTAAAACGTACAGTCACCGGCAATAGTATCTTCCTTCATGAAGGCCGCAAAAGTATGTGACACGCTCTTATGGCCCTACAAATAAGAGCGTGTCACATATTTTTGCAGCATTCATGTAGGAAGATACTTTTGCCGGTGACTGTACGTGCTTCACTGTCAGTTTTTCAATTTTCACTTGTCTCGTATGTGAAAATCAAAACGATATTGTGTTTTTATTGTTATGTTAGTTCTAGTTTGCAAATTGTCATTATTTATTCACAAATGTGAACTTTTGATCGTGTTAACTAATCATTTCTTGGTGCTTTCAGTGTGTTAAAATTGAACAGTCAAACAGAACAGATTAGAACAGGTTGGTAACTTCTGTTTCAACAACTTTTTGAAAACATGTGTTTTTAAGATTGTATTTTTTTCATGCAAACTTAATAGTATTTTCAATGTACGTTAAAATCTTATTGACATTGCTTGTCAGTCTCATCACCATACATACATAATCAATTTCGGAATACATTGCGTGTTCGAATAAACTGTAAGCTATACTAAAAATCAAACAATAAGTTATTTTTAAAAGTCGCTGAACAAACTTTGTCTTGTTTGATAATGATCAGTTATAAATATTTGAAAACGTCGTTTAGTTTGAGAAGTAGAATCTACGTTTTAATTTTTTGCTCGTTACAGGTCACCCCGGTATATACCTAATACTCGTATAACTAGTAGACAAACTTGAAGAAGCTATTAAACGAGCATTTGGAATAATTATTTGTATTCTTTCTGTGTAGGAACGTACAAGGTATTTATTGGAAATAGTAACTGCATAATGTGTATTGCGCAATTATTTACCAAAGTAGACTACTAAAATTAACCCAAAATGTTTTGTAAATTATACAAAATTTAATTTGGTAATGCGTGGCAGTGAGAGGGCGAGATATGTAAACAAACGTGCGCGCACGAGACAGCGCTTACGCTCATTCTTCCGCCCCGCCCGCTCCCCACCAGCGAAAGACGCGCGTGCGCCAGCTCTGGCAGCTGAGGATGGCCAGCGGCCATTTTGATCTAACAGCGAGCCGAGTCGGCTGCATCTCGCAAGTTTTGCGCTGTTTATGATTCTCTAGTTTACTTTTACTTTTTGTGTTAACTTAACTGTGCTAGGTGCTATGTTCGTGTACAAAATGGCACCTAAAGAAGATGGAGACAGCCTGTATTTAGAAGATTGGGGTTTATCGAACACCACCATCAATAATTTTGCGGGTAAGTCTTGCCTATAATATTGCATCATCATCCCGTATTTACCAAATTATTTATTAATTCTCTTTTTCATAATGTACAAATTCTGGATTTTTGACATGCCCGAGATGCGCGTATACTACGAATCATATTATAGAAAAAATAATTAATGTGTGTCGTTTGGCGTTTACGAAACAAGAAATTAAAATTTTACGAAAGTCAACTTAAGTAAGTAGGTAAGTCCTTTACCAAATTAAAATGGCATCGCTTGTTTTTTCTTTCAGATAATGAAATAACTTTCAAACATATGAAAGAAATCCAGGACTGAAAGAGCTGATCCCAAATCTCTAAGAGAGAATATTATTCAAGAGAGGTCTCGTGAAGTTACGTAGGTAAGTAAACAGACTCGATTATTATTTTCTCGTGTTGAAATTATTTGCACAGAGGTATTCTATACGCGAGGCCTGTATGTTATCTTCTAATAACACTTGCTACGGACGAGTCCGACTCGCGCACTGAGGGTTTCCTGTGGCCACGTCACTGAAATATACTTGTTATATGTATCGGATTTATAAGTACCTACCTATAAGAACCATCCCAAAGGTTCAAAAATATTTGAGCAATAATACGCAACTACTTTATTAAGGCGTGTTGACATATTTCTAACCACTTTGTCTGTGCACGTATTTCTAACTTGACTGAACTACATGTACAGTCGACATCAAAGATATGTTTACACTTTTGTTCTTTGCTTCTTTGTGATATACATAATCCAAAAGTGTATACATATCTTTGACGTCGACTGTACAGTCACTGCCGTCACTGGCAATAGTATTTTCCTCAACGACGGCCGCAAAAATATCTGACACAATCTTATTTGTAAGACCTTAAGGTCTTACAAATAAGACGCTCGCTCTTAAGAGCGTGTCACATATTTTTGCGGCCGTCGTAGAGGAAGATACTATTGCTGCTGACTGTAAATATGTCAGGCCGCATATTTACACATAAGACGCTGTGTGAGAAGCTGTGTTTTCATACATCTGACACCTTGCATGATGCTCAATGCTGTGTCATGGTATCACAGGTTCGTATATCTCTGGTGGATGCTCACCCTTTCTCTGATATTTGATCTTATAAGTGTAACAGTCATGTATTTTTGTGTATCTGTCTGTGGCGTTGTAGTACCCAAGCGCATGAACAGATTTGAGTCTGATTTTTTTAAATCGAATTTACCTGCCGCAGATGGTCGTAATAGACGGAGAGCTGGCCACGTCAGATACGACACAATAATGAGAGCAACGAAACCCCTCTAGTTAGTTTGCTATACTATGCTTATTTCTAGATCCGGACATCTAGCAGCTGTAAAGTGGTGGAGGTCAAAGAATGCAAATAACTTGAAGAAAACAAATTCTAGAGTTCTGGCTTCGATCCAATATTATGAAAAATTATAAGACGTCACATAATGCATGGACTAACAAGATCGTACAATTTTGTCAGTCGATGCATTATGTGATGGTAGGTACAGTCGAATACAAAGACATGTATCCACTTTTTTACCTAGATCCAAAAGTGGATAACTGACTGTACCATAAAGCTGGTCGGGTGTTAGTGGTGATGGAGATGGAAAATGGCCACAAATATTCTCTCAACAAGTTCATGATTGTGCTAAAAAAGACAGCCTGCAACAAAAAATGAACATTTTGACAGAAACCTGTGTTGTTCCCTGATGCCTAGCATAATTTTTTCCATGGCTTTTTGGCAATGTTCTACTTCAAATCAAGAAGCAGTTCCAGTAAGAAGAAAAAGTTTAAATAAAGTGCAGTATCAGAGTGTACCGGCTTACTATGTGCTTAGTGCTCAAGTCTAGTGCTTCGTTCAGTACCTAATGCCTATAGTGTTTGACTTTTGTACCTATGTAGTTTTCAAGTGTTTTTAGTTCCGTGTTTTAGAAGTATTCAGTGTATTAGTTTCGGACCAAGATAGTGTCCAGTGTTTTAGTGCTCATAGGGTAAACGCATCTATTCGCGGACCCGACTACCCGAAGTGTTCCATGTTGTTTCGGGCCTAGATGTTGTAGTGCTGTATCAAAGTGTACCGGCTTACTATGTGCTTAGTGCTCAAGTCTAGTGCTTAGTTCAACACCTAATGCCTATAGTGTTTGACTATTTTGTACCTATGTAGTTATCAAGTGTTTTTAGTTTCCGACCTAGATAGTGTCCAGTGTTTTAGTGCTCATAGGGTAAACGCATCTATCATATCGCGGATCCGACTACCCGAAGTGTTCCGTGTTGTAGTGTTGTATCAGAGTGTACCGGCTTACTATGTGCTTAGTGCTCAAGTCTAGTGCTTAGTTCAATACCTAATGCCTATAGTGCTTGACTTTTGTACCTATGTAGTTATCAAGTGTTTTTAGTTCCGTGTTTTGGAAATAGGTACTCAATGTATTAGTTTCGACCAAGATAGTGTCCAGTGTTTTAGTGCTCATAGGGTAAATTTTAACGTACCTATTCGCGGACCTAAGAGTTATATGTGTATATAGTATTTTCAGTAAAAGTAAGCCATAGTGTACATACCGAACTGTTAATAAATAAAAATCGTAAGCGTAGTGAGTGTTTCTATTAAAGTCCCATTCTACAGTGGGAGGAATTGAGTTCCGAACCAGCGAATGCTCGTGATCCGGGTAAATAAATGCGGCGCACTTGCAAGTTTACAATTTTATCTCTACGCCCTAACCTAGCTAGGCTATTGGAAATAGGTTGTATTGTATAGGTAAAGTACCTATGATGAGGAGGAATGCCTCACGGCGCCTCTCTGTACTTTCTACGGCTCGGCTCATAGTTTGAGAACCCCTGATCTAAAGAAAAGTACAGTCAGCCACTAAATCGTTTACTGTAAAAAAATTAGAAACTTTAGAACATTTAGAAAAAAGCTGATTTAGAACCAATTCCTGCTAATCAATTTAATACCTACTTATATAATTGTCTAAAGAAAAGTAGGTACAGTCTACCACAAAATCGTACATTGTCAAAAAATTGCAATCTGATTTAGAAACAATTATAGAACAGTAATGAAATGAAATTTGTTTTATTCCAGAAATTGCTTGCATATACAGAGTGGATTTTCTTTTTGGGTCAGTGAGGGCAGCTACCAGTTCCCGTGCTGCTACGTGAAAATGATCTTAGAAGACCTTCCCTCCATTGCAAATTAATGAAGGATCGCATTTACAGATTTTAAAAAATCATACAGGTTGCGAGAAAAAGGTCATTTTTTACGAACTTTTTTTGACCCCATTCCTATCCAGGATCAAAAGCTAGTACGGGACCAAAAAAAAATCCGGCTAGAAAAGCCACAAACTGAGGAAACATTTTCCCATACATTTTGTATGAAAATTAAAACTTTTATTTTTCACATGCATTTTTTTTTATACCAGTTGATTCCAATCCTATTCAGTATCAATAGTTTCCATGGGGTCATGTACGGTAATGTACCAAACAGCTAGAAATTGAAGAAACTTTTTCCGTATATTAACTGCTTTAAAATCCACGTTTTTTGATATTTTGAATGACTTTCACTGTAATGTCCTGATACAGTATTATTGTCCGTAACAGGACTTATTAGCGTGATTGATAAATGTCAGTAAAAATTCTCATTTTTTCCATAGTAAATGTATGGAAAAGGTTTTTTCAATTTGTGGCTGTTTGGTACATTACCGTAAGTTGACTCCATGGAAACTATTAATACTGAACAGGAATGGAATCGATTGGCATAAAAAAATTGTTAATTTTATCAACTTGTGCACAGCCCTCGGAGCAGTTGCTTCTTTACTTGCGGTCGACTTTCGACTCGTACCGCTCGCGTGTCAGTCAAACGAAAAGCCTAACAAAAGCCGGACAGGCCGGACGAGCAAATATTTGGCCGGACACACCCGTAAAAAGCCAAACATGTCCGGCTAAAGCCGGACACCTGGCAACCCTAGGAATGGGATCAAATGGCATCAACAAAAAAGTTCGCCAAGAATGACCTTTTTCTCGCATCCTGTACGTTTTTTCCAAAATCTGTAAATGCGGTCCTTCATTTATTTGAAATAGTTAGAGGGAAGGTCTTTTAAGCCCATTTTCACGTAGCAGCACGGAATCTGGTAGTATTTGACCGTCACTGACCCAAAAAGAAAATCCAGCCTGTACGTACAGTCGCTATCAGATATATCGGAGCGGCCAAGGTGGTCACAAATATCTGAACATCGCCTCTATTGTCAAGGCGATAAAGTGCACGTTCAGATATTTTTGAGTACCTTGGCCGCTCCGATATATTTGATGGCGACTGTACCTTTGTAAGTATGATACAAATAATAAAAATTTTAGTAAATTAAAATAATACAAAATAAAATCTAAAAGCTCCGTCATGCTATATATAGCCTGTACAGTCGACGTCAAAGATATGGTTACACTTTTGCACCTTACTCCTTTAAGGCTAAAAAGTGTAAACATATCTTTGACGTCGACTGTACCACGGTTCACCTCGATAATAAGTTTATAATAAATTACAGTTTTATCTTAAAACGCGTATCTTGAATCATAACACTTTCTCAATAACTAGTAGATATTAAAAGTATTGTTAAAAGCGTTTTTTTTTTAACGCGTCCTCTTTACTAAAAATTCTAAAAACATAGTTTCATGTACAGTCGGCGGCAAAAATATGTTTACACTTTTCCACCTGACTCCATTGTATGAGGTGCAAAAATTTACAAATATCTTTGACGTCGACTGTACCTGGTCCTCATGTCGTTTGTACAAGGGATTTTTCAAGATAATACTAATAGGTACTTATCTCGGCTAACGTTCAATCTTATCCCAACGCACCTCGCATGAAATAATCTGTTGCCAAAGAGTACCTATGCATTTTTTGGAACGCAACTTTTAGAAAGGGATTAAGGTCCGCCTGCTTGCCATCCCTCTCAGCTCATTTTTTTTTTCATCTTGGTCGAACGAAAGTAAAACTTAAAGTAACATACACGGTGCCCGTGAGCATTGCGAGAGATTTTAACCACGAATTCCTGAGGTCATAAGGAGTGATAAATGTTATATAATTTTAGGTTAATTTCACCAAAAAAAAATTTTTTTTACTTTTTTAAATGCGAACATAAGAAAATTAATGTTATTGGTAAAACTATCGAGTAAAATAAATTGGTTCATTTTTATTCGTAAAAAACGGTTCACGAAAAGTATTCCTTGGAATTTTGATATCTGTCAATAAGGATGTCTAGACTAGACCCCATAAAGATTGAAATCTCTATGAAAAAGGCGTTATTCACTGAGTAACAACAATCAATGTTTTTTTATTTAATTGGTAATCACTCTGAAACTAGGCAAATTCTAGAAAAGTTTTTACGACATTTTAGTCTCCAGTTACGATCAGGAATACGCTATCTCTCGCAATGCTCACGGGCACCGTGTATATTAAGCGCATTTGACTTATTGGTATTTTTGACACTACTTAAGTATATACAACTTTCTTGGAGTCCATAAAGTTATTATTTCAAACTCGAGTATACTCTTCGGTTAAAAAGTGAGGCCGGCGAAAGAGAGCGTCATAGAGGGAGCTGCGTCCCGTTTTGACTAAGGAGTACACGTAATACGTGTAGTAGCAGATACTATGGATAATATAGACAGCCAGTCTAAGAACTTTTTGAAGCTCAAGTTTACAGCGCCATCTGCACGAGAGCAACCTAAAGATATAATAAAAATAGTAGGAAAAAATGACATTGCATCGCAGCAACATCTAGTAACGAGTAGCGTACCGTAGTAAATGTAATTATTTCCTAATATTTTTATACCTTTAAGTGGCTCTCCTGCAGATGGCGCTGCAGACTTGAGCTTCAAAAATGACTGTGGCCTGTGTCTGTCCATATTATCTATAATCTCTGGTGGTAGTAATAATAGTAGTAGTAGTTATATTAGTAGCGGTGTACCAAATACAGTTGTTTGTTACAGAACCAGAGTGAAATAAACTGGAGCAGTACCCGAAAATGCATCTATCCAGAGGAACCACCTTCCATCCGCCGCTGGTGATTGCCGTCAGACCAACGAGCAAGGACTTTAAGGATTTTCACGTAGCGGTTGAGTCATTTCTCTACAAATACACCGAATTTTTGTCATATTATCTCTAATAGAGACTATATTTATATATATTTAGATACACGATGTTAAAGTTAGAACATTGCTTAATAATTAGATTACGATAGCGATCAATTAGTTTCTCACTTGCGGGTTTTTTTAATGTACCTATTGGTCTTGCTTTTACATAAATGGTCTGATTTTTTTTACCAAATACCAACATGTAACGTCAATCAATAGGTCATGAAAAATAACATTGAAGTTTGAACGTTTTATGATAAAGTTAATATTTTCAGTAATAATCACCCAGAATGTGAAAACAAATGTGCCGGGCCGTCCTTTAACTTTTGAACCAGAAATCCAAAAATATGAAAAAAAAAGATACATCTTGGGCACATTTGTTTCTTACTTAACTTAAAATATATATTATTTTTTGCATCAGTTTTACTATAAAACTAAGTAGCGGCACTTAAAACACCCTGTTTGTATAAATTTCATTGATATTGGCTTATTTTAATAGACGTAAGCTTGACTTCAGACAATTTTTTTTGCATGAAACTTTTACCGTGTAGTGGACGATAGGTAGGTAGGTACTCGTATAGGTAAAAGCGCCCAAAGGGTTAATAATTGATTCAAAATAATATTATACTAACAATTGTTTTAAAGTTTCAAATATACATTAATACGGTCCTTTTTCATACTTAGTTTAAACCCCATAAACTACCTTTTTTATTGTTTTCAAGGCCAAAATGGAACCCGTGTTGTTTCTTCATGTCCGTCTTTCCGTCTGTATGTCACAGGCATTTTACTCGTAAACCATAAAGCAAATATCCAGGAAATGTATACGGAAGGTTGTGTTTTGAGTGCCGCTACTAGGTTTTATAGTAAAATTGCTGAATAAATATTTATTGAGGCTTCCTATACATGTAAATAATATAATGTAAAAAAAACCAAACACAGCACGTAATTTTTGCATATTGTGTTTCGTTTTAATTAAAAGAGATTAATAATTGAAGCCAAATTATTATTGTCATGCGTATATACATACAAGTAATACGTTTAAATATCAAAACACATTTTTTTTGTAAGTATTGCCATGAGAATAAAATAAATATTTTTTTAATTTCTCAATTTGTTGTTTATTTCTCGTTTACCCTGTCATTTTAGATGTGATAGACCCTGTATATATCGTTGTGTTTATGCAACTGTGCATAATTTTATGAAATGAGCCGAAAGCTGAATGCCAGCTTCATTAAGGTTACACGATTGTTTCATTTGATTTCATTTATTTATGTATCATTTATTTATTTCAAAGCCAAGTTATGCACAGTTACACGAGTTACACATTAAATTACTGGTTGCTATATATCTAGGACCTAATAAATATCTAGATTCTAGGTATACATACATACAGCATATATTGTTATTGTGTGCCAATTTACTCTATGTCTACTTTTACAAATCTAACTAAGTGGCTTTTGTTATTTTTTGCTATATTGTACATTGTGGTGAACTGGATTAAGTAGCTTTTTTATTCGCTTTGACATCATTTAGGTTTAAATTTTAGTGATAAGTTTGTTCCTTTTTATGCTACTGCTTTGTAATTGCATATTGGTTTTAAAACGATTGTGATCATAATTATACAAAGCCAATATTAATTTAGTAAGAAATACCAAATTATATTAGTATATTGTACAAATTAAAATGCATTACAGATCCAATAACCATACCATTATATGGCCGCATGCCATAAACCTATATACATATATAGAGGTATAATGCATATGGTCATGTAATGGGACGGTTATTGCATCTGTATTGCATTTTAATTTTTATATTATACTAATATAATTTGGTATTTCTTACTAAATTAATATTGGTTAATATACGAAATATAGTAATTTGATATAACAAAATCAAGTTTCGTAATTTGTACGCAAGTAAAATATTAAAATCCACAAAAGCCGTTTAGTAGAATTTATTAGAGATATTTTGTAAATTGCACCTAAGTAAAGTAGTAAAACTTACAAAATTAGTTTAGTAAATCGTACAAAATCAGTTGCAGTAAACTATGCGAAAGCGCTTTAGTAGAATTTACTCAGATAAACCAGGTAAAATATACAAAAGTTAAGTAGTATAATTTACTAGAGTTGTTTAGTAGAATTAACCCAAGTAAATTTCGTAAACTATACATTCCTTAATTTAGTGATATCTACGAAAGTTCAGTGCGTCATAAATACGAAAGTAATTTAGTAATTATTACAAAAGTATATTACTTGATTCCACTGAAGAAGTTTAGTGATATCTACGAAAGTTCAGTGCGTCATACATACGAAAGAAATTTAGTAATTATTACAAAAGTATATTACTTGATTCCACTAAAGAAGTTTAGTGATATCTACGAAAGTTCAGTGCGTCATACATACGAAAGAAACTTAGTAATTATTACAAAAGTATATAACTTGATTCCACTAAAGAAGTTTAGTGATATCTATCACAGTTTAGTGGTCATACATATTAAAGAAATGTAGTAATTATTACGAAAGTAAATTCGTACACGCTACGACAATAATTTAGTGAAGCATACAAAAGCTTTCGGAGAATTACTAAATCAATTTCGTTAAAAGTACGCACAAAGTCCGTAAAATTTACTAAATATATTTTGTCAAACGTACCAAATTAGTTTTACTAAACTAGTTTTGTAAAAAGTTATTTACTAAACTAGTTTTGTAAAAAGTTATTTACTAAAGTAGTTTTGTAAAAAGTTGTTACTAAAGTAGTTTTGTAAAATTAATTTACTAAACTAGTTTTGTAAAAAGCCAACCAAAGTATGTTTGGTAAATTCAACAATACTTGTGTGTAGGTCCCAATTTAACCCATAAATTTCGTAAAAATTTCGTAAAATCAACGAAACTATTTTTTCAGTGTATCACTGCGACCATTGCTGATCTATTGTGATCTTGTCCGGCCTATTGTAGACTTTGTATAATCGAGCGAACTAAAACATACATACTCTCTAGTTTAGACTGCAAATTGCAACGTTAACACTACAATTTGTTGTGACGTTGCATGGAAATCGCATGTATGCATAATGTAAAGCTGGCTTGAGTACAAAGTTGTTTATAACAAGGAGTTGTGGCGAGAGAAATTTTGCAGTGGGTGTCACGTGACGGGTAGGTAAACTTTAGAATGGTGTTTGTATGATTTTGCGCCATTCTATTCTAGACGACGTAAGCTCCTCCCAGCAGTCAGGTGGGATGTCGCAGGCCTTGAGGTGTCGTTGTAAAACATCCTTGTATCGCAGAAACTGACCCCCCTGATTACGCTTGCCATCTGTGAGCTCAGAATAGAATATGCGCGTTCAAATTCATACGCTCATATTCGCTTAACAAGTAAATCATGTCGAGACCATTTTGAACACCAATTAGCTACTTTTACTGGTGAGTATATGTATGAGGAACTTGGGCTCATGATCTCAAGTAATATCTTATTCAAAAATTTTGTCAGGATTTGGTTTACTTTTGGTTTGAATGGAATAGTTGAGCAACTTAGCGTCTTCGCACTCTAAAAATTAACCCTTTCCATGTCACAGCTAGCTACGCGCTACGTTCGTAGCGTATAGTACCTACGTGCTGTACTTATAGCATTATACAGATTTCCTCGTTTGTAGGGGAAAACGACTACGAACAGAGTACGCGAGTAGCGGGTTCTTGGCACTTAGTTTGACAATCATGTCACCAACCTTTTCATAAGGGGCAATATTTTGACTTTTAAACACATTTAGATAGGATCTAAGATCAATACAACTCAAGTGCATTAACTACGGAATACAGCCTAAACGTCTGAAATTAGAATACGGCACAAGAGGTCGGGTAGTATTAGTATTGGTAAAATCAGGCTTAGGAAATTAAACCGCAAAGGGCTCTTGTCAATGATCAAATGTCATAATATTTGACGTAACTTTCAATACTTGTAGTGATTTTTATTAGAGCATAGTTCAGGAGCAAATACTGACGTTCTTTGGTCACGTGACTCGACGTGGAAATCTCTCGATCGAGCGTCTTGTAATGCAGGGCAGAGTTGATGGTACGAGACCACGTTGTAAGCCTCCCATGAGATGGACCGATCAGATAAGGAGTGCAACGAGCAACCGCGTGAACCAAAACTCCAGGCGCGCACAAGAAAGAGGAGAATGGCGCCGGGTGGTAAAGCTTGCCACCAACACATGACAGCCACGACCACTCTGTCAAAAATGTAACGACGAAGAAGAAGAGAAAGTGATTTTCACTACAACTTTTAAGACATAAAAATCTTAGGGATGTTATCTCAGGAGTAACAGGTTACTCAATGCCCGATAGTATAATTCACTTCACCGTTCCGCGATACTTCGATTTTAGCTCAAAATATTTTGTGCGACGTATATTCCATAGAAACGTGAGGAATGTTGAAACCTTTCACGCGTGAGTCGCTCAGTCTATAGGCACTTAATTGCGTTCTCCTTACCTACTGTACGGGTTGGGGTACACATAAAAACTTTCTATTTTCATCAAAATATCTCATACGAAAGTTAGGCCCCCGAAGTGTCAAATAGTTCTAATTGGCGAATGAACCGACGCGAAAATTATCCCATCAAAAACCCGTAACAACCATTGGAGAACTCATTCAATTATCAACCATATTTTATAGCAATAGATTCGACCTAGTTCGGCTCCGGTTAAGACGTTTGTGCGTGGTGTAGAACAGCCGGTTATTGCTGGCCCGGTGTGTCAACACCACCCTTTTCAATGTCCCGCCACGCAGGTGGGCCAATCAACATTTTGACCGACAGTTTTGAGTGTCTCTTGCGTTACTCAAAATGTCTCTGGAGTTACCAAGAAATCGGACTTCTAATATACATAGATTCTGTTTATTAGGTTTAATAGGTGGGGGCTCGAATGTTTTGACATACAACATAAAGAGAAACACAGAAAAGTCATTATTCATAGGTGAAATTTTCAAACGAAATTTAAAAGTTGAGGACAGATTTGTGTCGGTCAAAATGTTGATTGGCCCAGGTGCCAATCGATAAGCGTTGTTTGCCGATCTACGCCGTGTTAGATTTGTGGTACTATGGATACTCGAATTTTACTGGGAATTCAATAAGGTCCTGTCACAATACACTTTCTATGAAGAACTCCTAAGATTATTACTGTCAGCAAGAAGCAGTTAACCGAATTAAGTGTTCGAAATAATGAATTTTAATTCATAAGTGGATAAGAGCGCATGCAAATAATTTTGATCATCGCACCCGTTTCACTACTTTTACGCGACACCACGTTTTTCCTCAGAAATATTTGAGCATAGGCAAATTCATCCTAGATGGGCAAATGTGTTAATGCATAAAACAGTTTTCTCAGGTTTTCTTTCACTGAATATTAGCTGAAGAAAAACAGACATACAGAGTGAAAAAAAAGTTATTAGCTACACGACTTAATTCAGCTTAGTATCTTAATACCCTACGATACACACACGGAAGTATCCATCGGACAGATCTGTTAATGTATGGCGTTATACTATACAGCTCTGTCCGCAGACATATTCGTACTCGATTTCCACCATACATTGACGTCATGGAGCTGTGCCTGTATCTCTGGTTAAGTATTAATACATTTTGTATTAAGCAGAATGTGTGCTAACCGAAAAGTAGAAAAATCCATTGCCTCAGGCGAGACTCAAACTCACGACTCTGGGAAACATGTCCATCGCTCTGACGAACTGAGCTACTGAAACTTAGTGATAGCTGCGAATTTATTCACCATAATCCTTTATTTTATTCAATTCAATTTATTTAATTCAGACATGTCCATATAGTGTTAGTAGGTAATAAAGCGTAAATCTTACATCCTAGGTTAATACTTATAACTAATTTCCTACTACATAGATAGGTACTTAAAATATCCCATATACATTGCCTCTGGACTCCATGTGGATGGAGTTCCAGTGCTTCCATATTGGACCAGCCGGGTACTCTGCCACCAGGTTCAGGAGACTGTTGGCACTCTCTTGCACGCGGCGCATCAGGGAGGCGGTTCTCTTGCGTATTATAGATATGAAACTGTCGACGCGTGCCTCTGCGAACATACCTGACGCGCTACAAAAGCGTGGGAGTCCCAACAGTAACCTGAACCCGTTGTTGTACTGGACCCGCAGAGCATTGAATGTCCTCTTCGTATAGTCAGTCCACAGGCCGCACGTGTAAAAGGTCTGGCAAAACGACTTAAATAACGTTACTTTGACATCCCCATTACACCGCGCAAACCTGCGGGCCAACATATTGCAGCGAACAGTCAATGCTCTGCGCTCCCTTTCAATGTCCTGGTCATCCTGGAGATTTTCAGTGACCCAGTGACCAAGGTACTTAAACCGATCCGTCCGTTTGAGTGGAGCTCCACATAGGTAAACTTCAGGTAGTATATCGTACGACTTATCACCAGCCTTAAAAACCAGAAGTTCACTCTTGCTGGTGTTGTACCTTAGCCCATGGGTCCCAGCATACTCCTCGCACATCTTCAGTAATTTGACAAGCGCACTGATTGATGGGCACAGCAGCACCATATCGTCAGCATAACTAATATTGTTGACCGTGGTACCGCCAATCGAGCATCCAATACCAGTGCTGCTGAGTCCACCAATCAGCTCGTCCATGTACAGGTTGAACAGCCTAGGTGAGCTGAGACCCCCCTGTCGCACACCACACTTCAACCTGTACACGTCCGAGTGTGCACCTGCCCATCTTACAAAGTTGGTTTGATGGCCGATGGATTTTATAATATGCGTTTTAGGGTGACGCCTAGCGACATCTGCCGAAGAAGTCTTACACTTCCTAACTGGCCATTTCGGAGTCCCAAGTTGCATTTAGAATTCACTGTTAATAATGCTGCAATGCGCTACCCCATACTACAATCGAGTCCGAGTCTCGCCTCGCCTTATTTCTAAACATTGTAAGTATTAATAATTGAGAATTAGTGAGAACCCGTGGTAAGGTCCGGAGATGGGTCAGGTAGTGTCTGGCCACCGGCATAGAATAAACACGGTCTTAATAAACACCCGAAACCCTCACGGCGCTCGGATATCCGACAACGGTCTTCTGCCTCGGAGATTACGGTGTTGCAATTGTACAATGGAATTTATGAACAGAATTCAATTAAGTTATATTTAAATTAGGAAACCAGACATCGGATTCTGTGGATTGTGGATTGTGTGGATATAATACGTATTTACTTGTAACGACCGCCACAGCCTATATAAGAACTTTTTGAAGCTCAAGTCGTTTGCGCCATCTATGTCAAAGACCCCTAAAGATACCGAAAATGTCAGAGAAATGTCACCTGCACTGCTACTCCTCCTCCTCCTTGATTCGTGTTCCTCAGTACTGAGGGTCGTGACCTCCCTTCTGCATCACTCTCTCTCGTGCGATCTTTCTCCATCTGTTCCTGTCTCTGGCGGTGTGTAGAGCGCTGTGAAAAGTAGAGTCAAGAACGGTGCGGATCTGGTCAGACCAACGTATAGGGCTGCGTCCACGAGGTCTTTTCCCATCTACTTTGCCGGTCACGATGAGTCTCTCCAGGTTGTCACCATCTTTCCTAGCAACGTGACCGAAGTATTCAAGGACTCTGCGTAGACACTCGGATGATAGCCGCGAGGAGATTTTAAGTTCTCGCAATATGGAGCTACTCCACCTAGTAACGAATACCGTACTATTAGGTGTGGGTATGTTTCTATTGCTAGTTGCACTTGAATTCATTGAACTATACTTTTAAAAATTAAACAATCAAAAACTATACCTATGACACCTATCAGATGTTTTAAGAAGGGTGACAACGTTTCTCATGGCCTGTAAATGTCAATGCAAATATGACTGTAAACCTGACAGGTATAGGTAATTTACCGATGGTAAATAGGTGCTACAAAAAAAATTATGGTGACTGTACGGTGTAATATGTATGACTTACACAACTTTGTATCTGTTGATGATCACGTCTTTGAACCCAAACTTAAGAATTTAAGTTAAGCTCGGTAAGTTTAACAAAGGCGTACCTAAGCGGTAAAACGAGATTCCAGGAGTTCGATTTTTGAATCTCACCGGTGACTTTTTTTGTATGCAGCCGATGACTATTTAGTATGAAATAAGTCACCCGGTGAGATTCAAAAATCGAACTCCAGTATCGCGTCTAAGGCGTAGGTAATTGCATCCCGTAGAACCACGGGAGTTTGGCCAACATCTAGATCAGGGTTAAGGCCGTTCCTCGATTCGGACAAGCCACGCCCATTCGTTAGAGACACGTTTATGGCTCCCGTGCACGAAAGAAAGAGATGCAACGCTCTTAAGGATCAGACTTTTTGACTAAACTACGATAAATAAGCGAATTTATAAAGTTTTGTCTAATTTTGCTTCTGTGACTTTTTAGATAAACCAGAATACCATATTTTTTACCTAGTAACATTGCTTAATCTTTTATAGTTTACGTAAGCTAAGAAAAATAAGGGGACCCAACTTTTGATTTTTTTTTTCTATCGAGGCAACTTTCAGCAATCGTGTTTCGGATTGTGCCAAAAACAAGAGTATATAGTCTAATAATATATATTCGAAAATAAATTCAGTCCCTTTTCCCGTTTAGTCACTAGAGTGTTAATTTGTAATTAAGACTTATTTTGTCGTCATCGCGTTTCATGTAGATTAAGGGAATAACAGTTTTTAAAACTGTTATTCCCTTACCCTTACCCTTTAACTGTTACCCTTTTATCATCGCTCCTCTATTTATTTCATTTTTAACCGACTTCAAAAAAGGAGGAGGTTCTCAATTCGACTGATTTTTTATTTTTTTTGTATGTATCTTACTCGATATCTCCGTGAATCGTGAACCGATTTTCAAATATATTTTTTAATTGAACGGGTATAACCCCTAGATGGTCCCGTTGGCACCAAGTCGGGGTCTGATTATCCTGGGATCCTGGAGAAATCGAGGGAACTCTTCAACTATTATAGGCACACCTATAGTGATTTCACAATTTTTACAGCAACTCAGTCACTTCCTCTTGGAATAGCGGATCCTAAGTGAAGTCGGTTCTTTTTTTATTTAAAATTATTTTCTATTTCAGATAATCGGCCGCCATCTTCGCGAGCAGCGTGCCAAGAACAAGAACACAACCGTGTCTCTTTTAGACTGCGCACTGCGCGGCGTTTCTGCACTGACCGCAGCTTCTATTACGGAGTTAGCTGGAGTCGGGCTGCATGGTCTAGTCATATCGTCTGGAGATATAAGGCGGGTGCAGTCGGGAGCCTTTAATATGGTAGCTGGGACCTTGTTAGCACTAGGTAAGTTCAAGTATTGCCTTAAAGCAAAGCTGGCCGGAGTTGGGCTTCATGGTCTAGTCATACCGCCTGGATATAAGGCGGTAGCAGTCTGGAACCTTCAATATGGTAGGCGGGACCTTTTTAGCACTGGGAGAGCCCAAGTATTACCTTGAATGCAAGATATCTCGGCTTGCTGCGGCGTTTTTCCAGTGAATTAGCTGGAGTAGGATTGCACGGTCTGGTCACATCGTCTGGAAACATAAGAAGAGTGCAGTCGGGGGCCTTCAATATGTTAGCGGGGACCTTGTTAGCACTATGTTAAGATCAAGTGTTGTCTTATGGCACATCCTGCGGCCTCTGTTACTCAACTAGCACTTTTGGATTGTGCATATTATATTTCACAAGTCAGAATTACAACTTGTTTAGATATCATCATGATGACAAAATATTGTATCGATATCAAATCCATAACAAATTTTGATTTCATAGTTAGAATGTCTCCCTTGGTTTTCAGTAAATGATTATTTGTCTGAATGGATTCAGTTTGAGATATTATGATGATTATTTGCATTATTTATCCTCAAAACTAATCATGTTCTTAACTGATCCGTTCATATAATTGAATCTTGGAAAATTGAAATGTCAAGAGCGCAACACTCACTTGTAACAGTGGCGGCTGGCATCTGAAGATTGTGGCGGTGAAATATTACGGCTCCCTCTACTTTTATCCTGCACCGCAACAAATAAGACAGGTGCTATTTGAAAAGACTAGGCGTCCTTATAACGTACTTTATTTAAGTTTATTTCCTTTGCAACTTCGAGAAAGCTGCAAATAAAAATCATAACCTAACGATTAAAAATTAAAAACTATGTATTAAATATTAGTGTCCACTATCCATACGTGACGCAATTCAACCCCAAAATCGCACGCAAAGGCAAGTCAAGATTATTTTGGAAATCTCGCGCCGCTGACTTAATTATTACTTTTCCTTACCTAAATTATGTTTACATTACTCGCTAATCCCTAAAGGGGGGTAGAAAATATGTAAGATTCGAATACCCAAATAAAATAAGAAATAAAATAATAACCATATTCATTGTATTACAGGTCTGCCAAATAATCAATTGCCTTCAGTACCCACGGAGGCATTAGCACATTTGTCAATATTAGACCGTCTGGATTTGTCTAATAACAAAATACATGTATTAGATCGGAATTCGTTTAAGGTAAGATATATCATAACATATAACATATTATTCGGACTTATATTTAATTTTTAGGTTTGGACATAATTGTTTTTTATGATGGTGGTCTTGTTTCCTTTATATGTAATAGTTTGTAAGATAACATATTAAGTAAGATTGTGTAGGTGCTTATACTACTTTTATCCAGTAATATATGGATCATTATATGCTTAATTGCTCGTCACTGTCTGTCTGTCCTTTGCTAGCAATAGAGGTGATAAAATAGGCCGCGTTGTAGGGCTTGCAATCCGGATATTTCAATAATATTTTATGGATTTATCCGGATCGTACCCATATCATTCATATAAAAACGAAAAAAGAAAATGGGGGGTAAAAATGCTTTAATAAACACGTAACAAAAATTAAATTAAAATAACTAAACTAAACTAATATAACTATAAATATATAAAACTACCTAAAAACTTACCTAAAATCCCAGTTACAAAAAGGATACCCCCTCCAAGAGGTCCCCCTGCGGCGGGGAACCTTATGGGTTACCGGAACTTACTGTTGTGTGGTTACTGGAACCGCTGGCCGAGTTAAACAAAATTAAAATAAGAAAAATAATTGCAAGCCGTATTTATGTGCATTGCTATTCATAAAGCATGTGTTTATTATTCATAAAACATCAAAACGTTGTCAGCCTTAAAAATATTAATTTAACCTTAAAAATATTAATTTAACCTTTCATCTGAAATTCAAACATGTTAAGTTACGACTGTGAAAAGACTAACGTGTAGATATTATGTTTGCAGGGGGTACAGAACATGACGTACCTAGATTTAAGCGACAACCAGCTGACCGACATTACGCCAGGCGCATTCCGACCGCTGGAACGATTAGCGGTGCTTAAGCTGCGAGGGAACCTGCTGAAAGTGGGGGCTCTGGCGTCACTTAAGGTTAGTTCAATTGTTTTTTCTACAAGCAAGCATACGACCCGCCTGATGGTAAGCAGTTATGGACGCCTGTAACTTACGAGGATTTACATGCTCGTTGCCTACCCTAAGGTACTAACTAGGTTTAACTATATACACGCAGGAGAATATAACTACGAGTAACTAGGCTATGCTGTTATGCAGCCGAAATTCTAGTGGTGTTTTATATCGCCTACAACTGGTCGCGACGTAGTAGGGTACTGGCCTGTAAATAATAAATTTTCGACACTGGTTTCACCAATATTCTTTACTTTCGGGTACAGAAAATATAAATTTAAAACCTAAACTCGTGTAGATACGACCCGTCAACAAAAGCACTTATTCAACCTGTTGCTCGTCGTTTAGATATTTGCTTAGTAATAAAAAGTTAGTTAAATAATTCGATTTACATCAATGGTTGATCGTGTAAATAATTAACAGCGTAAACTAAGTTAACAATTAAGTTCCACAGTTATACGTTCTCTCTTGAACCTGTTTTCTTTTGGCAGGAAGCTCATTTTCTACGAGACTTGGACCTGTCCAGCAACGCCCTGGAAGGTCCACTGGGCCCCAACACCGTCCCGCCTCTACCATATCTGACCAACCTTCAGCTGTCTGACAACACCTTTGCGAGCATACGACGAGGAGCGTTATCAGGTCAGAGTCAAATTTTATCCAGCCCACACGACTTGGCCTAGCAACGCCCTGGAAGGTCCACTGGGCCCCAACACCGTCCCGCCTCTACCGTATCTGACCAACCTTCAGCTGTCAGACAACACTTTTGCGAGCATTCGACGAGGAGCGTTGTCAGGTTAGTGCCAACTGTAACGCAAAAACCCACAAAACTTGGATCAGAAACGCCCTGGAAGGTCCACACCGTCACGCCTCTACCGTGACTGACCAACCTTTAGCTGTCTGGCAATACTTTTGCGATGTATGTAGTAATGTATTCAGCCTGCAACACTTGGACCTATTTGGCCGCGACCTGGAAAGTCCACTGGACCCAACATCGTCCCTCCATTGCACTTTCTGCAGCTGACTGTGCTTTTGCGAGATTAAGTTAAAAATAGTCAGAAAAAGGGTAAAAAATTCCGAAATTTCAAAAATTTCTTAAATTTCTAGTTTTCAAAATTTCAAGTTTTAAAGTTTTCAAAAATTTCAAAAATTTTAAAAATTTCAATATTTTCAAAAATTCAAAAAATTTCAAAAATTTCAAAAAATTCAAAAAATTCAAAAATTTCAAAAATTTCAAAAATTTCAAAAATTTCAAAAATTACACAAATATCAAAAATTTTAAAAATTTCAAAAAATTCAAAAAATTCAAAAATTTCTAAAATTTCTAAAATTTCAACAATTTCAACAATTACACAAATTTCAAAAATTTTAAAAATTTCAAAAATTTCAAAAAATTCAAAAATTTCTAAAATTTCAATTGTTTCAAAAATTTAAAAGTTCTAAAATTTCAAATATTCAAAAATTACAAAAAATTCTAAAATTACAAAAATTTCCAAAATTAAAATAATTTCAGAAATTTTAAAATTTTCAAAAAAGTTTAAAAGTTGAAGTAAAAGAGTAAGGAAAGTCAATAAATTCAAAAAAAAAAAAAAAACAAAAAAGTCGAAAAGTCATACAAGTCAAAAGTAACCGAGTATTTTTTTGTATCGGTATTCGTATCTGTATTATTATCGGTATGTTCTCACTGCTGAGGTGAAAAGTTGTATGTGCAACATGAGACCAAAGTTATTTGCACCTCGTGCCTTTGAGTCCCTCACTACGCTCAAGATTCTAAATTAGAATCACTCGCTACGCTCGTGATTTTATTATAGAATCTTTCGCTTGCTCAGGACTCAAAATAAACACTCGAAGTAAAAACTAACTTTGCTCTCTTGTTGCACAAATAACTATTGTTGAAAAACCATGATTACCATCTCAAAACGGTAGCTATTACAAATAGCGGCCGATCCAAGATGGCGGTTGTATGTAATTCAATTCAATTTTTAAAATAAATGGCATTCTGTCCACAATATTGGGACAATTTTGCCAATGTCAAAGTAGAGACGACAAGTGTACGGTTAATTAGTTAAAATTTCGCTCCAAGAGCTGGACGTTGTACGGTGAGGTTAGGCTTTTTATAAGGAGATAGCTACTCCCTACAAACAGCACGTGGACTAACGGATATCTAGCTCAAACAGGGGTTACACTTGTTTTGAGATTAATTCTTCATTAGTTGCCCACTACTCCCCACTAGTTCGTTAAATCACTGCAGAATAAGCTATATATTACACACTGAATCACGAAAATGAACAAAAAATAAGAAGTTAATCACGAAACCCAACCACCTTGCTCGCCAAGATGGCCGCAAGTCCGGTTGTATGTAGCATATCGGCAAATTTTGAGGGTACTACACTACAGTTACAGAGGCTTATAAGAATGTCAAAATACTTCGATTGCCATCTGAAAGTGATAGCTAATAAAAATGGCGGCTAATCCAATAATAGTACTCTTTTTTTAAATTTTAAGGTTAATACGTTTTGTTAAAATTTTGATATGTGAATTGTATCGCTAAAGTCAACCGATAATTAATTAAGTATGTTAGAAAGAATGAAAATTGTATTGTTTTCTTTTTTTATTCTCAAGTTCTTACAAAACATCTTGTATATTAGAAAAAAAATATATATCGTCGAATCTTACAAGACATAAAAAAAATAATAGGCAAGCATTTCCATTATAATTTTTTTTAATGGCTTTATAAAAATATTTCGATAGTCGGATGTAGTATAACATATCCTCTTGTAATCATACAATATATTAGATACCTAAGATCTACATACCTGCTTCTGTTACTTAATGACACCTCTAAGAACTGACGATATTATAGATTTAAATTTAAAATTTCACCTTACAATTCTATGTCTAGGAAATTGTTGTTTTTGGTTTAGTTTTAGGTTTTATTTCTCAAAAACAATGGAAACGGGATAATATTTTGTTTAAATTTTTTGCTTCAATATGATAAGCCACAATATGACAACAGATATCCCATTATTTTTCCTGCAACACGTTCTATCTAGAAATACTATAAAAATAGCTATAATAAAATTGTTTTAACATTCCCCAGTCTGACCTACTTTCGTTGTTTCAATATTTGGATAGACATAGATTGCCCGCGTTTCTCGTTGATAGACGGGCTGGGGATCGAACTCACATGTTATCTAAGAAAAATGCAGGTTGTTTTATTCTGTTCTGTCTATAAGTACTTCCTCGGAACAAAAGGCACTGAATCTATTAGGTAGTATAGAAATTATTATTAAGCCACCAAGCTAGATTGTAGGTAGCGTACATTGAAGTTACCTAAATTGGGTAAAACGTACAACAGCTGAAGTTAAAAGTGTTAAAACTAAAACCGACGCAACTCAGCAGTATTTTAAAATTAATACGTATATTCTATTTTAATTAATACATAAAATTAAATGTCAGTACAATCTATTTACAAAGGTAAACATACAAAAATACTTGAGTCAAGCTATTGATATTTATATTGAGGAATATTTTTAAATAAAAATAAAACACTTAATTAATTAAGTATAATCTCCAGCTTCCGAATATATAAAAATAAGTATCAAATTCTTGGGAAACCTTATATTTATTCGCTAAAAAGTCGTTTGAAGTAGCTCTTTATACTGATTGAGTCAATTTAGAAAACTCATTTCGTGCTTCTAAACGATCCCACGTTACACCTATCTGTTCCTTGTAGTATTTCAATGAAACTGTACCTACGTGTCTACGTGTCTGTCTACTTATTACCCACTGGTTTTTCCCCGCGTCTTAACCGTGTAGTAATGTAATTTTTCCCACACCTACCCAACCTCTTTCTTGTAATCTGTATTATTATTTATCTTCCTACGTTTCATATGTTAGGGTCATATGTTTCAGGATAAAAAATATCTTATTTCAGGTTAAAAACTCTATTTATTAATTTTTTTTTGTATGGTAAGAATTCAAAGCCCAAGGTTTTAGCCTCCTAGGCCAAATTTGACAACTGAAAATTGACACTCATCAGTCGAATCTCCTCCTTTTTTGAAGTCGGTTAAAAAATAACTAGACACATAAATATTGTTACATAAGTTACTGAACAGCGCCTCTTTCACTTGTTTGCTTTCTTTGCTGACTGTACATATGTCAAACAAGGAGGAAGTGGGGACCTCGCAAGGGTATCCGCCACGTGTCACAGTTTGGCACATCGTATCATCATCATCATCAATTATTTAAGAGCTGGGCTCTTGTCGGTGGAGCAATTTCCATGAATGTTTATGTCTGTCCTTTGCCTTTTCCTTGACAGCCTGACACGACGCGACGTTTATTTTTTCCTCGACTTGATCCATATACTGGCACGTCGTATAGGGATCCCGTATGGCCCTAATCGCTTGTTTTTGTTGCAGGACTAACAAATCTGACCCATCTGAGTCTTCACAACAATCAAATAGACGTCCTGGAAGACTACGCTTTCCGGCATCTCCTGAACTTAACACACTTGGACCTATCACACAATGAAATTGTGGCTGTTTCAGGTAAACCATTTTGCCATTGCTCTAAGTACCCTTTGAAATAATTCAGTGGGTTAATAAATTGCCTGCAACATTTTGCTTCTTTGGACATCAAACCTATTCCATCTTCGCTGATACAGGGAACATTTTCGATACCTTTATTATAATAGTCATCATCATCATCACAGGCATAAGACGTCCACTGCTGAACATAGGCCTCCCCTTTGATTAAAGGGGGGGTTTGCCATACGCGCCACGCTTGGCAGGCGGGTTGGCGCGCGCAGTCTTTTTTTGTTTATTGTTGTTTAGGCTTTCGGAAGATGCTGCTGCCCATCTCCCGGTATATTCCCTTAGCAGACTCCTACTGCAACCACGGGACGATATGGTGGGGGACAATTCTAAGGCCGGGCACCCGACGGCTTTTTGATACATAAAAAGAATATTTTTAGCCAAGATGATGCCTGCCGTATTGGTCAAAACCTGCAGGATTTTACAACTTCTGCTTAAGGATGATTCTCACTGTAAGATGCCACGTCCTCTACTTTTGAAACTTCATTTTAGTAGAATTTTAGTATAGAAATAATTACATAACCTCCGAGTATCAGTTTTTCATGTATAAAAAATTCTCATTGTTCCACTCTATCACCAGCTTCTTCATATTCGTATTTTTATTAAATGTTTAGTGAGCTTTTGGTCTTATGTGTATCGTATCTCAGCCTAGCTCCTTCAGATCATAATTTAAGCACTAGAAATCTACCGATAACGTAAGCACACAGCGACGATACTAAGGGTCGGTGATAACGACAAACGACGCTTTTCACCGATGCCTAAGACGTTCCAATTTCCGTTACACACGGATCGCAGATACGTGACGGAAACCGGAAATACAGAGAATGCTTTGTTATCTTTTAAACCTTTGTCGGGTTCAGTTGTTTAGATTTACGAGTCGCTTAAGGTTGTTGGTTCAGTGTTGACTTGGAAGTTTATTTCAGAGCTGGATTGTTGATTTGAAGGTTTCCTGCTGGATAAATTGTTTTTATTGTAGATGTAGGTAGTAAGATGTACCATTTTGTTATTATTACTTGTCTGAATTGTATACTTGCTAATCAGATCTGAGGTAGAAACTTTTAGAATTTAGGTACTTAATAAATAATAAGTATTTTAGTCCGCTGGGCTTAACAGTGGGATTGTATAATCCAGAGTTCCAGACACAGCGCCGCTTTACAATCCGTTTTGTGGAAATAATGACTGAACTATCTTTAAATAAGATTACTTCGTCTTCAAATGGAACCTCGAATTATATCACGCGTAGTATTATAGGTAACTAATAAAAATATTTTAAAATCATGATTGAGTGCAGGTTTTTTTCTAGTAGAAACTTTGGTGTGTGTGTGTGTGTCAATCAATCTAATTCTGACTCCATAATGCAGGTGCATCACTAGCGCAGCTTGCTAACCTGGTCCACCTGGACCTGTCACACAACTTCCTCCGCTCGATCTCTGCTGAGCCTCTGAAGAGTCTCCAGCGGTTGTCTGAGCTGATGCTGCATGACAACGATATCTCCATGATCGACGATGGGGCACTGGCGCTGCACCCTCAGCTTACCAGGTTTACTATAGAAGGTAACCTGACTCTCATTCATCAGTTTTATCTCTACCTAATGGATAAGTACCCTTATTTATCCATTTGGATAAGCCACACAACTGCTGAGTCTTTAAGAGGTCTCCGGCGGATAAAATATTTACCATAAGCATTTTAATATTTGGTAAAATAAATTGCATACAAATGATGGCGAATATGCCTATATGTCGAACCGATATTTTATTATGTCTATATTAGGTTCCAGGTGTATACTAATTACTTTCTTTGGATTCTCTTATCTCATTAGTTAGTGACCGCGGAAAACTAAGAGTTAACATACTTACCAAACCAGAATAATTTTTCCTTAACGACCTATGCACTTATCACCAAACCTGCAAACTGCAGTTCCCAAACAAACTATCTTAAAAACCGCACTAAATTCCGATTTCTCCGCAGATAACCCACTTAATTGCGATTGTCTAATGGCGGGCTACGCGCGGTGGTTGCGGGAGGCGAAATATCTATCTCAAGCAGATAAAGCCGCCGCGGTGTGCACAACTCCCCCCCATTTGGAGGGCGCCCTTATTTCCCGACTCTCGAAAAACAAACTGTGCGACGACTTCGAACATGTCGAGAAAATTGAAGTCGATTATAAGATTGTGAATACTGTCGATGATTCTGTGAAGGAGGAGTATGAGGATAAGGGCTTGGATGATGATATGTATGACGATGAGATGGGCGTGCCGGGGGAGGAGGATTTGCCTATATCTAAAGCTAAGGTAAGTTTTTAATATAACAGATATAAATTGGAAACTGTAACCTTACATTATTAAAACAAGTAAGTAAATAAAATACTTTATCTACACCCATATCATAAACCCTCCATGATGCGTTCAAAACCCGCACGTTATAACCACCATAAAAATTTATTGTTTCGTTAGTAGTTAGAACAAATGTCTTATCTGGAACGATGTTATTATTATCAAATAATAATCAAAAATTCGATATCATTATGAAAATCCGGGTGGGCCCCGCCCGCCGGCATGCGCCGCCCGACCGCCGGCACAATCGAGTTGGTCATGGCGATGGCGTGCAATCCGTGCAATTGCAGTCATTCAATCATCATTTCGGGTTTATAATATGTGTGTAGATAAAGCAGTGTATGCAACTGTACGTAATTAGGCCTTAAAACACTCGTGTGATCTTATTATGAAACTCACTTCGTTCGTTTCATAAAACCACACTCGTGTTTTAAGGACCCCTATTACGTAACAGTTACATAAACTACTATAACATATGTCAGTTGTCTGAGAGCTTTTTTGTAAGTTCGAACATATATTTTATTCACAACGAGTTCATATTAAAACCTAAATTTTTGTTTTGTTGAATTCTTATAAAGATTTTATACCTAGAGAATGGTAATGAAACGTTTCTAGTTGTAGCAACTCATAGAAAATTTCTGTGCTATAAAATCTTAAGTACGCACTTGCATAATACACATTTTCAAACAGAATAATATGTACACTAGATACCCTCCTCACTAAATTTAATATTTTTATTTTAGTTGCATCTTATTAAGCCTTGAACAAACTCCAAATGATAAATTATTTTCATTTTGTATATTTTGTATAATATTAATTTTTGCGTACTAGCTTTGCGAAATTTGGGTTACATTGAATTATTTTTTTCATCTAAGTGAATTTCTCTTTATTCTTCTTTTCTTGCTTTCTATTAGTGAGACAAGACTGTGCGTGTATCCCTAGTTAATCATAATCACACTATTCACTCGTTTGTATTTCAGTCGATATCAAAAGTGTGGTCTTATAATGAAGTATGCAGTAAACAAAATGCGTTAGAAAAAGCTATCAAAGCAAAGTTGTCAAAGAATTTGTGGTAATTACAAACTTGTACTCACATTTCCCGCGTCTTTAATCTAAGTCCAAAAAATAAAAACATCACGCAGTTGACACAGAGATCGTGAGAGTTACCAGAATTATACTCTAAAATGTATTCAACTTACGCCCAATACGAGTACACTACCATAATCCCATAACAATACGGTCGTTTACACATACATTTATTAGCTAAGAAATCACATCGATATTTTTAAAACCTCGCATTACCTAGATGCCACTTCTGTCTGCGTAACTCTGGTATAAATTGTGTAGTAAATGTAGTATTTCATATTTAACTATTTCAACCAGGTCTCCCTCCTCGACGCGTGGTTCGACGACCAGGAGGTCTACTTGTCCTGGGCCGTGGATCCGCCATCGACGCATCGGTTTAGATGTACTGGAGTCACAGTGGCACGAGATGGTGGTCTACCGAAACAAGTCGCCTGCCACAGAGCTGCGCCTGCTAATGTGGTGCTGAGGGGGCTCAAGATAGACCCCGTGGATCAGTATACGTAAGTATATCTTTTTTATAAAATATACCTGGAAATGTGAAAAAAAGGCAGGCCCAGCAGTAGGGTAACTATTTATGCTATGCTATGATCTAAGAATAGCTCCTTAACCCAGTTGAGAACTACAATATATCATCCATCGAAGCGTTGCAATGAGCTTTAGAGCGTTACCACACTTGCGGTTTGCGAGCGAGTTTTGTATGGGAGCGAACACGCTGCGAGTTCGCCGCGGACGACTTTTGTATAGAAATCGCTTTCAAATCGCTCAAGTGTTATAAGGCCCTTAATAAGCGTTGTTTCGAGCAGGTAGGCATTCGAACTTCGAAAATTTTAATTTCGCCATCTCCGTCTTTATCGCTCTTACATATTCGAAAGAGAGTAATGCAGATAGAAGATTCTACGAACGAAGTGGTTCGCGGTTATACGCCTGATTCTTGCAATCTTCAGATTAATGAAGAGCTATGCGAATGAAACTTTGTGAAATATTCTAAAGGCATTTTGCCTTATTACCTATTCTCTGCAGGCGTAAATGTCTCGATTGTAAGTTGTAGGTCATTTCGAGTGAAATATAATGAATGAAGAATTTTATGCATCGCATAACAATAAATCTAATTTATGAAACAATTTGGTCAGTATATAACACTGGTTTTTACTGGTTCCCATGGGCGGATTGACAATAAGCAGTATGTGTATGATCTTGTAGTGAATACAATTTTTTCCTGCCCATTGTGGCTAGCGACGTCACGGGAAATAAACACAATAAAATATGAATCCATAGTTACAGGACCTTAAAAGTCAGGAGTTAAAATTCTTAGTTATGTAAATTCAAGATGCTTTAAGAAGTTGTGTTCTCAGACTGATTAGATAAGAGTACATTTAAAACATACAATAACGTTATAGAGTGCTGCATTAGTCATACAAATCTAATCAAGAATCAACTATTGAAGACAACTAAATCATGTTCTTATTTCTTCTCCATCTGCGCATGTCTATGGTACAAATGGGGATGGTGTGAGTGTATCCAGATCAGACGATACACCACATTATATTTGAATGTCCCATCACCAAGTTTAGTCGGAAACCGGCGGATCTCAAATATCTTACGACGGATGCAATTGCATACTTAGACTCTAATATTTTAAAAATGTAAGTAGAGAACATGTTTATGCCATACGATAAATAAATAAAATTCTCCCAGGTTCTGCATAGCCCTAGAAGAGATGGACAACAACGACAACCCGCAGGCGTTGGTTCTTGGCTGTGGAGCGCCGCAGATGGTGCGGCAGCGGGCCCCCTTCGTCACCCCTGTACCAGTTCCTGTCACACTTCCTATCAGCAGAGATAATTTGAGGTACTCAGTAGATAAAAACTTGCTTCTGTCATCTTTCTATACACTGTCTTTATATAATTGCCATTAAACGATAACATGGCGTAAAAAACTGCGTGCATCTGTACTTTCTTAGGTACATTCCGGGGCTTAAAGCTAGTTGTACCAACTATGTAAGTACCCGATGAGAACAATGTAACGGAGACAGACGGTTTGGTGTTATATAATCTTAATGCTTCGTATAATGTAACCACTTTATGTAACCTATTGAACTTTGTTACAGGGTAACCGAAGTTCGCTCCAACGTAACCAGTGACGGACTTCTTACAGTAGTCATATCAATGATGGGCCTGCCTACTCCTCGCCCGTTCATTCTACCACGCTCCCAGAGACTCTCGTCTGCCACAAGACTACACAACTGCTACGTAGTCCTAGCTGTACTATCGAGAGGTTCTTTAGTAGCTCAGAAAGATACACCATGTCAGTCGACTCTAGAAATTTCTATGGAAGGTTTCTTGAGAGGACCTTATGAAGTTTGCGCGACTTTATCAAAATATAAAGCAGATGATACTAGATCCATCTGCATAGTGCCTCAGGTTTTAGAATCAGGACCTTTAGAGATGAAGGCAAATTTTAAAAGTTTGAATGTTGCACTGGTAGGAGTGGCTCTAGGTTTGATGGTAATTGTAGTCGGTCTGGTGTGGTTTGTTAGGAAAATGTTGAAAAAACCAACGCAGTTTGAGCCCCACAGGTGTTTCAGGCAGGAGCCAGTGCAGGAAGAGACTCCTAGATCTAACTATGTGATGCTGACTGCTACTTCCAAAGTTTAAAGAGGTTGTAAACACTGAAGTATCAAGAATATGAATAGAACGTGGTCGTCATGTTTATGAAAAAATATGGTTTGACATATTTCGAATAGACATTCTGAAGCACTTTTTGACTATATTTTTGACAGCTTTTGACACTGTTTGACGACTGGTCACCACCATACTTTTCCATGATTGCAAGCATTTCGTAAGTTAATCTTGTCGAATTTTGATTCTGGTAGCACTGCCATCATATAGAATTATGTCTGCTATATCATGCTATGATTGAAAAGTCGAATTAATTTCGCTTTAGCTTTCGGTGCAGCCAGCATAATGGCGACAGAAACAACGACATCTCGACAAAATATCAATCCAATAGCTTGCCGAATATGGGGTAGGTAGTTCTCTTGGACGCACCAATGTCTTAGCGATTACGCAAAGTTGTTTACGGATGTGCAAGTTGGTGGAAGTTTCTAAAAAGTTACAGCAATGTTCCATACAGAAAATTCTAAAAAAAAAACGAGATTGTTTCAGACAGACGTAGAAAAATCTAAAGACAAAAGCTGGGATCACGCAAGCGATCAGAATACACCACAAGAACAGACGATGTTTTCGCGCACAATACTTTAGTTTCTGAAGCTGGCTGAGTACAAACATTACACAAAGACTTGGGAGAAACAAACTTATACTGTGAGTTATAAAAGTGAGATGTTTTTATTGTGTGTTTAAATGTATCAGGTGCTGTAGTTTATGAGAATGGGCGGTAAAATATTTTTAACTGTTGTCGTTATTTGTAAAGACTCTTTTGTTAGAGTTCACAAAGAAAGGGGGATAGGAAAAGTATTTAATATTTCATTTAGTTATCAAAAATTTAATATTCAAGCGAACAATAGTTTTTCACTTAAATATTATAGCATTGTAGATTACCGAAATTTGCCTACTGTAGATACTATTTAAAGTTATAAATCTGCAAGAGATTTTTTTTTCAAAACAGAACCGTATTTTCGAGGAAATTGAAATAGGTACAAACAAATAATACGTCGCAGATATAATGACTAGGTAACATCACTTACATAACACAATATTCTGGCATGACTGAATCTTCCATTCAGACTTGTTTTTCTAAATATGTATAAAACAGAACGTTGATATTTTTATATAAGGCTATCTATAATGTACACTTTTGTAACCCGATTACAGTTAAGTAGAATTTTTAATCGAGTAATGTAGCTGCGAGCTCATGTCTTACGAAGTGGTTTGAAAAGTGATACCATCAACTGCTTTGTCTGCACAACTTTGCCTACGATTCACAACTCTGCCCGGCTTGAAAAACATGGTTTTCTTCACCAAATAACCATCAGTACTGCCAGCATAGCTGCATACAGTATTTGCAGCGGTACGCGTAAAACACGCCATGCACAGCGCCTCCTGTATAGTCAATGAGGGAACAGTGGCTCAACTGGTTTGAATTTTCTCAGTCGCTGAATGCTTCTGCTGCATGAGCAAAGACGCAAATAGCCTCTCTTATTGGTACAGGTACCGATGTGGCCCAGCGACCAACTGTTTGAGCTAAAGCCACTGTTCCCTCCTTGACTCCATATTGCGAAAAGTTTTAAGGGCTCTTTCTTTACTATTATATTATTAATTTCCATTTTTTTTTACTACGGGAATATACATAGATGTAATTGTAAGTAGAAGAGCTAAAATGATTTATTTACTACATATACATTCGAAGTGATTATTAAAGGAAACGGAAAGGGATAACGCTGCATTTAACTAACCATTGATACGCGTTCTCCTCTGCCGAAAATATATGCCAGTGGTCATACTGATTGTATGAACTGATTTTATCTGTCGTGGCTATTTTGACGTTTAGCATTCATGTGACTTTCCCCTCCCCCGCAAAAATCGGCATAATTTTTTGTATAGAAAATGGCAGACATGGCCGGTCCGGTTGGTTGAACAGTCTAAGGGATAATGACTTATCATAACACAATACATGTTAAATCTTCATTCCCGTTTTTATTTTTTTAGAATACATTTATATTTTTGAAATGTAATAGAATAAGAAATGAATTTTGCAAAGTAAACAACTGTGGGGTGAAAATGAGTAGATTTTTAACGACTTTTATTTTACGCGGGGGAAGTCGCGGGTGGTAATTAGTTTTTGGTAAATCATTAGCCCGCAGTGTTATCTTGACATTGGTTTAAAAGTAATTAAATATTATTTATGTAAGTACCTATTTATGTTATTATATCAAACTTCTTGGAAGAATTGTGAGTTTGTAAACATTCTTTATCTAATCAGTTTCTCTTAGTATTGCATAATTTATGGAATGGCTTACTCTAAGCGAATAATTTATCCCAGAGTATTGAAGTAAGTATTACGTTCTGTTTTAAGAATTGAATTTTGAACAATAATTAAGACCAAGTATTTTAAAGTCACCAATTCCTTCTAAATCTAATTATTTTTGTTTATTATGCATCAAATGTAGTACGAAATTTTAATATATTGTCACAGTCATGTTAGAACATTTGCTGTGTCACAAAAGTTCAAAATTATTTTATTATTTGGGTTTTAACATTATTTTAAGAATTTCGAAATCAAGCAATTAATTTCATTTAAAATCCTTTTTTTGTACTCGCAAATTATTGCAAAATTATATTACATATATGGCAAATCATTTCAAATTCTGAATGTGTTTCAAAGTAATTTAAATACTCGACCTAGTGTGTCATATCAATTATTTGTAAATGAAAATGTAAAAATAAGTTTTAGAATATTAATTTACTAAACAAATTAAAAAATGTAAATATACAAAATGACGACATTGACTTATTTGTTTAACAATAATATAATGTGATGTTTAACATTTTATTTTACTACTTAATTAAATTTAAGGAAATCCCTATGTTGTATACTAACATTATCACACACCAGACGTAGAATTGCAGAGCACTGCTTTGACATCTGTAGAAACTATGACGTTAGTTGTAAATAAAATTGTGGAATTTATTATATGTCATACGTTTTATTAGAGCCAAAGTTTCGCTTCATCATGATTCTGGTGTGGTTCTGCCTTTATGCAGAAAGAGCTCTTAAAACTTGACTATTTGTTCGTAGGATCCGATACAATACGATGTCAGTTATATTCAATGTGGTCCTATAGCAAGACATTCTTATAATTATATAGTTCATTTAAGGGTATACAATAAGGAATAGTTCTACCAGCAGAGCAGCATACAGTATTTGCAGCGGTACGCGTAAAACACGCCATGCAAAGCGCCTCCTGTATAGTCAATGAGGGAACAGTGGCTCAACTGGTTTGAATTTTCTCAGTTGCTGAATGCTTCTGCTGCATGAGCAAAGACGCAAATAGCCTCTCTTATGTTTGTACAGGTACCAATGTGGCCCAGCGACCAACTATTTGAGCTGAGCCACTGTTCCCTCCTTGACTCTAACTATATTTCGCAAAGTTTTAAGGGCTCTTTTTTAAGTTATATTGTCTGACTGATTATAAAAGTCTAATAGTTGATAAGGTTTCCTGTACTAATGTTAACTAAAACGATGTCTTCTGTGAAGATCTAAGCTCTAATAACTAACGGGAGGCTACGCTTGATTGTTGAATGCGACAAAGTCGCTTGGCTGACGGATTGATGGCAAAATATAACGAATACGCTGACGTGCCGATGTGCCGTTGGAAACTTTCTAAAATTGCGGATTTTTGCACACAGGAAATTTTGTAAAACTTTTCATAATTTTGTATAGGGATTGGAAATCATAATTATAAATTTCTTAAGTATATTTATTGTGAAAGTTTCGAGAACTTCAACGTTTTGAAACTTTCCGCAACTTGCACATCATATGTAGCTAGTTACAAGAAAAAAATATCTCCTAGATCTCTGCCAATGGGTAGTGTGCCCAGAAGGCTGGCCGCATTGCCACGTTGTATGGCAATGCTTATTCGCTGAGCGAAATACTGACCAGCCCTCTGGTCACATAAAAATATTTTCTTCCAAAAGAGAAAATACTGTTACAGGCTACAGCCAATTTTACAAACCCTGTTTTGCAGTTTCGTTTTACAAATAAATACTAGAATATTAAGTGCATTATTTAATATTACAATATTAGAATTGTTACGTGCATAAACTGATAAATGTTTTTGATGTTGAATAATAAAATATGATTGTAATTAAAATCTGCATTCTGCTTGATAAACTAATTACTATATCATATTTGTTTTATGCCAATTACTTACATTCGAATTTAAAATTTGCCATTGGTCAGTTGAACTTTCCCAAATATTAACAATATTATTTATATAACAATACATATAATTTGTGTAATAACTGGGATTGTTACAAAGCCCGTTGAATCGTAGATTTATTTATTAAAAAAGTCTTTAACATCGTTGGATTAAATTTAAGTTTTTTTTTATAAAGTGTAATTTAACTTTGCCATATCGCCAGTGTAAAAATTCTATGAAGTTTGGTTTTGCTTTAATTAGTTAAGGTTTATTGTAAATAATAATTTATGAGTTGCATTTTCTATTAAAGAGTAACAGATTTTAACTGTTGTTTTTTTATAACAGAATTATCCTATTTATTAGTTGATGTAGTTTAAATGGTTTTCAAAATATTTAGAATGCACGGCTAATAATTTTTATGCTGGATGCATGAAATAATTGTTCACAAATTCAGGAAATATTTATTTATTGACTTTTATATTTTTGATGTTGATAGTATTGGATCCATGTTTCATGCTTAGGATTTGATCGGATCAATGGATCGAATTGACAGTTGTTATGACTTAGAGATAATATTGAAAAAACGTACCTGTTTGTATTGTACTGTAGTATCGGCAGGTTTCCGCAACTCGACGGCTAGCGCCTATTTTGCGTGATGGGTGAGTGGCTAATCCAGCCATCCGAACTCTTCAAGGAATCCTATCAAACCTTTTATGTTGAGTAGGACCTCAGAGAGATTTCTCGGGGAACCGATATGTTTAGCCCTGTGGCATTCCAGCACCACGTGAGGGACTGTTTCTTCCGTTTCCATGCACCCTCGGTACCTATTTAATAAACAGGTAGCATTTAGCGATTTAGCTGTACTTTAACTTTCTTATATTATTTTAGTCGTAAGTTGAATCGGTTTATTTATTTTTATTTCAAGAGACAATGAACTTGAAAGTTTAACTTTTAAAATCAGGATGATATTTATTCTTGTGACCAACCTAAACTACATGTTTGTATGGCATACAAAGATGCAATAGATGCACCTCTAAATAAGCGTATTCTGAAGAAATAGACGTTTTAGTTTACTTTGGGGTTTAAGTTTTATGTAAGTAATAATTTCTTATTAATTCGAGTAAAGTTCAAGTTTCAAAAGGTAATTTAATTGTGTAGGTACATGCTCAAGGACAATATAAACGTGTCACTTTGTATTTAAAAAATCCGGATTGGTTTCTACCAAAAAATTACATGGCGGAAACAAGAGATTCTCCACGATCACTTTCTTGTTTTTGTGCCATTGAATTGAACTAAGTTATTTAATCCCCACACAAAAAGAGGGGTGTTATAAGTTTAACTGCTGTGTGTCTGTCTGTATGACCGTAGCCCTAACACGGTTAACCGATTTAAATGCGGTTTCTTTTTATTTAAACTGCAGGAATCGTTACCGGGCGCTATTTAAAAATAGCGCCCTATCGCAATATTTACATAATATTCTTAAATGTAATGTAACATTATCTGATTATCCGGAAAATATTTAAAAATATTCATTTACAACCGAGATACCAAAATTGAATACCGGTTAATTAGTATGAAAATAATACCGGTATTCGATCCCCGATTTAAATGCAGGTTTTACAGCGAGTGATTTTATGCATGTTTTATTTAAATAAATTAACACGGTTCGAAGGTTTTCCTAATTTTTTAAATTATAATAGTTATTTTACCAGAGCGGTTGGATAACTATTATAATCATTTTAGAACTTCTAAACTAGCTCTCCAGAATAGGTACACCTGAAGTGTTTAAGATTCATAGTAAACCCTCGCATCTCTGATAGTTTAAAACGAGTTCTCGGGTTCGTTAAGGAAAACCTGACGCTTTTGCGTAATGTTGTGTTATGGTTTTACCAGGCTTACACGACTTTATGCAGATTGAATTAAAATTCAATGAATACTAAGAAGGCAAGCGCACCTCTTGTACTGAGTAAGTATTTTATTCTTATATTAGGAAGAATAAACAGGACTAGGAATGACAATAGAATCGATTACAATAGAGACATTTTGATACTCGATTCAATTTTGAAAAAAAAAACGTTTTAGTCGTGTTTGCTGATATGTAGGATTTAATAAGAAGAATCGATTACTCCTATCGATATTTTCTTACAAAAATCGATAATCAACTAATCAATTTTTGATGTTGGATTGGATCTAAGGAAGTCTCATTCCTACACAAAAGTAATATTTGTCATCATTGCGTAGGTACTTCAAAATTATGATCTGGCAATAGCGTCTTGAGATTATTTCATATATGTGATGTTTTCTCCAATTTAAGGCCTGTTTTTTTATTCCGAAAGTGATGAATTTAATTTGTAGAAAACAAAATGCCTTCCTGGTATCCTTCTTAATACCTACGCAAATATATTCCCACACGTTGGCGATAAATAAAGTCAAGTAAAAACCCACTTCCCCAATTAAATCCAAATGTCATGGGTCATTTCTTTTATCAACAAAGGCGATTGTTCGACTCAAACCAGTGTAAATTGATCTCCAACCGCGTGTAGTGTATTTAGAAGCGGAGCTGTTTGAAAAACATACACTATAGACAACAAAATAAGAATAAGAGACGACTTTATCGCTTACGCTTTAAATATTATTTATATGATACTGACGTTTCGAGAGTGACAATACGCTCTTGAACGGAGACTTAGGGTGGGTTCAATTCAATTTTTAAAATAAATGGCATTCTGTCCACAATATTGGGACAATTTTGCCAATGTCACAGTAGAGACGACAAGTGTACGGTTAATTAGTTAAAATTTCGCTCCAAGAGCTGGACGTTGTACGGTGAGGTTATGCTTTTTATAAGGAGATAGCTACTCCCTACAAACAGCACGTGGACTAACGGATATCTAACTCAAACAGGGGTTACACTTGTTTTGAGATTAATTCTTCATTAGTTGCCCACTTAGGGTGGGTTGCACCACGCACAATTTTAACAGACTCATCAACGTTAAATAAATATGGCGACGGAGCTGTCATCCCATAGGAAACTGTCAAATTTTTCATACAAGATTTTTTTACGATTACGTTTACGTTCACAGACAGTGCAACCGGCCTTTACAATATCACGTGATATTACTAGTACAAGGTTGAAATGTATGTTTACGGACGTAGAATTCTTGACTAAAAGTAGAAAATGTAAATATTAGTCTCCACACGCCAATGAAATAGCAGTAATAAGTTTGTCCCATAGCAATGAACATAACACACGTGAGCTAGGAGCACTCGTACTTTGCCAGTTATGTTTGTACCTATTATATTATTTGCGAAATACACACTTCCTACATTCAAACAAAAGATTAAGTAACTACCTATAATAGCCATGTATGGTTTCCGCTTCCCAAAGGTTGTCTGAAAGAGATCGCTTATTAGCGATAAGAGCGCCAGTCCGCCAATTGTTAAACCGCTACTTTACTTTTTTTGTAACTTTTATTTTGTGTGTTCTTTATTTTGTGGTGTGCAATAAAGAGTAGGTACCTATTTATGTTATGTTATGTTGCCTGTATGAGGCGATCTCTCTCATACCTTTAGGAACAACATTACCTGCGCCGGCGCATCTCATTAAACGTAAACACTGTACTATCAGTCGGCCGTCAGCCGTCAAGATGGCGGGTCGCTGCGTGCTGTTGGCACTGGCATTTGTTTTGGTGGTCTCCGTTGAGGGTAAAGTGTTTACGCGGTGTCAACTCACGAGGGAGCTGCTGAAGATTAACTTTCAGAGGACGTTTCTTAGTAATTGTAAGTAGATTTTGGTTTAAATAATACTATAGTGTAGTATCATTACAAATACTATTATGAATAGTTTGTTTTTATGACATGATTGTTGATATGACATCTAGAAATAAATGACAATTTTAAGTTTCCAATAGAAAGTAGTTTCAAATTTTATTTAGTTTCTGAAAATATGGTACAGTATTGCGAATATGTGTGTCGGTTACCGTATATATTATTACGGTATTCATTTTCCATTCAAGCAGCACGTCTCTGGAACAGTCTTCCCCCTAAAATTAGGAAAGCACCGAGCAAATACGCTTTTAAAAAATCTGTACGTGATTTCTTTGCTGGTGGATCAAAAAAAACCTAAGTTTCTTCTCTAACAAGATTCGTTGGATATGTATATATAATATGTATATAGTCGTATGTATTTTAGTATGTATGTATATACGTATGTATCTATGTATGTATCTTTGCATGTATATATATATGTATTTTATGTATATTATAATTATGTAATTCAAGTGTAAGCATTTAGGATTAGTTTCGCATATTTTTAAAATTTTATGCTTCCGTTATTTAATTGTTAATTGTATTGTTAGAAGCACCGCCTACAATCTTTCTGCTTGGCCCTAAGGTTGACTGGTAGAGAATGCCTTATGGCATTAAGTCCGCCTTTTGTACGATAAGTTTTCTTTTTGTGCAATAAAGATTAAATAAATAAATAAATAAATATATCAGGCATTTCTAAAAAGTACCTTATCAATGTTTGTACAACAATTGTATTAAACTATAAAGTTTAAAGGTAAGGTATCGTCCCTAAATAATAAACTAGTTGCATTGCTACAAATGCATTTAACTATTTGTGGAGTTAACCTGACCTAACCTAACTTATCAGTTCGCTCTCGCTTCCACTTATGTAACGAAATGGGTGAGAGAAGAGCAAGATAAATCCATTCTGCGGAGCACTTATCATGTAGGTATCTACACCTAAGTAAGAAATCGTAGAAATAATGGTCTAAAAATACAAAAATCAATAAGTAATAAGTTTGTAAAATGAAAATACAACCGCATTACTTTACTGTATCGGGATTGACGGTACAAACATCTCTCGGAGTCTGGCCATACACTGAAAATAAAATATCCTGTAGATACATAATTATACTTTATTTAGGTAAAGAATAGGTCTTAGCACTCCAACCAGTCTTCGTAGCAACTAGTCAAATCTATTAAAACCAGGAAGTTAAGTAGTACTGTTCGCTATCATCGCTCTTCAAATTAAGCTAGTCAAAACCCACAGCATGCAAAACAATGCACGCAGTCATTACAACATGTATAAAATGATGGCCAAGGCCACCTGTTTGTACCGACAATATCATTTGATTCGCCGGTTCTATGGTTTGTTCGGATAAACGATTATTTAAGGTTAGGGCACGTTATGGTTTGCCGGAGATCAAAGTAGATAGCCGCTGCGCTGATTGTCCACTTCATACTAATGCTTATAATTATTTTTAAGTAAGTAAAATTTATTAATTCAAACACAGTGATTTTAGAGCATGGGACAACCTGGTTATTTATTTATATGTGATATTTCACATTGAAAGGGCCCATATGGCAGCTAGCGCTTACGCCTATCATCTCAGCCATAAGACGTCCAGTGCTGAACATAGGCCTCCCCTTATTAAAGGGGGGGTTTGCTATTAAACTACTACCCTTACGCCTATATTGCTTGAAAATTTTATTGAATCTGTTCAAAGACTACAACGTATTCGCCTGCTTCCATAAGAGCCTTTCTATACGGATTATCACATATATTATGGTGAAGATAAACGCATGTTCGCGAGCATTCGTCTGTTGTTGTGTGTGTCGTTATGATTGAAAATTGACGGTGTAACAAAGGTGTAATAAATGAATGATGATTAACGATGCTCTAATCAATGATTTATTATATACTTTATTGCTACTACGTGACAGTGGCGATCATATGGTGACTTTAGAGATGCTATTTGAAATGCATAGGACAGGCACCATCGCCATTTAGTTGTAAGCAAATTTGAGAAAAAAAAATACACTTTAAAACTAACGAATACAATGTCGTTATTGTCTTTTTACATTTTACAATTCATAATAAATAAATAATGAACATATTACACGTCACGATCGAAATACAATATTATAGTTCTCTCAGGTGTCGAGCGCCGCCCGACCGCGACAGCGTGGTCGGGCGGCGCACGACACAATATAGAGGCAGCAGATTGTTACGCATTTATTGAACTCTATTCTAACCGACTTGCCTAATTTGAGTGCTCGTAGAAAAAGTATTGTATACAATAGTGACATAATTGAGCTTTTCAATCTCGTACCTTATTTAGGCCACTCAGCAAGCTTCGTGGCCTAAACACGGTACTCGATTGTAAAGCTCTTTATTATGTCACGATTGTATAAAATACTATTTTATGCAAATATGATTCAGTTTATGTGATTACTATTGTAGGTTTAGGGCCGTGAAAAGAAAAGATAGTGTTCGGATTAGATAATTAAGTATAATTATTTATCTTTTATAGCCACTGGGAAGCAAGTACACGTCCGTTCAATGACAAAGAGGGTAGTGGAGAATTGCCATAACAAAACAATGTAACTTAGTGTTGCTACATTTTAATATGCATTCAATATTACTTAGTATTGATTTATATGTGATTATTATGATTGATTTTTGTATATAATATTAATTAAATAAAACCAACACGCCCCCTCAAAAATTAATCACTTATACAATTCAAATAATAGCAATTCAGTAATCGTGTATTACTTCCAAGTGGAATTGATATGATCCAACATTCGTTGCAAGGATTAGGGAAAACCGAGAAAAACCTAATCAGACCATATCCGTAATATTAATTAATCATATTGACATAATATTATCATTGATTTGCTTATGACTTTTAATTATTATTTAAACAATATCTTTAATCACTGGAATAATAACTCATTCTAGACCCATTTTACTTCTCATCTTTTGAAAAGTTACAGCAGGCAACGGCTTCGTCAAAACATCGGCCAATTGATCACCTGTAGGAACATGCACTAATTTTACTACATTATTCTGAACCTGTTCTCTTGAAAAATGGTATTTGATGTCAATATGTTTTGACCTTTTATGGCAAGTTGGGTTATTAGCTATACTTATGCAGCCGTTGTTATCTTCGAATATAATGATTGGGCCAGTGATTTTTAAATTAATGCTGTTTGCAAGAGACTTAAGCCACAATGCTTCTTTAACGGCTTCATGTAATGCCATGTATTCAGCTTCAGTAGACGATGCGGCTACTGAAGCTTGTCTCTTTGTACACCAAGTAATTGTACATTGCTCAAATAATTGAAATACATAACCAGTAGTACTTCTTCTGTCATTACTATCATTGCCTCCCCAATCAGAGTCGGCATACCCACTTAAAAGGTTTTCATAGCTACCTCTTTTGTAGGTTAGTTTTAAGTCTACAGTGCCCTTTAAATACCTAAGAACCCTTTTTAGACATTGCCACAGTTCTTGATTATTGTTATTTGTGTACCGACTTAATATGTTAACTGCAGCACTTAAATCAGGTCGGGTACATAACATAAGATACATCAGACATCCTATGAGGTTACGGCAAGGAGCATCATAGTTAGTTTTTAAGTTTAATGCCTCATAGTTTAGTTTAGCTTCAGTGGGGGTAGACACGGGATTGCATTCGCTCATGTTAAATTTACTTAGTATGGTATGAATGTATGCACTTTGATCTAGAGTTATAGTATGACTATGCCGCGTCACTTTAATGCCGAGAAAGAACTGGATATTCTTTAGATCTGACATTTCAAACTTAGTTTTTAAATAATTTTTAAAATTATTCATTGTTTGAATATCAGCACAAGCTATAACTAAATCATCTACATATAGTACAACGTATATATTTTTGTTAATACCCCCCTTGTCTAAAATATATATACATCTATCGACTGATGAATTTTGAAAGCCTTTTTCTTTAAGCGATTTCTCGAAAACTTCGAACCAACATCTTGCTGATTGTTTAAGCCCATACAAAGCTTTGTTCAATTTGCACACACTATTATTTTTTTTTAAAACACCATCTGGAACTTTCATATATATTTCTTCTTTTAGAGTACCATTTAAAAAGGCCGTCTTAACATCCATGTGATGAATTAACAAGTTATTTTGATTGGCAAAGCTAATTATAAATCGAAAACTAGCAATTCTGGCAACAGGCGCAAATGTTTCATTGTAATCAGTTAGGTATTCTTGACTAAACCCTCGAGCTACAAGGCGAGCTTTATACCGTAAAGGCTTTCCGAATCCATCATTTTTAATCGTAAAAATCCATTTACAATCCACTATATTTTTATTTACCGGTCGTGGTACAAGTGTCCACGTGTCATTCATTTTTAGTGATTCGTCCCTAACTGCCTTCTCCCACTGAGGCCTATCATCAAGGGTTTTAATTTCATTAAATGTTTTAGGTACTTTACTCGTGATCGACTGTGCACTATACAAATAATCATCATCAATTTCGTTATATGATACAGGCGTACGACCTTTAAGTCTTTCACTCCTCCTAGGTGCATTTTGATTTAATACATCACTATTTACAGTTACAGGTAATGTCTCAGAGTTTATCTCAGATTCAGGTGGTTCATTAGAATTTAATCTGCGAATTTTACTAGGACTGCCTTGTACATCAACTTTAGAGTACGTTGATTTAGGAACATGTGTGCTTTGAGACTTTTGAGTTACTGATTTTGGCACAAAGGCGCTATCAGTTTTGTCCTGCGAATATTCCACTTTACTCCCTTCTGACCTTGGCCTGGACACAAGAAAATTTGTCTCATCTACCACAACGTCCCTGACAGTTACACACTTTTCGCATTCTGTGTTCCATACCTTATAACCGTTTGGTTCATAACCTACTAATATGCCCTTCCAAGACTTGTCATCAAATTTAGTTTTACCGGTTTTATTATGGACAAACACAGTTGAACCGAAGACTTTAAGGGTTTTGACACTAGGTTTTTTATCATGCCACATCTCATAAGGTGTTTTAGACTGTTTTAAAGCTCTCGTTGGTGTTATATTTATTAAATGTACAGCGGTTAACACTGCTTCACCCCACAAACATTTATTTAATTTAGCTCCAGTTAACATGGAACGAGCTTTTTCTGTTATTGTCCTAACCATGCGTTCTGACACACCATTTAACTGTGGAGTCCTAGGTACTGTTAAATGATAAGTTATACCCTTTTCTTTGCAAAAGTCTTTCATGTCGGTAGATAAGTATTTGCCACCGTTGTCGCAATACAAATTGACTAATTTGAGGTTAAATTTTGCTTCACTTTTTGCAACAAAGTCCTTGAATGCTGAGAATACATCTGATTTATAAGTTAATGTATATACGACACAATAGTGCGTAAACTGATCAACAAATAACACAAAATAATTTTTGTTGTCAGCTGTGGGAGGAGTAATAGGACCGCAAACATCCGAGTGCACAATAAACAACGGTCGTTTCACATAACTTTTATCCTTAGTCTTATTAAAGGGTAGTCGCGTCTGTTTCCCATTTATGCAAGCCTCGCACAAGTTGTCACTTGGAACAACATTTTCAATTTGTTGAATATCCTCAATCATTTTATTTCCTTTTAATTCTAGGAATTTACTTTTACTTATATGGCCTAGACGTTCGTGCCATAATTTGTATGAATCGCGTGTGCTTTGATATACTTGGGAAACAGACTGATTTATTCTAGCTGGTAGATCAAAATCTATAACATTTAAACTATGTGAAGATTTACCTTTCATGATGACCTCACCATCCCGTGTGATGTGGCAGGACCCGTCCTTCTCAAATGTTATAGTCATGCCAGCCTTCTGCATCTTCTTGACCGACAGCAAGGGGCATGGGACCTCCGGGCTGTAAAGCACGTTCTCCAGGACACCAGGGACACCAGCATTGCTGATGACTTTGATATGGCCTCGTTTTGTTGCTGAAATAAATGCATCAGTTTTAGCAATAGACATTTTTACTGGTGGGTTAAGGGTTTCATACGCAACAAAAAGATCATCCCTGTTTATAAGATGTTCCGATGCACCAGAATCCAAAAGAAACGTCACTTTATTTGAGTCATTTTCTTGCTGGCACTCGCCGGTCATAAATGCGAAGCCTGAGAAATCATCTGACGTCGATGCTTGATTTAGTTGAACATTTTGAACTGTTCTCGTTCTTTCTGGGTTATTTTTCTGGTTCATGGTCCTTTTGAAGTAATAACAATCGTTCTTAGTAGGCCCTTTACGACCACAGTGCTGACATTTCTTGAAATTTGATTTATATTTTCCTCTGAACTTTTTATTGTTTTGTCGTGGGTAGTTTTGATTAGGATTTTCATCGCTAAATTTCCGTTTTCTGCTGGTTTCACTTTTATTTTCAACATTCAACACTTTTATACTTGTATCACAACCTTCATTCTTCAATTTAACTTCCTGATCTAATAGCCTGGTTTTAACAAAAACCAAAGTCAAGTTATCTTCTGACAAAGTTTCTATGGCCGTTATAACGCCGTCATAAGATCCTGGTAGGGTCAGTAACAAATGGGCAACCTTATCAGTCTCGTCTAATCTTGCCCCGGCCGCAATCAGTTCTGTGACCAAATCATCAAATATCGTAAAATGTTTCACTAGGGACATGTCACCCTGTAGTTTTAAACATAATAGTTTTTTTCGTAAAGCCAATTGAGTTGCTAGGCTTTTACGTTCGTACAAAGAATCAAGATTTTTAAACACTTCTTTGGCTGTAATCGTGTCATTTACAAATCCAATATACGAATCTGATAAATACTCAACTAGCATATTCTTCGCCACTCGGTTGTTGTACTCCCAGTCGTCATTTCGAATTTCAGGAATTTCTCCGTCAATAACATCAATTACATCTAATTCACTAAGCAACGATCGCATTCTAAATTTCCATATACTATACTTTTCACCATCAAAAGGCTTAATGTTCCGTTTCTGTTTAAACTTGTCCATTGTTAACGGTTATCAATTTCACTTTTACACTGCACGGATTTTAATTTTAACACTTTGACAACGACTGTACTACAATTAAATGCTGGACACCATAACCTATTGTAGGTTTAGGGCCGTGAAAAGAAAAGATAGTGTTCGGATTAGATAATTAAGTATAATTATTTATCTTTTATAGCCACTGGGAAGCAAGTACACGTCCGTTCAATGACAAAGAGGGTAGTGGAGAATTGCCATAACAAAACAATGTAACTTAGTGTTGCTACATTTTAATATGCATTCAATATTACTTAGTATTGATTTATATGTGATTATTATGATTGATTTTTGTATATAATATTAATTAAATAAAACCAACAATTACTAACACTATTTTTCACAAAAAGAAAAGTACACATTCAAGGGACATACTCGTAAAAAGTAACGAGTGTTTATTACAAAGTAACTACATGTTAGTTAATCTGCATATTTAGATCCAGACAATAAAGCCATTTGCTTTTATAGTGAACTAAAATATATTCACAATAGCAAAATATGCAGTTTTATACGCGTCTCCACCAGACGACTGTTTGGGGAACATTTTCCAACTGCGAAATTGAAATTGAAACGACTCGTATTCTAGGTATTTCAAGTTGAACGTTTTTATTCATCATATTTATAGTACGGGCGGCGGCCGTAGGATCTGCTACGTAACGTGATACAAAGATAAGCCCCATGGCACATGTTCATAAAAGTGGCGCCAAAATCCACAAAAATAGTAAAAAAAATTAGAATTGGCCGAAAGCAGATAAAAGTACCACTTCGGATTTAACAAATGGATGGTATTTACCTCCGGTATTTGATACTGAGATGATTATTGTGGCAACAAATAGTAATTTGTATTTAGGTACAGAAAAACCCAGTCTGCCAGTTTCTGCATGGCCGGAAGTGCCCGGCAGACTGGTTCAAAAGTGACGTACATTTGGAGTAAACTTCATTACTTTTAAACTAGTCTGCCGGGAACTTCCGGCCATGCAGGAACTGGCAGACTGGGTTTTTCTATACCTAAAAATAAATAACTATCTGTTGCCACAATTGTCATCTTTGTATCCAATGACGTAGGTAAATACCATCCACTTTTTAAACCGGAAGTGGTACTCTTTTGTGCTTTCGGCCAATTCTATTTTTTTTTACTATTTTTCCGGAACTCAGCATCACTTTTATGAACATGTGCCATAGGGCTTATCTTTGTATCACGTTACGTAGCAGATCCTACGGCCGCCGCCCGTACTATTAGTTGTCGCTATTTACAATACAACAGGTAAAATTAATTAAATCAAGAAGTTAAGACATTTGGTATAATATATACAATTAATACAATTATACAATATATTACGTGTCTTATCTTATCGTAGTTAAGCTCATTCGTTTGCTTAAGCGACGATAAAAATCTAATAAGATGTTGCTTTGTAACAGCAAATATTTAATAGGCTCTTCAAAAAAAAACCGAAATGTAAACCTACGTGCGCTTGATCAGATCGTCGCAAATAATATTACTTAGTCTTCTGTTAAAACCATTGTTTATGAGTAGGTATGGAATAAGATAAAAAAACAGCCAAGTGCGAGTCGGACTTGCGCCCTGAGGTTCCGTACATCACATAATTTTAGCAATCACCGAGCATTTCTGTAAACAGCTTAACAGCTGAAGCGCTGGTGGCCTGGCGGTAGAACGTTACTTTCAATCCGGAGGTCTCGGGTTCAAATACCGTCTCGTACCGCTGGGTTTTTCGGAACTTATGTACGAAATACCATTTGATAATTACCAGTCGCTTTTCAAGGAAACCATTGAAAGGAAACCGGACCTAATCCTGACACGGCCTAGTTTCCCCTCTGGGTTGGAAGGTCAGATGGCAGTCGCATTCGTAAAATCTAGTGCCTTCGTCAATTCCTGGGATTAGGTTGCCGAGCTGACCCCAACCTCAACTGAGCCATGGCAAGACCGGGACAAACGCTAGAAGAATGACGATGACTGAGCATTTCTGTAAACAAAGAAAAACATTTTCGAAGTTTTTCCTTTTGCTTGTGAGACCTTCCTTCGTGTCAAATTTCATGTTTTTAGGTCTACGGGAAGACAGGCGAACAACAAAGTGATCCTAAAAGGGTCACGTTTTTTCCTTTTGTGGTTTGGAACCCTAAAAACTTCATGAGACATATAATATTAAATATTAACAGTATTCTGCGACAATACTTACACAATAAGTAAATAAACTACATATAATCTGTAAAAGTTATTCAAAAGTCAATACAATATTGTATACTGGGAAACCCTCAATGGAGGCGTGACGATGATCGCGTGGCTTAGGCATGGCTACATAATAAACGCAATTTTGTCATGAAACATGGCTATGCATTGTCATGCAAGGAAACATTCTTTGACATTTATAATTACTAAATCTGTCATACATTAGAAATTAGAATTTTCATATATATTTATTATTGACACACAAATTACAATTCTGTACATCATCATCATCAACTATTTAAGAGCTGGGCTCTTCTCGGTGGAGCATTTTCCTTGTATATCTATCCTTTGCCTTCTCCTTGATAGCCTGATACGACACGATGTTTATTTTTTCCTTGACTTGATCCATGTACGCTATTCTTGGCTTTCCTGGTTTCCTTTCTGCTTCAACTTTACCTTCTATGATGTTCTTAATAAATTCGTCATGTCGTAGCAGATGTCCAAGCATCCTTCCTCTCCTATTTTCTATGGTTCTCAACAAATTTCTCTTTTCTTTTATTCTACATAGAACTTCTTCATTGGTTTTCTTCTCCTTCCAACTGATCTTCTCCATACAATTCTGTACAACATATACATAAAAAAACTAAGAATCTACTAGGTACATTCTTTTAATTTTAAATGGAAACAAAATTGCATTCACAGATTTGTCGACACCTAACCCAAATTGGGAATTGAACCAGCTAGAGAAATAAATAAAACTGTGTAAAAAGGCAGCAGGTGCAGACTCTGCTCTGCGCTTTGCTAGCAATTGGAATCAATCCACGAGGAAAATCCTTGAATGATACTTGTAGTAGAATAATGGGCTCATCACCATGCCTAATTCCCCTGTCACAACAAAAATGTTCTGAGAATTTGTTGAATGGCCCACACAAATTGGTTGAATATAAACGGATACATAATATGGCACAACTATATATTAAATTTAGCGAATGAGCTGCTTAAAGTGACCTTCAGACGCTCTTATTCTCGGAATAATAAATTCTTGCCAACTTAATTTTGGGTCACTTCGGCACAGAATAAGTAATAAGTAAATAGTAAGTCTGCAAGTACTCCGATCGAATACCGAATAAATAATTAACGGGGTATCAGCCGTTAATTAATTACTTTCGTTCCGTTATGCCCCCCTCTAAGATGTGATAGTCCGTTCAAATCCTCGGCAACTTTGTAAAAGGCGAGTAGTTTTGAGTGAAAGACTTGGGGCTTTTAATGTCGTATTTGGGTGGCTGCTGTTCCTCAACCCATCAGCTAGGGATACACGCACAGATATACCCGCCGGATTTGTCCGACGAAGATACCCGGCGGACAAATCCGTGCGTGTATGGCGCGAATTGGACACGGATTTGTCTGCGGACACATCTGAATAGCGCTATACACAAACGGATCTGTCCGCCGGGCATATCAGGCCTGCTGACCACTCCATCACAGCCGAATCTGCGGTTTTTTTAAACCTGTAAAAATTTGCAATCTCAGAACGACCAGGTACCGTCGCCATCAAATATATCGGAGAGGCCAGGGTACTCAAAAATATCTAAACATGCAGTTTATCACTGATTTATCACCCTGACAATAGAGGCGTTGTTCAGATATTTGTGACCACCTTGGCCGCTCCGATATATCTGATGACGACTGTACCATTGGCCGTTGGAAGGTGAAATTCTTCCGGTTGTCACATAAGTGCGCGTTCGTAGATAAATAGGTACTTACGTTGTTATCATAATGATAAAGATGAGACGACATACGTTATCTCGAAGTTTCGATTGAGGTTCACGAGTTCCCATGAATCCTGATAGATAAAGATAACTTATGCACTGTTATCTTAGGTACAGTGGAGTTCGTTAATATAGACGCGTCTAACTGAACAAAATATGTGAACACGACCTTATACCCATACAAATAAGGTTGTGTTCACATATTTTTGTTCAGTTGGACGCGTTGATATTAACGAACTCGACTGTACCTGACAGATATAGATAAACTATAATCCTGTAATTCCTGTACATCTAACATGACTTACGTTGTCACGCGACTCTCCATACCTACTTCAGGCGCGACTCGAAGCATGGAGTCGCGCGCGATTAGTGCGACTAGCATGTCATGCTAAGCCGGTTTAGGTAGTTATGAAGAGGGAGATTTTTTTAATGGGAGGAATCCGGTACACTATAGTAGTTTATGTAACTGTTACGTAATAGGGGTCCTTAAAACACGAGTGTGGTTTTCTTCTCTCGCTCTCACTTCGTTTGTTTCATAATAAGATCACACGAGTGTTTTAAGGCCTAATTACGTACAGTTGCGTACACTGCTTTATCTACACACATATTATAAACCCGAAATGATGATTGAATGATTGCAATTGCACGGATTGCACGCCATCGCCATGACCAACTCGATTGTGTCGGCGGTCGGGCGGCGCATGCCGGCGGGCGGGTCCCACCCGGATTTTCATAATGATATCGAATTTTTGCTTATTAATTGATAATAATAACATCGTTACAGATAAGACATTTGTTCTAACTACATACTAACGAAACATTCAATTTTTATGGTGGTTATAACGTGCGGGTTTTGAACGCTTCATGGAGGGTTTATGATATATGGGTGTAGATAAAATGTTTTAAAAAACATGTTCTGATTCTTTGAGTCTTGATAACTGGTAATTTAAAGATAAACTATTGAAAAAAAACTGCCCAAGTGCGAGTCGAACTCGCGCTCTGGGGGTTCCGTACAACATACGATTTTAACAATCATCGGTAGCGAAATCGGAAAAAAAATTAAGTTGGTAATCGTATTTTTTTTCTTGTAATAGAACAGCGAAATGGTATACCGGTTAATTTGTGTGAAAATAATACCGGTATTCGACCCCTGATTTGATTTAATGTTGAGTTCGACAGACAGACAGATCGACAGACGGACGAACAACAAAGTGAGGATTCAGTTTTTTTCCTTTTGAGGTATACCCAAAAAAGGAGCCAGCGAGAAGAACTTTCGTTTATAAAGGATGTCCTTTGTAGAGTGTCCTTGACTTCTTTTGTATACTGACTTTGACTTTGACTTTGACTTTTGTTTTGTTTTTTCAAATTGGTGACAAAATTAATGTGATTTATTTTATAAATTCCTCTGCAAATTTGTGTGGATGGTTGCATGGGACTCTAGTTCCATTATACAAAGTTATATTATAAAATACAGTTCACTCGCGTATATTTTGTCACTGCGCGCGACATATTGTGTCACTTATTAAGTGTGTCTCACGAAAGTATTAAGTATATACTCACGAAAATTCATTTCTATATCTCGCCCATGATCTTTAAATTTTTCATTCATATCAAGCTAAAAATGTAAACGAGACTACTTGTTTCCATTATTAGTGTGAGACAAAATGGCGAGTTAAAGTATCGTTTTCCCTGAAATTGCATGACGACAATTGCACGGTTTTTCTATTCTTATAAAAAACGAAGTTATTTATTAAGGTGGTCCTCATGTTTTGTTTTGATTTCCAGGGGTGTGCTTGATAGAGCAGGAGAGCGATAGGAACACAGCTGCTTTAGTCACTAAGTCTGCACGAAGAAAGTATTACGGGTTATTCCAAGTAAGATTATATTAATCGATATCGTTATTATACCTCGCGGGACGTAACTCTAGCGCTGACCTTGATTTCTGCGCATGTTCTTCCATAGCCCTTCACCCCCTGTACCCCCCGCGCGGCCTATTTTCCGACTTCTGCGCAATAACGGTCAGCGCTAGAGTTACGTGCCGCGACCTGTACTAACTTTACTAACAGTTAAAAACTTTGACAGAATGATTTCCCCATTAGTTTTCCGACTAATTAACTAATTATATTAATTTTTAACGGCCTCCTAGCATAGTTGGTAGTGACCCTGCCTATGAAGCAGGAAGTCCCGGGTTCGAATCCTGGTCAGGGCATTTATTTGTGTGTCTATCACGGATATTTGTTCCTGAGTTATGGATGTTTTCTATGTATTTAAGTATTTATCTATATCTATCTACTATTATATATATCGTCGCCTAGTACCCATAACACAAGCCTTATTGAGCTTACTGCGGGACTGGGTTGATTTGTGTAAGATTGTCCCATAATATTTATTATTATTATTTATTTATACTAATTGAGTACCTGCACTACTTAGCCTTTAGTATCCCTAATTTTTAGGAACAAGAAAACAGAACTTCGTAAGTGATTTGGTTAGGAGGTGCAAGCATGTACAGTCGCCATCAAATATATCGGAGCGGCCACGGTACTCAAAAATATCTGAACAAGTACCTTATCACCTTGACAATAAAGGCGTTGTTCAGATATTTGTGACCACCTTGGCCGCTCCGATATATCTCATGGCGACTGTACTGCATGCCTTTGGAGTAAAATCAATGGCGCCTATCTACTTCAGAGATTCCATACCCTTGAAGATTTCGACGGGTTCCGCCGTGACTGGGTAGAAGTTAGGGCATCATCAGCGAAAGTTGAAGACCCCGGTTCAAATCCGGTCTCTGACATCGAAGGACTTGGTTTCCTTTTTTTAAGTATTATAATATAGTCGCCACCAAATATATCGGAGCGGCCAGGGTACTCATACGTATCTGAACATGCACTTTATCGCCTTGGCAATTAGAGGTGTTGTTCGGATATTTGTGACCACCTTGGCCGCTCGGCTATATCTGATGGCGACTGTACTAATTGATATGACATCTAGGTACTTTCAGTTTATGATAGAAAAAAAAATAGTGTGGGTATCTGTATGTTTCGCTATGATCTTTTTTAAAAATTAACTTTTTTAATAGCGACGTCCTTGTAATATTAGATAAAGTGTATTATGGTAATTTAACTTATCTTTTCTGTTCTACAGATCGGCAGTGAATGGTGCAAGGAAGGAAAGAAAGGCGGCAAGTGTGATATCACATGCGAATGTGAGTATATGATGCGCAGGCGCTGGAGATTTTCTATCAAATAATGTGCAAAATGTGGAACATGTGACATAATATGCAATTGATTGTGATAGTACAAGTGTCACTTTTTAACACCGCGAGAATGAAACGGACATAGGCGGCTTTCATACTGCTGCGGTTTTCGCATGCTCCGCCGGTGCGCTAGCGAGACAGCGCTATGCATCTGTATACTTTGAACTATATAGGTATTAAAATAACGTAACTATTTTGAATTTTTCCAAGCAAAAATAAAAAAAAAAAATTTCAGCATTACTGGACGACGATATCAGGGATGACAGCTCTTGCGCACTGAAAGTTTTCGACCAGGAAGGCTTCAAGTACTGGACGAAGTGGGAAGCGCGGTGTAAGGGACACGTGCTGCCCGACATTGAGAAGTAAGTTGAAACACACAATAATGTTGATATTCAGAGCAATGATGCCTAGTTGCATCTTAGAGGCAATCTTAGTATCCTGAAAAAGTTGAAATTGGTACAGTTCGAGTTACACAACACTTCGGGAGCTTAAACCCGCGACCCATTCGGCTGCACTGAAAAAAAGGACAATCGAACTACTTCCGCTATCTCACCAACAACTGAAATTCGATAAGGAGTTATTATTATTTTTTAATAGCCTATACTAGTAGTTTGTCCCACAGCTGGGCAAAGGCCTCCGCCTTCGATTTTCATCCGTCTCGGCCCCGTGCGATTTCTGGCCAGTCGTTAAGAAATGCGTCTAGGAAGGAGCTAATAAAGTTTATTTGCAAAGTTTATTTATAAATAACAGAACATTTAGGTACCTACCTAATTATAAGCCTTCGTTTTGAAGCCCCAAAACTTTAATTACTAGTAAACGAAAGTTCTTGGTATACTTCTTCAATTTGGAATTGTCCTGTGAGACACGAACTGAGCCAACCCGCCATTTTTTGACCCGTTTTAAAAAAGAAGTTAGGACAAATGCTAGAGGGATGATGATTGATGATTTAGGACAGCGGCACACCCTTGTTAATTCATTCACTGTTAATTTACCCTCTTAGCGGTACGTAAAATGTTTTTCTTGGTATTAAGTAGCCACAAAAATAACTTCCAATTACTGTTACCTTATAATTAGTAAAAGGTACCATCGGGTTCATAATTGCTTGGCCAATTTATCAATGAATTCATTTATAAATTTTTTCATTCAATAGTGCTATTGGGTTTAAGCATCAATCTAATTGCGATAAGTCATAAATTTTATCGAAATTAATTGTTTACTGTCAAAGTTTTCAGTTCCTAACAATAACTGAAAACTTAAACAATACCTAACTGGGAAATTTCAAGTAAACTGAGATATCCAACAAACTAAAGAACTGTTTGATTTTGTTCGAGACGCTCAAAATACAGACTCAAATCAAGTTTAAATTAAATGCACGTAACTTTCGTAGCTACGCGGGAGTAAATTATCTGCTCTGCGCCACCGAAATGTCGGTTTTAATTTGGAATTTATTGCAGGAGCATACGGTAAAAAGTTGTGTGATATTTCCAATGGCTGTTACGTCTTATTGGTGGTGGGGTAGTAGGTAGTACTAGACAATCCAAGGAGTCGGTATTGCTTGACTTTACAAAATAAATAACGCTAGTTTAGATTTTGCTGTAGTTAGACAAACGATCGGAATGGACACTATGTACAATATTGAATGAATCTATAAAATAATTACGGATACCACTACGCTGAGACCAAATTATGATTCTGCGAGTACGCCGATATTATTCTTGTCTTTTTACGCGACACGTACACAAATTATTTATGGTACAAAAGTAAATAATGTATTGTACAAAAAGTACATCATGTTTAGACAGATAGATAGATAGTTTATTAATTATTTGTAATAAACGGGACTTAACCGCGTATATAATTTTTATTTCGAGGTTTCTTCGACGTTTCGAGGACGACATTGTCCCCGTGGTCGCGAAGAAAGACACAAATAATTATGAGTAAAAACCGTGAAAGCCTAAATCAGATAGTTTATTAATCAAAAAGTATACATGAAGTTAAAGTTTGTGTGTTCTGCACTTGATAACCATATTGCGTTCAGGTTATATAAGTCAGTGAAATAATGTAATTTATCATTGTCACTCTACGAATGTTATTACAAATAGTTACATAAATAAATACCAGCCTTATGATCATTCTATTAATAAATATTATGGGACAATCATACACAAATCAACCTAGTCCCACGATAAGCTCAATAAGGCTTGTGTTGTGGGTACTAGACGACGATATATATAATAGGTAGATATAGATAAGTACTTAAATACATAGAAAACATCCATAACTCAGGATATCTGTGATTAACACACAAATTGCGGATGTGGGTGCTAAGGCCGCCAAGCTCAAGTGGGACTGGGCTGGACACGTATGCCGAATGCACCCGGAACGGTGGGCCAAAAAGGCTACTGAATGGGCCCCCGCAGGAGGGCCGGAGTAGAGGCAGACCGAAAAAGAGATGGCAGGACGACCTGGATGCCTTTTGTAGCGACTGGCGGGAACATGCACCGTGACGAGTGGCGGAAAAGAGGGGAGGCCTTTGCCCAGCAGTGGGACACAACGTAGGCTATATAAAAAAAAAAAAAAAAAAAACACACACAAATTAATGCCCTGACCAGGATTCGAACCCGGGACCTCCTGCTTCATAGGCAGGGTCACTACCAACTAGGCTAGGAGGCCGTTTCATTCTATGATGCCTAACAACTTAACTTATTATTAATCAATAGTAATTTCTCATCATGTCTCTATTGTCTCCAATTCTTGAAATTCCGTTGTATCTAGAATGTTCCAAGCTTAACCGAATTAGTTAACCTTGCTACGGTCGATGAGTCATTTAACAAGATATTTAGATTGAATTATGGCTCCATCAAACTCAAACTGAATCTTTTGGATCTAGTGATGTTCTCTGTCAGCTGTCAATGAATAACTTACTAACGAACTAAGTAGGTACTAATGGCACAGTATCAAAAAAATAAGTGTAATAAAAGTAAGTGTACGCGATTAAATAAGTCCCGTTTTCGTGAGTGTCAGGTGTAAATATATCTAATTTGCGTTTCTCAACCCTAAACCCTTTAAAAATCCAGTTTCATCCGGGAAAAAGCATGAAATTGCGCATGTACGAAGCTTGCATTAGTATGAAAAAAAAAGAGGAAATATATCGTTATCGTCAAGTAATTTTTTTCTTGTCTCGATTTGTAGTTCTTTTTTTGTAAAAACGGTTGAAGCGGTAACAAAACTGTCATGGAATAATTTTTTTTTCATTGATGTTTCTACAATGATTGTCAAAGAAGTATATTGCTAAGACTTAATGTTCCAAATACACGAGTAAGAGCTCAAAGAGGACCCAGTGTGTTGACGACGAGGGACCTCTCTTGTTCCTTTAGCCGTCAACACAGTGAATCCTCCTGTTTAAAGGGTCGACAACGCGCATGTGACACCTCTAGAGTTGCAGGCGTCCATAGGCTACGGTAGCTGCTTACCATCACTGTTGTGTGCCACCGTTGTTGTATAAAAAAATGTAGAGTTCAAATTATCGACTGAGGAGCCGAGCGTTGCGAGGCGACGAACGTCTCCGTTTTCACTGGTACGACGATTTGGCAGATTGATGTGTGTGTATTGGTTGGTTGGTTGGTCAGTGTCGGTCTAGAGGTCGCATTTTTCATCCGATTTCGATGAAACTTGGCATGTACGTTCCTTGATTTATTTGCCAAAAATTGTCGAGCCATTTTTTTGATTGGGGGGAAAATGAGGGGGGAAAGTTTGCTGTCGCGTTATTTATGTTTTCCGAAGTCTACGGTTCACAGAACCACTAGTATGTAGAATGTCCTAAACTTACCCAACTCCGCTAACACAGGGACGGCGCTTCGATAAGTCATTTAACAAGATGTGAATTCGGATTGCATTACGGCTCCATCAAGCTCAAACTGTTTGACTTGGGAGATTAGCGGTGTTCCATGTTAGCCGACAACCGAATTCTAACACCACGGTTAAGGTTCTAATAGAATAGGTACAGCGTGTACACATCCTCTTATCACAACACCACTCTACTACTATTAACTACAGTTAATACAGTGTACAGTTAATAGTAGTAGATGTAGCTAAGAGGGTGTATTCAATACCAACTTAGATTTTTTGACTTGATAACGTCCTATAAATCGATGAACACCGGTAGCATGCACGAAAAAGTGTGACGTTTCGTTTTGGTCACGTGGACAGATCTCCATGGTACGACCACAAGTCATACGATTGAGAAACATGTAAAATTACCGTGCGTAAATTGAGTTTACAGGCAACCGTTTTTTTTTAAATAAAAATTTGTTAGTATTACTTTGAAAATGAATGTAACTTAGCTGCTTCTAATTTAGTGCTGATTTTACCATGAATAGCAAATACCTATCAGAGGAATGTTATGATGAAATTGATGAATCATTATCAGGATCATCTGTCTAGCTAGCATTTTTCCCGGTTTTTTCCCACGACTCATTGCAGCCTAAGATCCGCTTGACAACCTGTGCCCCGAAATGTCAAATGACTCACGAAACATCAACCATGTCCCATGAATTGGTGTTGGCCTTGGTTTTTATCAAAGCGACTGTCTTCTGACCTTTCAATCAGGGAAACAAAGCCTTGTTGGGATGAGGTCCGTTTTCTTACAATGTTTTCTTTCACCGAAAAGTGACTGGTAAAATTAAACCTATGCTAACGTTCTAACGAAGAACCCGAGATTTGAACCCCTGGCCTCAATACTTATAGCATGCGATCTGAAACACAGAATTCATGTAATGCCGGCCACAGCGTTTTAAAATGTGACGACAAATATCATGTTAATATTTATCCAAAATGTTTACATTTTCGGTCAATATGACTGTATGTGTCTATTTATATTTATATATTTTTTCCAGGTGTCCAGATTGGCAATACCCACCGTCCAGGTCATCAGTGTCACCAGGCAGGGATAAGCGAAGAGTCAAGCGGTCGAAGCGAACAAAGATCCAATTTAGGAAACTGCTGCATTTAAATACGAATACCAATGCGAAGAGTTTGTAAATATTGTTAATAAAGTACCTAAGGCTTGGTTTAATTTTCTTTAAATCATACTGCTCCACCAACTACTTACGAGTATCCCGCAAAAGTATCGTGGGTAGAGTTTGTACAATGTACGTAAAGTGCCGTGGATTATGTGGAAAATAATGAATTAGCTGATACTTTTACAGATGCTACCTATATCCAGAGTAAACATCAAAAGTCATTTTCCTTTGCTTCGGAATCACACACTTTTAAATACAGTCGACTCTCGTTTATTCGAAACTCAAGGGACCTTCAAAATATTACGAACTATCGAGAGTTTGAAATATCAAATGGTTCGAAATTATCGAGAGCAAAAAAATGAAACTTCAAATTATTGAGTAATAATCAAATATTATTTTAGGACTCATAATGAACACAAACTTTTTATCTGTACAGGTACGTACTACCAACAAAAAGGTCACTATAACTTAAATAACCAAACAAATAAATACGGTAGTAGTACATTACAAAAACAAATGCTCCTGCAACGACTAATTGTTTCAAAATGTAGGTACATATTTAATACATACTCGACAATTCAGTTATCAAAGGTCTGCAATCTAAAAACTTCGAATTGTCGGGTGTTTCATGCCAATGAGTTCGAATTACCAAGTGTTTAAAAATGTATATATTTTATTCGAAATATTAAGAAATTTTCTAAGGAATCCATGATTACTTCGAATTATCGTGTGTTCGAATTAATGAGAGGCGACTGTAACAACCAATGTTAATAAAAATATTCTACATGTCAATAAATAATCAGTAACACAAGACTATGAGTAGCGTCTAGTGCTATTTGACTGTGGTCTTAAAGCATCCACTATCACGTACCATCACAAATACAAAATCTGCACCTTCATTTCAACTTTCTATAGAGTGCCTACCTATCCGTAAAAATCTCGACTTGGATTTTATCATTGAATCAAGAAATAGAAGGCCAAGAATCCGACAAAAATGTGGTTTCAAATAAATGTAATCTAAAGTGTAGTGATTTACGCAGGCCGGGAATGCTCTGATTAAATCCATAAAGTAGACTCGCTCGATCGAGACCTGAAAAGCCTTAAAGATGGAGGATCGTATTTGAAACTTACGATTTTAAGCTTTGCCAAAAGCAGGATATAAAACGGCATTTTAAGTCTGCAGATAAAACTGTATGTACGGATAATAAAATAAAACTGCAATCAAAGATGTCTCGGCAAAGGACAATTAGGTGTCAATACAAGTGTATAGATTGGGAGCTAAAAAACCCCTTTTTTATCTTCACACGGAAAAAAAAGCTTCCGGGATATTCTCAATCTAAAACAATATTTTATTACGTTGAAAATATTTCCTCGTGACAAGTATTTATTTCCTTTAACAAAAAAAAATTAGTTTGAAATATAACGAAGCGAATATATTCTTACAAATTTTCTAGTTTTCTTTTACCTAAGATAATACTTGTTTGATTAAAGTACAATCTCTCTTATTTACTCAATATACTCTTGAAACAATACATTTTGTATTTCTATTTTAAGAAAACGTTGTTTTATTAAGCGAAGAATCATATTTTTGGTAAAGGAAATAATTACTTGTCACGAGGAAATATTTCCAAGATAATAATAATGTCTTGGATTGAGAATATCCCGGAAGCTTTTTTTTCCGTGCATTAAAACCTATGATATGTATTATTTTTACACAAGTGGCAAAACAGAGAAAAGGTCATCGTAATTGTTTAAAGCTAATAACATCAAACGTTCGTATAAAAGCCGACTCAATGGCAAAATAAAACAAAGCCAAGCAAAAACCTGCTAAAGGAATTTCATTATGGAAAAGCAGGGTCTGTGCCCGTTGGCTGTTTTGTTACTTTTCAAATCGGTGGGGAATGAGAAGACAGCTTTTTCTACCGTGTAAATGAGTTTAACCAATTTATGCCAAGAGTAATGTGTTGCAGTAATGTCGAATGCGAATAGTTCTGCTCCGTAAGGTTAGGATAATTGCTTTAAATAGTTGTTAATTCAGAGAAAGCTGTTGGTGACGGTGACTTCACCGGGTAGCAAGATTGAAAATGGGTATAGTAGGACGTTTCTCCCTTAAAAATAAAGACTTTTTGTATTTTTTTGCTTTACCAAACCTTGGCGCGATGAGATTTCAGATTAAATAGTGCAAGTTAGTGCTTTAGTGCAAGAGTAAAATAATCATAAATGATAAAAAACCGAAATCTGCTGAACAGCGAAGCCCGAGTCCTTCTTTATCCAATGACCTAAAAATAATAGCGCGGTTCACAAAATACTCGAATACGAAGAGCTTTTGAAAAAATCCCCGGGAAATGTTAATACGGGTCAGGCTTGCCCGAGCACGCGCGCATATTAATTTATAGAAAGGAATTATTTGAAAAGTTGCCTCAGATGGGCTCAATTATTTATTCAGGGATCCCTTACGAGGGATTTCGTGAGATTGTTTGAGTAAGAAGGACTGCTTTTGAAAAACAGGGACAGACATGTGTGCTTAAAGCATCTAATTGACGATTTAGATCTAATTGGCATTTTATGAAAATGGTTAAGGTTAAGGTTTACAATCAAGAGCAATATACATTAACGCCGCGCGCCGTCCCATCTACCAAGAACTTTGATCAGGGCTGGTGCGGCAGCGGAGGCGGCAGAAGGCAAATAAGTTTGAAAATACCGGGGTCTCCGCCCCCAATACCTCTTTTTGGCTTTCGGGGTCGAGGCCCTGGGGCCGTGGGGTCCAAGCGCCCGATCTCTTATTAAAGATATAATATAGCAAAAGGCTAATTGAAACTACCAGAGTTCAGAGGGCTGGCAGCTTCCTCTCACAGCGTATCAGTATTGCTATACACAGGGGAAATGCTGCCAGCCTCCTTGGCGTGATCCCGCGGCGGCCATTTTTTGACGAGTTTTTTATGATGTACATATTTTTGTTAAGTTAGTTGTTATTTATTTAATCGTATTAAAAACAATTAATTCATGATGTAAATAAATATATTCAGAGCAATATGAAATTCAAGTCCGATAAAATCTACTCGTTCATTAGAATACGTTTTCTTACACGTTCTTTGAACAAGAAGTTCAGAAGTTCCCGCCTTCCCTAGCGGATGCAAGACTTAAACAAACATAAACTTTAAAGAAATTGGTTTGTGATCTTGCGAGAAACGTAAGGAAGTAGTGAGAAAATACTTGCAGCTGTGTATTTCCTCACTACTTCATACATTTCTCGCAGGATCACTCACCAATGTCCTTAAAGTTTATGTTTGTGCTTATAAACGGAAAACTTCTAAATCATAGGTTGGTATCCAAAATTTATTCTACTTTAAAACTACATCCTACTTTTGCAATCGCAAATATTCATGAATTTATTTATTCTCTTACATAATAAAATTGTTGGCCTATTCCGCAGTTCAAACTAAAACAGTTTCTAAAAAATATTAATCACTCAAGAGAAATGCTATTTCATGTTTTCAGTTTTGGTAAAAACTTTGTATCTCCTTTATTAATAAATGCAGGTTCCCGAGCGAGGTTTTAGCGAAGTAGTTGGGAACAAAAGAGCGTTTTAACTTTTAATAAAGACACTTAGTTTATCCTTGAGTCTGAGGAAGAGCTATATTAAAGCGCTTGTAAAACGGTGATATTACTGATAGGTATAATTTTTTTAAAGAGAACTTTGATTTTACACTTTTGCCTGTAATTAGTTGTAATTACTTTTACGAAATATAACTACCTCATACAATACAATACAAATATTCTTTGCACACTTCAATAAAATAGAACAGTACAGTAAGTAAGTAAGTAAGTAAGTAAGTAAATATTCTTTATTGCACCAAAATACAAGAGTAATAAAAGAAATATTACAATTAACTTAAAATTAGGTAACAACAAGCCCCCAGAACAGCACAGCAGGCAGGCAATATGCACAGCTATAGATAATTACACTGATAAAATAATAGAGACAGTCAACAGGCGGTCTACCAGTGGCGCTTCCATAGAACAAGATTCCTATCCGCTGGCCTAATTTTCAGGCACCTGAGCAGTTTTCCTACAGCTCGTGAAAAATGTTTAAGCCAAATTAAGCTTCGGCTTGCCTAAGTAAAATTTAGACCTACCGCCACTGCGGGCTACCTAATGTTATTATGATTCAGTTGTCAATGTAAGGTTGAATTTTAACAATCCAATCAGGTTTTTTAATATCCAACTTTTACCAAAAAAATATCTTTTAAGGGGCCTATCTATCTGACTGGGCACATTTCTTTGGATGTTTTAATTAATATTGACAAAATATTATATTCAAACGGTGAAATCGTATGAACGTCCTTTTCATAAGCTTACAATTTTGTTCTAAAAGCCTATGTTTTTAGAACAAAATTGTAGGTATGAAAAGGACATTCATACGATTTCACTGTTTGAATATAATCTTCTCTAATAGAATACACGCACAGATGTGCCCGCCGGATTTGTCCGAAGGTTGTGCCCGGCGGACAAATCCATGCGTGTATGGCGCGAATTGGGTACGGATTTGTCTGCGGATCAGAGATCGGAATAGGTAGAGTATATTTACCTAAACTTTGTAGAACAGTGACGAGAGTCGGAGACTCCCTTAGGTCTATATTATTTTGTGCGGGATATCCCGTATTTGTATCCCGCATGTTTTAAAAACACACTGGTAAACTAACTTATTCATAAAAAAAATATTAAAAAGGTACATGGAATGTTATGAATAAGTTAGTTAACCAGTCTGTTTTTAAAACATGCGGGATACAAATGTAGTACGGAAACAAATGTACTACTTTACACGTACCCTGTTTTGTGACCCGTCCCGGTACGTGTTTTTTCGGAAACGTATTAATATCCGAGTATCCGTCATCATCATCATCATCATCATCATCATCATCAGTATCAAATGGCCGCCATCTTGAATTTCTTTGTTTTTCATCCGTTCGCGTTGAAAATTGATATTTGAGGACCTTAAATTAAGGCTTCTTAATACAAAACTTTATCCGATCGGTTCGAAACTCGATATCCGAGGATCTTTAAGGCCCCTTAATACGAATTTGAAGTAGAAATTGCAGAAACTGGCCGCCATCTTGAATTTCTTTGTTTTTGATCCGATCAAGTTAAAAATTGATATCTGAGGATCCGCCAGGCCCCCTAATACGAATCTGAGGTCAAAATTGCAAAAACTGGACGCCATTTAGAATTTCGTTGTTTTTGATCGGTTCGTGTTGAAAATCGATATTTGAGGATCGGCCAGGTCCATATACATGAATCTGAAGTCAAAATTGCAAAAAAATGGGCGCCATCTTGAATTTCTTTGTTTTTGATCCGATCAAGTTAAAAATCGATATCTGAGGATCCGGCAGGCCCCCTAATACGAATCTGAGGTCAAAATTGCAAAAACTGGACGCCATTTTGAATTCCGTTGTTTTTGATCCGTTCGTGTTGAAAATCGATATCTGAAGATCGGCCAGGTATGAATCTGAAGTCAAAATTGCAAAAAATGGGCGCCATCTTGAATTTCTTTGTTTTTGATCCGATCAAGTTAAAAATCGATATCTGAAGATCCACCAGGCCCCTTAATACGAATCAGAAGCCAAAATTGCAAAAACTGGCCGCCATCTTGAATTTATTTATTTTTTATTCGATCAAGTTAAAAATCGATATCTGAGGATCCGGCAGGCCCCCTAATACGAATCTGAGGTCAAAATTGCAAAAACTGGACGCCATTTTGAATTCCGTAGTTTTTGATCCGTTCGTGTTGAAAATCGATATCTGAAGATCGGCCAGGTCCATATACATGAATCTGAAGTCAAAACTGCAAAAAATGGCGCCATCTTGAATTTCTTTGTTTTTGATCCGATCAAGTTAAAAATCGATATCTGAAGATCCACCAGGCCCCTTAATACGAATCTGAAGTCAAAATTGCATAAACTGAGCGCCATCTTGAATTTCTTCATTTTTTATTTGATCAAGTTAAAATTCGATATCTTTGGATCCGCCGCGTCCCTTAATTCGAATCTAAGGTCAAAATTGCAAAAAATAGCGGCCATCTTGTATTTCTTTGTTTTTGATGCGTTTGTGTTGAAAATCGATATCTGAGAATCCACTGGGCTCTTGAACAAGAATCTGAAGTCAAAATTGCTAAAACTGGGTGCCATCTTGAATTTCTTTGTTTCTGATCCGTTCGTTTTGGAAATCGATATCTGAGTATATTAAAAGCCTTTTAATACGAAACTGAAGTCAAAATTGCAAAAAATGAGCGCCATCTTGAATTTCTTCATTTATTATCCGATATAATTAAAAATCGATATCTTTGGATCCCTCACGTGACCCACGTCCCTTAATTCGAATCTAAAGTCGAAATTGCAAAAAATAGCGGCCAACTTGTATTTCTTTGTTTTTGATGCGTTTGTGTTGAAAATCGATATCTGAGAATCCAATGGGCTATTTAACAAGAATCTGAAGTCAAAATTGTAAAACAGGCGGCCATCTTGAATTTCTTTGTTTTTGAAAATCGATATCTGAGGATCCGCCACGGCCTTTACAAAACTGAACTCGAAATTGCAAAAAAAGGTTGATTTTCTGTTTTATTTTATTTTACTTAAACTCAATATCTTTTTAATTTTGTCTTTAGTTTCGTATTAAGAGGCCGTTAATATACTCAGATATCGATTTCTAAAACGAACGGATCAGAAACAAAGAAATTCATGATGGCACCCAGTTTTTACAATTTGACTTCAGATTCTTGTTAAATAGCCCATTGGATTCTCAGATATCGATTTTCAACACAAACGCATCAAAAACAAAGAAATACAAGTTGGCCGCTATTTTTTGCAATTTCGACTTTAGATTCGAATTAAGGGACGTGGGTCACGTGAGGGATCCAAAGATATCTATTTTTAATTAGATCGGATAATAAATGAAGAAATTCAAGATGGCGCTCATTTTTTGCAATTTTGACTTCAGTTTCGTATTAAAAGGCTTTTAATATACTCAGATATCGATTTCCAAAACGAACGGATCAGAAACAAAGAAATTCAAGATGGCACCCAGTTTTAGCAATTTTGACTTCAGATTCTTGTTAAAGAGCCCAGTGGATTCTCAGATATCGATTTTCAACACAAATGCATCAAAAACAAAGAAATACAAGATGGCCGCTATTTTTTGCAATTTTGACCTTAGATTCGAATTAAGGGACGCTGCGGATCCAAAGTTATCGAATTTTAACTTGATCAAATAAAAAATGAAGAAATTCAAGATGGCGCTCAGTTTATGCAATTTTGACTTCAGTTTCGTATTAAGAGGCCTTTAAGATACTCAGATATCGATTTTCAAAACGAACGGATCAGAAACAAAGAAATTCAAGATAGCGGCCAGTTTTTGCAATTTTGACTTCAGTTTCGTATTAAGGGGCCTGGTGGATCCTCAGATATCGATTTTTAACTTGATCGGATCAAAAACAAAGAAATTCAAGATGGCGCCCATTTTTTGCAATTTTGACTTCAGATTCATGTATATGGACCTGACCGATCTTCAGATATCGATTTTCAACACGAACGGATCAAAAACAACGGAATTCAAAATGGCGTCCAGTTTTTGCAATTTTGACCTCAGATTCGTATTAGGGGGCCTGCCGGATCCTCAGATATCGATTTTTAACTTGATCGAATAAAAAATAAAGAAATTCAAGATGGCGGCCAGTTTTTGCAATTTTGGCTTCAGATTCGTATTAAGGGGCCTGGTGGATCCTCCGATATCGATTTTTAACTTGATCGGATCAAAAACAAAGAAATTCAAGATGGCGCCGATATTTTGCAATTTTGACTTTAGATTCATGTATATGGACCTGGCCGATCCTCAAATATCGATTTTCAACACAAACCGATCAAAAACAACGAAATTCTAAATGGCGTCAAGTTTTTGTTTTGGCGCCATTTAGAATTTCGTTGTTTTTGATCGGTTTGTGTTGATCTGGCGGATCCTCAGTTATCAATTTTTAACTTGATCGGATCAAAAACAAAGAAATTCAAGATAGCGGCCAGTTTCTGCAATTTCTACTTCAAATTCGTATTAAGGGGCCTTAAAGATCCTCGGATATCGAGTTTCGAACCGATCGGATAAAGTTTTGTATTAAGAAGCCTTAATTTAAGGTCCTCAAATATCAATTTTCAACGCGAACGGATGAAAAACAAAGAAATTCAAGATGGCGGCCATTTGATACTGATGATGATGATGATGATGATGATGACGGATACTCGGATATTAATACGTTTCCGAAAAAACACGTACCGGGACGGGTCACAAAACGGGGTACGTGTAAAGTAGTACATTTGTTTCCGTAACTACATTTGTATCCCGCATGTTTTAAAAACAGACTGGTTAACTAACTTATTCATAACATTCCATGTACCTTTTTAATATTTTTTTTATGAATAAGTTAGTTTACCAGTGTGTTTTTAAAACATGCGGGATACAAATACGGGATATCCCGCACAAAAAAATATAGACCTAAGGGAGTCTCCGACTCTCGTCACTGTTCTACAAAGTTTAGGTAAATATACTCTACCTATTCCGATCTCTGCTGCGGATACACGTGCGCCATACACGAACGGATCTGTCCGCCGGGCGTATCCGTCGGACAAATCCGGCGGACACATCTGTGCGTGTATCCCCAGCTATTCCAGTTGTCGCAGTCTTGCGATCCAGTTCCAGTATGTTGTGTTATCACTACATGCGGCTGTACTCACTTGTGTTTAGTCACTACGCGCGACATGTTTCGGAGAGCTTAAGCTTAGCACTAAGGGCCAGTTGCACCAACCACTTTTGACGGACTCATCAGCGTCAACCGGCAGATTTCTATGAAAATTTCCATACAATAAAATTTAGCGTACGTTTTAACGGTGACAGACAGTTTGGTGCAACCGAGCCTAAGCGGTGAACCAATTCACGACCCGTCGTTACGGCGCGGTGCAATAGACTCAAGACAGCTCGTAGTAGAGTTATAATATAATAGTGTTAATATGTCTCATGAAAGTTTAAATTCAACATTAGTTAATATTTTTTACGGGGAAAAATCTTTCGCGCCACGTGTAAATACTAAGTCACACCGAGTATAGTCCCCGAGGGTCCTCCTCAACGCTTTTTTGGTCGGGTCTTGGATCTCCTAAAGAACGCGTCAGTTAGACCTGGCGTTATGCCTCTGTGAGTTACAATGAATAGAGGATCACAGCCCCTACTATGACCTTTGACTGCCCTAAGATTCCAGTCATCTCGTACGGCAGGCAGGGAATACCGTAGCCAGGCGCACTGAACCTATGTATAATTTATGTATTGTTCCATTTTGAAGTCAAAAAGAAACTCCGAGAACCAAACTGTAAAACCAAATAAGTGTATCACCAAAACAGTACAGCTACCATGATATTTTTCGTTAACGAGCAACGAATTTTCTATCTGGGCATCTCGTTTACACTAATATATTACAAGCATGGCACAGACAGAACACTCTATACTCGTCCTCGAAAACGTCAATCTCATAACTCATGGTAAGCGTACGGCCTGAAAATAACGAACACATGGAAAGGAAACACAAATGTAACCACGCCGACCACATAATGCCTCCTTCCGGGCAGAATAACATTTATAAATTAGACCCTAAGAAGGGTTCCGTAACTGCGTTTTAATTAACGAGCTCGGGGTTCAAATTGATTCGATTTGTTTAACGGCCAGCTATTTGGCGACCGTGTGAGTGGGACACAATGGCGTCGAAAATTACGTTCATATGCTTATAGTCTGCTTAACGAAAATCTAGTAAGAAAAAGACAGTATGTTCCTCAATGTTTATGCGACACAATTCCTGGTCAAATTATATACAGGGTGTAATAAAAATACTGGTGATCCGTTTAAGGGCATAATTGGTATCACACCTTGTACTAACCTTGTACAACTAATATTTTAATAGATTTTAATTACTACCGAGTATGCGTGATGAAGAGTTTTCCTGCACGATATTTACACCATTTTAATGAACAAGTTTTCAAAACTCAAACTCCGCTTATCCATTACAGCTCCTCCTGAAAAATCATCCTACCAGGATTAGGAATTTCAAGCATCTACATGTAGGTTTCATGCGGTTTATATTTATTAAAGAAAAACTTCAAGTTTCTACATGAGATGCGAAAATCTGATTGATAGGTTCGGGCTAAGGGGGGCGATTTTTGAGATCCGAGTACTGGAAAGTGATATTTAAAACTCTGAATAAAACGATGAAATTTTGTTTTAAAAAGAACAGCGATGGGAATTCAAAATCATTAATTTCAACTATTAATTTCATGCGAAAAAATTGTTGATGAACTTTTGTATGCGATTATTTTCGAGCTTAGATTCTTTGAATTCGAGCGCTCGAAAGTCAAAAATCAGCCCCAGGATCGAACCTACAACAAATAAAAAATAAAACCTTTGCTACTTAATGTGGATTGTTAAGCTCGCAGTGCTTAAGGTTACAGCTTCGAATCCAGTTTTAGGCATTTTTTTATTAAAATGTTTGACACTCTAAGAGCTAGTGTGTTGACACCAAATTTACCCGGTACAAATGTTCGCGAGTAACAACTTAATAGCAGCTAATTGCTACGTAGGTAATTAGCCCGGGTCTTACTGTTCACTGTTTCGCTTTTGCATGACTTTACTCGTAGTACAGTCACCGGCAGTAGTATCTTCCTACACGAAGGCCGCAAAAATATGTGACACGCGCTTATTTGTAGGGCCATACAAGCGTGTCACATATTTTTGCGGCCTTCGTGTAGGTCTACAATTGTACATACGACAATACGAAGCAATTCAATTAAAATGACTTCGCAAGCGATTGGATTAATCACAGCATTTTTTAATATATCACTCCCGCAATCGTGAAGAATTTAATGACATTGCAATAGGGATGATGACACATGTTGAATTAGGCAATGAAATTTAGTTGATAGGATGCAAAATGATCAAAATATACAAATAAAGTAAACATTTAAAAAATCTATTGAAATGGTGCAAAGATATCAGGCTTCAAAATTTCAATATTTTTCGAATTTTGAAAGTACAAAATTAAAAAAACCAATGATACCATTCGATTTCTAACATTTTACTGTGAAATAAATTGTATGACAACCATATACATAAACGCAATATTTCACTGTAAAAATAGCCATTTCATAATTTTTCTATACTTTAAACAGGGCAACTATGAAGCCATGACGTCACGACTTTATATCATTTTGTTAGTAGCGTTTTGAGAAACAAAAGCAAATCACAGACTTTAAGTCTCTGTTCTGTCTTTTATGTTGATTTAAGGCAATTGGCCCCATATAGACATTTGATCCTCACAACAAAACGAATCGAATGATACCGCGCATGAAAAAAATTCATCTAGCCTATCCAAAATGGCAAAAACGGTTTCTCCATGTCCGTCTGTCCGTCCGTCCATCTATCCGTATATCACAGCCATTTTCCTCGGAAACTATAAGACGTAAATTAATGCACATCAATCGATAGGTCTTTAAAAATAAAATCGAGGTTTCTTTGAACATTTTTTGATTAAGTGAATATTTTTAAATGTACTCCGAAAGTCTAAAAAAGTGTGGGGCCCACACACACACATGTAACTTTTGAACCGTGAGTCCAGAAAATATGAAAAAAATCAAAAAGATACATACTTAAATATTCTTCTATCCAATACAATCATAGTCCATTTGCGTACTAAAACTATGAAACACATTTATTTATGTATGAAGCAGAACGTCTGCTAACGATACCACAATGTTTCGAAATAAAGGAAAAGTAGAAAAATCCACTGCCTCAGGCGAGACACACATCACATAGATGTGTGAAACACATCTATGTAAAGGTGTGTTTACTAAAAGAGTCTACGTAGCTTAGCACCGGCAAAAGCTAATACCTATCAAAATTTCGATCTGACATGAAAACATTCTCAAAATGAAAGCAGAAATCAACACGATGACGTAACAAAAACGCCATTCTACATTAACGAAGCTTTCATGGCAACCCCTAAAATATCAAACGGGAACGCATTAGAAGTTTATTGAAAACACGCACGTTCGGGACTTTAATGGAAGGTAATAGGCTCCAATTTTGAACAACAGGATAACTTTTATAGTGATGTGAGTTTTAGTAGTATCAGGGAATATTTCCGGTTAAAGTATTCGAGAACCATTATTTTACATACGCTGTTTAATGTTAATGGCATAATATTAATATAACGTTTTAAACGTTACATTTTACTTAAGATTCCTGAGATTTGTACCCGGCTTTCAGCATTAACAAAGTTAAAAGCAGGGTATCAACTTTTGAACATTAGCGTGCCAAGCAATGTGACACTTAAGAGTCGCCAGGACGCTCGCGTGAACTCGCGTCCCCATACAAACGTAGTTCAGCTCTCATTTTAAAACGACATGCTTTATAACCACGAAATTTGGCATGGGCATTCTAGCAGTACAGATCTATGTCGGCAATTCGTTTTCGTTGTTAAAAATTGTAATACAAAGAAAATATAGCAAAAATAAGTTTTGTATGTAAATCTGTATCTGGCTGTATTTTCTTTGTATTACTATTTTTAGCAACCAAAACAAATTACCGACATAGATCTGTATTACTAGAATGTCCATGCCAAATTTCGTGGTTCTAAAGCATGTCGTTTTAAAATGAGAGCTAAACTACGTTTGTATGGGAACGCGAGCGTCCTGGCGACTCTTAACATACATAATAAATGGTATCTAAATTATAATAATAGATTTTGTACCAAGTTGTAATAAAATTCTTAAGATTATGTTCCCTTGTGGCTGTGGAACAGAGTAGGAATACGTTTTGTAGTTGATTATGATCAAAATTTGTAGGAATATATGTTACTGCTAATTTGGTAAGTTTTGTTGATAATATATGATTATGATTTAAAACAAACTTATTATAAGGGCTAAAGGAATTGGAACATTTTAAAAGCCGTTACTTCTTATATTTAAATAGTAGCAGTAAAGATCGAGGACACGACTCGCGGCGCGGCGCTGTGAATAAATATAATAGATTTCTTATTAATTTTCTTATGCATATTTTTCCCAAGAACGAGGGAACTCCGCGATCTGATCAATTCTCGTAGTCCATCCATCTAAAGTTTTTTTTCCAGGAACGAGGATTTTCCGGGAATCTAGTTCCCGTGTCCCATCCTTATAGCTTGATTCGTTCGCCGGGGAATAAATTCGTGTTGATTGCAACGGAGTCGTCAGCTCTACGTCGATATTGTACCCAGGACGGGTTATAGTGGAACAGAGTACCAATAAGCTTAGTAATTTGAGAACTGGAATTTATAGAAATGTACGTTACCACCGCGTGCTAACTTTGCCTACGATGCACTACTTTGCCTGGCTTGAAAAACATGGTTTTCTTCACCAAACAGTAATTTATATCTTATTTCTGAGATGGGAGAAATGCGGGCATTTCAGAAATACGATCTCAAAATTACGCGACGGTACTGCAAAGTTTTTTTAGTTACAACATACTAGCATACAACTAATTTTGTATTATGCAGAACGTCAGCTAACGATATCACAAAATAAAGAAAAAGTAGAAATACTTGAATTCGCGATCTGGGATACATTGTCTGTCGCTCTAACCTTACACTTCTTCGGCAGATGTCGCTAGGCGTCTCTTTAAGACGCATTAAGCAAATGGTGGATAAATTCGCAGCCCAAGTTCGTTAGAACGACGGGCATATATCTCAGGCGAGACGCGAACTCGCGATACGATACATGGCAGTGGGTTTTCCTACTATTCCTTTATTTTCTATCAGTGACTTAGGTAAGCCAACGGGAATCGTGTTATATGGACACGCCGCCACTGTTTTCTATACATGTTAAATACGGGATGTAACCTAGATAAGCGTTGGTAGCCTAGCTGTAAGGCGTGCAACCTTCAATCTAAAGTTCGCTACTTCAAATCGAGGCTTGTACTAATGAGTTTCCCAAAAAATTATGTACTCCTATCAGCCCTTTAAGCCTTGACGTTAATTTTAGATACATCCGGTATAGAAACACAATGTTTGGAGACTACGAAAATTCCGAACCTATAGGTTATAAGAAAACCAATACTCTGTACATCATTACTCTGTGCCTTGTTAGTAAGAGTCCTTGTCGTACAATGCAGGTCCTCCCGGGAGACAATAGACCGATACCCTGTGTCAAATCCTAGGCAGTGTATGATAGTACTTGAATAAAACAGGGCTATGTGTGTGTGGAAGTTAGAAAGTTCCAGAGTAATGATGACACATCATAGACATACCTACCTACCTAAGTGTCCTATGTAATATAATATGTGTATGTGTAAGTTAGAAACTTTCAGAGTAATGATCACATACTATGGTGCATTATCCTACCTACCTAAGTATCCAGAATATAATTACCTAACTGATATAAAAAGTATTTAAAAAATCTAGTAATTTTAGCTCTTGGCTGCCATATTTTGCAATCGTGCCTTCAATCTACTTGTACAGTCGACAACAAAAATATGTATCCACATTTGGAGCTTATTACAACGCAATAAGGTGTATAATATATATGTAATACATTTCTTTGTGGTCGACTGTCCAGATTGTCAACCAATATTGCAAGTCAGTTTTTTTGTACATGTTTTTACTAATCGATATTGGCCATAACTATTTTGTGTTATATGAAAATGCTAAAAAAAGCAGAATTAACAGTTCAACTTTTACTAAACGCCAGAAAATTAGCCATTCAAAATATTCAAATAACGCCTTTAAACTATTTATCGCAGAGTTCGGCGTCAACGCGACGGTGACCTATCGAGCGAGAGAACCAAATCACAAGATTCAATTTTCATATTTCAGACTCAGCACAACTGTAAGTGCGGTGCAACTGCCAAACGGGTGATAAAACTAGTGGCGACACGTTCGAAGTTGCGTACGAACTTTTAAGATTTTACCTAGTGGTACATATATCACCGGTAGTAAAATAATAAGACTGTCAATGGATATTGGACACTGATAGAATTATGTTTTTATATATTTGTTACCTACCAAGTTGAACGTTAAAGCCGTACCTTTTTACTCCCATTTATCATATTTTCTTGTATGGGTTTAATAAGCAAACAAGAGTGGTGATTTTTGAGATTCGAGCACTCGAAAGTGACATTTAAAACTCCGAATAAAACGATGAAATTATGTTTTAAAAGTAACAGCGATAGAAATTTAAAATCATGATCATTTAAACTATTAATTCCATGCGAAAAAATTGGCGACAAACTTTTGTGTGCGATTATTTCCGAGCTTTAATTTTTTGAATTCGAGCGTCCGGTTGTCAAAAATCGGCCCCTGGTTCTTGCTGTGAATGTTAAGCGAATGATAGAAAAACCTAATCCTTTCTGGAACTCTGCGGATTATTTTCCTAGTTAATGCCTCCGTTTCTGTTAATGGACTAGCCCCATAAATATTATCTCTGGCTTGAATAAATCTTTATTAGGCGACTTTATTTATCGTGGATAAGCAGAGATATTGCAACACGCTTAATGTATTGAGTGTTCAGTTGTTTTCGTTGGATGAGTTATTAGCTCCATTTTTAAGGATAAGTAAGAAAGTGACATGAAGGGAGTTCACTCTCGATTCTTTACTAATATGTGGCCGAAAATTTTATGGCAAATTATCACTTCCCAAATTATTTGCGCATAACTTAATAACATTTTGTTACTCTTACTAACCTAACCTAACCTAACGAAACCTATGCCAAATGAAAATTCGCCCAAATAAAACTATGCGAAATAGTCATTTGGTTAACTTTGGTATGCTAAATACACGTTCTGCGATAAGTAGATAAAAAGATAAAAGATATTTTATTCTTCAATTTAGGCACATTACAATGCACTTATGAACGTCAGAGAGAAAAAAGAAACTACCACCGGTTCTTGAATAACCCTACACCTCTGACCCGAGAAGTATTACTTATTACCGACAAGAAACTCGGCGGGACTTATTTTTTCAAAACAGTAATACTAATACATTAAAGATACTATATACAATAATGCGTAGTTCTTCAAGAAGGCATATCAAAACAGCTTGAGAGACAGACATGTACCTGCCTATTGTGTAATTAAAATGAAAAATAAAAATAAAATCCAAATCTGACTGCTTCGCAATACGTTTGATATTCTTTCTTACCTGAACTGTGTCCTCTAAATGCTAGATGATTTTATAGATTCTGGTTTGGGCCATGCATATACGTTGTTTGGGAAATACCTAGATGATTTTCGGAAAAATGACAGTACACCACACTCGATGTTGACGATCGTGTAGATGTGATGATTTTGAAGAGGTTAGTGGCAGACTTAGCGAACTCGTAATGTTCGGTTTGCCTACATTATAATTCCATGTTGTTAGTTAAAGGATTATTTTATCCACTACTGTTTATGTATATACACTTGTCACAGTAGTCGTAGTCATAGCGGCCGCAATTTTTTACAGTAGCTCGTATTTGCTTGCGTGGAAAGGTGGAGACTAAATGAAGTGGTATTTTTTTGTTTAAAATTTTATTCAATCAATTCTATCATATTCTATATGTTACTAATGACGTTTATAACCTTTTAGTTCTCTTCCAATACCGACATAACTAGAGTGAAGAAAGACATTCCGGTTCTCAAAAACTGAAAAGGTTGTAAGTAAAGATTAGTGGGAACACTAAAATAGATGTTTATACGAGACGGCGAATGAATATAGTTATATTTATTTCGATAATGCAACGCTTTAAATGTATATGTATACAGGATGATTCAGTAGTCGTGAGCAGGATTAACACTACGGATTGAGTCAATAACAAGCTATTGTTTGATACCAGTATTAGTGTAATTAGCGCTATTTTTTTTTGTTTTTGAAGGGTGACCATGATTACAGAGGACAAAAATTCTACGTAACTAAAAATAGAAATCCGTTATTGTTTCACTTAAACATGATGGCGGCCGATTCATTATCATTGTATATAAGTATGTAGAGTTGTTCCTGCTCACGTCTCCTGAATAACCCTGTATATTATACATCTGTTATACTAAAAAAACTTCAATATTACGACAATATTTCTTGCCCGGTTCAAATTAAACTATAAAAAGGCTTACGTCACTTAAAATATTTTCTCAAAAATCAGAAGTTAAGAATAGTGAAGTGCCTTACCCAGGTAAAAGTAGGCGCTGACAAAGTGATGGTCCCAAATATGTAAATAGGCATCCGTTGACTGAGCGCCGTTTTGAAAATGTGTACATGGATCTTGTGGGTTCTGTCGAAGATATACCAGTTCTCTGTCACAGCTGTCTCTAGCCGGGCACACTATAAAAATGTATATCATAATCATAAGTCAATTGACGAAAGCTTGCCGTCTTGTACATGCTAAACGTATACGTCGCACTCGAGCGGGCATTTTGGGGGCACGTCATTTGGTATTACTTAGTATTTAATTACTACAAAAGTACCAATCTTAAATTGTCTACTTGTGTAAAACTCTTTATTTTGTAAACATTACCAAATGACGTGCCCCAAAATGCCCGCTGGAGTGCGACGTAATTGATAAATATTATGATTGCCAGATCTCAGCATTTCTCAGTTACTCTAAGGTTAGCTGGAAGAGATCCCTTATAGGGATAAGTTCGCCTTGGTACAAATTACATATAAGTTTACAATGTTATAGAGCAATGAGGTGTTTTACTACGTCTACTACATACGAACAATATCCGTCTTTTCCAGTAAATGAAATAAGGTATTTGTATTTTTTTGTTGTTACATACTGTTCATTGGTAAATTATGTAACAACACCAAAAACCTATTGAGTACGATCATTATATTTACACACAATATACTGGAAAGGTCCCTTGAAACAACAGTGATAAACATATTATTTATACCCGAGCTGTGTTTGAGAAAACAATTAATACAAATATATACTCTGTAGAGCTTATATTTTACGAGCGTTTATTATTTACGAGAATGATATTCTAATTAAATAAATTAATACTTAAACTAATACTTAAACCTACAATATTTCGATTTCGTGGAAACAGCCAATCACAATTAAACTTTTGGGTATTATTAGGGAGGGAGAGGGGGGGAGGTAGGTGCTTAAGATATCTAGGTTCTGGCATAGGTGGTTCCTGTCAAAAATTAATGTTGTCGAGTGGTCTATCATCAGTAAAAAGTTTACGAAACACTGATTTATTCCTCGTTTTTGTTTTCAGATTAGAAAAATAAGGGTCGATTTTCAACAAATTATCAATATTCTTTCAGCCATATCTGGGCAAAATTTAAATGAGACTACCTTTTTCCACTATTAGTGATACGATAAGCCAATAAGGTGCAAAATGCCAAATTTTAAAATCTTTTTCCCAAAAATCGCACAACGACAATCGCACGGTTTTTCTAATCTGAAAAAAAAACGAAGTATACATTGAAAATATTTTGTCTGAACAGATGAATGTACTTACCTCATTCTCAACCTGTTGTCCAAGTATACAGAACATGAGCACCACCATGATAAAGCAGAACTCATGGAAATAGTATTTCATCGTGTCAGGAGACGATTTATTCTGAAAAGGAATTTCGCGCGTCAGCGAAATTAAAATAAAATAAAAAATAAATAAAATAAATAAATATTAGGACAATCTTACACAAATCAACCTAGTCCCACAGTAAGCTCAATAAGGCTTGTGTTGTGGGTACTAGGCGACGCTATATACAATATGTATCTGAACGAAAAGCCAATACTCAAACCCGTTATAGTATAGGACATACTGAGCAACTTTTACTATGAGACCAACCCAGAAATCGTGAAAAAAAAATTGGCAGTTTCATACATTTTACTGGTCTAATGTTGAAATTTCCTATGGGAGAGTCAAATTTTTTTTCGCGTTTTCGGGGTTGGTCCCATAGTAAAAGTTGCTCAGCATGTCCTATACTATAACGGGTTTGAGTATTGGCTTTTCGTTCAGATACATAGTGTATAATAGATAGATGTAGATAAATACTTAAATACATAGAAAACATCCATAACTCAGGAAGAAATATCTGTGCTAAGCACACAAAATAATGCCCTGACCAGGATTCGAACCCGGGACCTCCTGCTTCATAGGCAGGGTCACTACCAACTGGGCTAGGAGGCCGATTAGATTATAAATTCCGATTTTGATTTGATTGTCATCAATTGATTTACAATTTCTCAGTTTGTATACGTTCTTGACAAAAACGGTCGTGGAAGTATCCTCCATGACAATAGGGGATATTACTGCAATGTTCTGCCACCAGAGTGCAGCACTAGCACATCGGTAAACCATAGAGTTCTTAATACATACTAGGCCGTAAACAGTTTTTTACAAGTTTTCATAGATAATTTATAATGAATAAATATGTCATTTGTGCACCAAGGCGGTTTGTTTACAGGGGGCCTATTGTAAAATGAAAAAAAAAAATTTGACTTCTGCCTCTCTATCGCTCTAATATGTAACAGCGACAGAGAACCAGATAACGAAACTTTTATTTTCGTGTTTCGCGGTAGGCTCTGTTTATGCTAGTGCTGCCCCCTACGCAGAGTTTTGCGTAATATTCGCTATTGAGTTAAAATAACTATATGTTATCACTTTAATATAGAAAGATTAATACTTATTTGTATCAGTAGCTGCTGTTATCATGGACTAGATGTTTTATTGGGAAAAATATCTTATTTTAAAATCTGAATACGCTTTATATTGTGTGATTGTGAGATTAATTTAGTAGTTAGATAAACCAGTGGAATATGACCTCTAATGTCTTAACAACTATGCGTAAGATAGTGCACTTAGTGAGCCCTTATCTCGCCCGAACGATTAGAATTACATCTGAGTTCTTTGGCGTCCTAGTGCTTTATAGAATATGTTTTTGCTTGCCAAATGCAACTTGAGATATTGCCGGAATAAGAAATTTGTCACGGGATTTTTACACGCAGAGTGTAAAATTTTCTAACTTTGATATTCAAATATAATACTTACTAGTTAAAAATATTGCGCATTTTGGATGAAATATCTTTAGTTAGAAATGTAGAAAGATGTACAAAAACAACATTTATCTTTCTTGTGATGCTAATTTTCGGGAATGATAATGGACTAGTAACTTTTTTACGTACCTATAGTAATTGTTATAACAGACTTTATTAAAGATTTACTCATACGTCGTATGTCGACTGTGTCGTTTCTTTTTTATACTTCTATGGTAGCAAATAAGCATACGGCCACTTCATAGTAAGCAGCTACCGTAACCTATGGACGCCTACAACTCTAAAGGCGCCATATGCGTGTCGTCTTGACTGAAGTCCATTACAGTTTTACACATATTAATTAATATTTATTAGGTATATCGCGAATTAAATTTATTTTCCTTGAGTCCCACCGTTTCACCACAGGTTACAGTAGTCTGTTTTGTGGACCTTAATTGGGGTCCGTATAATATTGGTTGATAAAAAAAGATATATTCCAATTTATTTTTCATTAATAGGGTAGGTTAAAACTGAACTACGCGAATGATACAGTTACACTGTAACATTTCAATTTCTATCACTCTATCACGCATTTATTATAGCAAAGGAAATGAAGAAAGCCGTATTTTGGCCTCACTTATCAACAGGTCAGCGTTACGGAAATAGGTCTTAAGTTTTACTTTTCTAACATGGTAGCAGAGGCGGTGGGGCCCTCTTGACATTACGCGATTGAATGAAAGCTGTTTACTCACGGAGATGGCAATCTTGACTGAGCACACACACACTAGCATGATGGCGTCGAGGATTAGGGCCAAGTAGAAGGGCCGGCAGATCACGTTCACTTGGTTACTGAAACTAGAAAATAGCATAGTAGTTTTAAAGGGCATAGATATCACTGGTTTTCTGTGCTTAAATCACTGTAAATTACCTCTAAAATAACCCTAAGATATTTACAATTAATTTGTATTATTATACCAGCTTTTATTATAAATGAGTAGGATTCAATTAACATAAGCAGTAGCATTTAATTTTATTTCATTGATAATTCGTACTGCAAATGTAATCTGCCTGTTATTCGTAGTTTGTGCGTATAATGGACTCAACGTTAATTTTATTGGCGCGGAAAATCAGTACACAATTTGCCAATTTGCAATAGCCTGTTACCTAAATTAGGCACCGATTTCAATAAGCATTCACATGCAAACTATCTATTTAACCTGATCCGTTGTTGTAGTAGTATCTTTACGATTTGAAACTAAAGCGGCTCGAAGTTCCATGTTGTATTTTAAAATAGTTTCATCTTATTAATATTTATTGGTAGGATGACAGTGACATTGTTTTACATTCGATCTATTACTAGTGCTAGATTGCATACCGCTTAAGTTTAATATAATGGTCGACACATTGCGACAGTATGGCGGTGCAGTAAACCTGCCATCTCTCGCCCCTCTGCCCCGTTATTTCTACTACCAGTTCGTCCAGGTGAAGAAGAATGAAGGTGAGGATCTGCAGCTGTCGGATCGTCTGGCCAACTAGCAGGATAATTGTTAATTGAAAACCTGGGTATGCTGGAAATAATCGAAATTGTTACCGTGATGGATGCGACTATTAGCAGTAGGTAAATAGAAGAAACTAAGCGGCCTTCAAATTTTAAAATACATAATCAATACATTAAAAATACAATCTATTTCAAACATAGCTCCAATACAAACAATCAACCAACATTGGAGTTGTATTGGAGTTGTGTCGGAATAATGTTCTAGAAAATTCAGATATTTCTGATCCAGACGTTTAGGCGCTCGCCGTATGAGGCATGGAAGTTGTATTGAAGTTGGATAGTGTCTAAAAGTTAGAATATTATGGTTCTAAGTGTTGAACTTGTCACTTTATTGTTAAGACAGCAAGATAGTTTTGCTGCTAATAAACATAATGGTACCTACTAATAAACATAAATTAAATCTTGTGTACAAGTTCCGATATAAAGAGTGTGGCTTACCTACACAGCACAAATACCCAGAGTAGGCGTTAAAAACATACGTTGCTAAGAAGACCTTAAAATTCTGAAGGCTCCAAGGGACCCACATCTCGAATCCTAAAATAAGACAATTACTTAATAAATGATTTTTTTTAAATTAGGTACATACTCGTATTATATTTAATTTTTCATTTTGTGCATGATTTGCACAATAAGATGCAAGCAGAAAAATTCAAAAATAGCTGAATTAGTGTAATTAATTACCAATCTAAGACGTCAAGCAACAGCTAAAACTGTAACGATAATGAAAACAGGCCTCCTTGCTTGGAAAATTTAAAACTTTTTAGTATAACATGAAACAGGCATAACCTTAAAATATGAGATATATATATTCTTCAAAACATAATGTCATGAGTCATGAAGTTCATTCAGAACGTATTTTTTAACCGACTTCAAAAAAGGAGGAGGTTCTCAATTCGACTGAATTTTTTTTTTTTTTGTATGTATGTTACTCCATATCTCCGTGAATCGTGAACCGATTTTCAAAATTTTTTTTTGAATCGAACAGGTATAACCCCTAGATGGTCCCATTGTCACCAAGTCGGGATCTGATGATGGGATCCTGGAGAAATCGAGGGAACTCTTCAACTATTATAGGCACACCTATAGTGATTTCACTATTTTCTACAGCAACTCGGCCACTTCCTCTTGGAATAGCGGATCCTAAGTGAAGTAGGTTCTTTTTTTGTTTAAAATTATTAAAACTCCAATTAATTATACGTTGACGTAACTTTTTTTACTGTTTTTGAGAATGGTTGCTACAGTTGCTACACTTTTCTACTTTACCGAATGAAAGTTAGCTGAAACTATGGTCTATTTTTAACCGACTTCAAAAAAGGAGGAGGTTCTCAATTCGACTGTTTTTTTTTTTTATCATTATGTATGTTTAACTTCTAGCGGACGAAGTTTCGAGCGTATTTTTTTTCTAATTTAGTCAAGGGATGAATTTATGTTTCCAGCTATTTTGCTCCTTACTAAACATGAATATACAAGAATTTAAAATATGTGTTAATGAAATTAAATACAGACTACAACCGTCAAGGGATTACCCGAATAAATTAGGTAATAATTAAAATAAACGAGCTTACCCAAGAGTCTCAAATCATCATCTTCCCTCGTGAACATACTGTACACGGAATCGCTCAAATACAAAGTCGCGCATGCCCACACGCTGAAAACATAAGTTTTTAACAAAACCCGAGTTAGTTTGAGTAATTTCTCCTGGGAGCCCACCACCATCCCTTTCAACTCATTCAACCTCCCCCCCTGTTCTAATTTCAAAACATATTCAATCAACGGCATTTCCAACATGGCGTCTTTAAATCCCATCTCGTTGAGAAATTGTCTGAATTTCTTGCGGAAAACTAGACAAACCAAGAAGGATATGAACATGATTAAACCAGTTGTCCAGATACAAGCTCCCTTGATGCAAGCGACGCTGTCGGACAAGTTGACGATGACGTAAGAAGTGGTGAAGACGATGGTTAAGAAGCCAATGATGACGTTGAAGATTTGCCAGGAGAGCCATAGTTTGGAGTCCCAGTTATTTTTGGCGAATATAGTGATGCCGCTGAGTGAGAGGACCCGGTTGAAAGTGTGGATGGTTTCGTCCATGGTTCAGGTTTAAATGACTTGAAAGATGACTAAGAAGTCTTCGCATTGAATACTGGTACAGTCATGTAGGAAAGTAAATGTTTTATAAACGCCAAGAAAATATTTTACCGCACACGGTTTTCTTTATGTCGGAAAAATATGTTTATTTTAACATCAGATGGGTTCTTAAAAGTACAGTCATTATTACTTAATTTCTCGAAAAATATTATGAGTGACTATTTAAAATGTATGTGTTTTTTTGTTTCATTGAACGAAAATTACATAATATTAAATGAAAAATTAACTGGAATGTATAAATATTTATTTATGGAAATACAATTAAATAACAACTAACTTAACAAATATATGTACAGCATAAAAAAACTAACTTAAGCTAAAATATGTCTAAAAATGGCCCCCGCGACATCGTGCCAAGGAGGCTGGCAGCATTTCCTCTCTGTATAGCAATACTGAGACGCTGTGAGAGGAAGCTGCCAGCCCTCTGATCTCCGGTAGATTCAATCAGCCTTTTGCTTAGATCTTTAACAAGAGATCGGGCGCTTGGAACCCACGGCCCCAAGGTCTCGACGCCGAAAACCAAAAAGTGGTATTGAATTAAGTTAAGTTTTTAATTGACCACTTTTTTACCGATTCTGTTCCGAAGTGTATTTGCTACCCCTCTCATTTGAGGGGTTGTTCTAAAAACTACAATAAGAAAATGTGTGGGAAGCAGGCAGCTGGTTAAACGTTTAGGTAGAAATAAAAATCTGAACTACCTACTTAGACACGAATACTTTACCTACTGTTACACTAATATTAATATTAGTTACATTATTAAATTAATTTTATCTTATGAAGTTCCGATTCAGGCTTCAATAGTAATTTTCACTGGTTTTATTAAAGGTTCGCTATTTTACCTTCGTAATTTTTGGTTGTTTTACAAATGAGATTGTATTTTTAATCTTAATTTTGACCAATCAGGATTACATTTTGGGTGTGGTATTTTTTATTGTACCCTCACAAATCTAAATTGCATGACATGCTTCGTAATAATTCGTTTATTTTATCAAGTATAAAATAATTTATATATTATCTTGTGTGTATTTGGCAATATTCTAAGTGTAAATAATTCCATTACTCAAAAAAGGTAAATCACTTAAAAATTAAACTCACTATATACTAACAACTAGTAAATTACTTATAATTTATACATTTCCGACTACCGCCTGCCATAACACAAAGTGGGTTTTTAAATTACTCGGGTGACACCTCTTTGATACATTTGATTTGATGTGACAAGAAACAGTTCGTCTTCTCATTAAGTTTGACGTACTAAGAAATTAGTATTTATTAAACTAAACAACAGTTATTTAGCCCAGTCATACGAATATTAAAACGGAAAGCTAACGGCTAGTTCTGATTTTTTAATATATTGTTAGGATCCCTACCAGCATAGTAAATCCAAGTTTGCAGCTTCGAAAGACCTGTGCTAACTTTGCAGCACTCGAGAAACCACGAAAATTTCGCACTTTTTTAGTATTCTTATTATAAGTCCTAAACTATGCGGTTTACAAAAAAATTATATAAGACGAGTTTTAAGAAGACTAATACTTCTACAATTTACTAATAAAATATCCACTCAATTTTTTTTGTAATGATGTAAATCAACAATAATATCAACATGATGTAATGTCTTTAAAAATAATATATAGGTTTCTTTAAAAAAATTAATGTAGTGGATATTTTCAGAAATAATCTCTCCGAAAGTTTAAAAAATTTGCAATATTCGAAGAGCTGTATTTCGATAAGTATTTCACCTACAGAGCTAATTTTAATCTCAAATTGTAGAAGTATTAGTCTTCCTAAAACCAGTCTTATATAGTTTTTTTGTAAAGCGCATAGTTTAGGACTTATAATAAGAATATTAAAAAAAGTGCGAAATATTCGTGGTTTCTCGAGTGCTGCAAAGTTAGCACAGGTCCTTCGAAGCTACAAACTTAGTTATATGATGCTGGTAGGGATCTTAACAACATATCAAAAAAACAGAACTAGCCGTAAGGTTTCCATTTTAGCGATCTCTGGTATTGAATATGACTGAGCTAATTTTACAGCTTTTTATCCAGCTACCAAAAAAAGGTTAGTATTTAATTTAAAATTTCATGAGACATAGCTACTAACACTTAAATATTACAGTTTCACTCACTTGAGTGAAACTGTCAAAATTTCAACCCGTATACTTATACAGGTTGAAATTTTGACCATCGGTCAATATAGCGAGGTGATTAAATAGGCGATACTGAACTGTTGTTCACTATGGTCTACCTTATGGCCTTGCTAAATTTTACCCTGCATTAAGTCTCTACGGGCAACATGTTTCAGAGAGTCTAGGTCTCCATATTAACTCACTTAACTCTTTACCGCATACGAAGCCATATATGGCCGTTATTATTTTAAACTCTATTGGCATGTATCAGAGTTCAAATTTGAACAATTTCTTTATCAATTCATGCGGTAAGGGATTAAGAATGCTAGTTGACCCGGTCCGTGAATTGTCGTTGCGAGGCGCGCTACAAGTTAAAGCAATGGCGCGATTTGCGCATAGTTACAGTGACCGAGAGGCAACCGCGGTATTTAAGCTCCCTAGGTGTTGTGGAACCGCCCTGTGAAACCCGAATTGACCCCCGTTGGACTTGGTTTTTCATCCTCCCCTCTAGTCTTAATGCAAGGTAAGGTACTTAGATAGGTACCTTTTGCAGATAAGATTATCTGCAAAAGGTCAGCTAGTTGTACTTCACTTTATAGATTATCCCAGTTACAGTACTTCTATCCTAGCTTTCATAAAACTACATAATTTTTCCGTGCCGAGCCGTGGTGCGCCCGGCCTTAGAATTGTCCCCCACCATATCGTCCGGTGGTTGCAGTAGGAGTCTGTTAAGGGAATATACCGGGAGATGGGCAGCAGCATCTTCCGAAAGCCTAAACAACAATAAACAAAAATAACTGCGCGCGCCAACCCGCCTGCCAAGCGTGGCACGTATGGCAAACCCCCCCTTTAAAGGGGAGGCCTATGTTCAGCAGTGGACGTCTTATGGCTGAGATGATGATGATGATGATGACATAATTTTTCAAAAATTACGTATCAATTTATCAAAGGCACCCACGTTTTCTATCGTTTATCATAATAAAATATTGGAAATATTCCGGTATTTCGGCGAGGGAAAGTAAAATGAAAAATCTTAAACGATAATAATTACTTATACCCGTAGGGATCGTCGGGCTAATTAAATTCCCATTATTCTTTTATCTTATTTTTATTAAAACGAACCCTTATTGAGGATGTTACACGAGTCTCCCAATTTCCCGAAAAGAAAAAAAATGGGACATTATAATTACATTTTTACCAGACTTTAAAATATGCCAAAGTATATCTAATATGAAATTATTCTTATGTTACATATACTTATGCCTATTACATTACGCAGCACCAAATGTATTTCCTAGACCTAAGATTGACTTGTAACTTGGCGTTATACATAAAATATTTGTACTCGTATTTTGTATTTCTATTAGAGATGCACCGAATATCCGGTTACTATCCGGTATCCGGCCTATCCGGCCCTTATTTTAGTATCCGGCCGGATACCGGATGTAGTCAGAGTCACTACAAACAATTTTTTTTACACAAAAATACGCGAGCGCGTGTGTACTTTTGAAATAAGTGGAGTAACTTATAAAATAAAATACTAACATAATAAAACTCGTTTTGTTGCCTAGAACTAGAAATGTGTCCGCGCGAACGTTCACTAAAAAACATGTCGAAACTTACACGACGCGCCAGGTGCGAAACTCAAATTGTAGGTATAGTACCGCCGGATCCGAATATTCGGTGGAGGGTCAGGCCGAATATTCGGTATCCGGTATTCGGCCAAACCACTATCCGTTGCATCTCTAATTTCTATATTTCAAGAGAAGCATACATTGGTTTTTCCTTGCTTCTAAATAAAGATAAGTACACTTACTTAAATATATATTTTTAATATTCAAATGATTTATTTAACGTAAAATAGTGTTACAATTTTAATTAATCATTAGCCAACAACAAGAACGTGGCATTAGTGCAGGGCAGAGGTAGACGGGCTGGGTAGGGCAGCACCGTCGATGAAACTGAAGAAACAATTACTTAAATTAGATTCATTTTAGACACATCCGTTAGGATCAAAAAATATAGCTGATCAAATGAAAATGAAAGTGAAAATGATAATAATCTTATTTAGACGTAATTACTTATAGTATAGAAGTTTAATTTCAGGTGCGGTAGTCAAAAGTATTCGTAGGCATGCCGGAGCTGATTCGGTTTTATTAATTACGACCAGTAAGAAAAGTTTTCCATCCTAGTTATTAGTCAATCGACAAGGAACCAAAACCAAGGATTTTATACCACTTCGATGTAGCATTTCTTTTACTAGCTTGCAGAAGCTAAAGCTAGCGAGCTTGCTTTTTGTCATTTCTTAATTTGCAGGGCGATTTTTTTGAAAATATGTAGTAAGTTGTATTAAATGGCATTTCCAACTATATTTTTTAATTTAAACTGAGACATACGAGTATCAACACTATTATCACTACATGCGGCTGTACTCACTTGTGTTTAGTCACTACGCGCGACATGTTTAGGAGAGCTTGGGTCTCCATCCTTAAGCACTAAGAGTGCTGGGTATGGCCGCTTGTAGTGATAATCGTATATTTTTCAAGTCGGTGAAGAAGACGATTATATTCAAGAGGTATATTAAATATTGGCATATAATATGCTTGCATTTTTACAGATAGAGACGCGGGAAAACCCACAGAATAAGAAATAACACTTTGACGCAAGACTCCTTAAAAATCTCATTAAGTTTTCAGCTATTCCAGTCTATAAAATCTCCGTCCTGGATCTGAGCCAAGACGGTTAAAAAACAAGACGGATTCGAAAAAGGAATTAAGTCAGAACGTCAGCTGAAACAATATTTTTACTTTGCAACATCCCAATCCCCTGCTGTGCTACTGCAATACGCCATATCAAGTTGGCATTTATTTTTAAAATAAGTATATTTTAAACGACTTCAAGATTTTGAACGAATTATGAGTTGTTCTCTCCTTTGGTACTGTGAGGCTGGTGTAGCTTAGTGAAAGACTTATATAGAGCTTCAGGTATTTAGATTTTATTTCAAGAGCGAGAACGCGGGCACACGCGAGGCTGGGAGCCTCGGTGGCAACTGATTTTCATTTATGCTTGTTTATTTACGTTAACTTTTAGTTTGAATATAGAATATTTGATATAAATCGACCAGTAATGCAGAAATTTCTAGCTAACCTTTACAGTAAGTACTAATTTGTTCTTAAATCATACATGAGTGTTAGCAAAGCACCAATTTGGCTCGGTTAAGATATTTTTAGTTGCATACAACAAAGACATATTTAAAACACGGAATAAAGCTATGTTAATAACAAACAAGCAATTATTGCTAAACGATCTTGGTTATTTTAACCAAGCACTAGTTTGAATCCAAATATATGTCCCAGTAAATATAACCTTTACCTTTTTTTTTATCTATTTTTAACAAATTCAATGGTATAGTTTTACATACATACGTTAGCCAAGTTGACTTCTTTGATTTTAGCAAAGAACTTTGCAGGCTTCATTCGAAGCGAGTCACTCGGTTGTAAATAGCAAAAAACGTATTTATTTCTAGCTGTTTCATTTCTTCAGTGTATGAAAGTAAGAAAAAACTTAATACAATGTATTTGAGTTACTAATCGTAATCGCCGTAACAAACAATAAACGGTCGAGTGGTATTCACTATCCCAGTATTGCCATATAGCCAGTATAGCCATATAAACTGTAATTCACGATAAAACACGGTGTCAACTATGGGACATTAGCGTATTAGAACTTGGAGGTACTTATTCCGTTATTTACGGCATTACGAAATTCAAAATGTAATAATTATCATCTTTCGTCAAGTCGCCATTTTTTCCTGTTCTATAATTCTATTAAATGAACTCGCATATTATTTTAAATTACCTAGTATACTATACCTTTTCTTAGTTAGGAGCTATAAGCAAAAACATGACTTCAAATAACACGAACAAATTCCTTCTATCACTCACCACAATACATAATCATTAGACGCAAAATAACAACATCACGCCGCTTTTATATTTTCGCCAAAACATTCACACCATTGTTGTCTTCGACACAATATTCCGAGTCTATTGACAAATATACAATATATTCCTATATCTATGTTTTTGAGGAAGAAATCTCGATATCAGCTAGAGACAAGCACAAGCAAACACGATAAATCATTGGTGTTCGTCTGAGTGTTCGCTATTCTGAGATCACTCGAAACTATCCATAGATATGCATTAAGCCCGGGCTACGAAAAAACTAAGCGCAGGAGGACTCAAACGGGCCACATCATTTAAAAAATTCATGGAGCCTGTAAGATGGTAAGATTTATAAGTTATAAATGAGAAAATTTCGAGCGCATACTTTTCGATGGAGCTTTTATGGTCGCATTTAGGCATTTATTGTCGACTATGCTTAAATAGATTTTCATGCAATATTATAGCATGACCACCTCCATCCACCGGGAGATCAGTTAGTAGTTACTAAATTTTGTATAGGCACGTAGTTCGCATGGGTGAAGATCGTGCTGTCTGGACAGCATACTCTGGCCAGCCAACTGGGTGTCCTAGGTACCGCTGGAAAGACGAGCTGCTGAAGGATCTCACCACGCCGGCCACCGTTGACTGGACGGAGACGGCTGTGAACAGAGAAGCCTGGCGATCATTTGTCGGAGGCCAATCCACTTTGGGTCGCAGCGCCACTGCAGTAAGTATAGTAAAAAATAAGTAAAAAAAGTAGTAGAAATATATCCCAGCGCTGTAGATAGCCCTCCGATATACAGCCACATATCGCTCCCCTCTTTTCCCGATGTAGCCCACATTATTAATATTCAACATGCGCGAAAATGATTTAGGGCTTGCTACACCATCCACTTTTTTCTTCACCGTACGAGGGGAACGAATTGCTTTTGTTTTCGAACACTCGAAAATGTCACTTGGAGGAAAACACGACGATATTTTATTTATAGACTCGTTGTTTTTTGTTTCGGAAAATGTTTTGTTGTGAAATGATTTGCGCTAAGTGCCGGTAACTTTATTCGAGGTAAAAGGCTGTATTTTTTGACGCTTGCAATGGAATTTCAATCGTTTTACACTGTACATTGAGAGTAAATTCAGTCTGGAAGAAATTTCGCTTCGTTCATTTATATTGAGAAAATATAAATTCGGGTATAAACGATGAATATCTTCAGTGATTTAAATATTTGTTACGCATATGATACGTATGCCATGTAAAATAACGATGCATACTCAATCTATTAATATGTACATACATTTATTGTTCTGGAATGAAAATCATGTACCTATACATATTTATGTCCATTAATTCGCGTAGATTTTCGGATCTTGAATTATAAATACACCAAAATTTCAACGATCGTCGTGCTAATGATTAATGTATATTGTATACGTATATATTTTACATATACACGCAATATTGGCTATCGCTAATCTATGGATGATGGACGACAATTCGCCGGGAGATTGAAGTTACTAAGTTGTATAAGTAGAGTTATTTCGTCAAACTCAATTATTACCGGCTTGCCTATAATTGTATAGAATACTATTTATTCACTGGGGTGTTAGCGTTAGCCAGGGAGTTAGCGATATACTTAAAATTTACGATAAAAAATTTGATAGGTAATGTTTTAAGCAGTGTTGCTGTTGTATAATTTGTCTTTTTTTCGCTTTTGTTCCTTTTATTGTATAATACTAATATTAAGAACGTTCATTTTAAACATTTATAATTATTTTACTCGTCATTTCTAGTATAAAGTAAAATATAAAATTAAAGTTTAACTACTAATTTTATCTATATAGATATAATACCTCAGATAACTGAGCTGCTTTATGTTCTCGTACAATATACAATTAACCTCCGAACATAACTTTAGCACTCAGTCTTAAGCGCATTTCTATCCTCCAGCGGCAGTTGCTGCAATACACCAACATACACTTGTTAACTGTCATTTAGAAACCCTTATTGTAACGGCATAGAGTCCAATTTTGGTCAGCTAAGTTTAGTGTACCTTAGGTAGACTTGGACCTCGAGTGTCCTAACTCAATTGACTAGTTTACTGCCCGTGGTCTAGATGATTCACAAGTTAGTGCTTCGGCTAAATAAGATTGAGCTAGAAAGTAAATACAAGATTTTAAGGTTTAAGATGTCATAGTCATAGCAACACGAGATATAAGTATTATAAGTTATACGTCTGCATCGCTACTTTAAACGTACAAATATTGATCTATACTTTTTAAAGTATTTTTTTGAAGTGAAAATTTCTTTAGCTGCTTTGGGCTCTTTTTGTAGAAGAAAATCTTATGGGTTCGCGTCACCGACATCGTCACAAGCCATACGATTTATGAGAAACATGTAAAATGAAATGTAAAGTGTAAATGTAAAATAAAGTGAAGTGATTCACTTTATTGAAAAAGTGAAGTGATTCACTTTATTGAAAAAGTGAAGTGATTCACTTTATTTAAAAAGTGAAGTGATTCACTTTATTTAACTAGCATGTTAAGCTAGTTATAAAAGTGAGCTTCAATCCAAATTCCAAAGTTAAAAGCGAGAATATAAATTATTTATTTCCTAAAATAATAAGTTCTAAGTTTTCACTTCTATCGTCTGTCCCTAGAACTGCAATTTTTTTAGTACCTATTTTGTACAGTCACCGTCAAATATATCGGAGCGGCGAAGGTACTGAAAAATATCAGAACACCCACTTTATCGCCTTGAAAATAGAGGCGTTGTTTAGATATTTCTGAACACCTTGGCCGCTACAATATATCTGATGGCGACTGTACAGGTTCAATTTAGTATTCAGGCAATAGAAACATAAGCACCAAAATACTGATACATTTGTACGTTACCTCTTCCCGTATCGTCAAGTTTGTTGCTCTCCAGCCCTTTCCTCAGCTTTCTGCTTCAGTTATTTCTTTCATTTCAGATATTTTGAAGATTCCTCTTATAGTCAGTAGGTAGGTATTATTATTCTTGCGGTAGTTGTTACTCTGTAGCGGTTCGTTTGTCTCTAAGTTTCTGTTTACAGTAAAACCTGCATAAATGGGACCTAATGGACCGGGCGGGGACTGCATGCGACAACCTGACCGCGTCGTACGTACGCACCCACTCAACTGTATTATGTATAGGTACGTCTGTTATTTATCAAGTTAACATTACAACTGCATGTCTATTTAGAGTGGTTTGTCAAATCTTGTGTGATATTTTCAAAAACACCGAACACACACGAACACAGGTTAACAAGTTTTAATACATATAATATTAATATACTTAATCTAGGTAGGTATTTAGGTAGGTACCTATTTCTTTCGTGTACTTTTAAATTGCATAGTAAAATGTGCAACCACCACACCAAATCATACGCTTTATCAGCAAGTTTGTTAAAAAATACAACTTTATTTTACACATGACCCCGAAAGTCGTAAGAAAATATAAAATATAATATTTTTTTATTCGTTGTCCTTAGTTTCCATTTATCGAGGTTCTACTATACACCGCGATTCCCCTAAAGGCAAGTCGGCAAACTGCAAGTCCACAATTATCCAACACAGTGCCAACTCTGAGGAACCTCAAAATACACGTATTTATTTACCACAAACTTTGTCTTGGGATGCATTGAAACGAATACAGCTCTTGGAACTTATAGTTCCATTTAATACAACTACAATACACAGTAAATGGATGAAATAGTCTATTGCATTTTACTTATAGCAGAATAAGAATACATTTCTCTTTATTTAATACAAACAAAAACTCACCGAAGAAGCGCTGGTGGCCTGGCGGTACCACATCAGACTTTCAATTAAGCTACTACTAGTAGCCAGTTAAACTACTTTTTCTGCTGAATTTCAAAACGGCAAATAAATATACTCAATGACAATGAAACTAGGTTCTTTTGTACCATCGAGTTCATAATTGCATGTCCAATTTATCAATGAATTCATTCATAAATTGCCCATGCATTTTTGAACCCGATGGTACATAAATTTTCACAAGATTTCCCTTTTTATCCTGCAGTGTAGTTTTAAAGGAAGCTTTCCGAGATAAAATCCAACCGATGGCTGTGTTTTTTTCCCTATAAATAACTCTGTAAAGAAAAGAATCTAGCAAACACTCTCCATTTAAATAATTAGACTACGGGATGAACGTTGAAGTTTATGAGAATAGTGTTAGAGTCTAAACAAAAGCTATTAAAGTAATAGAACAAATACATGAAAATTGCATTATACTAGTTTTAGTGAAGCGCATCAAAGAGAAACACAAATTTAAATATAGACCAACACAGTACATATACATCAAAATGGCTGCCATTTGCCACTCAATATAAGTCTTGACGCTGAAACCACAACCACTAACATAGGATGGCCACAACGATAACTAAAACCTGCTAAAACCTAACCAGTGACGAAAATATTTCCAGTTGACATTCTAGATCATGCTACTGGCAATCCGATATGAATGGTTTGGAAATTTTAAGCCGATCTTAATTTTGGGTTGATTTTAGACTTCGATTACCAGCCCTGACTTTCCAAACAATACGAGTCATTTTGTATGAAAACCTTCTAACTATTCATTTTCATTATTTTAGTGTGTATTTCGTTCCAGTGAAACTAGCTCGGAGTAATCGTAGTATACCAGCGACGTCATTTCAGAAAAACTTTTAATTAGCCCCATTGTACCTGACTGGCTCGTTAACGAGCTTAAGTGACTGAGCATTTCCGAATATCATCCTCGGTTGATATTTTATCTATACTAGTGATCGCCCGCGACTTCTTCCGCGTAAAATTCTTGAAATTTCCAAAAACTCCCTCTAACCCCACTCTCGCGTACTAGTTATGTAGGTAAATGTGTAAAATTGCGGGTTATATAATAATCTACCTTGTGAAGTCTTTTACATTGACATCAAATACTACTTTTAGTATACCTTAATTGACGGGATATCTACTAGTAATCAGCCCCTATTTGACATATCAAACTATTTGATTGAATTCATTCATAAATTGGGTTTGCAATTCAGCAGCTGATAGAACTAATATAATACGTGTGAAGGTATGTTAAACATCTTTCTCTTCCTAATAATGTTTGTCCGCTTTTTTCCCGGTTCAATGAAAGCGGGGTCCACTCGCAACCTAATCTAAAGAATGAGCTTAATCGCTAGCTATTTACGAACGCAACTTCCATCCGACTTGTCCAGCCCATAATACTTAGTTGTTTGGGTTTTAGTTTTTACTATTTCCTGCAAAACTGCTTTCACAGTTTGATTATAAATGGGAGAGTTAAGTAAACAAATTCAATTTACTTATTTTCGTATTGCAGGTATAAATTTTCACCTGTTATTTCACCTTCAATTAAAATGTAAACCGCAATTAACCTCAAAATACAAAATCAGTTCCGTTTCACACACAATAAATCTGCGCCGATATACAAGACGATGGTTACTCACATCACTTACCGAGCAATTTACTCTCTGGACAGCAAAAATAATACAGGTATTGGCTCTAATAGATTTTTAGACATTTGATCCCTAGAAAAAATTAGGACTGATTAGTACTTGAGACCATTTCTTTAATTTCTTATACTCTGAAAGTCAATAATTGTTTATCGATCGGAAATGATTAATTTCGATTCAAAGTAAAAATCCCACTTTAAAACTATATTTTTTTATAATTTTCAAGATGAATGAAGAACACTCGGTTTAAAATTGATTTGTCGTAAGATAACCTTTTTTATTTAACTACCGATCTGCCTCAATACCCTCAATAGGCGGATGTGCCCGGCGGGCAGATTTGTCATGTATGGCGGGGATCGGGCCGGATATCTCTGCGGATAGATCTAAAGACTAGCTGTCGGCTGTCACCAACATCGGTCATTCATTAGTTATTATCATTACACGGCAAAATTACGAACAACTGCAAGTGGCTCAACAATTGACAATGTTTCAAAATTTTCAATTCATGTAAATCGAAAACCATTTCGAGAAATACAGTTTTAGAACTCAAAAATATTTTTTTTGGATTTTTTAATTCAGTATGTTTTGAAAAAATCAGCAAAATATATGTAAAACGGGAAATGACTTCACACCGCTGATACAATACTACCATTTTGAAAAATCGTTAACTTCCGGGTTTCCGTTTGACAACTTTGACAATTACAGCACTACTGACAGTGACATGACAGTTTACTATTATAACGTTTTTTTAAAGTGTATGAAAGGATTTCCGTCCGAGACGTAGGGTAGTGCGGACGTCTTGAGAACAGTTTTTTTTTGTATTTTGTTCATTTTAGTAGTTCAGTGTGTAATATTGATAGCCAATATTGTGCGGTGATCTATAAACAAATCTGCAGCTTATGAAGAATTAGTCTCATAACGCGTGTAGCCACTCTTTAGTTAGACGGACGGTTATCCTGGCTGGCCGCCACGTGTTTGTAAAGAATAGCTATCACTTTACAAATAACAAGGTCTATACCGAACAACGTTGCCTATATTTTATTAAAAGTAATAAAAGTGAGATTAACGTATATACTCGACATTGGCAAAATTTAGACAAAGGGAGAAAGCCATTATATAAAATAAAAAAAAAGTGTATGAAACACAACATGTGACGTCACACAGCTGATATTTTGACGTTTGTTACATACGCCCTTTCTGCTCAAGTAATAATATATATGGATTTTTCCGCAAAAAAAAAGGATATTCGAAAAAATAAATAAACACGGGTGTCTTAAAATTTTGAGTTCTTTCGAGCCACACAATAAAAAGTAGCACTCAAAAAAATGAAACATTGTCAATAGTCACCATCAGATATATTGGAGCGGCCAAGGTGGTCACAAATATCTGAACGACTCTATTGTCAAGGCGATAAAGTGCATGTTCAGATATTTTTAAATACCCTGGCCGCTCCGATATATTTGACAGCGATTGTACATTGTCGAGTCTTCCCGTCGGATCCATCCACCAGCCAGATCTGTCCATGTATCCTAACTTTTATCTGTAGTAACAATGTTTGAGGCAAAAATTCGAGAACCATTGGGAACAGCCGTGGCTGCAGCTGCATTTCGGACGCATGTGCATACAATTATGCAGCCACTTTGCAATCTAAATGGCTCCAAGTTGGAGATGGGAATGTTTCTGAGAAATAGCCCTATTATAATGGCGGTATTGTACTTAAAAAGATAGGAATAAATTGCCAAAAGTCATTGAAATGTGACTAGGATATGAAAAGAGTATTGAGTTTTTGTATCTGTTTGTTATTCACGCACCTTTACACATGTACAGATCTATTTAAAGAAAGACACTTATTTCATATTTGATACGGTGTGTTAAGTATACACGTGTAAACGCTTGGAATCTCGAGAAAGTGTTGGCATTTCTTGTAAACTTCCTAATTGAATGTTTTATTGTACAGTCGAGGTCATAAATATGTTTACACTTTTTTACCTACTCGAATGCGGTTGCTAACAATTAGTATGCAAACGCATTCGAGTAGGTACAAAAGTGTAAACATATAGTTGACGTCGACCGTACAATCGACGTCAAAGATATAGTTACACTTTTGCACTTTATTACAAAGGAGTAACGTACAAAAGTGTAAACAAAAGTAAACACATCTTTGACGTCGACTATACGGTAATTTTTTTGTGATTCAGACATGTTAAATAAGTTGACTCACGTTTATGTCACGTTAAAGCAGTCAGCGTGGCCTATGGACGCCTGCAACTCGAGAGTTATCACATGCGTGTTGCCGACGTTAAAAGGTCTGTTGTTGGTTAAAGGGGCAAGTCCCCCTTCGTCAACATACGCCGTCCGCTTTGAGCTAGTTCTCCACAAGTTGAAGTATCTAGTTGACTGAGGAGCCGAGCGTAGCGAGGCGACGAACGTCTCCGTTTTCAATGGTACGACGATTTGGCAGATTGATGTGTGTGTATTGGTTGGTTGGTTGGTCAGTGTCGGTCTAGAGGTCGCATTCTTCATCTGATTTCGATGAAACTTGGCATGTACGTTCCTTGGATTATTTGCCAAAAATTGTCGAGCCATTTTTTTGATTGGGGGGAAAATGAGGGGGAAAAGGGGGGAAGTTTTCTGTCGCGTTATTTATGTTCTCCGAAGTCTACGGTTCATAGAACCACTAGTTTTAATACTTTTAACGACCTCCATAGGCTAGTCGGTTGTGCTCTGCCTAGTTGGATATACTGGGTATGGATGGTAGAAGGTAGAGGAAATGTCACCAGGTCTGCTACTCCATCTAGTAACGACTAGCGTACTAGAGCAGGTGACAATTTCTCTTTCATTTTGGCTATCTTTAGGTCGCTCTCAACAAGATGGCGCTATAGACTTGGAGCCTCAAAAAGTTCTTAGACTATGGCCGTCTATTATATTTTTAAGGTTGTACTTACTATTTAGTTGTGACGTTTTCAAGTCAAAGGTAGTATCGGGTTCAGAATTGCATGGCCAATTTATCAATGAATTTATTCATAAATTGGTGAGTAATAAACTCTATTAACCACAGACAATGATTAGACCTTTGACTTGAAAATGTCACATTTATGTATTTAAGTTTGTATTACGTCGCTTAGCATTCTTAGCAAGTTAGCAAGCACCCATAGTACTAGTTTCGCTGAATCCCAGTCTAAATCGATTTATGTAAAATTTTCTCTCGAATATTATTTATTTTGCATAGTATTTGAACACGAGCAAACCTTCCAGTCTAAATAGGACCTAAAGATTAAATCTGATTCCTCTCGATGCGTAAATATTTGAAGTTTCAGCGACGGCCCGATTGCGGGATTGTCTTAGCATTTGAAATTAAAATCATTTTATTTATGTGTACTTTGCTCGCCCAGCACGCAATTCAGAGAATTTCTTGAGTATTTAGCCTTGAATTTAGGTCAAATTGACTAGAATTATCAAGGAACACTATAGTTTGAGGGATATTTCTACTCTTATATCATAAGTGACGTTTTAGGTGAAATAGGCAGAGCGCCGGGGTGGGATGTAGAGGGGTTTTAGCACCAAACACACAGGTTGTCAGACTATGGTTTATGTCACCTTCAATCTCCAAACCAATCTCCCCTATTCTTACAATACATCCCTATACCGGGTGTACAATCCAAATGGGTCAGTATGGAGAAGTCGGAAACTATGAGAGATAGCGAGATCTGTTCTTAGGAACCATGACGTCGATTTAAGATTTAATAATAATTACATTCAAACCTGGTCAAAATCAATGTGTATAAATTCTGCAACTCAAATGGCTACCATTTTGAACATTTATTGAAATAAAATAATTATCTTATTGGTGGGTTTTTCTTTCAATTATTTAAACAAGATTCTATTAGTGTTGTGCTTCTTGCGACTTGCAGAATTTATACACATTGCTTTTGACCAGGTTCGATTCCCGGTTATGTATGAGAGTTAATAAAAAAGTTTGAATGTAATTATTATTAAATCTAAAATCGACGTCATGGTTCCTAAGAACAGATCTCGCTATCTCTCATAGTTTCCGACTTCTCCATACTGACCCATTTGGATTGTACACCCGGTATACTATGACATGACCCTACGTGCTTATGAGAGGAAATCCCTAATCAAGTGGAGGCGCATGATCTAATGGATTGTGCTGATCACTCAATATGCACGGACGTGCACATGTGAGTGTCTGCCTATCACATAGGATTCAAACTTTGACTCCTGATAAGTAGTATTTCAGGGGATCCTGCCTTTTTGCCGGATAACGTTTCCCAAACTGTTTTATTTGACATACTCCATTTTTTTTTCAAACTGTAAACTGTTCAGGTTTTTCTTTATAATCATCGTGTAGAACTATATTGGCTAACAATCTTGAAGTTCTTATAGTTTGCGAAAAAAAATGAGTATGCCAAATGAGGTGGTTGGCAAATGAAACAGCTGGAAAACGTTATGCGGTGAAAAGGCAGAGATCACATATCATGAATGAATCGTATTACCGGACACTTCTAAAGTTTACCTATTTGCAACTGTGGTTTAAAAAAAATGTTTTTTCACCCCTAAGTATTCGAAAAAGGGTAAGTTGTTGCCCATTTACAGGGTGCAAAAGTGACTTTTGATCCCTCTGCGATTTGATGCCCATTTACAGGGAGCAAAAGTGACTTTTGATCCCTCTGCGATTTGTTGCCCATTTACAGGGAGCAAAAGTGACTTTTGATCCCTCTGCGATTTGATGCCCATTTACAGGGAGCAAAAGTGACTTTTGATCCCTCTGCGATTTGTTGCCCATTTACAGGGAGCAAAAGTGACTTTTGATCCCTCTACGATTTGTTGCCCATTTACAGGGAGCAAAAGTGACTTTTGATCCCTCTGCGATTTGTTGCCCATTTACAGGGAGCAAAAGTGTCTTTTGATCCCTCTGCGTTTTTTTTAAATTTTCCTTGTCTTTGCAACCGATTAAAATGAGACAAGATTATATAACTTCTTTTTCTAGCAGATAGCTAGTTTAGTACCTTTATTTTCGTTTTTCTCATAGAAGGAGTGAAAAGTAGAGTGTACTACGCGGTAGCAAAATTATTTCGATCTCGGGTAACTTGAATCCCTCACTACGCTGGAATCCTTCGCTTCGTTCGGGATTCAACACGCTACCCTCGACCGAAATAAGTCATTTTGCTCCCTTGTAATACAATCTACCATTTTTCCTCTTTGACACAGTTCCTGCGTAATTGCGATTGTGACACTATTTATTTGCCTCCAATTTAATTCCACCCCTCCCTTGTAACTTAAAGAGATCTCTGTACCACCAGGTTGAATAACCCTAAACTCCATTGGAAAACCATTCGATTGAAAACTGTATTTCCACGCCTTAGATTCCAAATTCAAAATAGTTAGTCAATGGTAGTTACAGCTGTTTCGCTTGGTGATACATTGTTCACAATCGTTTGTTGGCGAATCTAATTAAAATGTTTTTTGGAAAGTGTTTGGAGACCGCTCTTTGGTTCAGTCGTCGTTGGAATTGAGATTTGGCCGTTAACGGCTGTTAAAGCGAATGAGGTTAGTGTAAAGGGTCTCGGGACTTTTAACCGTGTATTTTCGAAACTATTCATAACTGGTGGTACTATCAGCTGCAGAATTGCCCAGTTTATGAATTAACTCATTCATAATGTGGGTATGCAATTTTGCAGGACGCTGTACAAAGGTGGATAGGTACACACCTATTCAGATTTATAACATAAGCTACCTAACACCATGGATTGATTATCAATTCAGATGCCGCCTGCTCGCGCTAGTAATCTTAAGGGGCTACTTTGAAAAATTATAGGGTTTTTCAAACGCTCTAGTGACTAAACGGGAAAAGGGACTTAATTTAATTCGGAATATTTATTATTAGACTACTCTTGTTTTTGGCACAAGCCGAAACACGATTTCTGAAAGTGCCTCGATAGAAAACAAATCCGAAGTTGGGTCCCAAAATTGGGAAAAATCCCCTTATTTTTCTTGGCTTACGTAGCAATATGTATAATTAAGTAAAAATTTGGTATTCTGGTTTATCTAAAAAGTCACAAAAGAAAAATTAGAAAAAACTTTATAGATTCGCTTATTTATCGTAGTTTGGTCAAAAAGTCTGATCCTTAAGAGCGCTGCATCTCTTTCTTTCGTGCACGGGAGCCATAAACGTGTCTAACGGATGGGCGTGGCTTGTCCGAATCGAGGAATGACCTGAAGATGATTGGCATTATGATTATAATACTGATATTCCTTATCATAATAAATGGAAATAAAAACTAAAAATAATCGCAGCTCATTTTTTCATTTGTAATAATATACGAGTATATCTGCTTCCTAATCCTGATACGTCACTTTCAACAACAAATAGTAAGTCTGCCAGATATTATGTTCTCTACGGAAGAGTATCATGTTGGCTATGTCGGCGGCCGATCGTAAAATCAGGCAGATCGTAATATTCATGTGTAATGTTTTAACGATAGACAGATTAAACTAATGTATAGGTAGGTTAGTTTCGTTAGGTTGCTTCAGATGCCCGAAGGGCAAACTGCCCAGAAATAGGAGCCCCGCATAGCGTCCCGTCGACTCAGGGAACGAGTCAAAGATTTTCACGTTTCACGATATGCCTGATTTTACGATCGGCCGCCGACAGCTATAGTGCACGGTGTACGAGTCTAATTTTACAGTAATACCGCAAATCGATGTACAGTTTAGCCATTTGGCACACGCATACTAGAGGTCAAAACATAAATTTTCATCCGCAGTTCTTAAAAAAATTTCCCTTAGGAGGGGGGTGCTGATTCATCATTTTTTATGTATGGGAGAAAAAATATTTTTTTTTCAAAAACCTATCATGTGTGGTATCATATGAAAGGGCTACTAGAGGCGGTTCTAATAATATACCACATCATTATATTTCAGCCATTTTTTTTTAATTAAAACAAAAATAATTTTCAAAACATACCAAGTTTGGGCTCCCCCAGATACGATATGGCTGTTTTTTTTGGTACTTTATATCAAAAATGATAATAGATATCCTCATATCTGACCTCAAGAAAGCAATTTTGAAAATAATTTCATTAAGTATTTATTTTTGATTTTTCAATATTACAAAATAACGCAGTACAAAATGTACTGAAGTAGAGTTCTACTATAGTCCTACTCCAGTACATTTTGTACTGCGTTACTTGATAATATTGAAAAATTAAAAAAAAATACTAAATGAAATTATTTTCAAAATTGCTTTCTTGGGGTTAGATATGAGGATATCTATTATCATTTTTGATATAAAGTACCAAAAAAAAAACCAGCCATATCGTATCTGGGGGAGCCCAAACTTGGTATGTTTTGAAAATTATTTTTGTTTTAATTAAAAAAAAATGGCTGAAATATAATGATGTGGTATATTATTAGAACCGCCTCTACTAGCCCTTTCATATGATGCCACACACGATAGGTTTTTGAACAAAAAAATTTTTTTTCCCATACAAAAAAAACTATGAATCAGCACCCCCCTCCTAAGGGATTTTTTTTTAAGAACTGCGGATGAAAAATTTTGTTTTGACCTCTAGTATGCGTGTGCCAAACGGCTAAACTGTACATCGATTTGCGGTTTCTTTTTGTATACAAGGGGCACTACTATATTTCCTCACTGAATGGCAAAGCCTTTGCCTATTCATTGGCCAAGGAATGAGTTAGATTTACTCGAACGTCTCTTGTGGTTTCCAAGAGTTTCTTATTGAAAAACCTTTGGGCAACAACATGTGGTTGTTAAAACATCTATTTTTCTTTGTTGTTAAGTATAATATTATATTATTAAAAAAATGGACCTGAATGTAACTTGCAGGCAACTTCCCATGTCCCGAACTCATTCAATTGTTACTTACATAATCTTCGTTTAAGAGCGAATTTAGCAATACCGATTTCAAGTAGTCAAAGCTTAGGGGTCAACAAAAGTCACAAGGGTCCGAAACGCCGACCGCGGAGCTTGAAACCAGAATGTCACATGTGGTGGGAAATTAAACCCCCATTATGACCTGTTTGAACTAAGTTTACGCAATTTTCGCTGTTCGCACTTTTAGGTCAGTAATAGTGGCACAATTACACTTAAAAGGATTTGCCTTTAATTAGATTTTGGGTGCGAATTCGTTTTGTAATTGAGAATGGAGGAAATGGTGTATGGAGAATAAACGGTCAAGTTTAATATCACTGACTACGTATTAAATATGAAACATTTGCATGCAGCGCGGGGTCACCTCACATAATTACCGATCATAACTTTTAAAGGATTGAACCAACCGGAGTGGCCATATTTGTCTTTATCTACAGTGTGTAAATCTAATACAGGCGCAGCTTTTAACGGTGGTTTACATAGGTCATACTGAACAAGTTTCACTATGGAAGTAACCCCAAAATCTTTAAAAAAAATTTGGCTTCCTCATACAAAATGTCGATACCCATCCGACAAAATGTATGAGTCTGCCAAAAAAAAACCTGCGATTTCGGGGTAGGCTCCATAGTGAAAGTTGTTCAGTATGACCTATATAAACTACCGTTAAAAGCTGCGCCCGTATTAGATTTACACACTGTATACAAAAAAAGTCTGTCGATTTTTGCGGGGAAAGGAACCGTCAAATGTATACTCAACGTCAAAATAGCCACGTCAGATAAACGTTAGTCCATACAATAAGTTACGTCGTTTGAGCTCAAGATGGCGACGGAGTCTTTAGAGTAGTTCTTTGTTTTTTGCTCATTTACGTAGTTCAGTGTGTAATATTGTTAGCTTATTGTGCGGTGATCTAACGAACAAGTGTTCAGCTAATGAAGAATTAGGTCTCGAAACGCGCGTAACCACCCTTTAGTCGAACGAGCGGTTATCCGGGGTCTCGGCCGCCCACGTGTTTGTAGGGAGGCTATCACCTTACAATCAGCAAGGCCTCTACCGAACAACGTTGCCTATATTTTATTGTATATAATTAAAAAAATTTGAAACGTAGTCATTGGCAGAATTCTCATTGCTATGACAAAGGGAGAAAGCCATTAAATATTAAAAAAAAGTATGACCACTGCTCATATATTTTCGGCAGAGGGGTTGAATCCTCTAAGATCACAACGATGTAGATTTTACTTAAAAATGTTACGTTTCGAGCAACACACTTGAGCATTTTCCTAAACTATTTCATACTTTTTGATCGGTACTAAAAAGTAGTTTTATAATTTATTTTTAATTCACACGAAGTTTCAGGTAGTCAACGTGGGCACGAGCCGCACAACTGAAGTATGCGATCGCGCTCCTATCCCATGTATTAGGCGATTATCACAGTGGCGACGGATCCGCATGCGGCGCCGGTGCGCGAGCGAGATAGCGCTCTGCATGTGTATAGCGCTATCTCGTTCGCACACCGGCGCCGCATGCGGATCCGCAGCAGTGTGAGAACCGCCTTAGGTTACCGCGAGTTGTCTTATGGCTCCTCTACATGATGGCCCATCATAGGGACGCAGCTATGCGTTAGAGGGAGCTAACGATATTGCGGTCTCGTTCCGTCGTATAGCTGCGTCCCTATGATGGCCCATCATGTAGAGCCAGCCTTAAGTTCTCGTATAGATAAATGTATTTTTTATACTTATATTATTTTACATATTTTAGTTAAGGCGATCGTGATAAATTAACCTAATATTTTATAACAAAAGCACATAGTGCCAAATTCAAAAGTAAAGGGCTTCTAAACCCATTTGAAACATTACCGCAACTATTTTAACGAAAAACTAGTCCCGCTCTTTTTTCACTTTTCCTCCTGTTTCCTCATACAATAAAGTACATGAGCTAGAGAAGGATACCCAATAGAAAACTAAGTTGGAAGTGCCGGAAATTGAGTTGACCCTTTTCACTGTTGATGCGCGCCCTAAATAGGGTTTCTAAATAGGATGTGCCCCAATGTCCTTAGTGACCTTTGGGGGCGTAAATATTTAAGTACTTTTAAACTTGTTAATACATTATTTAGATCTTATCGGATTCGGAGAGAGAAAATTTTTTAACGTTGTCAAATCAAAGGTACATCAATGTCGGTTGTTAATATAGTTTGTTGCTAAATGATATTTTATGGTATTAACGTGTTATTGCCAACCGAAAATTATGTACTTTTTTTGTTGAAAAGGACACAAATATTAGGTATTAATATACGAAGTTTTCTTCAAAAAAGTTTTTTCATGTTTCTAGGTCATCTCTCTAGCAGTTTGTAAGATGTTTGATTTAAGTAAGTATATCTTTATCAATCAGTGCCAATTTTAAACGAAATGTGTTTTAGCAGGATAACATAATAAGAAATATTTGAACAAGTTTAAAAACATCAAGTTTTAAAGCCAAAACTTAACATCCACAGTAGCACAGCGTTGGTTTCTAGTATTTTCTAGAACGTTCATTGTTGCAGGCTCCCGCGGAGGCGGCGGTCGGGTCGCGCTCGGCTTCCGTCACGGGTCACAAATTATTTTTGTGGCCGCCCTAATTATTTCCACTTGATGACTTTGTACATAGATATGCGTGGCTGAATGTGACTTTGTTTCTAGTTACAGAGTTGTATTTAAATAGTATTTATAATATAATAGTACATTTCGATGTTAGTGCGGAAAGTATGTCTTCACGAGTACCGAGATATCTACGGCCTACGGCTCATGGCAAGACTTGGGACGAGTGAAGAATGACATTTACGCACGTGTATCGAACGACGTTTTTTAATACAGTTGCGAAAAAATTATAAAATTAACAATAAGTCACTTTGAGGTTACTTTAGTACATGTATCCGAACACTCTGCGCGGTGCGGTGCGGCGCGGTGATTGGCTGTATGTTGCTGTAATTGGCTGGAAAAGTAAAAAGCGCTAGTGTGAGAAATCCAACTTCCAGCACTATAAATTACGTACTACTAGAAAAGCACTTTTTTGAGCAACTGTGTTAAAAAAGTTGTTTTTGATTACGACACATTATCCTGATAATATCCGGACAATTGCAAGCCCTAGCCACATCCAGACACAACCTAACTATCTATGTGAACACTGAACAGTACTAGCACGGTGTGGCGCTACGCCGCGTCGCATTCCGCGCAATAAAAATGCAAACTTGTCAACGCGCATTATTCTTTTTTATATGTACCCGAAATTAATTCCGACTGTCAAGGACTTTATTCACTACCCCTTTTTCTAATTTATGACTGCATTTGATAAAAATTTAGGGCATTTTAACACTGGCTTTTCTCCGCTTATGATTATTAAGTGTGGTAACATTGATTCACTAAACTCTGATTTGTAATTAAAATCTCAAAATATAACCTCACTTCTTCACCGGTTTCGTGTATTTACACGTTCTTTTTTAAAGAAATGTCACTGATATAATGTAATCATGGTAATTTTAATCCTCTGATGTAAAAAAGTTATTTCAGTTGCCCTTACTCAGAGAAATAAAAGCGAAAAGTAAGCGAGTGAGGTTATATTTTTGGAATCTAATTACGAATTAGAGTTTAGAGAGATACATACGCGTATTGTATAGGTAGGGTTGGGGCACTAAAAGTGATGACGGCACTTTTGCAATGGCAGAAATGTTAAGTCTAGTCTTCTTCTTCAGAGTTGGTGTTTTCAAATATTCTTCGATAAATTTATTCAAGAGGACTCTCTTTACCTCCATACCTAATTGACTCTTTGGCCTATTTAATGCGTCAAGATTCAATTCAATTCAATTTTTAAAATATGGCATTCTGTCCACAATATTGGGACAATTTTGCCAATGTCGAAGTCGCTCCAAGAGCTGGACGTTGTACGGTGAGGTTAGGCTTTTTATAAGGAGATAGCTACTCCCTACAAACAGCACGTGGACTAACGGATATCTAACTCAAACAGGGGTTACACATGTTTCGAGACTAATTCTTCATTAGTTGCTCACTAGTTCGTTAAATCACTGCAGAATAAGCTATATATTACACATTGAATCACGAAAATGAACATAAAATAAGAAGTTTTTCCCGAAACCAAACCACCTTGCTCGACAAGATGGCCGCAAGTCATGCGTCAAGATCTCCGACATCATTTTGCATCTGTCAGTAGTGTCAAGTGGTCAATATTTAAACACAACGAACCAGGGGGCCAATTTTTGACTTTCGAGCGCCCGAATTCAAAAAGTTTAAGCTCGAAAAGGCCAATTTTTTCGCATGAAATTAATAGGTTAAATACTCATGATTTCAAATTCCTATCGCTGTTATTTTTAAAACATAATTTCATCGTTTTATTCTGAGTTGTAAATGTCACTTTCGAGTACTCGAGTCTCAAAAATCACCCCCCCAGGCCGTGCTAGCTTGCCCAAATTTGTTCAAGATTAAGAAAATTAACAATCGTTCATATTACGAAACTCGCTTATTAGCAATAAAATAAGCTGTATTTCTTTCGAAAATCTATACTCAATGATGAACATCTTTTTCTCTTCAATATATAAATTTCAGTAGGCTTCACCGAGAATAAAATACAATGGTATCTTATTATTTTATCTGAATTCACAATACGTGCTTTAAACTGATATACGTGCGAAAAAACGCTGATTTAGTGGTACTTTTATAAGTTTAAAAAAAATGTTTGTATAATGGTACTTTTGGATGAATGTTGGGTAATTTGGCAGAGTATAAGTATTAAATATGGACAAAGTTAAGCCGTTAGTCGTATGAATATCCATCTTAATAGGTAATTAGTGGAAACAATGACTGTATGCAAAATTGCAACTAAATTATTTTCCACAAATATAAATTATGATCGTTTTATTATGAATACTTCCAGTGTGACTTTGTGAAACAAATTATTCTACGAATCGAATGAAACTTAGCAAAATACAAGGTGTAACAATAATGCTGGTGATCCTTTTAAAGACATAAATTGGTGTCGTATGCCAATTATGAAAAACCAAAAAAAAGTATTTTTTCTCTCGAAAAAAATAGATTGGTTTTGTATAGAAGGTTGGCCGGCTAGGACAACTGGATCCCATACAAAACATTATTTTTTCGCGTACAAAAAACTTTTTTCCTATTTGTCTCACTCGCGATACGATACCAATTATGCTGATAAACGGATCACCAGTATTTTTGTTACACCATGTATGTTGATGATTTCTTGTTTCTGCAAATAAAAATGAATAGCAAATATTAGTATATCGCATAAGTCAAGATCTGCAGCGAGGCAATACTGCCGAAGACATGAAAATTTGTAGTTTCAGTATTCGTTTTTTTATTACCACGACGGTCGCAAACAAGGATACTGCCGGATGATGGTAAGTTTAAAGTTGGTCCAATTTGCATCAGAATCCAGATCCAGGATGATGAGATCCAGAAATCGAAAGAACTGTTCCAATGTTATAGGCACAACCATATTGATTTGAGTATTTTTTATCGTAGCTCGGGCATATGCCCTCTTGGAAAGTGAGTGAAGTCAGTTCTCTTCTTATAAAATATCCATTTACTTTGGGAAGCTATAATACAGCTTCGCATGCAGAGAATGAAAGCTTAACAAGTGATAATAAAATGTAATATGCCAGTAGACAACACTCCACGTTGCAGATTGTATCCAAAAACAGCCGAAACTACCTGAGTGTTCACCTTACATTGTTTCTGGCTTCTCATGACTTCAGCTTTTCGTTAAGCACTGTACGTTCTCTAAAAACAGGTGCGGTTTTACGTAATATTTCGAGGTTATACCAAGGCCGATGGCTTGTGAAGATATAATTAAAGGTTTCTTGTGTATTAAAAGCATGAAAATTTAAAATTAACTATGGGATTATTTAAACTATGTCGATAAAGTATATTCCTGAATAATATTCTATATAGTTATGATCCTATTTTCGACGCTTTTGGGTTGCAAAGCTTTTCATTTAATAAATCGTGGTACTTATGTACATATAAACTAAGCCGTATAATATTTGAGAAAAAGATACTAGTGTTATAAACTGCAGTTAAACAAAACAATATGCAGTTTTATAAACAAAAAACAGTGAACATAAAATTGCATGGGCATTTATTTATTATTCCTATTCAAGTGTCCTATCGACTTTGCATCTTAGGGCTTGTGCACAAATCACGCGAGGTTCGAAAGGGGGGGGGGGGGGGTCCCGAAAAAATCACGATAGATCACGTGGGGGGTGGGGGGGTACATGGAGACCTCACGTGTATTTTCTATAATGAACGAAGCCGTGAAAAATATAAAAAACTAAGGGATCGTAATGACAAAATAGGCCGACCAACGCGCATTCTAACGCGGCGAACTATAGCGAGATCCCAAAGGGAAGTTCTTTGTGTAATGCGGGAAAACGACGACGTCGTGTCGTGTGGCAAGACGAAGACGATGTCCAAGGATGTATGCCCGCTACCTGCCTGCCTGAAGATGTGTGCCCTGTTGTAACGTTTAGAGACGAACCAGAACAATCCCTGGACCAACGAATGATTTAATTTCAAAACAGGTTTAATTATATTAATAAATATGTCTATTTTACTGCGCTATAAGCCAAACGGTAAAAAACGGAACCCTAGATTCGTCATGTCTGTCCGTCCGTATGTCACAGCCATTTTACTCGGAAACTATAAGACGTATCATTATCAAATTTTTACATAAAGTGTATTCTGTGTGCTGCTACTTAGATATGTAGTTAAATTTCTGAAAAAAAAATCATTTTAGAGGGGGCACTCCATACATGCAAGTAATTGTCAAAAAATATTTTTTTACCAAATATCAACATGATGCACACCAATCGATAGGTCTTTAGAAATAACATAGAGGTTTTTTTTAAAAAAAATTGATTAAGTGGATATATTCAGAAATAATGACTCCGAAAGTCAAAAAAATTGAACCTTATTTAAGTCCAAATATTATGGAAAATTTCAAGAAGATACACTTTTGAATATTCTTTCAACGAACATTTTTGAGTTATCTCCAAAAAACTACCTACTTAGGCAGATACGACCTTGCGATATTAATTTATTCGATAGTAGCTACGGCCGGTTTTTATAGATAATGGTACGGAACCCTTCATGCGCGAGTCCGACTCGCACTTGGCCGGTTTTTTTTCTTGTACCCGTCAGTAGCACCTGTAATATAAATGTAATAAAAGCTAAAATTAAATCGGCGAATGTAGAACTTTGAAAAACCATACCTATTACCTCAAAATAAGAGTCAACTTTTCAGAGATAGTAGTAAAAATTACACAAATACATTTGTGCATCAACGGATACTAAATATATGGCAAATATAACATCACATTAATTGCGAAAATAGAAAAATAAACAAGATTTTCGAATATTTAATTTCAAAATTAGGTCGAGTAAAAAAAATTCAATAAATATACGCGAGGTTAGGTGGGGGAGGGGGGGGGGAGCTTAGAACCTCACCAAAGATCACGAGGGGGGAGGGGGGGGGGGTCAAAAAGTAGCCAAAAAAACCTCGCGTGATTTGTGCACAAGCCCTTAATAGTGTACATATAATCGAAAATAGTCGACCAATACCTACGTGTTTATTTTCCTCTCGAAATACTTTACCAATTAGTATTGCTAGTGCATATCCATTACCGGTGTTTTTGTATGAGCAATCTCAGAATTCCGGTATTGGCCCATACAATACTGGTATTGCATGACCCAACTAATATTAAACTACACTCATGTTTAGTGAACAGACTGTAACAGCAGTTCTCGGTTGATTCGGCACCCTGTCTTGCTAAACGCGTTCGGTAAACACAGCTTTATGAGGTTGACGGGGAATGGGTATTATGACTACGGTTACCTTAGACTATTCAACCAACCGGACCAGCCATGTCTGCAATTTTCTATACAAAAAAGTCGGCCGATTTTTGCGGGGGAGGAGAAAGTCAAATGTATGCGAAACGTCAAAATAGCCACGTCTGATAAACGTCTGTCCATACAATGAGTATGACCACTGGTCATATATTTTCGGCAGAGGGGAACGCCTGTCAATGGCCGCTCCGGTTGGTTAAATGCTCTAAGACGGTTACACACTGGAAGTATGCCTTAACATAGAATATAGCGGTGTAAACGCACCTTTACACGTTTCATTTGTATTTGTATGGCGCTGGTAATATTGTGTCGAACCTAGTTTTATTATCGTACCTAGTATTGTACACGAGTAGTCTATGTTATTATTAGCTTAAGATAATTGTAAGTGACGATTAGGAACTGCTTGTTGCTAGGCCTATTTTAATAAATAATTTTTTGACTTGACTTGACTTGGGTCAACTACACTCAAAAGCATACAATGCCCTCCAAGTCCAATATCACGCCATCATCAATATCACGCCGTCATTATATGACGCCTTCAGGGTGCTATTGGGGCTGCCTCGGCACTTCAGCGTTTCAGGGATGTTTGCAAAAACAATGATTTTCTTGGAGATTATACACAAAATAAAGACGGTAATTATGAACATTTTAAAAAAGGTAAATAAAAAATAATCTGATTAAGATAAAATTATGTATGCTGATAGCGAGTCCCGGGGGCATAATAGCATAGATAAATAAGTAAGCTTAATAGAGTGCTCAAACACTGTTTATTAGTTCAAAATGTTGACAAAGTGAAGGCATGACGACTAAGGGAACTGAAGGAGGAGGGGTAGCGGAGGTGAATTGGGTACTTATTGCAAAACTTGGTATTCATGCTCCCCTGTTCTCTACGATAATAATATGAAAGTTTTAATCACAAAACCGATGGAACCCTGGGAGGCGACCTGGATTCCGTGCTGTCAGACCTCTCGACCATCCAATCTAAATTCCGTTCCATTGGCCTAGACCTTAACTACGCGAAATGTGAACTTTACATCCATAACACGTCTTTGAATCTTAGTGATGTAAAACAAGAATTTGATTCTCTGACTCCTAACATAAAAATTGTAAACAAAAGCTCACTATGCCTCCTAGGGTCCCCCATCTTTGAAGAATCCTTTTCGAATTACGTATCAGGCTCTGTTTCAAAATTCCAAACTTACGAAGGTCGCCTACTTGAAATTAGTCCTCATTTTGCTTTAACTATTATAAAATTCTGCCTTTTTGTACCAAAATTAACATATGTACTTCGCTGCTGCCCGTTTTCAAAATTTCAAAACTTATTAATACCTATTGACGACTTGATTAAATCTAGTTTAGAATCTATTTTGAACTTACAGCTAAGCGAAGAGTCCTGGACCCAAGCATCCCTTCCCATCCACTATGGTGGGATAGGGATACGCAAAATTTCAAGTGTTTCTGCACCGGCGTTTTTGTCTTCCGCCCATAGCTCGGCAAGTCTCGTAGGAAAAATCCTAAGGGCCTGCCCTTCAAACTATGAGATTGCCGGCTTGACGGAGGCCAAAAACGCCTGGTCTATTGCCTGCCCGGGTAAGGATTTTCCCGATAACTTGACATCCCAAAGGACCTGGGATGACATTTCATGCAAAATTACATATAACAGTCTTCTTAGTCACAGCACAGGTTCCGAACGTGCCAGACTTCTGGTTGTGGGAACAAGAGAAGCCGGTGCCTGGCTGCACGCCTTTTCGTTCGTGCATACTGGCACATTTTTGGAACCCCACACACTTCGCGTTGCGGCCTGTCTGCGGCTCGGCGTCCGGGTTTGCGCACCGCATAGGTGCCCCTGCGGCACAGACGTAGACGTCCTCGGACACCACGGGTTGTCTTGTCAGAGGAGCGCTGGGCGCTTCTCCAGGCACGCCGCACTCAATGACATCCTACGCCGGTCTCTTGCCAGCGTTAATGTACCGGCTCTTCTAGAGCCCACCGGCATTCTCAGAGACGATGGCAAGAGGCCGGACGGGATGTCGTTAGTTCCGTGGAAGATGGGTCGGGTGCTGGTGTGGGACGCCACATGTGTAGACACACTAGCCCCCTCCCATCTCCATGGAACTTCCACTAGAGCCGGCGCGGCTGCAGAAGCGGCTGAGAAACAGAAAAAAACTAAGTACGGGGGCCTCGGCGTCGAATACAACTTTGTTCCATTTGGCGTCGAGACCCTCGGCCCGTGGGGTCCTAATACCCATGCTCTCTTCAAAGAGATTTCAAAGAGGTTAGTGGATTCCACCGGTGACCGTAGAGCTGGCAGCTTCGTGGCTCAACGTATTGGCATTGCCATACAGAGAGGGAATGCTGCCAGCATCTACGGCACCATGCCGCGGGGGGACTGGTTATTTTAGTATAATATATTTATTTAAGATTAGTTTTTATTTATACTTAAGTTTATTGTTTACTGTTATATTAATATATGAAATAAATTTAAGTGTATTTTATAAACGAAATCACAAAAAATATCCAGACAACGCGAGCAGAATCTAGTAGGTGTATAATAAGATTGCAACACCTCATACACTTCGTATACACAAATGTGCCAAAACACCGTTTTCATTTCTCCCCACTATGTTTAATCTAAGCTCGTAAGGGTTACGCCACGCGGGAAATTTAACCCTGCTACTGCCAAACTCGTTATAGGGATTTTACACACTATGAATGAAACGTCTTTAGCCTTGCTAGCTTGAAGAAGATGCAAAAAGATGGCAAATCCAAACACTTTCTTGAAAATTGTACAGAAGACGGTTTATCCTTAGGAGAGGAATAGCCAAAAATATGTATACATTTTAAAACCCTACAACAATTCAGTAAGGTATATTTTTTTACATATTTTTGGCATTGTCTGTGTTGTAGAGAATTTGAATAATAGAAGTGACCAAAGACAATATGTAAATCGTACCAAAACTATCTATTGTAACCTCGTCGACATATACACAGACCATAAATATTATATCAAGCTGGAAGAAGCAAGCAACCTCAATAATATGAATCCGATCGTGCCATTTTTTTTAAATACCTATTTACTATTGTACGTATTTTTATAGCAAAGGAGATATCGCTATTTCCTTCGGCCAACATTGTTGGATGGATAATTACATTTTTGGGCGTAATGGAAATGGGACATCACGAATTCATGGACGTGTAGTTCAAGTTGAACTAAATAACTTGATTTATTTTTTCTGTTAGGTAGGAGGGTATATATTTTTTTTGTTAGAAGACAAACACTTTTAAAAACTTTCAGTAGACACCAAATAAAATATTTAATATGTTAAATATTATTCCTTGTTTTTATACCGATCAGTTCTATAGGCATTCAATCCTTAATGCATGAGTGTAGTTCAGAACTCTTTTCTTTCAGTTTATTAAACTAGTACTTTTTGAAAAAAGGAAGGAGAGAGATTACTGCCAACTTTTAACAAAAGGCATAAAAATATAAAATGTTAAAGACATCGCCATCGTACATATTGCTGACCAAGGGGCCAGTAAACATTCACGGCCACAAATAAAAATTGTAACGTAGGTGTATTAAAACAAAATGATTAAAATTCCTGAATCCACCGATATGCTGGTACCCTAGGCACGTAGATTGAAATTCTTAAATGCCTACATGTTTTCTTTACTGTAAGTTTGCACCTAAAATCCTTTTCTCTAATAGTCAAGCACCAACAAATAAAAACTACAAACTCGCCACAAATTACATTTGAATAGAAAGCTTCAACAATAAGTAGGACATTCCCATTTTTTTGTTGGGAGCGAAAAGAGCGCAATATGCCTCTGAAGTGCTGTTCTCGACTGCTCTTGCCTTTTTCATAGCGGCTCGAGCTCGACTCGAGCCCGACTCAGGCACGACGAGCCGGGCTAAACAACTAAGGCTACTCGAGCAACTTATGAGCGTCGCGAACATTATATTTTCCTCTTGTCGAATACTGTATATAGAATGGTGGTGTAGTTATGTGTGGTGGCACTCAATCTTTCAAGCAATATTTTTTCAAGTTGATGTTAAAGTACTTAGGTTTATCATTATTTTGTTATTAGACTTATTTGTATTCTTTTATTTCACATAGCCACAGTTTGTTTGTTAGGTGACATTTTCAGGTGCACAACGGCTACAAGGTGTAATAAAATGATGGTGATCCTTTTAAGGGCATAAGTGGTATCGTAATCTAATAATGGAAACCCAAGCCTGGCTGAGACCACGTGTCCCATACAAACATTTTTCGCGTCAAAAATTTTTTGGTGCCGAAAAAATAGAGGTCTTTTAAAACCATTTTTGGATAAAACTAATGGTTTTGTAAATAATAACTCCTAAAGTTTCCCCCCTCCCCATGTAACTTTTGAATTCTGGGTTCCTAAAACTTTCGAAAAATTCACAAATGTGAGGTCTAACAAGTATTTTTACTAAAAACTATATTGAATAAAATCTGTTCAGCCGTTTTTGCGTTTTAAGTAAAAAAACGCTTAGTAAAAAGAACGTAGGTAAGTGCTGCATAGTAAAATTATATAAGTACCGCTAAATATCGCATATAATTATAAATTACCTTTTGAGTGGGTATTGTGACGGGCCGGTAACTACGGAACCCTACACTGAGCAAGGCCCGACATGCTCGTGGCCGGTTTTGTATAATACAAACATCAAACCTTACTGAACATTATTTTGGTAAAAACGAATATCTATATCCAACCAAGAGTAAAGGCGATTTTCACAGGAAAACTAACCATATATTCTTTTTTTTGATAAAAATATCTTACCACCCAAGAATAAAAACGATTCCTCAAAAATCTAGAAATATCTTATTTTATAGAACGAGAATATCTGGCCAAGGATAGTAAAAACGATTTCCTCAGAAACTAAGCATATGAGGTCCCCCGACCTAATTCGTAATTACAATTCATAGGTCTATAAAACCGTTTGCAATCACAATAGCCGCTCTGGAGTCTGTTAGCTGAGTTAAGTAAATTGGGAACGGCTCCATGCGTAACGAACGGCTTCATATATTTTGGAACATTCTACTTGAGTAAAAACAGTAGGTGTATTATCGAATCGATATAGAGCTACTTAACACTGATTTAGACTTTCACGGTTTTTACTCATAATTATTTGTAATAAACGGGACTTAACCGCGTATATAATTTTTAAAGGTCGAAGGTAATTTGAAAATTATATACGTGGTTAAGGCCGTTCCTCGATTCGGACAAGCCACGCCCATCCGTTAGAGACACGTTTATGGCTCCCGTGCACGAAAGAAAGAGATGCAGCGCTCTTAAGAATCAGACTTTTTGACTAGAATGCGATAAATAAGCGAATCTATAAAGTTTTGTCTAATTTTGTTTCTGTGTCTTTTTAGATAAACCAGAATACCATATTTTTTACTTAGTTATATTGCTTAATCTCTTAGTTTACGTAAGCTAAGAAAAATAAGGGGAAAAAGGACCCAACTTCGGATTTTTTTTCTATCAAGGCAACTTTCAGCAATCGTGTTTCGGCTTGTGCCATAAACTAGAGTATATAGTCTAATAATATATATTCGAAAATAAATTCAGTCCCTTTTTCCCTTTAGTCAATAGAGCGTTTGAAAAAACCTATAATTTTTCAAAGTAGCCCCTTAAGTCCCGTTTATTACAAATAGTTATATCGCTACTTACTTGGATTTTTACCGGCCCTATGTGACAGACAGACGCTATTTAATGTATATTTATTTACGTTAGGCGTCATATCTTAATATTTCTTTCTTTTGTGGTATTTCGAATAAAGTCCCCATATTGTTAATTTTGGGGCCCAGACTAGACAATCGCTTTTTGTTCTTGGGTAAACGCTCCCTGCTAAATTCAATGTGAATGTTCAAAGGTCACCGTTTCTTATTGTGGCTTTCACAGAAGGCTCAGTATTTATTTAGCGATAAACCGAGGTTGGTCATGCCTAGACGATGTTTAATATCTTAGTCTGCACGATAATTAAAATAATTCTACTGTTTTACTAAACAAAATGAATTAATATTTACGTAGTTATATATGTCACCGTAAAATTGTCAAAACCGTTAGTTTATAATCTAACTAGAGAGATTGTAAACTATCGAATGATTGTGAACCGTGACGTACATTTTAACGGATTATTTTTCGTTAGTATAAACTATCGCCGAGGAACCGTCATATTGTCAAACGTAAAGCTTCTCGCGCTAATTGGTCGGTCTTACAGTAGGTCGTTAAGTGTTCATAAACTTAGCAATCAAACACAGGTGTCAGTTAGAAATGAGTGGCATTAAAAAAAAAATAGCTTTTTCTGGCGTTGTTTGGTCGCAGTTAACCTAACACACTCCTCCTCGCTTCGCTCGTCGTCCCACCTATCTAGACTCTGGAAACCGACCAATCATCGTGCGAGGGGCTTTACGTTTCACAATATGACGGTCCCTAGTCGATAGTATAAAAATAATCCGTTAAATTGTAAGCAGTATGTTACGGTTCACAATTTTTCGATAGTTTACAATCTCGTTAGTTAGATTATAAACTAACGGTATTTACAATTTTACGGTATTTTTATTTTGTGCGAAACTAGTAATTCTTTCGTTCAGTCATCTATTTGCTTGTCTGCCAATCAAATAAGTAAGAGCGATAGAAAGGCTGGTAGTAAACAAGCATCTTAAACATCTTAATCTAGTGTCAGTATCCATAACTTAATTACTATTTCAAACATATATATACACAAACACTTATACTACAGCAATTAACCTAAATTACAAATTGAGCCACACTTTTAATTTGTTCGGTCCAGTGCTTTAGGATAGGACACTCAAACCTGTCAGCAAAGTCCATTAGAATGCTGTTGGGACTACATCAGAATTCTGATACGACCTAGTAACGAGACTCTTCTTCTTTCTCGTTCCCTCACTGCTGAGGATCGCGACCACATGTAGCTCGTTTCCATAACGTGCGGTCATAGGCCATGTGAACTGCACGGTTAAGGCTGCCACCAGCCGACCTTTTAGCAGCGTTGGACCATCTCATCCGTGCCCCACCGCGAGCACGTTTGCCATTCATACGGCCCAGAATGATGTGCTTCTCAACTTCATGCGTTCTAGACCGCATAATATGTCTGAAGAACCTACCCACACACTACTACATTCCTTCTTATCCCACAGACTATATTCCTTCTTATTATTGTCTGAAAACTATTAGTGTGCGCAGTGTCTGAAAACTATACCTATTCTATCACATTGAAGTCTCAAATTGCTTTCACTTACCACTTAGTGGCATGATAAAATTAGGTAATTAAAATTTAAAACGAAGTTTATTAATTTTCTAAAGTAGAGGTATAACACCACAAATTTATTGCATTTCTAGAATTAACTACTACTTTACAATTTCGTTATAAATTCAAAATTAAGCCCTGTACCTACAAGTGAAATAATAAACTTGATTTGCAAACAAATTGACACTCGAGCAAATATGATCAAAGCAATCTTATTACCCACGCAACGAGGCCGCGGGAGTCACAGTGAGAATTCACACCAATCAAAACTTCGCAAACTCATTTTTGGAAGTTTATTGAAAATTTATTCAAAAGACAGAGGTCCAGAGAGTTCCGCATAACTTGTCTCTCAGAACTTTGTCAAACTAAATTAGAGTCGTTATGTTGATCATTCGATAGCCTCCGTTTTATTAGCCTTTTGGACGAGTTGGAACGAACAGACTGTGATTTTACGGATGAATAGCAAAAGCAAAATTATTTTGATTGAGCTTGTGATGGAGCGTTTTTATTGGTAGGAAACTTAAAATTATTATCGTCTCGCATGTAGTACTAAAATAGAGTTTACGACAAAAATATAATATTATTTAACAGCGTTGATTGCTTCGCTTCTTACCAAGACGTTTGAACCCCGAATAACTATACAAAAAAAATAGTACATTAATGGCTTTCGTAAAATCTCTGAACTAGAGCTAGAAGATGTTGATGTCAACTAAAGCCAGTCTTTCTTCGAGACCACGGGAACCATGTTGTCCTCGAAACGTCGAAGCTAACTTTATTAAAATTATATACGTGGCCAAGTTCCGCTTGTACAAACAGATACGATTGATTTGTCAATGAGTCCCAAACCTACTTAGCATACCTACGATTTTTTTTACAAAACACAAAGAAAATGTTTGTCGCAGTAAAAAAAAACCTAAGTATATGTGAATTATAATTAACTCTTGTATAAACGAAATTAAATAACCATCAGGCGGGCTGTAGGTATGCTTGTTTGCTATCATCGTGGAAAAAAAAGAAAAATGAGTACGGCATGCAACGTCATACATTTTAAAAATAATATACCGGGTGTTTCCTGTAATAGAAGCAATAAATTAAAACGTAGATTCTACTCCTCAAACCAGACAACGTTTGTTCAGCAACTTTTAAAAATAACTTATGGTTTGATTTTTATTTCACTTTAAAGATTATTCGAACACGCAATGTATTCCGAAATTGATTATGTCTGTAGGGTGACAAGGCTGACAAGCAATGTTAATTGGACGGATTTTAACGTACATTGAAAATACTATTTAGTTTGTATGAAAAAGAGGCGATCTAAAAAATACATATTTTATTAAAGTTGTTGAACAAATATTTTATTGCTTGAGGAGTAGAATCTACGTTTTAATTTATTGCTCATGTTACAGGAAACACTCTGTATATTTTTTAATTGGCACATTTTCAGCATAATAATGTCAACAAATTATCTAGATATATTGCACGGTTTAAGTTCTACCAAGAGACGTTCAGAGATTGCAATCAATCGAATCGAATTCACAAACAAGGCGAGAGGAGACTCGAGTCCACAAACAAGGCGGATAGAGACTCGATTCGAGTCCACAAAGCCAGGAAGTCGCATGTGTCCAAGGAGCGTTTTAATTTCCCGGCTTGTTCAAACACTGGGTATTGGCGATCGACAATCGATAGAGTTAAACGATTCACTAACTAGGGGAGGACGTTCCTAGGAAACCGATTGGTTTTCAAAATGGGTCATGACATTATATTATTTGTTTAGGGTCTACGCAAAAACTGTGTTAAGACCGGGCTTAATCAATAACAGTCTTAGTTGGGATTATTAGATTCCATCATCTGGCTCTCGAACTTATATGTAGCGATTAACTACTTATATGTAGCGATTAACTACTTATATGTAGCGATTAACTACTTTTTTTCACTCTCAATTCTGACTCCGCACTCGTCCGCTTGGAAACGCTTAAAATATTTCAATACCCCTTTGACTTTACGTGGTTATCTCAAAATTATTTTTCACGTGACCTTTATAAAACTTGGAGAATATACTTTCCTTCCAAGGTTCTACTGAGTGTAATTTAAGTATACTTAGATTGGTATAGTTGGGATTCGTTAAATACTAAAATCTAGTATACACAACGACGGATGCGCAAAGCATCTACCGCGAACATCGACATTCGAAAATTTACTTTATGCCTCTCTATCGCTTGCTTATTTGTGCGATAATAATTATAATAATAATTCAGCTTTTTGAATCCCTTACAAAGTTTTCTTACAAGTATATCTATAAAGTATTTTCGTTTATTACAGTTAGTAGTAGTAGGTAATACCGGATTTTAAGGTCCGCGTTTTGCGGTAAAAGCCTCGTCCAGATCGTGCCAGTTCTCTCTGTCCTGTGTCGTTCTTGCACAGAGCACTCTGCGCGATAGAGAGGCATAAATCGAATTTCGATTTTCGACGTTGCATGGCGGTCGGCACTAGGCACACCGGCACACTCAGGTAACTTCGTCGGATTCACCGATTTTTAGGGTTCCGTAGCCAAAATGGCAAAAACGGAACCCTTATAGTTTCGCCATGTCGGTCCGTCCGTCCGTCCGTCCGTCCGCGGTCTAGCTCAGTGACCGTTAGCACTAGAAAGCTGAAATTTGGTTTGAATATGTGTATTAACAAAGCCGACAAAGCGGTAGAATAAAAACGCGAAAAATATATTTTGTTAGGGTACCTCCCGTGCACGTGAAGTGGGGGGGCGAATTTTTTTTTCGTTCCAACCAAGTTGTGTGGGGTATCGTTGGACAGGTCTTTTAAAAAGAATTAGGGTCTTCTAAAACAGTTTTTGGATAAAACTAATACTCTCGGAAATAATATCTCCGAAAGTTTAAAACAAGGTGTCCCCCCCCCCCCCCCCCCATCTAACTTTTGAATCGTGGGCCCTAAAATTTTGAAAAAATTCTTGAAACTGAGGCCTAATGAGTACCTTCAATGAAAACTATATTGAAAAAAATCGGTTGAGCCGTTTTTGAGTTATCATTCAAAAACCCATAGTGAAAGGACGTAAGTAAAAATGACGTAAGCGCCGCCAAATTTCCCGTAAGAAACGACCTTTTGAATTAATGGTCTCAGTTTACGGAACCCTACACTGAGCATGGCCCGATATGCTCTTGGTCGGTTTTTTCTCTAGTGTCCCCGTCAGCCCGATAATTGGGAATATTGTTCTCGTTATTTCGACAACGAGCGTTGAAACGATTCTCCGATTGTTTTGTTCGAGTATCGGTTTTGTCTTCGTTTAATTAGTGGATTGAGTTTCCTGGATTTAAATTTTGTACTGATTTACTAAAGAGCTATTTTGAGTAGCTATTATATTTCATTCAACATAAATAAAATGGGATAATCCTACACAAATCAACCTATTTAGTTCCACAATAAGGATTGTGTTGTAGGTATCAGGTGACTAAGTATATACAAACATTCGTAATATTTATATTATAAACCCAACACAACCCTTATTGTGGAACTAGGTTGATTTGCGTAGGATTATCCCATTTTATTTATGTTGAATGAAATATAATAGCTACTCAAAATAGCTCTTTAGTAAATCATAGATATGGATTGGATCTATTACTCCGGGACAAAAACTAAATGAACATATAATATATACTTACAATAATGACGACATATTATATTATACATATGTTAGTAAGCTACTAACAAGTAACTCCCAAAAAAAAAAAATTCTATACAGTTTTATCGCTGACTGTACCTTAGTAGCATTGCCATGTAAACTACGGAAGTAAGTATACCAAATTTCAGCTCATTTGGACACCGGGAAGTGATTGAAATTTAACTTACAAGATTTGATGCGTATAATCACACAAATAAATTTACAAATCATCATCATTGGCCACAACATCTTGACAGATGATTGTTGCAGTGTGTGGATTGGATCAGTTGGTGGTGCCGGTACATCGTCTTCTGTGGCTTAGTAGTCCTATGGCAGCACGACATCTCTTGCCACATCTGTCACAAGTGAAACGTGAGTCAGGAGGAGCAGCGGTGCTGCGAATAGATAGCTTTTTCTTCCAACGTGAAATTTGGTTTGCCACACCATACAAGGTGTAACAAAAATACTGGTGATCCTTTTAAGGGCATAATTGGTATCGTATTCTTATTACGAAAAAGTAAGAAAAAAATTTTTCGCGCGAAAAAAAATTTTGGTTTAGTATGGAGGGTCGGCCGGCTGGGACCAGCTGACACATAGAAAAAAAAAATTTTTTTAGCGTCCTAAATTTTTTTCTCTTACTTTATCTTATTCGTAATACGATACCAATTATGCCCTTAAACGGATCACCAGTATTTTTGTTACACCCTGTATAAATCAACGGTTCTATGTTCACCCAAGTAAAATACAAAAACAAGTACTAGTCAGGCTTCCGAGAAAACTTGTAGGTATTTCTATTTCAACTGAAACGAGTTGGCGAGTTTGGGCTTTGCGAAACAGCACGAAGTTGGTAACACAGTTAAACCACGTTTGCGGCTCCATTAGTTAACTGCCAAGTAACTCTTGCTTTATTTATTTATTTATTTTTTTTAATTAGCCTAAAGTAGTGTCCCACTGCTGGGCAAAGGCCTCTCCCGCTGTTTTCCATAACTCTCGGTCCCCCGCTTTTTCCGGCCAGGTGCTGAGGAAAGCATCCAAATCGTTCCGCCATCTCTGTTTGGGCCTGCCCCGTCCGCGCCTCTTTTGCGGCATCCATTTGGTGGCTACACATGCCCACCTATCCGGATGCATGCGGCAGACGTGACCGGCCCAGTCCCACTTAAGTCTGGCGGTCTTCTTGCCCACGTCAGCTATGCGTGTTTTGGAGCGCAGCGTAGTGTTCCGGATACGATCCATCCTTGCTTTATTAAATGCTTCAAAACCTACATGTGTTCTGTAATGATAATATAATCATACAGGGTGTAACAAAAATGCTGGTTATAATTGGTATCGTAATCGTAAACTTGTACCTTATTTGTATTCATCGAACTAACGAATAGTTTCGTTATTTTAAGTACTTAGAAGCACAGACTATAGATCATAGGTGATCAGGGGAGCTAACCTAGCTTAAACTGAGACGAGGCACCGACAGGACGCGGCTTAAAACTTATCGTACGGATAGCCGCCTCATGCAGGGCTGTCACTACTTTATGAATACCTAAAATAAAAGGAAACTTTGACGGTTTTAGATTTTTTTTTTACCAATTACCAATTTTAGTAGTCAGAGAAAAACCTTTTGCATGAAGTCCGTCTTTTATACCCTATCAAAAATGCAATTAAAGACCAATACATTATACTATAAGGACCTATTCCATGTGTTTATTTAATGATTTATTCAATGAATCTTTAAGCAAATCAAATTATTTTGTTGATTTTTTTTTTGCAATTTTCAAGTATCCGGTAAGTGACCGGGTGGTGTAGACGGTGAGTGGTCTGTGTGAAGACGTCAGTTCGAATCTTGCCTCGGACACCGGAGGACTAGATCAATTTTTCTGAAGTATATGACATCTATTTCCGTTTATTATTTATTCAATCTTAAATAAAAATAAACTAACTAAATAAAGTTAAAAATACATACTTCATGAAAAAAAGGTAACTATCTCTTTTTCCTGGGATGCAGAATGAAATGTATTATGACTTAATTTCATTAGATGGGCAATTTAATAAAAATAAATGAATATCACGATTGGCATGTCTACCGATTTGACAACCCTAGAAAACTTTGTTACTATCTCCAAATTTCACATTCTTTGCTCAGCGTCAATTTGAAAAGTGGAACGGACTACATTGTGCCGGAATATCTACCAGGAGTTTGGTATGGAAATTAATTTGAAATTTAAATTATTATCGGCCAGAACAAAGTTGTCTTCTCATTTCCGGGGAATAACGGTAACGATTATTAAATTTAAACTTTCGTGAATCATACTAATAATAGTACAGTGTCCAGAAATAGTATCTTCCTACACGAAGGCCGCAAAAAATGTGACACGCTCTTATTTGCAGGGCCATAAGAGCGTGTTACATATTTTTGCGGCCTTTGTGTAGGGAGTTACTTTTGCCGGTGACTGTACTTAAAGGTGGATGGATCCCGGAAACATGTCGCGCGAAGTGACTGAAGTGATGTGAATGAAACAGTTATATTGTATAGTGATAACGGTAACAATTTAGATAAAACTGGTCGCTAATAGTCTAAATATCTACCTACATAACACCATAGACTTAAATATATAGTAGACGGCCATAGTGACTGGACTAGTGTAATACTAGTACTTTATTCGTTACTAGGTGGCGCTGATTTTATCTCATACATATTGGCTCTGTTTAGGTGGCTCTGAACTAGATGGCGCTATTAAATACTCGGAGCCTCAAAAAGTTCTTAGGCTATGGCCGTCTACTATATATTTAAGTCTATGATAACACTTTAAAAGGGAGATAACAATTTTTTAAATGCCAGGCAACGTGCTTGAGATATTGCACGTGTTAAATCGTCTCAATATTATTTTTTGCACATGTATTTCGTTTAATTTTTCTGCTGATACTCTGTTGGGTTTCTCTTTTATAAGGGTTCGTTTTCTAATATTATTTTTTATGCCACGCTTTTTATTATATTCTGTAGCTAGTGCTCAGTTATCCTTTATCCAGCTCACCAGTGCGATTATCGTAAAACCGAGCTCTCACCTAAAATTTGACCATCATGTGACTTATTTGACTCTTATTTTTGTTCTCTTATGTAAATAATTTAAACGTAGTAAAGCAATAAATTAAAACGTAGATTCTACTCATTAAACAATAAACTTTTGTCCAAAAACTTAAAAAAAAAACAAGTACTTTTTTGATCGACTGACTTTCATACATGTAGTTTTTCCAATGTACCTACGTTAAAATCCGTCTAATTGACATTGCTTATCATGTCACCCTACAGACATAATGAATAGAATTTCGGAATACATTGCGTGATCGAATAAACTTTAAACTGTAATAAAATTAAAACCATAAGTTATTTTTAAAAGTCGCTGAACAAACGTTGTCTAGTTTGCCACGCTTCATAACCGCTGCCGATTATTCAACAGTGTAATTAACGTAAACATCGAACGTTCATTCAAATTTTACCATACTGTAATTAATCAGATTTTGCTGTTTACTGTTTCTTTTAATACTTTTAAATACAAATAGGTGCCACCAGTTTAATTTTCTTTCAAGTTTTTTTAAAACACTCACCACATTGTAAGCTTCCTGGTGCTGGCTGTCCCACTGGTAAGCAGTGAGTGCGATTATCGTAAAAGTCGAGCGCTCGTCATTTCGCTGCGGATAAGAGTCGCAGTCGCATTCCATTTCCATCGGACCGTCGTGTTGCTGCCTCGTACACACGCGAGCAATCGCCTTAGGTAGACCAATGAGGGAAAATCGAGAAAATACTCTTCATACTAACTTATTTTTTATGTAAGAGGGACGCTAACAGTGGGATCTTATTTCAAATTTTAAATCTCCATTTGCTAATCCACTTATCTAGTTTATATTAAGGATAATACACGGTGTTCTCCTACACGACACTTTCAACACTTCATTTTGTATAGAAAGTATCACGTGATCCTATGAGTTCACGTAATGTTCTGTATACAAAATGAAGTGTCGGAAGCTTAAAGCCGGAGTAGCATCTGTAATTTTCTATACAAATAAGGTCTGCCAATTTTTGCGGGGGAGATAAACGTCAGTCATTCAATAAATATGACCACCGGTTCGTTTTCAGCAGAGGAGTACGCCTGTCAATGGCCGCTCTGGTTGGTATGTTCTAAGGTCTGAAGTGTCGTGTCGGACACGGTACACACGATGCACGGTGCTATCTCCTTTAGGTTGTTAATTCGTTCTCGTTAATATGCCACAGCACTTTTTTTTATAAGGGCTATACATTATTATAATCCTAAGTTATAAATACGTTTGAAAAGAATATTTCGTCCAGCTACCCAGTGCGATTATCGTAAAAGTCGAACGCTCATCATTTCGTTGCGGATAAGAGTCACAGTCGCATTCTATTTTCACCGGACCTGGTTGTTGATCCTCGTATGTACGCGAGCATTTGCCTTAGCTCGACCAACGAGAGGCCTGGAGGGTAAAGGGTACTATCGGGTTCAGAATTGCATGGTCATCATTTATCAATGAATTCATCTGTAAATTGGTAATGCAATCCTAAACCCGATGATGCATGGTTTAACTGGCCTGACCACAATGCTCGTGATTGGAAAAATCACTCGGTCAGCTGAAGTCTAACCCAACCCATGCTGGCCGAAGTTTTTTTTGGCTGACTGTTTACATACCAATTTAGATTAATTATTTAAAATATATATTTTTCTTTTTTCCTGATCCACTTTCTTCCTGAAACGAAACTTTTTTACACGATTATTTTAAACGAACCAACGTGGTTAACATTAATCTGACTTAATGCAAAGTGACGACATAACACAAAAGAGCTGACTGATTCAGTTAGAGTGATAAGCTGTTGGTTTTGCAATAAAACTGCCCTGAGAGACGCGATGGCCAGGGCTGTCAACGTCGCTGCTTTCTGGGCATCAACAATATGAGAAACCTCGACACAAAAGAAGAAGACAAATGTAAGTATTCCTTGTTCGTTTGAGTCCAAATCCCGCTAAGTGATATGAATCCTCGGACAGTTGGCTTAACTGAGCTCTATCTTGCAGCGAACGGGCGTGACATCCTTGCAAATTTCAAAATCCGATTTCCATGGAAATTCCGCTTTTTTCTGTCTTGAGGCTAGTGGACTCTTTTCTTCGTGGTAAAGCTATATTCGCAGTTTGAATAATATCATGATAAAGGTACTTACCGAAACTTACTAAATGTTATAGTTATGATACGCAAAGTTTTGGAATTTGAAATTGAGAGTTAAATATGCATAGCAACTTGCAGATGGTGCCGCAGTCGTTTAAAATTAAATACAGTCGAGTTCTAAAATATAGACGCGATTTATTGAACAAAAATATATAATCACAACCTTATTTCTATGGATTTAAGGACGTGTTCATATATTTTGTAAAATTAATCGCAACGATATTTTAGAACACGACCGTTACAATACACTAGCACTATATAAACAAAAGATATCTAAACTTGTTAATAAAAATACTGTATGATTCTCTCTGCATATACTCCAGTAAAGATACGATTTTTTCAAACATCAATTTATAATAGCGATTTTTTTGTTTATATAGTTTTAAAATGACATTCTAAGATGACTGGACGAAAAATCCTACAAACTTTCCATCGGGAAGTAAATATTCATCAAAATATATATGAAGGGTTTCTTTTTTTAACCGACTTCAATTCCATTGAGGAAGGAGGTTCTGCATTCGGTTTGGTGTTTTTTTTTTATGTATGTTCACCGATTACTCCGAGACCCGTGGTCCGATTTGAGTAATCCTTTTTTTGTTTGAAAGGATCTACATCCAAGGTGGTCCCATATTATTATGGTGCTGTTCTGATGATGGGATCCATGAGGAATTGAGGGAACTCCTCAATTTTTAAAGGCACATGTATGGTGATTTAGGTGTTTTCTTAAGCAACTCAAGTATTTTCTCACGAAAACCACCATTTCGATGCAGTGGACCTGATGATGATGATTGTTTTGATGATAATAATGAAGATTTTTTTATGCAGGATGTTCAGCGATTAATCCGAGACCCGTGGTCCAATTTGAATAATTATTTTTTTGTTTAAAAGGAACTACCTTGAAGATGGTCCCACATTAATCTGGTGCTGTTCTGATGATGGGGTTCATGAGCAATTGAGGGAACTCCTCAATATTTAAAGGCACGCGTATAGTGATTTGGGTGTTTTCTTAAGCTACTCAAGCATTTTCTCACGAAAACCACCAATTTGATGGAGTAGACCTGATGATGATGATTGTTTTGATGATAATGATGAAGATTTTTTAAATGTAGGATGTTCATCAGCGATTACTCCGAGACCCGTGGTCCGATTTGAATAATTCCATTTTTGTTTGAAAATGAAATGAAATGAAATGAAAAATGTTTATTCGGTGTAACACAATAGAACGAAAGCAAGGACATACAATTAAAAAGTTTACACCAAAATGGTTGCCACTCAGCATGTGTCATGACAGAATAGCCACAACGCTGATTTTCAGGGCAACCAAAACTTAAAACTATACTTAACTATTCTTAGATATTCTTAACCTAATTAGTGACAACAATATTTCCAGGTGACATTCGTGTCACTACTGGCAACTCCACTTGACCGGAAAGTCATCAGTCAGTCGTCAGTTGGATGTTCATCAGCGATTACTCCGAGACCTGTGATCCAATTTGAATAATTCTTCTTTTGTTTGAAAGGAACTACCTCAAAGATGGTCCCACATTAATCTGGTCCTGTTCTGATAATGGAATCTATGAGCAACTGAGGGAACTCCTCAATTTTTAAAGGCACGTGTATGGTGATTTGTGTGTTTTCTTAAGCTACTCAAGCATTTTCTCACGAAAACCGCCAATATGACGGAGTGGTCCTGATGATGATGATTGTTTTCGTGATAATGATGAAGATTTTTTTATGTAGGACGTTCAGCGATTACTCTGAGACGGGTGGTCCGATTTGGACAATTCCTTTTTTGTTTTGTTTGATAGGAACTAGGTACTTCGAAGATGGTCCCACATTAACCTGGTGCTGTTCTGATGATGGGATCCGTGAGGAATTGAGAGAACTCCTCAATTTTTAAAGGCACATGTATGTTGATTTGGGTGCTTTCTTAAGCAACTCGAGCATTCCCTCTTGAAAACCACCAATTTGATAGAGAGGACCTAATGATGAAGTCCACATATGATACGTGGACCTTTCCTTAGATAGAATGGGTGTATTATGAACTCTTTTATATATCTTTACCGATTATTCCGAGACTTTTTGTCAAATTTTGATAAATATATAACCACAAAAAATTGAAAAATAAAAACTTTCTACAAAAAAAAGATAAACCGACTTCAAAAAGGATAAAATGAATCATTATATTATTTATATGCGTTACCAACTGATATGTTTGAAGTCGGTGCCAAGCCACAAATTACAAAACCGGTCAAATGAACTTTAACTGTGAACATCACAAAACATCGGTACTAATAATGCAAAGGTGTTATATATATATTCTGATACATGTCTGCTTTGTCAATAATCAGAAAAAGGCGGCAAATAGAAAAAAATTTAGACGCGTAAGATTGACCTTCCATATAAAATTTGAATATCGTGCCTTTTTACTGACACGGCGTGTGTACTGGGTACATGTGAGTATAGAAAAAATAACCTAGCAATTGAATTCCTTTATACTTCGGATTAAACCTTAGATGAAGAAGGATAAATAATTCAAACCGAACCACGGGCTTCGTTCGACATACCGATACTCCCAACAATGTGTTAATAATACTTTCTGTACCTACTTGCCTTACAGTTAACGCATGGTCGAAACGAATGTATATCTACGTGCGATTCGTACCGTATTAAACATATTGTACTGCGATTCATACAGTTATATAGTAAAAATAACAATTCACTGAACACATAGCCTCGTTCGTATTAACTCTTCCAAATTTGGCTTGGCACCGACTTCAAACATATCAGTTGGTAACGCATATAAATAATATAATGATTTATTTTATCCTTTTTGAAGTCGGTTTATCTTTTTTTTGTAAAAAGTTTTTATTTTTTGTCTGATTTTCGCGTCATCCATAAATAACGTGTCTTAAGGAACCATAATAAATTATAAAATATTTATATATTTATTTAGGCGACTTTTTAGAAATTAATTAAATGAGGATTTTTTCATGTTCAAATTTTTGTAGGATTTTCTATCTACGGAATGATTAACATGACTTTTAAGCCATACAAGTAAATACTTCTGCTGTTATGAATTATTTCCAAATTTGTCATTTTTCCCATACAAGTGAAAATGAAATGACTGTACTAATATGCTCCAAGCAAGAAACTCCTCGGTCAAAATATACCTATACCTTCATTGAATAAGTCATATATTAACTATATTCCAAGCGTTAGGTATATAGATTAATTTTCCAGATTACCGGCGCCATTATACGCGTCGCATCCACTCGTCAAACGCGTTTGCACACAATGCACATAAATGCACACATTTGTGTTGTGCTGGTTGTGTTTGCTGTGTGCACCAGTAAAGTGTTTACGCGGTGTAAGTTGGCAGCTGAGTTGATGAAGCAGAAAAGGATTGAGAAAACTTTTCTTGGAAATTGTAAGTCCGATTCTAGAAGGAATAACTGACTGATAAAATTTAGAAAATTTATTTTTGTTATGTCATAGAAGTTACATAACAACATGTTTTCATTTGTTATACCATAGTGTTTGTAATAACATACATATTGTTCTATGACTAAAATTGTAATCACACACTAATTTATTTTATTTATAGCCAATATAATACGTGTAATTAGGTAACCAGAAGGCTGGCAGCTATTTCGGCCAAAAGATAAGTCTGGTCATCCAAAGAGGTAACGCTGCAAGCCTTCTGGGTACCATAACCCACGAAGGCGACTTGGGGAGCATCTTTTATTTATAAGTTTATTTTAGTTTTATATAATTATAGGTTTATTGTTTCTGTAATTTTATTGTGTACATATTTAAATAAAGAATGTGTAATTAGTGTAGTATTTATAGCCAATAATATATACAATACGTGTAAACTAGGATGAATTGGAAACTTGAATTTAGTCTGTAGTCAATAGTCATGTAACACAATAATAATTATTAAAAAACTTTAAGTTAGCAAAAAAAAATTCTATTTTGTCTACAGAAATTGTAAAGGTGCGCAAAAACGGTAGCAATTATATGCTTATTGCTAATCTGAACCAGCGCTATCTTAATTACTTTGTACATACTGATAACATTTATTGCTGCTATAAATAATGTAATGATACTTAGACACATAGTTATTTTTTCCTTGATAAGAAGTACTTATAGTTTGGCCAGAGTTTGTTTCACTTTAAGCATACACAGGGAGAATCATACTGTCTTTTTCTAATGCTAGTACTCACACTACTAAAAAAGGGATGGGTATAGCATGTTACTCTGACTGTTACTATGCTTTTTGGTTTGCCAGACAGTATACATACGTATATAATTTATAAAATTAACTAGTGCTGACTAAATTAGATTTAATTAGTTACCTGTTTCCTTACGATGAGTATCATGGGAATAAATATACAATAAAAAAATAATAGTCGAGTCGAGGTTTATATGGGAACTTATATACAACATACAACATATGTATGTATTCTACGGGACTTCTCTTTTCGCACAGACTTTCAAGTCGCAGACATGTCTCTCTACAATTCCTATAGAATCATTAGCCCAATTTTATCTTCTATAGGTACTATTAGGTAAAGCTACCAAATACATGTACAAAGTCCATACCTTTTCCACAATGAAGCCGACAATCCGTACCTAATTATTATACAACGCATGACATTGACATTTAAACTCCGAACGTGTACCGGGCGCAAAAAAGTTTGCCTCCCCACAATACTTTACGTTAATTCACTTTGAACTCTCTAACAACCGTAACAAAGTATCTAATACGGTATCTTTACTTTATCAATCTTGCACTTTGAACGTTGTGTAGTCTTCGATTTTCAACTTTGTTTATGTGCCAGTATCAGTTGAAGCCATGAGGATATCACACGTTTTGTTTTTAATTGTGCTGTGTTGTGCCAGTGCGCGGGCAAAGAGGTTTGATACGAGATGTAAACTCGTGCGAGAGTTGATCAGAGTGGGAATCCCGAACGACTATTTACTTGGACAATGTGAGTAGCATATTTTTATGAGGAAACAATAACACAAGTGCAAGTAGGTAAAAATTAAACAAAATAAAGATAAAAACCTAACCATCTGTGAAAATCTCATTCGGTTTTTCTAACTTACAAATTAATTATCTTTTTTCTTATTAGAAAACAAAACAATTGTATGTAAAGACTGTATCGTCTGTTATAAATACAACTTACCACTGGCACCAATAGCATAACTGATGTTGAAAAAATATTTTAATACGTGAAAATTACTTGACGTTTCTCACAAAACCGATAACAGTAATTTTTCCTTGCCCATATTGTTACAATAAAAAAATGCGAGGTCTTACGCCACAAAAGCGAAAATCTATTGTGGACAAATGGTGTTCGGTTAAAGGTATTACTTACAGAAAGCTTGCTCAAATGGAAGGTGTTAGTGTAGGAGCCGTCCAAACTGCAATGCGTAAGTACGGTAACGAATATACCTTTAATGACCGACAACGACCAGGTCAAAAACCAGGTCCTTCGAACCCAAAATTGGACCAAAAGATCGTAAAGCAGCATTTATCTCTAACAAAGAGTTGTCTGTGGGAATTGCGAAAAAATGGGTACGAGTATGGGGATGGTGCAACGTGCAAAGAAAAGAAACAATTTGAAGGCATTTAAAAAACAGAAACAGCCAAAACGAAGTGAAAAACAAATAGAATCTGTTAAGAAACCAGTCCAAAAGTTGTCCGACTTGGTTTTGTCTAAAAAAGGCACCTGTGTAATAGTAGCCGACGAAACCTATGTGAAACTGGACTAAAAGTCTTTACCAGGTCCCCAGTATTATACGGTGCGTGATGGAACAGAGGTTATACAACGTGAAAAATCTATTTGCTTTGAGAAATTCGGCAAGAAAGTTATGGTGTGGCAGGCAATTTGCGAGTGTGGAATGAAGTCGACTGCATTTTTCACTACCTCTTCAATGAAAGCCGATATTTACATGAAGGAGTGCCTTCAGAAACGAGTATTGCCAATGATCAAAAAGCATAAGTCTGAAACTATATTTTGGCCCGACTTAGCGTCTTGCTATTACTCAGCTAAGGTGGTAAAATGGTGTAATGACAAAAATGTAATTTTTTTGACCAAAGAATTAAATCCGCCAAATTGTCCAGAACTTCGCCCGATTTAACACTTTTGAGCTATAATGAAGGCTAGATTACGGAAAACAGGCCGTACTGCCGACACAGACCAATAGCTTCGTTTGGATTGGAACAAGGTGGCTCGTACTTTTGACAAAGCTGCTGTCCGATCATTAATGGGCACTATGAGACAAAGAGTCAGGAAACTAGCCAGAAATGAATAGTTTGGGGTTTTCTGGCCATGTTTAGGTTTTCTGTATTATTTTGTTTTTAGTTTAGTATGATTTGTATGTTTAAATATAAATCATTTAAAAAGATATAGAACATTTTTCTTGTATTTATAACAAACGATACAGTCTTTAAACACCTAAATATTTGTACCTTTTAAATTTTGGCGCAAAAATGATTATTCTATATAGGATATACAGAGAGATCAAAAAAGGACTCTAGTTCCGTTGGCTGTAAGATTTTGGGACGCTACCAATCCTCCCTTGATGGTCTTGGAACCTCTCAGATCGATTTGATTTTTGGACTTTTGTATGGACAATTACTCACCGCCGCCGCTCAATGGCTATACAAAAATCTAAAAACCAAATCGATCTGAGTGGTGCCAAAACCATCTAGGGAGGATTGGTAGCGTCCCAAAACCATACAGCCAACGGGAGTTAAGTTCTTTTTTAGGCCATCCTGTACCTGCTTATACTTTTTTGCTTATCACCATTTACAACGCACGTGTCGTGGGCCAAAACACACGGCACGATATTACGCCGCGATCCACATGCGCAATGAAGCGTTACAACTCTTCGTAAGAAAAAAAAAGGTTTCGTTTATTGAAACGATCCATATTTCAAAATAAATGAAGTATTAAACTAATCCTTAGGTATATAACTTTTTAAACATTTACCGACTTACAAAAAAAAACGGTTCTCTGCCTTTTCGCCGAAAATTGTATTGCCGAATTTCACTTGCCAACCAACTTTTCGCAGAAGTACCATTTGGAAATTTCATTTCCCAACTTTACATAATCCAACCTAACCCAACCAAACCTAGTAGGTAATTTTCTTTTCCCAACTATGGGGTTGGGAAATGAAATAGTTGCGAAATAATTATTTGGTAAAAGTTGTTCGACCTAATGAAACTTCTGCGAAAATTTGGTTGGCAAATGAAATTCGGCAATACAATTTTCGGCGAAAAGGCAGGATACCGATGTATGCCTAGTATGTATTAAGAACTCTATGGTTTACCGGTGTGCTAGTGCTGCACTCTGGTGGCAGAATATTGCAGTATTATCCCCTATTTGTTGTCATATTTAATGATTGTAAATAATATTGCCATCTTTATCTCCAATCACGTTTTATCTCGTAGATTGGCAAGTTGGCAGCGCGTGTGTTCCGTACCTATATTTGTTTAACAATGGTTTTCCTTGAATTATAATTATAACACGGATCTTCCCACGAGCATAATCGTATTGTAGTGCGATAATCAGCACAGCACCTGTTCGAAAAAAACAGCGCTGATCAATATTGTGTATGAAGCTGGGATTTTGTTTATGTTTTATATGTACGAGTATAAGTGTGTTTGGTGTATGTATGTGTGTGTTTGGTATGTGTTTTAAATTTAGAATAGTTGCTAATGGAATTAAAATGTCATAGGTAGTCAGTAAGTACACAGAGCAAGCATCAATAGTAGCGGAGAGAAACCTGCTGAAAAGTATTTAGTATTACTACATAATTAGTGATCATCTAATATGTAGTATGTAATACTAAAAAACAATTAAATTATCAATCTTCTATTGTTTATATTTAAATGCATCTGCCACACTGTAATTGTTTAATATTTTTGACATTTAGTTGCACCGCGCACAATTAACGGACTGATCAACTCATAAACGTTAAATATGGCGGCGTAGCTGTCACCCCGTAGAGAACTGTCAAACTTTTCATATAAGAAAATTTGAACGTTGACGATGACTTTAACAGACGGTGTGGTGCAATAGGCCTTTAGTCTCATCTGCTACTATTGGTGTTGACTGTACTTATAGCCATAGGGTTATCACTTTGTTGCAAGCTGTATTTTCTGCATATTCATCAAGTTTGGTTTTAAATTAACAGGGGTGTGCTTAATTGAGAAGGTGAGCAACAGAGACACGAGAGCGTTCGTCGTCACACCGAGTGGGAAAAAATATTATGGACTATATCAGGTAAATTGTTGTAAACATGTCATGTAAATTTATTATACAGTGTGTGACCCATAACACGGGCGAAGGATTGAAACGTATATTCTACTCCTCATACAGAACAACGTTTGTTCAGTGACTTTTAAAAATAACTTACGGTTTGATTTTTAGTTCATTTTAAAGTTTACCTGAACACGCAATGTATTGCGAAATTGATTATGTCTGTAGGGTGACAAGACTGACAAGCAATGTCAATTAGACGGATTTTAACGTACATTGAAAATAATATTTAGTTTGTTTGAAAAAGAGACAATTTAAAAACTATATATTTTTTTAAAGTTGTTGAACAATATTTTTATTGTTTCAGGAGTACAATCTACGTTTGAATTTTTCGTTTGTGTTTTGGGCCACACACTGTATAGTATTTTTGTATATAGAGTGTACCGTGATAATGTGGAACTGCCGCTATAAATGTAATATTTTAATATACATTTGACGTTTTTGCTGACAAGTCCCCATATTGCGCTTAGAATGTTGCAGAGTAAGCATGATCTGACTGTAGTCCACCAAAAGGCTCCATGGGTCATCACGGGCCCACGGGAAATATGACCAATTTTGAAACAGGAAAAGTACCCAAAAATAAATTAAACGAGTAAAATTTTCGCTACTCTCAGTCTACAAGTCGAAAAGGCAGTATAAACAACCCAGAACATGCAAAAACTGGTTATAAATGTAACTTCAATCAACAATGGAAACGATGGCTTTTTAGGTTATATTTTTTGTCCTGTACCTTTTTTAAGTGCGCAAAAAGAGGGGCCGTATTCGAATTTTAAAACACGGATCGACACGATCCAACTTCAATACAACTTAAATGCATTAACTACGCAATATAGCTCGCGCGTACACGTCTGAATCAGAAATATCAGAATATGTTTGAAAATTATTCCGATTGAAGTTACAATATTGTTTGTTGTGTGTTGGAGTTATGTTTCAGATAGGTAAATTGTTTTTATAATGTTATTGTTTGTGTGTTATCTGTATTTTTAAAATTAGAATACGGCACTTGGTTTATGAACGCTATGTCAGACCAGCTTACGTCCAAAAATATAGTGACACTAAAAATAGAACAGAGTAAATGTTGTTTTGACGTATTTTTGGTACCTATTTATATTCCGACCAAAAAGTGGAGAAATTAAAAAGTGGCAACATCGTAGTGTCGTCCCTTTCAAATCAATCTAAGAAAACGGGACGACACTACGATGTTGCCAATTTTTGGTCGGAATATACTTAAAGCAATCTTTTTTTAAATACCTACTTGACATGAACTTGATAAATAAATGACGTTAATTTTGACAGTTCCATCTTGATCCTTGTTCCAAATGATTTTCTTTTTTATCTTTTATGTTTTAATATTTTATCTTTAAAAGCTTAAGCGTTGGTATTGTTGTCGACTACATAGTTACTGCAAATTTCACCGTACCCGACACACGAAACGACACGTAAATCTCACTAATGTGATTGTTTCCAGATCCCCAGTCGCTGGTGTCGCTCGGGCAAAAAAGGCGGCGAGTGCAACGTCGCGTGCGAAAGTGAGCTCTTTTAAAAGGAAACACTATTTGTGCCAGTCTACGGAAAAAGGGACCACTTTGTCGATTTGGAGTTATTAGTACTTTCTTTAGAACAATATACACTGTCTATTGGTGAAGGAATGAAGTGTCCTTGTTAATTGACAAGTGAGTCCCTTGCACTAAACTTGCCCACATTTATAAAGTATTTGATTTGATAGGTACTGTAGTTTTCTGAAATTAGCAGCAAAAGTAGCTATGCGGTTGAGGTGCTCAAAATGACCTTAGTCTCTTATTTCTTTTCTCTAAAAATTAAGTTTAATTATGTCATCTTTAAACTTAAGTCATTCGTAGTCAGGATGACATAAAGGGTGTCAACTATTGGGCATTGGCGTGACGAGCATGAGGGTCAGGAAATGTTATGGATGGGTGGGTGTATGGGTATTTTTCTGGAATAAAAAATAATTCAATTAATGATTTAAAAATGCATGTACGATTTTGGAAGAAATCTGCAATGAAATATTTACATTGCCTGCCAATTAAAAACCACACAAACTTCCGATCTGTAAAGATTATTAGAAGTCTGCAAGAAAGTTGCATTAAAGTGACAAACAAGGATACAAACCAACGTTCCGTCTCTGGCGGTTTACGACCGGTTTACGTCTGGTTTACGTCCGGTGCACGGGACGCGTCATAAAATTACGAAATAGTTTAAAATGCGAGCTGAGTTTTGGCTCAGTTTCGAATGGAGTATTTTTTTTTGTTCTTTCGAGTATTTCTGAAATTCGCTGATTTTATATAGGTACTCGTTAGTATGGTCAGGGAATTTAATTGTTTAGCCACCTACGGTTCACTTTACATTGGACATTACACGGAAAAAGAAGCTTCCGGGATATTCTCAATCCAAGACATTATTATTTTCTTGAAAATATTTCCTCGTGACAATTATTTATTTCCTTTACCAAAAATATGACTCTTCGCTTAATAAAACCACGTTTTCTTAAAATAGAAATACGTAAATGTATTGTTTCAAGAGTATATTGAGTAAATACAAGATACAGGCCCAGCCTAAGGTAGAATTCATAAATCCGCGGACTGATTTAACAGCTCTTTTCATACATTTGACAATCGCTTTGTATGCCAGGAGCTGTCAAATCAGTCCGTGGAATTGTGGATTTTACCTTAGTTTGGGATCCGACAGATATTTCAGTTATGTTTTGATGTTTACTGACTAACAATAAATAATTTTGAATTTGAAAAAAAAATAAAAAAATAAGAGAGATTGCACTTTAATCAAACAAGTATTAACTTCTGTAAAAGAAAACTTGAAAATCTGTAAGAATATATTCGCTTCGTTATATTTAAAACTATAATTTATTTTCGTTAAAGGAAATAAATGCTTGTAACGAGGAAATATTTTCAATATAATATAATAATGTCTTAGATTGAGAATATACCGGAAGCTTTTTTTTCCGTGTACACGGAGTAAGTAACAAACGAAAGAAAATAGCTTGACCCGTAAATGGCTTAAAGTATTTTAGACGTACGATAGATGGCGTTGCTTGGTGAGAATAGTTTAGTGACATGTCTCTACTTGGTCGCGACTTATTGTTATTACGGTTTATACGTGATTAATTGGTAAAGGATGTCTTTTAGTATCAAATCCACTATTGGTACAATTATTTTGTAAGTTGTGTAATTAAACTGTGAAATAAAATTAAATATTTTAACTCGTGACTGAGTATCAGTTCCGGGATTTCTACAACACTAGTTTCTGTATAGCGATGCTGCGTTTTTAGTATCTGAACATTCGAGTCGATCTGCACTTGGACTCTCGGAAACAATTCGGGAGATTATGCGATCGTCCACCAGTCTGCGTAATTAAGATACAGCGGGGTTGATCTGATTAATAATACAATGTTTCGTTTATTTATTCGTTTCATTCGAATGTTCCACTATTTATTTATAAGATTTTAACATTTGGCTTACATTTTAAAGTCGCGGTATAGGTAACTAGATTTTTACAAGTACCGACCAAGTTAAGTCAAGGATGATTGTTATAATATCAAGGTTAGAAAATGGCTATATGCTCCTTTTTTTGGAACAGAAAGAAACGTATAAGTATAGTCTATCTCGCACGCGAGGTTGTTGTGGTAAATTATGTCAATATTTTAACCACTTTCTGACACATGTCACAATAAATGTATTTATCTTTATCACGTGATAATTCTATTAATAATAAAATGTCATTTTAATTGACGATAAACACACGACAAACGACAAAGTAAAACTAGCACTAATAAAAACGTGATGTTATCACATTATCTCTTAGAAAACTGCAACTAGTGTAATATATCCGTACTGGATTCATAAATGGGATTAAATCTGTCTGTCATTACATTCTTGACGTACCAGGGCACCAGACACCGCCAGTATTAAATTGTATTTTTAAATTAAATGCGACCTCGTAAAACGTCGGTTCAAGTTAGCTGGAGTCTGAGTTAGTTTCTCGCCTTCATATTTCTGGAGTGAAAGCTAAGTGGCCCCTGAGTCGAGACTTATCTTAGTTTACGATGGCTCGGCAATCGTTCGTTTTATTCTCTAATAGTTTGTGAATGAACTGTGCTTGATCATTAAACTTTGGCACTTTTGAAGACACTGTTAGGTCTCTAGTACAGTGCCACCAAAAAGAGTAGATTAAAAAGTGGCAACATCGTAGTGTCGTCCCTTTCAAATCAATCTAAAAAAAACGGAACGACACTACGATGTTGCCACTTTTTAATTTCTACTCTTTTTGGTGGCACTGTACTTACTCGACTATTTACGAGTACATTTTTGATCAAATAATAACCTTGTATGATCTTGATCAAATATGAACCTTGGATCAAACAATAATTTTGTAGGGTACGCAGAAATAACGTATCTAGTCACTTTTTTAGAAAATGAGATTTATCTCAAAACGTAGATATCGGCAGTGAGCTATACCTACTTATAATATGGGTAGGTATATATGCACTGTAACTTATTACGTACAAACTTTTGTTAGATACAGCTGTAATATTAACATAGATCCATTTATTGCACATAAGAAACCTCGAATTACGAAAGTAGTAAACATGATTACTTGGATCGTTCCCATATTTAAAATTTTGCATTAACTAAAATTGTTGTCAAAGTGACTAGATTTGTTCCTTCTGTGCATCATTCAATTTATTAGTATATTTATTTCTAATGTTATATATGTATTTATATAAGTAAATCTTGTCAACAGCATTACTAGACGACGACATTGCAGACGACACGGCGTGCGCGGTACAGATCTTCCACAAAGAAGGCTTCAAATACTGGAGCCAGTGGACCGTGCGGTGTAAGAACGACGACACTATCACAAAGGAAATATACAAGTGAGGTTATATCAAATTATTGTTATTGGAATAGATACCTCTGTAAATCTTTTTAATGACCGCCGTATTGATTTACTGGCAGAGTAAAGATGGCGTATTGCGTTGCGTGATTATGTTGTGATACTACAAGTATAATATACCAATGCCGTAATTATAGACCCGTTAGATGCCCGTTGGTTAAAGATGAAGGTTGAAGTATACAAATATAATGGAAGGGAGACAGCGATGTTTTAGCACTTTTGGGATACCTAAACAGAGGTTTTACTACGCGATTAAGATTCTGTGTACATACCTACACTAGTCATAATTTTACAGTGTCATCATCATAAACTATATCATAATTCATAAAATGTAACGAAAATATAATGTAAACAAAATTAATAACATTTTTTTGACGTTAAATATGGTAATATCTGGCAATATACAGAAAGCAGAAGCAATTAATGAACGAGTGTCTTGCATTAAAAAAGGGATCTTGGCTTTAGGCAGCGTTTCCCCCTGAGATGAGAGAGGAAACTGTTTCTTAAGAACCAATCCTAGAGCTACACTGCGCGAGGATAGGTAAATGGGGCTATTCATAAATTACGTCATTTCAAAATAGGGGGGGGGGGGGGGTCTGGACATCGGATGATGGTAGCATAACGTAGGAGGAAACGTGGCCATTCGAAGCATAATCTTTGGATGATTTTAGGGGGGGGGGGGGGTCAAAAATCGATGACGTAATTTATGGACAGCCCCAATGCAGTGATTCTATTGGTTCTCAACAAACCCATTCTTTGCTCATCTCTGGTGGGAACGCAACCTTATACTACATGTTATTCTTTCAGATGTCCAGACTTGAGTTCGCCGCGGTCAAGCCCTGAGCGGGAACTCTACGCAGACCGGCTCAGGAAAAGGAGACGACTGATAAGACAAGTGCAATACATAAGACAAGTGTACGGAGTACATGCTTAACCTGCATTCGTTGTTTTATTTTAGCATAACCTGTACGGCTACCATGAGTTTAACAATGACGTTTTTCGTTAACGAGTAACGAATTTTCTATTTGTGCATCTCGTTCACACTAATATGTTACAAGTAAGATGCGCAGATAGAACACTCGATACTCGTTCTCGAAAACGTCAATGGCAACTCATGGTATAAGCGTACTGCTGTCTGTATAATATAGTCGAGCGATCGAGTTATATCCAGGTGACGTATTCTTATTTAACAATACACAAACAATCAATTAAAAACACAATCTGTGTCAACACGCAAGAAATACTCAACCAATATTGAAGTTGTATTGGAGTTGTATAGGAATAACTTTCAAGCAAATTCTGACTTTTCTAATTCAGACGTTTAGGAGCAAGCTGTATTGCGTTGTTAATGTATTGGAGTTGTATTGAAGTCGGATCGTGTCTAATCATGTTTCAAAGTTAGGATACGGCCCCAGGTTTAATTTGATACATTGAAGTATCATAAAATCGAGAATCAATCAGCATACAAAACGTCTCACAGTATAAGGCGTCGCGCAGGCCGACTTATGCCGTAGATGATCCTCCTAAGAATATTGTTAGTTACAACCGACGAAGCACTTCGTTAAAATTTGACCAATTTTAGCAAGACTGCTGCTGAACAATTGTGAATGCTCCATTATGACACTTGACACAAAAACTCCAGACCCAACTGTCACCTGGCTACTGGGACGTCTCGGCATTTGGATGGCTTTTTGATTTCGATAGTTTGTCCGACGATAACTTTAGTAACGTTTTTCTGATCTTTATGAAATTTCTTGGGGCTGTAGCAGAGATACATAAAATTTGTAAGTTCGTATATGAGCAGGATCGATCAAGTGGTTATGGAGCTAGAAGGAGAAAAAAAATCCTCCGAAGGGTCTTGTTATATTGGTCAACTCGTTTGCAAGTAAATCGCGAGTTCTCAGTTCGAGGCGGACTACTAGTTATACTAGTCACTTACTTGCTTTGGAGTCTAGAGGTGTGTAACCGGAATTGTCATGCCATATTTTTGATGACATTTTCTTTATTTAATTTTTCTATGTTTCACGATTAAATTGTCCGCCTTTGTACAAATATTGTGTATTCTTCCTATTGTATTTTTATTTGTTGTACAATAAAGTGTTATACTACTACTACTACTAAATACTCACAAAGCTTATCATCAAATTAAAGTTGGTTATGTAATGTATTTTTGGGGTATTAAGTAGGTATTAACCCAAAAGTTGATTTCGGGTCATCAACTCATCATAGCATTTCCCAACCATCGCACTGAAGCCTCGGTAGCTTAAAAGTGTTTTCGTCAGACTCAAAAAACGTTTCACGTTTCCTTATAATTATGTTAATTCTACAAACAAAGAAAAACTATTTTAACATAAACGAATTCAGTTGACACAGATACCGTTAATGTGTAAAACAGAAAAAAGAACAGTAAGCCTTTTCTTTAACTTTTGGTAGCAATACAATTAAAATGTATAAAGTTTGCATGAACTTACTCAAAACCAAAATTTGAGGCCGAAATGTGGACTTTAACTTTGGTGACGAAAATTAGAAAAAAAATCGTTATTCCTATTTAGATACTGATACAAAATTATGCTCGTGAGCACGACCATAATCTGCTTATATTACCTAGAATTTTCTCTGCAAATAGCTATCAAACAGAAAAGCAATTTCGATGCGCAAAAACCTTTATGCCATTTTGGAAAATACCTAAAACTTTAATTTTTATTTTCGCAATCCATTAATACTCTAGTCGGGATTTGTGGATATTGGAAGAACGTCGTTATGTTAGGATTGTAAATACTTAAGTTTTAAAAACAACGAAGTTCATATATTTTCCATCCAGGGTTTCATACAAAGGAGCGGATTATTAAATGGTATACTTATCTGCTCTCTCTCTTATATTTACTATATGTCGACAAACGAGAAAATGAGACAAGCTTATATTTTTAAAAGCGAGGATGACGAAGACATATTGACGGCAAACATATATTATGCAGCTAAATGAGAAACATTCCTAGTTTAACATTACGCGAGCCGTATGCTTGTTTGTCACCGTCGTTGTATAAAGAAGCTTATGAAATAAACTTGCAAGTATTTTAGTTTGTCCTCTTATATTTATGTGCTTCAAATCTTGTAAGTTAAATTTCAACCAATTCTCAGTGTCTGATTGAGTTGGGTGAGTACTGAACTGGTAAAGTATATCCGTAATTAACGTGATAGTGCTACTAGATACCAAATAAAATCTAATCTAATCAGATAATTTAGTTTCATAATGAAACACATGTCAAAAAAATAGGTACATATAAGACCATTAAAATAAATAATTATACAAATAAAAAAAAACTACTAATAATAGTAGTAGTAGTTGTAACACATAGAATAGTAATTACAAATAGCTATTCATAAATACAAGATTGTAAATTTTTCAAATATTATATTACAACTTAGAAACCGCCGCGGGGTGCCCGGCCGTAGAATTGTCCCCCGCCATATCGTCCCCTTGTTGCAGTCGGAGTCTGCTAAGGGAGTATACCGGGAGATGGGCAGCAGCATCTTCGGAAAGCCTAAACAACAATATACAAAAAAACTGCGCGCGCCAACCCGCCTGCCAAGCGTGGAACCCCTTAATGATAGGTCCAAAGGGGAGGCCTATGTTCAGCAGTGGACGTCTTATGGCTGAGATGATGATGATGATGATGAACTTAGAAACAAAAATATACAATCAGCAATAAAAGCGTGTACTGAAAAAAATGGGATTACTTGTTTATACTCATTATGTTAGAGAATCTGTAGTAAAAAGTCTACGTTTGTTTGTTTGTAAAGATCGTACGGTACATCTGTGTTGTTTACGTCGAAGGTAACTTGCACCAGCTGACGTCGACTCGAGTTTTCTCCAGAATACTTTATTGAGCGTGTTTATTTTTCTGTACGCCTTTGAGAAAGTTAGTAAGAAAACTAGTAGGTAAACTATACCGTTTTGCAGTGAATTGCATAATTTTTAAGGCCCTTTTTTATTTAAATAGAGACTATTTTTATTCCGCAAGTGGAAAAGTCACCCATACCTTAATTTAGAATTTATTTAATTATTCAATACATTTATTTAATTCTCGTTTATGGTAGATACATTATTACAGATCAGTCTAGGTATGTTACATCAAAAACAAGTAAGTCCCAAATTTTTTTGGATATACAGGTTTATGGCTGACTGTACCTATTAGCATTGTCATGTAAACTAGGGAAGTATACCAAATTCAGCTCAATCAGACACCGGGAAGTGGTTGAAATTTAACTTACAAGATTTGATGCACGTAATGACACTAATGACATAAACAAATAAACCGACAAATATAGGGTTATTACAGGGTCGAGGACTATATGACAGACATATATGCATGGCCCAAACCAGAATCTATAAAATCATCTAACATTTAGAGGACACAGTTCAGGTAAGAAAGAATATCAAACGTATTGCGAAGCAGTCAGATTTGGATTTCATTTTTATTTTTCATTTTAATTACACAATAGGCAGGTACATGTCTGTCTCTCAAGCTGTTTTGATATGCCTTCTTGAAGAACTACGCATTATAGTATATAGTATCTTTAATGTATTAGTATTACTGTTTTGAAAAAATAAGTCCCGCCGATTTTCTTGCCGGTAATAAGTAATACTTCTCGGGTCAGAGGTGTAGGGTTAGAACCGGTGGTAGTTTCTTTTTTCTCTCTGACGTTCATAAGTGCATTGTAATGTGCCTAAATTGAAGATTAAATATCTTTTATGTTTTTTTTTACGGGGTCAAGCTAGATAAAACTGATCGTTAAACGTAATGTATTAACCAAGGAATACTCATAAAATAAAATTGATTCAGTAAAAATATCACGTAACATAGACACAGAATTCGAAGTAAGAATTTAAGGTAAGGAGTCCGTTGAAAATCAGAGGCAGGAAAGAGGGTGTTCCCTGCCATCTGGCGCTTCAAGTCGAGAATTTATGCTGTTTTTATCAAAACGAGGAACAACAATGCCCGTTGCGATTCATAATTCATTTTCTGGGAGTATTTTTTTGTATTTCTATTGCTGAATAGATATTTGAAATAGAGATATCTTTTGGTTTTTAACATAAATGTTTATAAGAAAACGGGAAATATTTTCCAAGTAGTTGTGTTATGATTATGATATAGCGTTTGTCCCGGCTTTTTGCTAGACTCGTTATAGTCATAAGCACTAGTTTTTATGAATCTGACTGCTATCTGACCTTCCAAGCCAACCCCTCTGGGTCTCTAAAAAACTAGGCTGGGATCAACCCAGAACGGATATCATGGTTGCCGTTTTATCGCTTGTCGCGTCATGCGTTACTTTTTGCACTTACTTACTTGATAGAACGTGACACCTATGGTGACAAGCGATAAAAACACGACCATATTAGGCTACCAGTCTTCTCGCGATGTTTTCCTTCTCCTATTCATCGAAAATTGATTAGCTAGTAAATATGCAAAGGCATATGTATGTATTTCATGGTAACTCTGAAGGTTGTGCAATATTTATTACTTACGTAAACTGTCCTTCAAAGTATTTTATTAGAATCTCTCTGATCTATTTCTGTGACGGATTTCTATGTAACCAAAAGAAGTAATATTTCAACGCTTCTAAGAGCGTTGAAGAAATCGTTTTGTGATAAGATAACTGTAAAAACTAAACCTATACGCCTTTAGTGCCATCGACGAACACTTCTAGTGAGTACGGCCCTTATTTCACCACGGTGACATTTGTCACAATTCATGACAAATCCCAATTACTGACGTCACAGGAGTCCACAGGCGGGCTGCATGCTTGTTTGCCACCACCATCATATTTTTAATAAAATTCAACATTTATTTATATTATATCGTCAATAAATAGGTACTAAGTTTAATGAAGTGCTCACGACAATTGTCACGAAAAACCATAGTCCTTAGAAGAATTGTAAATATTTCTCGACATAAGATTAGGCTTGTGTCGGAATTTCGTGATAATTGTCATGTTTTTCGATACATAATATATGTCAAAACCTCGGTTTACAAATGTAGTAGTTTTAGTGATAATAAAGGAAGTTTTTCTTATAAATACTACGATGTGACAAACATGCATGCAGCCCGCTCAATGTTAAGCGGTTTCTGTAGCCTATGGATGCCTGTGACGTCAGTAATTTGGATATGTCAGAAAATTACAATTGTCACCGTGGTGACATAGGGGCCGGTGACGTTCTTGAGAATAATAAGAGTTTTGTACCAGGCGTTGTTAGAGATATCGGCCTTCGCCTACGACGCACAACTTTGCATGGCTTGAAAACATGGTTTTCTTCACCAAACAGCTTTTTATATCTTATTCCTGAAATGGGAGAAAGGCGGCCATCCCTTGAATAAGATATAAATAGCTGTTTGGTGAACAATCCATATTTTTCAAGCCAGGCATTGTTGTGCATCGTAGGCAAAGTTGTAGCACACGACGGTAGTAGTCTTTATACGGTAATGTCATTATGTAGACAAACTCTGTTATAACATTATCTTAAGATCACACATACATACTCGGTAACGAGCTACACAGAATCATTAAAATCAGCTTTAAAATAATCCTCTGCAGTTTCCAAAGGACTGCGATACGAACGCTACTCATCCTCGAATATATATTGCACGTGTGCATGAAAATACTAAAGAAAATCGGCAAATGTTTTCACAGCGGTAAATTTAATTTAGGTATTATATTTTCTTAAGTGAAATCATGCATAAGTATTATTCGCACTGACTGAATGTTAACGTTGTTAAAAATACAACAGGACTTGTAAAATTCATCCTTACTATTATGCTAACGGGTCGCAAATAATATATAACGCTCATTTTTAAATTCGAGTAACATAATTTAGTCAGCTGCAATAGTATTATACTCAATGTCAATGAAGGCCGCAAAAATAATATTTAACACGCTGTTTTGGTCCAACAAAATAAGATTGTATTCGATATTATTGCTATTTAATAGTAGTGTACTTAAGCTATTATTGAAAGTTACTAGGCGATGCAGGATTTCGTTCAGGGAGGGCACTTTCTTACACAAAAAATCTTACAGTCCGCACCTATGGCCCCCGTTGTATACAACACTTGCGTCACTGTATCCGCGCCTGTAAGTGACTGTAGCCATCAGATCAGGTATAAGTACTAGAGCGAATAGGTAAGGTACAGTCACGTTGGTTGTACAATACTTGCGCTATGGAAGGTCCAATTTAGCTAGAACTAGGGAATGCAAACCGGTTATTTTTTGTATGAAAATAACCGGTTAACCGGTTAATAACCGGTTATTTTCATACAAAAAATAACCGGTTTGCATTCCCTAGCTAGAACGCTAAATGGCTCAACAATCACGGAGCGTGACTGTACAAAGGTAATAGCTGTAGGTAGCTAACTTTCTGAGCCTTAGAAATAAAGAAAAAATTAGAACCGATTCGTAACATAAGCAACTCGCAGAGAATAACAAATATCCTTTGTACAGTCCGCAGCAGAAGTAGCGAGGTGTTCAGAGTGGTGGTGGTGTTCAAAATAAGCTTGACACAGCTTTATAGCCAAGTACACAAGAGCGTCTACTTTACTTTACTTCAAAAACTTCACAACTTATTAAGCAGGCACCAACTTTAAGCATTATTTAGTCACCTTGTCCCATTTTGTCATCTAAAATTCCCTTTCTGATATGTCGAGGCTAAATTAAACGTATAGTAACCGAGTTATCAGACGCGCAGGCTCGAGGGAGCGTTAACGGAGTCACACCTGTGCCCTCGCACGGTGCACAGAACTTGACAGTATGTAAATTATTATTGGTACCGTCCCTACAATTTTGCCTAGGATTCTTAACTTGGCCTTGCTTGTAAAATATGGTTTCAAGCCAAAACCATGTTTTTCAAGCCAGGTAAAGTTGAGCATCGCAGGTAAAAATGTATCAGTTAACGGTATTTCGTCTAGACCACGGAACTAGAATGTTGACAACGATTAAAAGCGTGACTAGAAACAAAATGGTGTCAAGTATAATTTAAAGATCGAGTTTATTGTGAAATTATTATCTTGAATTTTGACATCTATGTACAACATACATACTTTATTAACATTTTAATTGCATCAATAAATTGCTCTAAATAATATTTAACTTTAGATAATACTGACGCAGGCGGGTTGGCGCGTGCAGTTTTTTTTGTTTATTGTTGTTTAGTCTTTCGGAAGATGCTGCTGCCCATCTCTCGGTATATTCCCTTAGCAGACTCCTACTGCAACCACGGAACGATATGGTGGGGGACAATTTTAAGGCCGGGCACCCCACGGCACCCGCCTGCCAAGGTTTTAAAGGGGAGGCCTATGTTCAGCAGTGTACGACTGTACGTCTTATGGTTGAGATAATAAATAGTTATATATTTTTTTTACCTACGCAATATGTTCTGAATTTAAAACTGATTTTCAATACTCGTATATACATACGGCACTAATGCATCGTGGGAATGACCTGTCAATGAAACGTTATGCATGTAGGTACATTTATTTTGTCTTTATACTAGAACAACTACGTAGGTCGTATAATTTACATAACCTTACTGTTCTTATTCTGTGCACTTTTCTCCTAACATGTAAGATGGCGTTGTTTGAATAAGAGAATAGTGAAGTGAAAATACTACATATAATATAGCATAGTTGAGAAAAATATCACGTTTTTCTCCTGATAACAATGCTTTTTTAATACAGCCTGTATCAAATCTCAGCGGGATTTCTGCTTGGACTATAAGCTGTATCTATTTACCTCTAAATTTTATTGTTCGTACATGTTGTTTGCTTGTATCTGTTTTTTCCGCAATAAGAAAAACACGTATACGTCAAATTTTACTAATTTGAAAATGCTTCTGACAAATCATAATTTGGCCATTGATCGATTTGTTTTTATCACGAACGATACAGACATAATGTCGCGCGAATGACGCGACAAGATGGATCATACGATAAAAATAACGACAGCTGTCATTTAATGTAAGCTTATATCACGTTATACACACGATAAGTGGCATCATTGAGCTGTCGAGTGTGGCTGGTGTAACTGAAGTGTCGATAAAATTGTGTGTGCAATTCATAAAGTTATTCATAAAAATATTGTTTTGTGTGTTGTAGGATGCTTCTAATTATAATGTTTGGTTGATATCGGAATTCTAATAATATTAGTGCGTGCGAAATGCGCTGCGAGTAATATCAAAAAGGTATACGTTTGTAAAATTTGAAGTGTCAGCTTTACCAATGAAAAAAAAATTGAATTTTACCTTAAATATTGGGTCACAAAAATAAGTTAAAACTACATGCCATTTTTCTTTTTATTTCAAACATTCCTTATATCTGTAATTTCTGACTTATTTTTTAGAAAAACAACTCTCAATCTTCAAGCAGTACCCGTGTTATAAAGCGCACAAATGCTTTAAAAATGGCATGGGTATAGTATCTCTATAAGATGGTGCCGCTCGGTTAAGCAGCTAAGATAAAACGCGTCCAGAAGGCGTCGCGTCACGGAAGCGCAGATGGCGTCCGCCTGCAGATAGCTGGATAAACTTTATTTCCAGTTACATAAATATGTATGTATGTATGTATGTAAACACTTTATTGTACATAAAAAAAGTTACAATAAAACATGATAAAAGAGAAAACAAAGTACAAAGGCGAACTAAAATAAAAATATCTATGCTAACACAAATTAGTAGTTTATGTGACTGCTAATAATTGTACACAGTGTATGTAACACTGATTTATCTACAGACATATTATAAATCCTTAATGACGTGTTCGGGAACCATTAGAATTACCACCATTGCACCGCTGTGGCCAAACTAGATTGGATGTCGTCCTCCCCGACCATCCGGACAATCATGATCAACTCTTATTATTTTTCATACATTATTACAATGTTCGAAATTTGAATGTAACTAAAGTATCGGTCATCGAGTAAAGTTTACGATGCTCCACAGACACAGGTTTCTTAATATAGGCCCGTTTCTAAACATATTATAGGGAATTTATGATATGGACGTAGATGTTCTTCTTCTTTCTCCTGGCTATTGTCCCAATTTATTTGGGGTCAGCCCTCCTAGTAATCCTGCGCCACATCATACGGTTGTGGGTTGTCTCTACTGTTGTGTTTATCTCCTTCATGTCGTTTTGTACTGTTTGGAGCCAGGTTATTGGTGGTCGTCCTCGCCCTCGTTTATGATATGGACGTAGATAAAATAAATTAAACCTACCTATAATGAACAAAAGACAAATATTATAAATCTTTGCCGAGAATGCAGAACACACTGGTTAGATTTCGCTGGCCCTGGGTTTTCTAGCTTTCTACAAATTTAAATGGCATATAGGATCTCCGTAAGACGGTAACGCTCGGCCGAGCAGCTCAGATAGAACGTGCTGAGAAGGTTACGTGGAGGCGCAGGTGGCACCCTGAGCTTTATTCCTCTTATTCCTCGTTTTACCAGGCGCATGCACTGTGTAATTTCGTCACGCTGCTGCAAGTAGGCGCCATTAAATATATCGGAGCAGCCGAAGTACTCAAAAATATATGAACATGCACTTTGTCGCCTTGAAAATAGATGCGTTCACATATACATAAACATGATGACAAGAAAATTATGATCTGAATAAGCTAAGAGTTATTCTCCCATATCCATAATAAATTGCGTTAGGTATTCGATAGGCCAGATGTCTTTTTATTTGTTTATCTAGTTAATTCGAATAAGTAATTTCTAAAATGCTATAATGGATGAAATTTTTTACCTTTTCAGGTTAACTAGATAGCCCTAAGACATTTAAAAAAAATAAGTATTCAGGTTTTTGGCTTTGTTTTGGCTATTGGACTTAAATTATTCGCCTATTTGGCACCGCTTACTACCGTCATTAATTCGGATTATATTTTACTTCGGCCAAACGCCTGTTCTATATTACTAGGGTGCGTTGGGGTAAGATAGAAAGGTATTTTTTTAGGGGTAAGACAAAAAATCGTCCATATTCCGGAGCGCTACAGACTACTTTTTATCTTACCCCTAAAAAAATACCTTTCTATCTTACCCCAACGCACCTTATACAAGTATAGTATAATAATAATATACAAGTTTAGCATCACTTGCTATTGAAATGATACTATTATAATTCAGAGAATAAACGCGCAAAAATATGCGAAGATGTCGCTACAATCGTAGACAATGTCTCACGGACAGAATATTACATTCCTAGATAATCCAAGTATCCAAGATAAAATAAAACTAAAGTAAGTTCCAATTACCAACATTTAAGAATTTTAACCATTTTTTATGGGAACTTAAAAAAATACATTGAAATTTTAATTTCGTTTGTTGCTTACTATTTATATTTTTATGTAAGATTATCCTAACCACAGCTGGCCTTGTTGAGCTCCTTTTGCCTCGGCCTTTTTGCGCCCAGGTGCCACTGTTTTTATGCTGTGAATAATTTTTTGTTGATCTGTCTCGTCAGCCAGATGAAAATGTATATATATGTCATATACAAAGGAAAAAGTACCTATTAACACATTTATAAAAACGCTCTATCTATATTGCTAGCAGTCCGATTCTTTATTAGATACATAACTTTATAACGAATAATAAACGTGTTTTTGTTTTGTCAACTACGCAACATTTTCATTCAACATCAACAACATGTCACACTTCAAATCAGCTGCGTCCTCGTCTACCTTAATTAATTGTCATCGAACATAAAAGGCTTCAAAAGCCGCGAAGCTGCCCGTGACATTTCAATAAATTACCATCACTGTCAATGGCGGCCATATTTCATAAAACAAGAGGTTCGAACGAAGTTTGTTCATAATGCGGAGTATCATTCGGGCTTGTGTCCTATCGATCAATGTCGCCGGGGATGAAAGTTGGCCTAATGAACTTATCCCGCTGAAACTGCGGTAACTACGATTCGGAATACCCTGTATAATATAGGGTTCTCTCACCTTGGCTTAGTTGAGCGAACGCTTTAAGGAGCCCGAGCGCGGCCGAGGTTCTTGCCGTTGCCGGTAATAAGTAATACTTCTCGGGTCAGAGGTGTAGGGTTAGAACCGGTGGTAGTTTATTTTTTCTCTCTGACATTCATAAGTAGTACATTGTAATGTGCTTAAATTGAAGAATAAATATCTTTTATCTTTTTATCTTGTTTTGCCTGCTGCCGTTGTGGTAAATCGAGCCTTATTTTATAGCCAGTTAGAAGAGTTTTGATTGAACTAGGATTTTTTTTACTGGGGAAAAATGCCCTACAGTAATGAGTTATTATCATTTTTTAAGCATTTTAACTGTTACAGGTTCCTAATGTCATAAACTGAATAAATAATGATTATATTGATTATGCATACAAAATATCAGTGTTCTTAAATAATTCAAAATTTCCTGATAAAACCTTTTATTTTTTATCTATACATATAATAAAGGTGAAGAGGGTCAAAAATCTGTACATTGGAGATATTAGCAAAAAAATGAGTTAGTAGCTCTTAGAATCGATAACAGAACACGTTTCGGCGATTTTTTGAATTTTTGTCTGTTTGTCTGTTTGTCTGTTTGTCTGTTTGGATGGGGAGAGTTGGCGTCAAAACGCCTGAACCGATTTCGATAAAAACTTCACTAGCAGGTTCTACAGACCTCTGGTCAGGACATAGGCTATAAAAAATACGAACTTTTTGGATTTAAGGGGGTTTAAGGGGGGTTTAAACTTTGTATGGGAAATGCCTTTATATGGTAAATAAATACTTATGCATTTGTATTTCAACTATATATTTTTTAAACCACGGCGATGGCAAACAATCATACGACCCGCCTGATGGTAAGCACTTAGGGTAGCCAATGGACGCCTGTAAATCCAGAGGTTTTATGTGCGCGTTGCCTCCCTATAAGAATCTTTTTTTATTTACACTATATTGCACGAAATACAAAACTGTGAGACCAAACGGCGGACATCATACCAAATGGTATTTTCCACCAGCCAACCATTGGGTCTATACAACAGACATGTACAAAAGGTGCAAGAATAAAAGTTAAATTAAGGTAATCGCAGCTATCAACGCCCCATCGAAAATCTGCAGGTATTACCGATCTCTTAAGATAATTAGAAATATTTTTATTGCCAGAACAATTTTACTTTCGGGTAGATAAATTTTACATACATAAATTTCTTGAGTATCGGGTACTTTTAAGTTTTTTTGAGTGGTAGTTCGAAAAACAGATAAAATACGCCAATCACAGTGCGGGTGGCGTGGACGCCGGTTGTGTCATACTGGCCCTTGTACTTTCAAGTAAGTATGTCACTTTTCTGTTTAAGACATTAATTTAAATAACTGACGACTGTATGATACCTTTTGTTACTAAATGTATTCATTAATATTTAAATTCCTGATTTTAGGTCTCATTTTAATTATCAAAGTAATTTGGAACGATAGAACTTGAAATTAAAATAGGACGGTGATAGCTTCAACACTATTAGTTGTAGACTCATATGAATCGATAACAGAAACCATAAGAAGCTATTGCGGATCGTAGGGTTTATACATTATTTAAAGTCCTACCCACTTTTGTAATTCGATAGGCACTTATACTTATTATTATAATTTTACCCACACACAAACTTTTAAACTGATCGACCTAGCCCCAAACATAGCCAAGCGTGTACTATGGGGACTAAATGATTATATAAACGTATATACAGGCTGTTTTTTAAATAACAAGCTAGATTGTGCGAGGTGATTAGGTAAGTCATACCTACTGAACAACTTTTCCTACAAGAACAATCCTGAATTACCAAAAAAAATCAGGCCTCTCTATAGAAACGATGTTTGATCGGCCAAAATTTATGGAATATCCAACAACAGCTAGTTTTTGAAAAAACAGCCTGTATAGATAAAAACATATACATATGTAGAATACATCTATAACTCGCGAACAAATATTAGTTATAAATACGTTAATAAATGCCCTTACTAAGGATTCGAACCACTTAATAGGGTATTATGATAGTTTTTCACTTTGGAAACTATATCGCCACATCAGCCTACATATATACGTCTCACAGCAGAATTTAAATATTACACTCTACCGACTGTCAAAATGCCATACGATTAAATAAACAGCTGGGCACAAGCCTTCTCTTATGCACGGTCGTAAATAGCTGCATAAAAATCGTTAATAACATCACAGCCATTAATATGGGTCGGTAATAGTAAAAATCGACTCAGTGACTTTAAAAAATATTTTTTACATGATAGTCCTCTATTTGAGTGCAGAAAACTAAGTAAATACCTTTTATAACCATAACACTAGCATATAAAAATGGAAAAGCATATTTGTCGGTAACCTATATACTTAAAAACTATGGTCGAATTTAAATTTGCCTTAAGGGGGGCGTTAATGGCTGCATTTACCTTAAATAGTGAAACACGGAAATCGAAAAGTACCGGCACACCCTACCGAAAAAGAGTTTAGATAGAGTTCACCGCGTGATGGGCGTCAAAGAGAGGGGGGCGCAAAAAGAAAAAAAGACACCACACTATAGCTAAATATACCGAAAATTGTTACGTTGAACATTTGAGATGGGAGAAGAAGAGTTTTGATAGAGTTCACTACGTGACGGGCGATAAAGAACGGGGGGCTCGGGGGGCTCCGCCCCCCGCAATAAAAAAAACGGTAATATTGCAAATTATACCAAAAACTGCTACGTTGAACATTTGAGATGGGAGAAAAAGAGTTTTGATAGAGTGTACTACGTGATGGGCCGCAAAGAAAGGGGGGTTCGGGGGGCGGAGCCCCCCGCATAAAGAAAAAATACACCGTACTATTGCTTATTATACCAAAAATTGTTACGTCGAACATTTGAGATGGGAGAAAAAGAGTTTGACAGAGTTCACTACGTGATGGGCCGCAAAGAACGGGGGGCTCGGGGGGCGGAGCCCCCCGCATAAAGAAAAAACAAACCGTACTATTGCTCATTATACCAAAAATTGTTACGTCGAACATTTGAGATGGGAGAAAAAGAGTTTTGATAGAGTTTACTACGTGATGGGCCGAAAAGAAAGGGGGGCTCGGGGGGCGGAGCCCCCCGCATAAAGAAAAAACACACCGCACTATTGCTTATTATACCAAAAACTGTTACCTCGAACATTTAAGATGAGGGAAAAAGAGTTTTGATAGAGTTTACTACGTGACGGACCGCAAAGAAAGGGGGGCTCGGGGGGCGGAGCACCCCGCATAAAGAAAAAACACACCGTACTATTGCTTATTATACCAAAAATTGTTACGTCGAACATTTGAGATGGGGGAAAAAAAGTTTTGATAGAGTTTACTGCGTGACGGGGCGAAAAGAAAGGGGGGCTCGGGGGGCGGAGCCCCCCGCATAAAGAAAAAACACACCATACTATTGCTTATTATACCAAAAATTGTTACGTCGAACATTTGAGATGGGGGAAAAAGAGTTTTGATAGAGTTTACTACGTGACGGGTAGCAAAGAAAGGGGGGCCCGGGGGGCGGAGCCCCCCGCATAAAGTAAAAACACACCGCACTATTGCTTATTATACGACAAATTGTTACGTCGAACATTTGAGATGGGGGAAAAAGAGTTTTGATAGAGTTTACTACGATACGGGCCGCAAAGAAAGGGGGGCTCGGGGGGCGGAGCCCCCCGCATAAAGAAAAAACACACCAAACTATTGCTTATTATACCAAAAATTGTTACGTCGAACATTTGAGATGGGGGAAAAAGAGTTTTGATAGAGTTTACTACGTGACGGGTCGCAAAGAAAGGGGGGCCCGGGGGGGCGGAGCCCCCCGCATAAAGAAAAACACACCGTACTATTGCTTATTATACCAAAAATTGTTACGTCGAACATTTGAGATGGGGGAAAAAAGTTTTGATAGAGTTTACTACGTGACGGGGCGAAAAGAAAGGGGGCTCGGGGGGCGGAGCCCCCCGCATAAAGAAAAAACACACCGTACTATTGCTTATTATACCAAAAATTGTTACGTCGAACATTTGAGATGGGGGAAAAAGAGTTTTGATAGAGTTTACTACGTGACGGGACGCAAAGAAAGGGGGGCCCGGGGGGCGGAGCCCCCCGCATAAAGTAAAAACACACCGCACTATTGCTTATTATACCAAAAATTGTTACGTCGAACATTTGAGATGGGGGAAAAAGACTTTTGATAGAGTTTACTACGTGACGGGCCGCAAAGAAAGGGGGGCTTGGGGGGCGGAGCCCCCCGCATAAAGAAAAAACACACCGCACTATTGCTTATTATACCAAAAATTGTTACGTCGAACATTTGAGATGGGGGGAAAAAGAGTTTTGATAGAGTTTACTACGTGACGGGACGCAAAGAAAGGGGGGCCCGGGGGGCGGAGCCCCCCGCATAAAGTAAAAACACACCGCACTATTGCTTATTATACCAAAAATTGTTACGTCGAACATTTGAGATGGGGGAAAAAGACTTTTGATAGAGTTTACTACGTGACGGGCCGCAAAGAAAGGGGGGCTTGGGGGGCGGAGCCCCCCGCATAAAGAAAAAACACACCGCACTATTGCTTATTATACCAAAAATTGTTACGTCGAACATTTGAGATGGGGGAAAAAGAGTTGATAGAGTTTACTACGTGACGGGCCGCAAAGAAAGGGGGGCTCGGGGGGCGGAGCCCCCCGCATAAAGAATAAACACCCCGCACTATTGCTTATTATACCAAAAATTGTTACGTCGAACATTTGAGATGGGGGAAAAAGAGTTTTGATAGAGTTTACTACGTGACGGGCCGCAAAGAAAGGGGGGCTCGGGGGGCGGAGCCCCCCGCATAAAAAAAAAACACACCGTACTATTGCTTATTATACCAAAAATTGTTATGTTAAACATTTGAAATGGGAGAAAAAGAGTTTTGATAGAGTTAACCACGTTATGGGCGGCAAAAAGTGGGGGGTTCAGGGGGCTCCTCCCCCCGCATAAAGAAGAAACACACCGTACTATTGCTTATTATACCAAAAATTGTTAGGTTAGACATTTGAGATGGGAGAAAAAGAGTTTTGATAAAGATTACCATGTGATGGGCGGGATAGAAAGGGGGGCCAAGAAAGAAAAAACACACCGCAATATTGCTTATCGTACCAAAAATTTCTAGGTTGGACATTTGAGATGGGAGAAGAAGAGTTTTGAGAGAGTTTACTACGTGATGGGCGGTAAAGAACGGGGGGCAAATAAAATACTGCAAATTATTCCAAAAACTGATACGTTGAACATTTGAGATGGGAAAAAAAGAGTTTTGATAGAGTTTACCACGTGATGGGCTGTAAAGAAAGGGGCGCTCGGGGGGCAGAGCCCCCCGCATAAACAAAAAAACACACTGTACTATTGCTAATTATACCAAAAATTGTTACGGTGAATATTTGAAATGGGAGAAGAAGAGTTTTGCTAGAGTTAATCACGTGGTGGGCGGGAAAAAACGGGGACTCGGGGGGCGGAGCCCCCCGCATAAACAAAAAACATACTGTACTATTGCTAATTTGCCATGGCTGACACAGGTAAATCTCAGACGCTTTCAGTCGATCTTTTGGGATGTCGAAGTTATATGCAAGAAGTCAATTTTAGCTAAACTGCTAAACATACTGTATGAAATATGACATGTAGAAAGCGTTTAGCAATGGACTGTTGAGGGTAACGAAAAGTGACAGAACCTACTGCAACGCACGCGAGCGAAGCCGCGCGGGTACAGCTAGTTTTTATCATAAGTTTTCAGTTAGCACCTTCAAGCCATAGCATTCGTTTTTTTATCTCCAGAACTGTGTTTGGAATGCTGGCTAACTGGATTTCCATTATTATTATCGATAGATCTTCAAAATGAACATTAAAAAAAATGTTGTCTTCACAAAAAAATACAATCAATGAAAAACAAAAGGTACCTCACAACTAAGAATCTTGAAGTTGACTTCCAATAAAAAAAAAACAATTAAGACCGTTGGTAGGAATGAAGTATAGGTTTTTATATAACTTCTACACATCTCCAATAAAATGTGCTTTATGTGGTAACCTAACATTTAAAGTGGTAGCTTTAGGTGTCAAGCTTATCGATTACAGATTAAGCTTTCAATAGAGGGTTTCGGAGGGCTTCGAGATACCCATTGTAATGCGCCAATCAATCAAATTGCTGTTCGATTGTCTACGCGATTTAATTTATCTTGTGTTTACTTACACTTCGGGATTCAGGACGTTTCACGAACTTAAATTGGGCCAGAATTAATGTGTACCTACTCTCTATCTACCTATTAATAGGTAGGTACTACAGTCGACCAAGAAAGTGGTCTACCAGTTTTGACAAAAGTTTCTGCGAGATCAAACGATCGCTAAGATTGGCATTTCTTACGGAGTTTAAAACATGCACGACGTTCAAACGAACATCAACAACCGTAGGGTGGTTGACCACATTTTTGGTCGACTGTACCATCAACTGCTTTTGCCTGGCTTTAAAAACATGGTTTTCTTCACACACCTATTTATATCTTATTCCTGAGATGGCCGCCTTTCTCCCATCCCAAGAATTAGATATAAATAGCTGTTTAGTGAAGAAAACCAAGTTTTTTAAGCCAGGCAAAGTTGAGCATCGTAGGCAAAGTTGTGGTAGTTGACGGTACTAAAGATCTACGCGAAGCGAAAGTAGAGATTTTTTTTTCTTGAACACCTTGATGAAATCCTAGTGATATATTTAAACGTAGAAAGAAAGGCACAACAAGGAAGATGGGTTTTGAAAATTTAAGAGGCATTGGGGTATTAATAATCATAATTTTCAATATATAGTCTACATAATATATAGACCCCAGCGTTGCATAATAACATAAAATAAACATAAATTTTCTTTAATGAACACCTGAAAATAAAGAAATACTCAAAATACAAGTTACAAACAATACAAGTAGAGAGGTAAAACTAATGGCCGTCTTATCTCTAAAAAAACATGTACTAATAATTACGTTTAAAATACAACTATACTAGCAGAACGATTAGTAAAATAGATTATTGTGACCGATATACTACAATCTTGCAAGGAAAACTACTTTATTTGTACGTTTACTATATCTTATCTCTATATCTTTTATCAAAGAGAATTAAGTACCTAGAGTGTTCTTTCCATACATGGCTAAATGCGTATATGTAATAAGTTTTAAGCGAGCTTTGCTAAAAGTTATTATTCAAAAGATTACAGCTTAATACGTATTACGATTTAAGTGTGCTTAAAACTTAGTATAAATGAGTTAAACCATACCTCCCATATGACTTATTATTTAATTAGTAGTTTTGCTATGTATGGAGTTAGCAATCTATCTACTCATTTATCTATGCTTTTATATCTTGAATTCAGTAGAACTATTTAAACATTAATACGCACTAAAGTATAGTTCTTTATTAATACTATTTGAGCAATTGTCCCAGAATTCACTACATTTTCTCGTTCTGATTACAGTATTTTGGTATCACGGACAAGACTTTTTCAAGTTATTTCTTACTGTAGAAAAAAAAGCTTAATACGAATACGCAACATCACTATAAAGATACAAAGACATCAAATATACAAATATTTAATCTAAAAATCGTGAAAAATCTCAAACGTAGTCAATACGCTCGTCTTCTGTACAAATTTAACTCGCACTTAATTTGGTTTAGGCCGTTTGCGCTCGCAATTCACAATTAGTCCGTCGACTTTTTATCATCGTTAATAATCCAATTGTCGCCTGAGAATTTCCATTTGCACCTGTGATATTTACATATTTAATGAGATGAAATCTCCTAATGGCCGTGCTTCCTCTGTAGACTTGAGAAGGTGAGTAGACATAGATTTATACTATTATTATATAATGTCATTGTTAACAGGGATAAATAAGTACGTATAAGCGTACATTGCTAAAGAATAAATAGGTTCGGTTTAAATAACTACCTACGACTTATTTTGTTAATTATGAAATCGGAGCCAATCCCCGTGCTGGTGAGTACCTGGCGCAAAAAATATCCCTCGTCATACAAAGTGGTAACTCCGCCAGCATACTATAACGGGACCTTTGCTGCTTTTTATAGTAGTTTATATTTTTGTAGTAATTTACATATAATTTGTCAATTGTGGAATAAATATTCTTTATTACGAAATTTTGATTATGAACAATGTGCCCTTATTTCTATAGAATTTTAATTTTTAGGGAAATATTTTCACGCTTGCTTGCATGCAATTTATACTGAACAAACTACATGTATGTATTTACCTATAGCATCTTCATTAACTGTATGTTATAATATTGATTGATTGTTTTAGGGTATTAAATTGAAATATTACGGCGATAAAATAATAAGAACTAAACCGAATATTTCTGTTTTTTAGAAATAAATTAACTACCTTTAGAGTAATACATTTTCTGAAAAAAAATGGATAAGATTTAAATAAGACTACTACGTACATATCTAGTACCTGACTGTTTACTCACAAATATTTCTATTTCGAATTCAACGTCTGTACATGTAGTGACAATTATGTCATTAGTAAAAGATTCTCTTCAGAAATAAACCTGTTAAAACTCCAGCATCAAGTAGTTTTATTGATAAAATCGCGTCAGCTCTACCCGTGAGCAGGTGCACGCGGCGCCCTACTTTGCCCTTTCCAAGCCCCGAAGTCTTGTCGCTGCGTAATTAGATACAATGGACTGACTTATTCTTTTAAATTCTTAAAAGCGAGTATATTTGTAAGGGAAAACGTCTTGGCTTTCTCACTAATTAGATTCAGTGGTTTTGACTACTTGGCTTTTCCATTTGGACTTAAGGTTTCGGAGGCAAGATTCGACTTTCTACTACTACTAGGATACTACCGGCAGACTTGTCGAATGTACCTAATAGTCATGAATAAAAAAAGTTTAAGTGTAATGAAAAAAAAGTATAGTAATCAAAAATTTTAGTATTACTTAATATAAATAATAAATATTTGGGAAAAATCTAACAAAAATCAACCTAACCCCAACCTGAGCAAAGCTTGTACTATGGGTGCTAGGTAACGCTGCACAATACTTAGATAGATAAATACATACTTGTATACATAGAAAACATCCATACCCCAGAAATAAATATTTGTAATATACATACAAATACATTCCCCTTCTTGATTCTAACCGGGGACCTCCAGCTTCATAGGCGGGTCTCTACAGACTAGGCTATGGAAGCCGTTAAGTCAAAATGAGCGTTAGTGGCTGACATGCAAACATCGAATGATTGCATAATTTAGCAACTTGGTTCACGGAACACTAAAGCAAGCTAAATTTAACAGGAAAAAGGTTTCATACATTCTAATTTGCTATAAGACAAAAAAGTATCAAAAACAGGCGGCTTAGCATAACATGCGTTGTCGCGCGCGACAACACTCGAAGTATACTCGTACAGTCGCGGCGACAGTTCATTAAAATAAATGCGCAATCGTAGTAAGGTAATACCCGGTTACACTCACAACAGGTTAAGAAAGATAATGTTATTATTCTGTACGATAATTTAAAACAAAAAAAGAACCGACTTCACTTAGGATCCGCTATTCCAAGAGGAAGTGGCCGAGTTGCTGTAAAAAATAGTGAAATCACTATAGGTGTGCCTATAATAGTTGAAGAGTTCCCTCGATTTCTCCAGGATCCCATCATCAGACCCTGACTTGGTGACAATGGGACCATCTAGGGGTTATACCTGTTCGGTATAAAAAAAAAAATTGAAAATCGGTTCACGATTCACGGAGATATGGAGTAACATACATACAAAAAAAAACATAATAATGATAAAAAAAAAAAACAGTCGAATTGAGAACCTCCTCCTTTTTTGAAGTCGGTTAAAAATAGTACAAACTATCGAGATTGTTTTAATACCACGACAGTGGCAAACTAGTATACGGCCCGCCTGATGGTAAGCTGTTATCGTAGCCTATAGGCGCCTGCAAATAAAGAGGATTTACATGCGCGTTGCCTACCCTTTAAAAACCTATACACTCCTGTCCTTAATTTAATAAATTAAGCAATATTGTGATTAAGACTTACGTCTTTTCCCAGGTTGACGTTGTTGTTAAAAAAAAAAATATTGTTGTTAATATATGCCCCTGCGTTACAGGTTACCCCGAACTAGGGAATGCAAACCGGTTATTTTTTGTATGAAAATAACCGGTTATTAACCGGTTAACCGGTTATTTTCATACAAAAAATAACCGGTTTGCATTCCCTACCCCGAACCCCAAATGCTTCTCGGGCGCGTTCGCTGCAACTAGTTGACGAGTTAGTAAGTTACAGTTTAACTCGGTCGTGGCGCGGTTATGCCACGACCGCTATGTGTTGCGCCACTTGTGCCTACTGCTATTATAATATTTGTAACCTAATCTAACCTAGTATAAATAGGTTTATACTATACACCAGTGGCCTTGTGAGCTGTGGATGGCACTGCCCCTGAATTTAATGAAAAATAATTATAAGATGTAATTTAAAAAATATTTCTTTCGTTGTTTTATTATTACAGCGAACTCGCAATAGTCTTGTAAGGTGCATGCTTAAATATCTATGTAAACCGAAACGTAAGTAATGAGTGAAAGAGATAGTATGCGTGGTTACACTAAAGAAAGAGAGAGATGAATGAATGATTGCGAGAATGGGATAGACATAGGATTATGTTAGAGTTAAGGTGAGACGGAAATAAAAGTATTATGGCCGAAAACGTTGTTTCAATCTTACATGGCGCGCGAACGAAATCGGATTTTTATTAAATCAAGAGTTATTCAGTAGTAAAAGTGAAAGATTTTTGATTAAATTGAATATACGAATAATATTCATTGTTATTTTGAAGAAATACGTATTATTTCTGGTTGAAATATCGGACTACCATAATCACAATGGACAGCACGTTGGAGGAAGATCTCCTTGTCTTTACAGTTAATCAGCTCAAGGCAGAGCTGAAAACTAGATACTTGCCTACAACGGGTAATAAAGATGAATTGGTGGCAAGGTTACACCAGGACAATGTTACGAAGCACGAGCACGGAATTCTGGAAGACTACAAGAAGGAACGAACAAAACGGCTTTCACAGGAAGTTGAACTAAAAAATCTTCAAATACAGCTGGATCAGTTGAAACAGGATGAGGGTAATAAAAGTAACGCAGGTACGTCAACAGGAGATAGCACTTTATTACAGATTTTGCATACCCAGTCAATGATTTTGCAACAAATTACAAGTCCGCAACAACAAACCTTACAGGTATATTCAACTACTGATACTAGCCAAGCAATCCCGTTATTTGGTGGTAACAGGTCGGAAAGCGCAACCGAATGGATAAAACAAATAGAAAGAATAGCTAAACTAGCTAATTGGTCGGACAATTTGACACTGGTTAATGCTTCAATGAGGCTAAGGGGTCCTGCAAATGATTGGCATAAGGCAATAGGCAGAAATATGGTAAATTGGCAGGAATGGAAGACTAAATTGTGTGAAAGGTTTTCATTAAAAATGTCATTTGCTGAATTTATTACTTTTCAGGCAAAGAGGACACTACGAAGTACAGAAACCATCACCGAATATATTTACAGTAAAAATGCTTTGTTTGTTAAATCACCTTGTACCATTCCAGAGGCTGACAAGGTGTCACTGATTTTGGAGGGCATCCATGATACCCGTTGGTCAATTCCATTAGCGTCACACTGTTGTAAGGATGTGGAAGGATTACTGTCTCATGCTGCTTCATTGGATAATATCAGAAAAGTAATTCCAAGAGATAAGTTTAACCGTAGTGAAACCGTAAGTACCAGTAATACTTCAGAACCGCAAAAATATAATAAATTTATTCCAAAATTTAACCCACAATTTGACCGTAAGGAGGATCAATTTTGCTTTAGGTGTAGAACTAAGGGACATGTGTCATATGACTGTAGAATGCCATCTAAATCTGGTGTGAATACCGAAACTTCAAATAATAGATATGATAAATATGACCAAAAATACACTAAGCCCCAACCATCAACAAGTACTAGCCAAAATACTAACAATGAGAATAAAAAACAAATTAGCTGTGTTCAAGAGGAAAGTCCCAATGTAACATTAATACCTGTAACGCTAAATGGAACCAAATTAAACGCTTTGCCTGATTCAGGTTCTGTCATCACAATTGTTGACAAGGAAGTGCTGCCCGAGGCCACAGAAGTCTACCCATGGACTAAAGGAGACTACAGAGTTGCCGGAAATGTGCTAACACCCATAGGATGGATCTCTGCTCGCATTGAGGTAGGAAACATTGATTATGTCATGCCTCAAGTCGCTATATGTCAAAACTTACCTGTGCCCATGATAATTGGTAAAGATTGGCAACTTGCTGTGTACGCTCGCATAATTCATGATCCAGATGGTAAAGTATGCATAATAACACCAACTCATACTGAATATTTTCCAGCTTCCAACAAAGAACAAGCTTCGATTGCATGTTGTGTGCCAAATAATAAGTGTGTGCCTCAATTACTGCTCGAAAATAAAGAAAAAGTTTTAGAGTTAGTGTCAGAATATGAAGACATTTTTAAAAAAGATGAAAATGATATTGGCAAATTTCCAGATTTTGAATTAGAAATTAATTTGACTAGTGAGAAACCTGTTAGCTGCAAGCCTTACAGATTACCTGAACCAGAACGAGTTTTCCTGAAGGAAACTGTGGAAAAATGGCTACAACAGAAAATATGTCGACTGTCAAACTCCCCATATGCAGCACCTATGTTTGTGGTGGCACAGCCTTTCCATGATACCACGCCATACAGACCAGTAGTAGATTACTCTAAAACAATAAACCCGATTACTGTTTTGGACACACAACCAATTGAAAGAATGGAAGACATCATTACAACCATCTCACAGTTCATATATAAATTCAAGTTAGATATCTATCATGCCTATCATAACATATGTATCAGAGAAGAGGATATATTTAAAACAGCGGTGGTAACCCAAGACTATCACATCGAGTTCCTAAGAGTAATGTTCGGACTTGTCGGAGGACCATCAATAATGTCGAAGGTCATAAAGTCAACATATGGTAATTTATATGAAGAAGGAGTACGAGCATATTTTGATGACATTACAGGAGGTTCCAACACTATCGAAGACTTCATCAAAATATTAAAAAAAGTATTTCAAGTAACCAGAGAAAAGAACCTAAAGCTCAATAAAGAGAAATGTATTTTCATAGACACCGAAATACCGTTATTCGGGAAGATTGTTGGTCATCTGCAAGAAAAAACTGACCCCAAACGAACAGCAGCTGTTGAACAATACCAAACATTATCATCCATAAAGGAAGTACAATCATTTTTAGGGTTCACAGGAACTTTCCGTCGTTTTATTAAAAACTATGCTGCTATAGCCCAACCATTACATAGACTTCTAAAGAAAGATAAGACACAAACCATTGAAGAAAAACAAAAATGTAAAAATAAAACCATAAAACTAACTGAGGAACAACAAAACGCATTTTTGACGTTAAAGCAACAAGTAGTGACAGCACCGATTTTGACGAATTTTCAGCAAAACGCAGAAACTATTGTAGAAACTGACAGTAGTTATCAAGGAATTGGAGCTTGCTTGATTCAGATACAAAACGGTGAGCGTAAAGTGGTAGAATATGCCAGTAGAAGTTTAACAGATGCTGAAACTAGATACCACATAAACGAGTTGGAGGTAACAGCAGTACACTGGGCAATTGTAAGTAAATTTCGAATTTATTTACTGGGTACACCATTTACCCTAATAACTGATAGCTACTCAACAGCATATATTATTAATAAAGCAAAACTTAATAGGAAATTTGCAAGATATGTAATAGATTTGGCTCCGTTCAATTTCACACCTGTCCATCGACCTGGAAAACAAAACGTAATTGCAGATCATTTATCTAGATACCCACTAAGCGAAGTATGCCTTACAGTTGTAAGCAGTAACACCGAGAAACTGAGGTTGGCACAAAATAAAGATGCATTTGTACAGCAAATAAAGATAAAATTGGCAAAAGACATTACAACACAACATTTAAAACAAATTAATGACTCATTTAAAATATCTGAGGGCATATTACTACATGTAAACGGTGAAGAATTAACTAATAAAGAAAAAATTGTTGTACCGCAGGCTATGAGGACGTTGATACTGAAAATGGCACATGATGACAACGGTCACTTGGATTCCAGCACTACTATTGACAAGATAAAGAGCAAGTACTGGTGGAAAACACTACGGCAAGACGTTAAAGCTTATACGGCAGCATGTATGACATGTGCAAGAACGAATAGACGTACCAAATTGGCATATGGAAAATTAGGAGAACGCCCAATACCTAACACACCAATGCAAGTGATATCCTCAGATCACATAGTAGCTTTACCCCCAACTAAATCAGGGAACACCTACATTTTTGTACATATAGATCATGCAACCAGATATGTACTAGCAAAACCAGCATGTGCATTATCCGCACAAAGTGTAATAAACACCATAGAAGAAGACATTATTTATGTGTATGGACCACCATTGACATACATATCTGACAGCGCACCCTGTTTTACCAGCCAGTTGACACAACAGTTTTTTCACAAATATGGGATTGAACATATACCAACAACTCCATACACAGCTCAAAGTAACGGACTGGTGGAACGAGCGAATGCTGTGATAGTATCAACCCTGACTAAATTTGCCTTGAATAATAAAGAAGATTGGGATAAATTACTACCAAAGGCAATTTTATCAATCAACATTTCAAAACAAAAGACCACTGGATATTCTCCTTTTTATTTACTGCATGGCTACCATCCACGGATACCACCTAACGAAATACACATTGGAACAATAATAGAAGACAGCGATAGATGCCTTCAATTAGACCTCTTGACGGAAGCAAGAATATTGGCATTACAGAAAATCGAAAATATACATCTGTATAACAAAAAGAAATATGATTTAAGAAGGCTGGACCATGACTTCCAAGAAGGCAGCTATGTTGTTTATGAATGGTATAAACCAACAGACACCAAGCTTACGCCGAGATTTAAAGGTCCATTCAAGATATTAAGAAAAGTTGGCTCTGTATGCTACGAGATTCAAGACATAAATAAACCAAGCGTGAAGAAAATAGTTCACACTCAGTTCCTGAAATTATTAAATAATCCACATAACCTTGATTTAATTACAGATATTTCAGCAACCAGTAACACCCCAAACAATAACAACGATGATGATGACAACTCTGACAATGACACCCTTGATGATGACAACCCTGATGATGACACCCTGTATGATGACAACCCTGATGAGGACCACACCGACAAGGATGACAATGATAGAGATGACCATTCCAGAGCAGTCGGCAGCACACATCCATTTGTAACATCTAGAGGCCGGCACACAACAGTGCCATTTAAATATTAGGTATTTATAAGTTAAAATAAGTAAACTGTTTTATTTAGTTATATAACATAATTTCTCTTTCCTTTGCATATTATGTACCGTACAGTTTTCCAGAGCTACATTTTTAGTAGCGTACTACTCAATAATTAATAACAGCAAAAGTGTTTTACATTTAATTGCATCATTTTAATTGCATTATTTCATGAGTAATAATTAGAATGTTTTACTGCACTCTTAATAACTGTACTCAATTTTGTAATAAAATTAGGATCCAGTTAAGCCCGCAACTTAAAAATAAAGCTAATTTGGCACAGACTGTTACTTGAGGGCAAATTCATTACTTATTACTGTATAAAACTTAATACACACATTGTAATAGTTTCTAGCATAAACAATATTTAGATTTAGATATGTACATATAAAAACAATTTCATTGTCAATTAGCAAATGCAACATTATATGTGTAACAGTAGATATCTACTCGACAGTCATTTATTTTTATTTTTAAATATCAGTTACCTATAGTTCTTAGACCAGGGATTAACTTTTGTTTTTAATGAGTCATATAAAGTTGCAGTTGCTAAAATAGGAAATATATACTTGTAACTACATGAAACTAATCATAAAGAAAACAACAGTTTCAAATAATAGGTTTATTAATTAAAATGCAATTTCAGTTACAGATTGTGTCATTGTTTAATTGTTCAAGTAGCATCATAAATAAGGTACTAGAGGTGTTGGAAATTAAAATACACTTCAAACTAAGTTCTTAACAGTTAGTATTATATTGTAAAGTGCCAAGAACATGTAAGGTGTGAAATATACATATGCAAAGAGTGTCTTGTTGCATATATATATTTCAGAGGGCATGTAAGGTGCATGCTTAAATATCTATGTAAACCGAAACGTAAGTAATGAGTGAAAGAGATAGTATGCGTGGTTACACTAAAGAAAGAGAGAGATGAATGAATGATTGCGAGAATGGGATAGACATATGATTATGTTAGAGTTAAGGTGAGACGGAAATAAAAGTATTATGGCCGAAAACGTTGTTTCAATCTTACAGTCTTAAGTACCTTTGATATCCTTTGTGTCTTCATTTTTAAGGTTATGAGTAAAACTGTCACTTGAAATCAGTATTTTAAAATATAATAATATAATATATAAGTAATCATTCTGAAACCAAGCGAATCCTAGAAAAGTATTATACATTTACAAGAAAAGTTAAAAGGAAATTTTAGTATTTAAATATGATCAAAATTTATTAAAATCTTCTGGGTTTCTTGTGAGCATATTGTATGACCATTATCAGGTAGTATACTAGTAGATTAGAACATGCTATAACAGCTGTACGTTACCAACGGAACATTTAAGCTGTATCGTTGTGGAGTGTTAGTCTAATCCCACGCGGTTGGTGCCAAACTCACTGTGGACTGTACATATGTTTCCATTAGGTATACTGCGAAGCTCAATATAACACACGTATTCGACGGTAAATAATATTTCTTGAAAGTTATTAGTTAAAGTTATTCGTTAGAAAGGAAAAGGCTAATGTAGTGTCTTATCGGGAGCTTAAAACAATTCCGGAGAGGCGAGATGAGTGGCGGTTACTCCACCGACAAGAGCAAAGCTCTTAAATAGATGATGATGATGATGATGATGAAAGTTATTTAATTGTAATACTTTGAAACCGTTCTATCGTTTTTAATTATTTCGTCTGCCCCGCGATGCCGCACTGCTTTACTATTTTTTAAAGTACTTATTACATTTATATAAATGTTTTTATGAAGATCCACGATATTTCAAGAATCAATGATGCAAATTTTAAGATTTTACCTTCAACTCAGAGGCGTATTTAGAAATTTGGCGCCCCGGGCCAGAAAAATTTGCCGCCCCTGTTACTTAACCAAACAGACTATTAAAATTTTCTTGAAACTTTCTGAACCCTTAGTGTACGGTCAAACGTTGAAAATTCACCCCGCTGACGCCTTTTGCACATCTGCATAGCTGGATTGATATATACTGATGATATGATACGGCGCGTATAATCCGACCAAAAGAGTAGAAATTAAAAAGTGGCAACATCGGAGTGTCGTCCCTTTCAGATCAATCTAAGAAAAACGGGACGACACTACGATGTTCATCATCATCATCATCATTTCAGCCGAAAGACGTCCACTGCTGGACATAGGCCTCCCCCACTGAACGCCACAATGACCGGTCCTGTGCCACCCGCATCCAGCGGAATCCAGCGACCTTCACCAGGTCATCAGTCCACCTTGTAGGGGGCCTACCAACTCTTCGCCTTCCGGTGTATGGTCGCCATTCGAGAACCTTAGTGCCCCATCGGCCATCGGTTCTCCGTGCAATGTGCCCTGCCCATTGCCACTTAAGTTTAGCGATCCGACGGGCTATGTCGGTTACTTTGGTTCTGCTACGGATAGTATCGTTTCTGATACGGTCACGCAAAGAAACTCCTAACATAGCCCTCTCCATTGCTCTTTGGGTGACTTTAAGCTTTTTAATGAGGCCCATTGTGAGCGACCACGTTTCAGAGCCATAGGTCATCACTGGCAACACACACTGGTCAAAGACTTTCGTCTTGAGACACTGCGGAATATTGGACGAAAAGATATGTTTCAGCTTCCCAAACGCTGCCCAACCGAGACGGATTCGACGATTGACCTCTTTCTCGAAATTGGACCTACCTAGCTGGACTGTCTGTCCGAGGTATACATAATCGTCTACAACTTCGAGCGTAAAGTCTCCGACTGTAATAGGGGTTGGTACTACATGGGCGCTACGATGTTGCCACTTTTTAATTTCTATGGTCGGAATATAACTTCAGCGGATCGAGAGTGAAACAAGTTTTGATTCCGTTCTTGATTCGCTCTCGACTCGCTCTGGTTTCATAAAACTTTATAGTCAAATATCTTCTTAATTTTTGTTTCCCGTCCCGTAGCCTATACTGTGTCCCACTGCTGGGCAAAGGCCTCCCATCGCTTCTGCTACTCACCACGGCCTAGTGCATACTATCGCCATTCTCTACAAAATGCGTCTAGATCGTTTCGCCATCTCCTTTTTTAATTGGTCTGCCTCTGCCCCGGCCGATTTGTGGGGTCGATTTAGTTGTTAATTTAGCCCATCGTTCCGGGTGCTTGCGGCAGACATGTCCAACCCAATCCCGTTGAGCATGCCTAGCACATGAGTGACCCGACAGTATCTCGCGCGCGAGATAGACTACCCGTCTCTTTTAAATTGACACAGTCAGAAAAGGACGGATATACTATCTCGCGCGCGAGATACTGTCGCGTCACTCATGTGCTAGGCATGCTGGGCGGTCTTGACTCTTGACACCCTCATTACATCCAAGATACTTTTCCTGGAGCGCAGTTCGGTGTTCCTAATCCGATCGGATCTACGAACTCCTAGTATGCTGCGCTTCATGGCTCGCTGGCAAATTTTGAGTCGTGACTTTTCAGCCTTTGTTAATGACCAAGTTTGTGCGCCGTAGGTTAGGATAGGCAGGAATGGCAGGATACACAACACATGTCGACGAGTTTGTGCTTTAGTATCAGTGGATGGATTAGTTACCCTTCATAAGCGCTATCATGGACCAGATTCGAAGCTCTTCCAGGTGTTCTCGATGCGTCGATCGATTTCCTTGGTCTGCCTTTTATCCAAGGATGCTATCTGGTCCAAATAGGTGTATTCGTCGACATATTGTAATTCTTGCCCAGTGCCCATCTACCTTGACCCTACGTTTCACGCCGCTGGACATTAATTTGGTTTTGTCCCTGTTCATTGTGAGTCCGACATCAAAACTTGCAGAGAAGGTCTTGCAGCATTTGCTCTAGATGGGATGCAGTTACAATAGTTACTTGTACACCCTTAAAAAATGTTCTTAAAAACAATTCTTGTGCTCCAATTTATGACGAGTTATAAAAACCACTCGCATACCAAATTTGATTAATGTAGGGCCGTAAATTTCAGCTACAGACGGAAAAAGCACCTCTAATATTGCACCACTAAAAGTGTCCGAAAACGGAACGGACCAGGCTGCCGGCTGTCCGCCCAAACATATTGAAAGAGTATCACTTCAGCTATCAAATGAGCTTGCTTTCATTCTGCTACTCGATGAGGTAAAAAACACCCCGAAAATGGCACCATTAAAAGTGGCCGAAAACGGACCGCACCAGGCTGAGGGCTGTGTGTCCGACCAAGTGATTTAATGACCTATTAAACTTCTATGACCTATTAAATTTCTTTTCGATGAATAAAACTTTTTTCTTTTCGATGAATAAAGTTCCAAACAGCTCCTCTATGAGGTGGCCGCACGGTCCAGTAGGCTTGTAATCGTAGCCTATACATCTTTCCCAACCATTACCCATACCGAAACTATCATTCCCAGTAACTGAGTTTCTGGAGGGTGCAAACTTTATTTTGCGCAAAAAAATTGCTGGCCCTCATCTGCAATTAAAAGCAAGAGCATTCTCGGAGTTTGGTTTTCGGTCTCTTCGCGAACTCCAAAATTAAACCCAGTAAGGCAAACCAAATATATAGAGTCTTGGCGCCTTTGCCTAGATCCTGTCGAGACGGTGTTTTCGTCATCCTATCACCATTTTTGGACAGTACCAACCTTGCCTGCAAGTCTGTGCACTTGCTGTATAACGGACGAGGCACTGCTGGTAAGGGCCCCTTCCCTTTTTGTGTTGAGAAGTAAGACCGCAGTCGCTTTCATAAAAGTCAAAAACATGCAATTCTAACATAGGTACCAGGTTCCAGAAAAAAAGACAAGGGATATAACGCCGTCACAAAATGGCATTCAGGAGCCCCGCCCAACATCTGTTAATGTGAACCAATGAGCTTTCTAAATAGGATGCCGAAATCGGTGCGAAGTGGATGAGAAAATATACTAGATCGGACCCTAATAGGCTTCGATACGGTACTTAAGGATGCAACCAAGATGAACGCTAAGATCAGGAAAGATTATAAACCCGGATCGCGGATTCTCAACGATCAGCTTTTACTGACTTGATTAAGTTTACTCAGTGAAAACGGGTGCTTAGTTAAATAACCAGGCATGGTTATATCGTCCTCCCTTTTAGGAAAAAATGCAGTTTACTTTATGTGATGTGATACATGGTAATGGCAGATATGGAAAGGCGGTATAAGTACAAAAAAGCGGCCTTCTAGTTTACTTATTTACAAAACCAGAACGTGGCGTTTCGAAATTGTTACTCTTTTTTAGGCCTTAATATGGGCCGGTACCTAACTGAAGTTCAGCATCGAAAAAGGCGCCCAGAACCAAGCATACGGGGCGGCTCGCGCCGCCCCTGGCAGCCTGCCGCCCCGGGCCATGGCCCTCTTGGCCATAGGGTAAATACGCCTCTGCTTCAACTACAGTCTCTATACATACCTATCATCATCATCATCATCATCTCAGCCATAAGACGTCCACTGCTGAACATAGGCCTCCCCTTTGGACCTCCATAAGTATCGGTCGGAAGCGACTTGCATCCAGCGTCTTCCGGCGACCTTTAAAAGGTCGTCTGTCCATCTTGTGAGTGGACTCCTGCCTTGCCCTTAGGGCTTGGTACGGTTTGTCAAGATTGTTTGTCGGTCGGTTTGTGATGTCCTACGCTGCGCTGCTATAATGAATTTGTTCTAATATTTTCTTAGCAGACTGCGTAATTTTTAGACCCAAATCTATTTAAACATCCATTTCAATTAAAAACCATAATGAGTCACATCACACACTTGAGCGAAATTCTGCTATCATCATAGAAAGAAAGTCGAAAACTTATCTATGGGCTTTGATAGCTGAAGTTTTGTATGGAAACACAGACAATGTTCAGCCGGATCCGTCTTCCAGCAAATTTTTGTGTATCATAACTTAATTCCGCTGAATTCCGATAATTATTGTGTGAAGTGTCATAGAACTCGCAGAAGGTAAAAGTATCAAGATTCCTCGCTACGTTGCAGCGGGCTGCTACGGAACAAGAGCAAGATTTTGCTACGCGCGGCCATGGGGCATATTCAGATATGAAAAAATAATATTATCAATTCAACTACACTTGATGTGTTATTGTGCGTATGAGCGCGACACATAAAATCTGGATAACCAACAGACTTCGAGATTGGTTTCATCATCATCATAGGATTATGTCCCTGCTCAATAGAGCTTCGGCTCAGTTCAGCAAACTAATACTAAGGCGTATAAACGAAATTAAGGAAAGCGATTGCCATCTGACCTTCCAACTCGAAAAGGAAATTAAGCAATACTGAATTTAGGCCCTTGAGAGTTCCTTTGTAAAAAGCAACTGGCATGACTTGAAAAAACTCAATAGCACGAGCCGGAACTTGAACCCGCGACTTCAGGATTGAAAGTCATACTACCAACCCTTCTCAACAAATAAATAAATAAATATAAATAAATATTATGGGACAATTTTACACAAATCAACCTAGTCCCACGGTAAGCTCAATAAGGCTTGTGTTGTGGGTACCAGGCGACGATATATATAATAGATAGATATATATAAATACTTGAATACATAGAAAACATCCATAACTGAGGAACAAATATAAATACAAATATAAATGTATTTTAATATTATTAATTAAAAAGTTAACCTCATCTTAATAAACTACGTTATACCATCATAACTACGTAACTTAATTCAAAGAAACGAGGGCAACCCGTTACCAACATTAAATGAAAACGTCACCCTTAAGTACGGAAAATGGAATTGCACCAAAAGATGAATGCACCATTTGAATCCTCGCGAGTTCAGTTCGTCATCTCAGTATTCTCAGTCCCAACCCTGCCGCTGTTTCGAGCGCACGTCTCGGCCCGGCCCGGACAGCCCGAATTCTCGATACCGCGATTCTAAATTTAATTGAATAAACCTGATACCGTGATCCTAGGGGCTATTTGCATAGAAATCGGATTGCTTAACTAAATTGTTCCGAAATGTAATTATTTAAATGTGCCTGTGGATGTTTCAGTGTTTTTGTGGTTATATTTTTGATTATGGTGAGTGTTTTTTTAAAGATTTTTTTTACTAAAAAACTTTTATGTAATAATTATATCAGGAAGTGTCATAATAAAATAAATATAAATAACACTAGAAATTCATATAAATAAACATAGGTATATAACCTGAATAAATCTCTTTTACAAAAACATTCAGACAAATATGAGAACTATTGAACTATTTATTATCGTTACTAAAACGTTAAAAAGAGACTGTTATTATGTAATTTTTTGACGTACATAAGCATGACAGTTTACACCAATACTCTTAACCTACGTAACCTATATAAATCAGTAGTAGCAAAGCGATTATGATGTTCAAAATAAGCGTGAAATGACTTTATTGTTAAGAGAATAAGAGCGTCTGAAGACCATCCCCAACACCTCGCCGCTAAACTACTTATGTGGTTGACTATACCTACCAAAGCACCTACTTACATAACATTGTTTGACTTTTTTTAAGTCCAACATAAAAGAAGGCCGGTGTCTACTTTCTTTTCTATTTTCGCGATTTCTAGATAATAAAGACTTATTACTTAAATATAATTGATTTGTAAATAACATGCCTCTTAATATTAATATAGGATATGTTTATACAGAATGGAACAAAAATACTGGTGATCCGTTTAAGGGCATAATTGGTATCATATTACGACTAAGAAAAAGTAGGAGAAACTATTTTTGGGCGCAAAAAAAATTTTTTTTTCTATGGCACAAGTGGTCCCAGCCGGCTGACCTTCCATACTAAACCAAAATTTTTTTTCGCGCAAAGAAATGTTTTTCTAACTTTTTCGTCATTAGAATACGATACCAATTATGCCCTTAAAAGGATCACCAGCATTTTTGTTACACCTTGTATTGTTCATCCTAGTAGGTACTCATAGTTACGAAACTTGTAAACGTATAGGTAATTAATATACCACCCACAAAAACACCCTTTATTGAAATACATATTGTTTACTTTAACAACTTCAAGTTTTCACCTTTATACGTAACTTGTTAATTATGTATCTATTGTTTACCACATAGTCGTATACATATGATAGGGAGAGCTTTTTAATCACATACGCATATCTTCATATAGTTACTATAGTAACTTTTCATTTTCATACACTGAAAGTAGGTCATTGTTTAGCTAAATAGCGATATATTTCCGCCCTAGGGAGTTTCACTTTACAAGCTTTACACAATTGGTGATTAAAATTCGGTAAATAGTAGATTGTATTACAAGGGAGCAAAATGACTTATTTCGGTCGAGGGTAGCGTCTTGAATCCCGAACGAAGCGAAGGATTCCAGAATAGAATCGCGAGCGTAGCAAGGGATTCTAACGTGGAATCAATAATTTTCATTTAATTTCATAAGAAATTAAATCAGATAACTTGTACTTAGAATTGCAATTAAAAATGTATCCAAACAAAATAATTCGGCCCGCAATTAATCGCTCGTTGACAGTTACTTTCAATACCACGTTTACAGTACATTGCTGCTGATATAGTTTTCAAAAAGGAATTATTGGGTCACATTTCAGTGTAACTTAAAAAAAATCTAAATTAATGATTAAACTAATGAGTTCTATGTCTGGTTTAATTTATCGCCCGTATTAGATTTACACATCGTATATTCAGTCGTTTTTCCAATATTATCTAAATATCTAATATATCCATACATAATATAAATATTATTTCTAATTTATAGTAAAACAAGCTGTGGCCGTGGCTCCGCCTATCTTCGCACATCCTAAAGTTAGTTGAATAAAATCAGAGAAGCAGTTTAGCCCTAAAAAGGTAGCAAAACAGACATACCTATAGACAAACAGAGAGACGGATAAAACTTATGTATTATTAATATTATATAATATAATGTAACTCTATCGTCTCTATCTGTCTGCCTGTTCATTTATACGATAGAGTTACATTAAAATTCATAAAACTCGCTGTTTTGACGTTTGGTATTTATCCAGTTCATATCAAATAGGTATCAAAAAATATTGCATAACGTAAATATTAGCCGTGGGGTGCCCGGCCTTAGAATTGTCCCGCGCCATATCGTCCCGTGGTTGCAGTCGGAGTCTGGTAAGGGAATATACCGGGAGATGGGCAGCAGCATCTTCCGAAAGCCTAAACAACAATAAACAAAAAAAAACTGCGCTCAAACTCGCCTGCCAAGCGTGGCGTGTATGGCAGTCAATTGGATCGCAGGCCGAAATGGATGAAGATATTTTTTTTATTACATTCATATAATCGCATATCGGCTAGCCAATCAGCGTCCCGCGTTGGGTTTGACCTTCCCGCACATCACAGTCCACTCCTAAGTAAGTCTTCATATGTCTAATAGTCGTAAATCCGATAACAACTTCAAGTAATCAAACCCAATCGTGTTTACACCACGGATAATCTCCGTTAATAAATCAAAGGGTTAGTTAAGGGTTGTTTTGACTATTTAACGGTCCATGTATCACTTTAACTGGCGTTTCTAGGAGGCCTACTCCTACTCTGAAAATGTTATCTTAACCTGTTATTATACAGGTTGTAACAAAAATACTGGTGGTCCGTTTAAAGGCATTATTGGTATCGTATTGCGAGTAAGAAAAATTAGAACAAAAATTTTTTGGACGCGAAAAATTTTTTTTTGTATGGGACACGTCGTCCCGATCGGCCAACCCTCCATACAAAACCAAAATTGTTTCTCGCGAATAAAATATTTATAGTTTTTCATAATAAGAATGCTTAAAATGATCACCAGTATTTTTGTTACACCTTGTATTTTAAACCCTTAGCAATATTCTGCGAGATTACCTAGTAAGCCATTCACTTTGAGACCAATTACGATATCGGAAAAAATGCCTGTTCCATAGAAATAACTATTTCACCATACATAAGAACCGAAACAGTCATTGGACAATCACAATTAGTTTCAAATAGAACTTTGATGCGCGAGAATAATCATGTGGCATTATGTTGGTAAAGGTACCATTGAAAGAGCGGCGCTTGCGCTTTAATCGATCAAACACAATATAGAATCTGTACAACGTACGATGTAAACACCGGCCGCCAAATTGTATTACAAAAAACCCGTCACAAATGAGTTTCACAATGGTTACATTCGTAACGAGGGACAGAAAATACGGATTTTTCATCAGACGAACTGTATAAAACAGATATATCACAATTTTGTGAATCACATATCTAAACTTGTTTAGTATTACCCACATATTCTTCTCGCAAAACCAAGCTTAAAATACACTCGATGCAGAGATATCAATAACAGCGAATATAACTTTTGTACTGATTTAAAATCAAACGATTTTCACTAATTATTTTGACAAAAACGGGACTTAATCGCGAACACCTACTTTTGTTATTTTCCTGACGTTACGAACGTGTCATAACGCTCGTGGTCGCAGGCAGACGTGTACGCGATTAAAGCCCGTCACAGACGGAGCTATAATATATATTAATATACCGTAAGATACCAAGATATATATTGTCGTATAGCTCGGCACCCCACACGGCAAAGGTATGAAAAGTGAGAAAGATATATCGGTTGTACGTCACGCCAGAGAAGGAAGGCAATATACCCAAAATATGTCGTAATATATCAAGCTATAATATATCTTACAGCTCCGTCTGTGACGGGCTTAAGTCCCGTTTTTGTCAAAAAAACATTTTTGTAGTCCGAATTGGCTTCCTGGCATTTCTAGATCACTCGATCTGTCCCCCACCCTCATCAGAGCCTCGTTAATTTATCATAATATAAATCTACATCGGTCTAACAGGAAAATTCATGTTTTTTAGGGAAAATCCGGAATAATCTGTTATTAGCGAGAGTTTGTATGGGCGGCAAAGTGTTTGGGGACGGAGATAATTTTATTAAAGTGGAAGTCAAAAAACGAATACATTTTTTAAACACGTTTATTGGCTATTTAATGTTAGATTGACTACGCTGTGGATGAATTTTATATACTTACCTACTTTTATCTCATGTTATGTTATGTAACAAGACTTCTTTAAATTAAGTGTTCTTTCGGGAATTGGTCGTAAAATTTTTCAGTTATTTCATGGCTTTTTAAAAATGTTCCTTTCAAGGTTCAGGCTTCAGGTTGCAGGTTTTTAGGTTGTACGTTTTTTTGTCAATTTCTAAGTGAAGCGACTGATATATACCTATGTATTTAGATACACACAGCTAGAATATATAATTCGTTCACCAAAGTATCAAACAACTTGTTAGCGTTTCGATGGCGCGCGATCCCAACTGTGCTGGTTAAGATCGTTCATGTATCAAGTAACAGTCTAGTATTTATTTAAAATAAGACAAAACTGATAATTAGTGCTATATAAAAATAACCTAACCAAAAACACAACGACAAAACATGAAACTATATGTCTTAGCTTAGTGGCAAACGCTGCCATCAGTTATTTACTTTGAATACACTGAAAACCAATGAAATCCCGCCTCTTCGTATGACCAGTCATGTAAAAACATCCCAATTTCTATTTTTAAGCGACTTCAAGATTTCGTCGGCATCCTTGTTTTTTTTTTGCGCTTTTTATGTATCTTCTTTTTCTTCATGTGCCATCTCCGACGAGGAGGTCGGCGACCATATCTCTAATAATTGTGTCTCTCTATCTTTTAGTCATGCGAATTAGTCTATCTATGCTCTTTACTTTTAACCAGTCTCTTATATTTTTAGTCCATGATGTACGCCTTTTTTATGTATGTTCACTGATTATTCGAAGACTGCGGGACCGATTTTTTTTGTTTGAAAGAGTATGCTTCACATTTGCTCCCACTATCACTATTTAGTTCCGGATCTGATGATGGGATCCTGGAGAAATCGAGGGAACTCTTGAATAGGTTACATATAGAAATTTCAGTATTTTTTTACAGCAACTCGGGCATTTCTTTTTGAAAAAGCGGATCCTCAGTGAAGTAGGTTCTTTTTTGTTTAAAATTATATCCCTCAGTATATGTATATCATCCACATTCCACTTAGTTCTGTTGCAAAATAAAACAGACATTTAGTTTAACAATCTGCTATTTCGCGTAGGGGAAGACAGGGTAGATTCGTACACTGGGAGCCTTCGTACAGTGGTCATATCTCGGCTATCCAACACGCTGAAGCGTTCATATTTGTATGCAACACGGCTACTTACATGCATAGGCTACCATCCAAAAGTAATGGCAGTGCGGTACAAGATTTCGCCAGAAAGAGCTGATATGTGTTTTCGTCACTCGCAAGTAATTTTGAGTTCTCCTTTGAATGCGTTTGTTTCCAAAAAGTTTGGATGGACTTAGAAAAAATGCTTTAGTATTGTTTGTAAATATATGCTAAATATTGTTATTTAAACAATACTTTTGGGATTATATTAACGATATTTTTTTTATTTTGATTTTTTTCTGGTCCGTTGGATTGGGGTACCTTCGTACACTAAAAATGTATGTAATTTCATACTGTACGAATGCACCCCATGTAAGTTAAAATCAAGAATAACATAATTGCAAAAACAGGTCAGTAAGATATGTTATAAAAGGTGATTGAAACTGGCGAAATAGCTGGTAAAATCATGAATTTCGGGGAGAAACGAATAGTGTACGGAGCTACCCCGCGTGGTGGGGTGAATTCGTACAGTTCCCATTTTTTGGAAAAATCGTTATAGCTTGGCCAAGTTGCTTTATATCAAGCCAGAAACGCGTTATTATTATAGGCAGATAAATGGACAATAACATAGCATTCGTTTCATTGTAAAATATCTGTTACATTTTGTTTTACAAGGCTCCGAAAAAAAAGTGTACGAAGCCTCCCCATCTTCCCCTACGCTGGTCTTAACAGTTTCGGTGCCAAGAATCGTGCCCTCGAGTCCGGTTTGTAGCTAAACTGAGGCTGGCAGTGAGAGTGTTAATTTCAAATTAAAGTAATTATCGTTTAGTTACGGTACGGTTATTGTAGTATAACTGAGCGTTGAATTGTGCTACAATACTAGTAGATAAACAGGTAGGTGCTGTATTCAATGCAATACTAATATTGTAGTGTCCGTCTCAACGAAGAAGGTCGCAGATATACAGAGTGTTTCCTGTAATACGAGCAATAAATTAAAACGTAGATTCTACTCCTCAAAAAACAACACTTTTGTTCAACAACTTTTAAAAAGATGTATTTTGTAGATTGCCTCTTTTTCATACAAACTAAATAGTATTTTCAATGTACGTTAAAATCCATCTATTTGACATTGCTTGTCACCCTTCAGACATAAGCAATGTCGGAATACATTGCGTGTTCGGAAAAACTTTAAAGTGTCCTAAAAATCAAACCATAAGTTATTTTTAAAAGTCGCTGAAAAAACGTTGTCTGGTTTGAGGAGTAGAATCTACGTTTTAATTTATTGCTCCTATTACAGGAAACACCCGGTATTTGACACAATCTTATTTGTACGGCCATAAGAGCGTGTCACATATTTTTATGACCTTAATTGAGGAAGATACTATTACAGGTAACTATACAGTCAGCCTGTGGATGCAGTAGGAGTCTGCTAAGGGAATATACCGGGAGATGGGCAGCAGCATCTTCCGAAAGCCTAAACAACAATAAACAAAAAAAAACTGCGCGCGCCAACCCGCCTGCCAAGCGTGGCGCTTATGGCAAACCCCCCTTTAATGATAAAGGGGAGGCCTATGTTCAGCAGTGGACGTCTTATGGCTGAGATGATGATACAGTCAGCAGCAGAAGAAGTCTTTAAAGCGATTTTGTAATGCTCTAGCTGCCTTGAAAGTAGCATCTATTTCAAGCTCATTATTTATACCTTGCGCTTTTATCTTCTTCTGCGGTTGACTGTACGTAGTGAGGTACATCCATCTACAATAATACCTTTAACAACGAAGGTCGCAAAAATGACTGAGACGATCTTATTTGTAGGGCCATAAGAACGTTTCACATATTTTTTGGTTTTCGTTGTGCAAGCTATTTTAGGTAACTGGACCATTGGTTTGTGAATTTTATGATTAACAATTAACGTTATTTATATATAAAAAAAATTACTTTATTGAAGATCAGATTTTGTTCATAGAAATACCTTATCATAAAGACGGTATAACTGTTTGGCTAAATTAAAACAAGCGTATCAAATTTTAATTAATACCTTATAATATAAAATACCCCGGGGTTTTCGGTGCGGGAATGATTTCGTGTATTTATAACTTTGTTTATTGTAAAATAATTACCAATTAATACCAATTAATTAGGTAGTAAGGTCCAAATGTGCTTAGAAAATGTTAAATTAGTATCGTTTTTTACAGTTTTTACCTGTTATTTGGCTAGTGTATAACATTCCCGCACCGAAAACCCCGGGGTATATGGTTATTAACCATTTCGAACAAAACGATATGAGAATCCATAAAATTGAATGAACTGAAATAACAGTAAATCTACAGTTAAGTTAAATAATTATCCGTTAATTAATTAAACGCTTAGTTGCGGTTATTTGACAGATGTATCGGCGGTTTTGGACTAAGAGCTGGCTACGTCAGATATGACACAATAATGAGAGGAACAAAACTTGTTTTGTTTAATTCCTGTACTATCTTTATTACTAGATCCAGGCATCTGGTAGCTTATAATGGGTGGAAGTCAGAGTTACAGAGTAAAATAACTTTTGAATTGGAAAATAGTACTACCAAAATAGGTAAGCTCTGCCGAAGTCTTCTCAGTTCAAGAGGAGAGGGCCTATATTTTCATATTAGAATGTAAAACATTGCATAATATTACGGAAACAGAAACAGTAGGCAGCAAACTATGAAAAAAAATACATAATTTGGCACTACTTTCCCCTAAGAGAAACTTTTGGCGATGATATAATTTAATTACCTATTTATATAATATCTCAAAATATTTCATCCAAATTCTTGAAGTAGTTTGCATTATTTGACCTCCACCACTTTACAGCTGCCAGATATCCAGATCTATAAATAAGTATAGTATAGCAAACTGTCTAGAGGAGTTTCATTGTGCTCATTATTGTGTCATGTCTGACGTTGCTAGCTCTCCGTCTATTTGTGACAGTTCACGCGAATCCGCAACTTGACACTGAACGGGAAACTTTATTTTAGGGTTATTGATTTGGTTTTGCGGATGCATTCGTTTTCCAAGTTGGTATGAATGTCGCAATAATAATACATTACGAATACGAGACCACCCGACCACAGTTATAGTCGCCATCAGATATATCGGACCGGTCAAGGTGGTCACAAATATCTGAATAACGCCTCTATTGTCAAACCGATAAAGTGTATGTTCAGATATTTTGGAGTACTTTGGCCGCTCTGATATATTTATGATACTCCAAGTTTTTTGGGTGATCTCTAAGAAAAGATTTAGCTAAATACCTAGTTAGGTTATATTTGTTAATACATTAAATACTTGTATTATAATTAAAATGTTTTATGTAGTTTTAGGGTGGGTTGCACCACGCACAATTAACAGACTCATCAACGATAAATATGGCGACGAAGCTGTCATCCCATAGAAAACTGTGAAACTTTTCGTACAAGATTTTTTTACGGTTACATTTACTTTCACAGACAGTTTGGTGCAACCGGCCCTTAGTGTTGTTATTTTAAGGTGACATTATAAGATCATAATAATATAAATATTCTTGGCATCTTTATGAAATATACAAAACAACATGAGCACAATGTTGTAAGCCAAGCTAACCCGTAAGGGATCTCTTCGAGTTTAATATCGAGCTATATTGATGCAGTGCTGTTCTATGTTTAAATACTTCTACCCTTAGCGGAGTGGCCATTGATAGGCGTTCCCCTCTGCCGAAAATGTATGACCAGTGGTCAATTCAATTCAATTTTTAAAATATGGCATTCTGTCCACAACATTGGGACAATTTTGCCAATGTCGAAGTCGCTCCAAGAGCTGGACGTTGTACGGTGAGGTTAGGCTTTTTATAAGGAGATAGCTAATCCCTACAAACAGCACGTGGACTAACGGATATCTAAATCAAACAGGGGTTACACATGTTTCGAGACTAATTCTTCATTAGTTGCTCACTAGTTCGTTAAATCACTGCAGAATAAGCTACATATTACACATTGAATCACGAAATTGAACATAAAATAAGAAGTTTTTCCCGAAACCAAACCACCTTGCTCGACAAGATGGCCGCAAGTCCCTGACCAGTGGTCATACTCATTGTATGGACTGACGTTTATTTGACGTGGCTATTTTGACGTTTCGCATACATTTGACGTTCCCCTCCCCCGCAAAAAATGGCAGACTTTTTCCGATCGAAATGAGAGCGCGTCTCGCATCCGGTTGGTTTAATAATCAAAGGTTCTACCTTTTTTTGTTGAGGGAGTGGGAAATGCGTTACGCATTGTCCCTGGCCAGGGAACCCATGGGGGTATGTGGGGCTCCCTCTAGTCACCACCCCTCTTCACTCGAGGGGAGGAAGAAGTCTACCCACTAAAACACTAACCCCCTTATTCATAAACGTCTATTAAAGTTAAGAGGCTTCTGATAATCGTTTGTCCCTTTCCGTCCAACTTATGTGAGGGAAAGGGACAAACGATTATCAGCGATCTCTTAACTGTAGTGGCCGTTTATGAATAAGGGGCTAAGTACAGTCGACGTCAAAGATATCGTTACGGACAAAGTTACAAAAATATGTTTACATGACTTTACTGTCTTAGCCATAAAGTCGCGTAAACATATTTTTGTAACTTTGTCCGTAACGATATCTTTGACGTCGACTGTACATAGTGCTCGTTTTTTCTTATAGTTTCCTCTCATTTGCTCAAAGGTTAACTGGAAGAGATCCCTTACAGTGATATGTTCGCCTTTGTACTTTGTTTTTCTTTTCTCATGTTTGTATTGTTACTGTATTTTTATGTACAGTCGACGCCAAAAATATGTTTACACTTTTGCACCTTATTACAAAGGCATAAGGTGCAAAAGTGTAAACATATCTTTGACGTCGACTGTACAATAAAGTGTTTACATACATAAGTATATAAAACCCACTCCGGTGCTTACCCTGCCTGCCGTATACAATGTGTAAATTTAATACGGGCTAACCTTTTAACAGTAGTTTATATAGGTCATACTGAACAACTTTCACTATGGAGCCTACCCGGAAATCGCGGTTTTTTTGCCAGACTCATACATTCTGTCGCATGGGTGTCGACATTTTGTATGAGGAAGCCAAATTTTTTTCTAGATTTTGGGGTTACCTCCATAGTGAAACTTGTTCAGTATGACCTATGTACACCACCGTTAAAAGGTTCGCCCGTATCAAATTTACACACTGTATAAAAACGCCATGGGATGACGAGGATTCGACCGTGACATACTTCTACCTACGTTATTTGATTTGTATACCGTCCGTATATCCGTATAGAAGAGTTGAAGTGTTCATCGAAGTGTAAGCTACGACTCCGGTGGCTTGGAAGAGCTCATCCAAATATTCCGAATGTGGAGCCTTTTTGCTGACGAACTTGTGTTTGCGAAACCCAACGTTTTGATGCAACATCAAAGAAAATATAAAAAAGATGGCGCAAATTTATTCACAAGAGTAAGAACAATTTTTTTTATTGTTGGTAACAAAAGCTTGCGTGAAGTTTCATTAAAAACATGTATCAAAAGATATAAACAATCAGGAATAAGGACGAGAAAAAGTGTAAAAAAAACTGTGTTACATGAACAAATACGTGTGTGCGTGTGTTCACACTTTTGCACCTCATTACAATTGAGTAAGGTTAAAAACTGTAAACATATCTTTGACGTCAACTGTACGTGGATGATGGACACACAAGGATTTGAATGATTCAAAGCTGGAACCAAATTCTGTCCGCCATAACTTGCTATTATATATTTTATAACACAATTAGTACCACGTTTTGTAAATATAATAAATAGCCTTTGTTCGTTTTAAATTGTAATACTCAATGTTTTTAGTAGGCCGTGGGGTGCCCGGCCTTAGAATTGTCCCCCACCATATCGTCCCGTGGTTGCAGTAGGAGTCTGCTAAGGGAATATACCGGGAAATGGGCAGCAGCATCTTCCGAAAGCCTACACAACCATAAGCAATAAAAAAAACTGCGCGCGCCAACCCGCCTGCCATGCGTGGCGCGTATGGCAAACCCCCCCTTTAAAGGGGAGGCCTATGTTCAGCAGTGGACGTGTTATGGCTGAGATGATGGTGATGTTTTTAGTTCCTACTGTTTTTAGCTAATTTCATTAAATGAAAGTTAATTTAAATAGTTAAACTTTACATTTTTTTTTATTGTAACATTTGCAGTCAGAATAAAGAAACTCCAACGCACCAAACTAAAGTCAGAACACCAATTGGTGTTCCACCAAGTGCTAAATGTGCGCTCAAAGTGCCGGTGTCCTTTGGAAAAATATATCAGAAACATACATTGTGCGGCCAACTTAACTCGGAAAAACAAAAAGCGGTTGGCAGCACGCTATTCCTCTGGGTAATAACTATAAAAAGTACGGAATAAAGTAACAGCCCTTGAAAAATTACGACAAGGAAAAATCTGGGCTGTCATGTAAAAGTGGTTATGATAGGACCCGAACATGTTTATTTATTCGCGTTGTTTAACGTAATAAGTTTTTGTAATATTGCGGTCCGTTAAAATAAAAGCTATGAGAATGTCATGACTGTTACTTTTTAATAGTAGTTTATGTAATTGTTACGTAATAGGGGTCCTTAAAACACGAGTGTGTTTTTATGAAACGAACGAAGTGAGTTTCATAATAAGATCACACGGGTGTTTTAAGGCCTAATTACGTACAGTTGCATACACTGATTTATTTACACACATATTATAAACCCGAAATGATGATTGAATGACTGCCATTGAACGGATTGCACTGCCAGCGCCATGGCCAACTCGATTGTGCCGGCGGTCGGGGGGCGCGTGCCGGCGGGCGGGGCCCACCCGGATTTTCATAATGAAATCGAATTTTTGCTTATTATTTGATAATAATAACATCGTTAGAGATAAGACATTTGTTCTAACTACTAACGAAACAATCTATTTTTATGGTGGTTATAACGTGCGGTTTTTGAACGCATCATAGAGCGTTTATGATATGGGTGTAGATAAACATTTATATATTAGACTCTCGAACAAATATAAATGTGACTGCATTTTTTCTGCATTTAAAAGTAGCCTGTATAATTGATCTACACAGAAATAAGCGCTTTTCAAAACTTAAACAGTGAAAGTAGATCTTACGCCGCTTTTACACTGCTGCGGTTTCCGCATGCGGCGCCGGTGCGCGAGCGAGATTGCGCTCTGCATGTGTATAGCGCTGTCACGCTTGCACACCGTCGCCGCATGCGAATCTGGCGCCGCAACCACACATCAAACACAGCAGTCGTTTCATACTCTGTTTACTATCAATCATAATCATAATCATATCTACCATTTCAAAAATCAAACCATTTTTAATTAATATAACAACGCGGATAATAAACTACGACAAAGGCTCATTCTCATAAAATATAACTACCCACACGAAACCCAATATCATAACAAAACATACAGCCGTATAACAAGATTGAGTTGGCCAATAACAAACGTATATCGCTCTCAGATTTAATCCAGCTACTTGCATAGGCACAATATGGAACCCTTTCAGAAAAGGCAATACATAAGAGAGTCTACTCAAGAAATGGCTAGGGTGCTCCTGATATTGTTATTAGTGAGACAGATTTTTTTGTATCACATTATAATGAATGAATTAATATTGCACGCCTCAGAAATTAAAATACTAAAGAATGTCCATGATGTACATAAAAAAGGCAAACATAACGCAGTCTTTTCGCTAATAAGCAATCTCTTCCAGAAAACTTTAAGGATTATATTATTAATTCAAAATATATGTCGATGAGTTTTATGTTTTATGTGACATTAAAATGGCTAAAACGTCATGTACTCGTATTAATTAATGTTCATAATCATCAGCGCTCAAAGAGGACCCAGTCAACCCAGTATGTTCACGACGAGCGAATACTACTTTTGTAAAGGGTCGGCAACACGCATGTGACACTAACTTTTGAACCGTGAGTTAAAAGAAAGTTTAAAAAAAATCACCGAAGTGAGGCTTAATAAGTATTTCCATTGAAAACCATAGTTAATAAAATCGGTGGAGCCGTTTTTGAGATATCACTCAAAAACCGTATAGGTAATAAATGGAGACAAGAGCCGCGTTGTAAAATGATTTAAGCGCCACCAAATATCCCTTAATTAATGATCTTTTGAACGAATGTTTTGTAATAGGCTAGCAACTAACGGGACCCTACACTGGGCATGGCTCGAGTTGTCATAAGTCTATATGTACTTGACTACGGCTTTAGATCCGTAAAAGTAGTCCAACCGCTTTATGAATACAATTTGTAGTCCCAGAACGTCTCCCTCTTATCACAATTCACGTTATTATACGCTAATATTTCTAAGTGAATGTAATGTATTCCGCATGTCTCCACAAATAATGGGGACCCTACAGCGAACGTTTCTTTTGCGTCCCTCAAGGCGTACAAATTGTGAGCCATTTTTTCCTGGTTACGCCATGATCGTATTATTGCTGGACTTGATTTAATTTTTCAGTTTAAAAAAACATATTTCCTGTCGTCTCGGAACATTATTTATCATAATTTGAACATTATTTATTTATGAAATGAAATGAAAAACGTTTATTTTCACACACACACATACACACACACATACACACACACATATACACACACACACATCAACACACACACACACACACACACACACACACACACACACATACATACCCACACACACACACACACACACACACACACACACACACACACACACACACACACACACACACACACACACACACACACACACACACACACACACACACACACACACACACACACACACACAACACATGTTGTAACATTAGTTCTCAGGTTTGGATAATTATGTATCATAATTTTCCTTCATAAACCTTTGGTATTCATTCTCATCATCCTAGCGTTTATCCCGGTTTGGGGTCCGCTTGACAACCTAATCCCATGAATTGGCGTAGACACTAGTTTTTACGAAAGCGACTGCCATCTGACCTTCCAACCCAGAGGGGAAACTAGGCCTTTTTGGGATTAGATCCGGTGTCCTTACGACGTTTTCCTTCACCGAAAAGCGACTGGTAAATATCAAATGATATTCCGAAAAACTCTGTGGTACGAGCCGGGGTTTGAACCTACGAGCCTCTACCTCCGGGTTGAAAGTCGGACGTCTTACCGCAAGGCTACCAGCGCTCTGTTTGGTATACATTCTAATGGTAATAATAAACGGCCCAAAGCTTGTTAGTGTCCCAGTATATAATGTCGTCTTTAACTAAACTTAAGTCTTTTGTAATAAAGGTGACAGCAGTGCCAACTATTGGAATTTATATCAACTAGGGCTTTCACATTTTTGAATTTTAATAAAAAGTACAAACAAATCTAAGACAAGACTAATTAACATGTATTTTTAAAACAATATTACGAACTCATATTTATTCCAAAGAGCTTTATAGCACGTCTTAAGAGCCTTAGACGGTTTTACGGCATAATATCGTGGAGATAGCACCTGGCCGTCATGCGTAACTAGCTATGAATTTGGAAGGCGTGAAATGATTCGTGGTTTAAAGGCGTAGCATGTATATATAATTTAAATGAACTAAGTAAACAAACTAAACATAACTAACTTAAAAATACTAAAAACTATAAATCTATCTCTAAAAGCGGCATGGCACCGAAGACCCTGGAAGCATCTCCTCGCCGAATTGTGAATAAAATACATTAAAATTAGTTGAAGTTCTCACGATTAATAGCAATAATTTTAGGCTGTTAACTGCCGACATTAAATACCAATACCTTATTTAATTATCTTCCTATCCATAGTGAATAATTCCAATATACAAATTTCGAGGTAATTCAAAAATGTACGGAATATTTGCGTACCTCATAAAATGTCCTTAAAGAGGAACATTTTTCACACGCATAATAATATGATGTACCTACTCGTATGTGCTCAGAATGAACGCACCTCGAGAATATTTTCTAAGAAGTAACGAACCGCGAAAATTTTCTCCGTTTGTATTTCTTCCCCGGTGACTTGTGTCATATGTTTCTCAAACAGAATTTTGCGATGGAAATTTGAGGTGAATTCTGAGATATTATCCACTAATATTAATAGAAAAATGTCTATGGTATCTGGTAATGTTATATTTATGTTTTTTGTTGTTGTTGGACCCGGGGTATGTCCTTAAACTACGTCTACCTATTGCGAATGTCATCTCGCTATGTGTGGTAGGGCACAGCACAGCGAATGTCATCTCGCTCAAATCTGGAGCAGAGCCCGACTGGGGAAGTACCTCCACCTTACAGAAAACCACAGCCAAATAGCACTAGACCCTACTCATAGTGATGTGTTCCTGCTGGTGAGTAAGGTTGCAAAGAACTCAAAGAGGACCCAGAGTGTTGACGACGAGAGACCTCTCTTGTTCCTTTAGCCGTCAATACAGTGAATCCTCCTGTTTTTAAAGGGTCGGCAACGCGCATGTGACACCTCTGGAGTTGCAGGCGTCCATTGGATATCAGGTGGGCCATATGCTTGTTTGCCACCGTGTTTGTAACAAAAATCTCGCAAATATTATAAAATACCGAATTTAAAGGAATAACTTAGCAGAGAAACAATAAGTGTCTTCAACAAAGATTGAATACCTATTTTAAATAACTAACTGCTAAAATAAGGATTTTAGGTAAATATATTTTATCACCTTAATATTTTTTCAAGCGTAAGTAGGTTTGAAACTTTTGTTCTTTCATAATGATGGTACTTAAATTATTTAAGTCGGCACAAACAAGCTTAAGGCTATTTTAATAACAATAAAACTTAAAAGGTAGGTAATAAAAACTGCTAACAAAACCAAACGTAGAATAATGAAACTTTATGAAACAGACATTAATCCGAGGTAGGAGCATTAAAAATATTCGGGGAGTGCGAGAAAACTGGATGCTTTAAACGAAAATTCTTCGCTCCTGATGGACTAAGAGCTGGCCACGTTAGATATGACACAATAATGAGAGCAACAAAACCCGTCTAGTTATATTTCAATACTATCCTTATTAATTGATCCGGGCATCTGACAGCTTTTAATGGGTGGAGTTCAGAGTGATAAGCTAGGAAATTTTTTGAATAAGATAAAGGTTATGCCAAAATAGGTTAAAACTGCCGAAGCTGTGTTATTTATAGAGGACGTGGCCTAATATATTCTAACATTAGAAGAAAAAACATTGCGTTATAATTCGGCAACAAACTACATTTGAATTAGGTTCCTTATGCTTGGTTTTGAACAATTTTGCGCCATCAGAAACTTTTGGCAATGACATAACATAATTGTTTCTCATAACACTGCATTAAAACCAGAACTCTAGGATTTGTATTCTTAAAATGGTTTGCATTCTTTGACCTCCACCACTTTACAGCTGCCAGATGTCCGGAACTAGAAATAAGCATAGTATAGTAAACTTACGAGAGGGGTTTCGTCGCTCTCATTATTATGTCATATCTGACGTGGCTAGCTCTCCGCCTACCTCATTCTTTGCTAGCATTTGTAATATATCTTGGAAGCATTTTAAATACTTGAGCTTACCTAATGCTGGAATAAATATTGTGATTACGTATATATTTGTTGAGTTTTCTGAGAGATAAGAGTATGCTAAATCTATTGCCTCGTTTATTTGCAGGATTATTTTATACATATTTATCTACACCCATATCATAAACCCTCCATGATGCGTTCAAAAACCGCACATTATAACCACCATAAAAATAGATCGTTTCGTTAGAAGTTAGAACAAAATTAAATGTCTTATCTGTAACGATGTTATTATTATCAAATAATAAGCAAAAAATCGATATGAAAATCCGGAATGCTCCGACCCGCCGGCACGCGCCCCGCCGACCGCCGGCACAATCGAGTTGGCCATGGCCATGGCGTGCAATCCGTGCAATGGCAGTCATTCAATCATCATTTCGGGTTTATAATATGTGTGTAGATAAAGCAGTGTATGCAACTGTACGTAATTAGGCCTTAAAACACTCGTGTGATCTTATTATAAAACTCACTTCGTTCGTTTCATAAAACCACACTCGTGTTTTAAGGACCCCTATTACGTAACAACTGGTTTGGATACGATGAATATAATCCTGGATAAATATTCTGGTTCGATGTGAATTATCGAATTATCCTTGAGATTTTTTTATAAAAAGTGTAGTGTAAGTGTAAGTGTAATGTGGTGTAAGGTTGTCTGGAAGAGATCGCTTTTTAGCGATAAGACCGCCAATTGTTTTACCTTTACTTTTCTGTTTGTAACTTGTGTATACTTAATCTTTTCAAATAATAAAGTATCCCCTTGGAAAAACATCTCTACTAGAATTGTAAGGAAGAATTCTATTTTCGCTCATTGATTGAAATAAATTACTAGTACCTAATCCTTCCTAACTGTGCAAAGCCGCCTAACGAAGTAAAACTCTGTCAATAGCCGAGTCAACGAAACTTTCTTCATCAGTATACCAAGTTATAAGCCAGGATAATTGTGGCGATTACACACTGCTTAAAGCTGTTCCAGCGTTGTGTAACCTTGTTGTATTTTAAATTTTCCTCTTCCCCCGGACCGCCATTAAGCGTAGACGTGCTCGTTAACCTTATTTTAATTTTATACTCGAAAATAATTAAATTCTGTGACAAAACAATTCGGACCTAAAAATAGGAGCGCATACTACAGCAAGAGCTACATACGAAGTATACGGACCGACTACTGCGAACTTCTGGTCGCCTGGTACCTGTTGGGTGAGCCACTACCTTTACGACCGGCGCGAGTGCGGCGGCCTTAACTTGGAGCCTGACCTGTTATCGCTGTCCCCGCCCCCTACTACGCGATTGGCTGCTCGTGCGCCTGCCGGCTGACGTCATCTACTATCGCCCGCGCAAGTATACCGCTAACCTCCTAAATCTTATTATCGCCTGGTACGATGCACGGAGACTTGCCGCTGTCGCCGCTCACAAAGACGCAGTCAGAACCCGATCTCGATGTACAAGGACAACATGAAACACTGGCGCACCCCAATTATGTTACGACGCGATTCAAACGGAAACACACAGATGACTTTAGTACTGAGATGGCTCAATTTAAAGAAGAGATGAGAGCTTTGATGACCTCCCTGATGGCACCTCAACTCACAGAGATCCGTAAAAATTCGGATACACTTAAAGAGATCCAGGCTACTAATCGAAGTATAGAGACGTCCCTCGATTATTTATCGGCTCAAAATGCCGAGTTAAACAAAAAGGTTGAGTGTCTAGAAAAACAATCTTCAGAAGATAAGAAACAAATCGTCTTTCTGGAAGAAAAAGTAGAGGAGGTCCTAAAAAATAGTCGGAAATCTAACTACGAAATCAAAAATGTCCCAAAAAATGGCCCAGAAACCAAAACAGACCTCATCGAGTTTGTTCTGAACCTCTCCAAAACCATAGAGTATCCAATGACCCGGGCGGACATTAAAGACGTTTATAGGACCCGCGGGAAACTAAACGGTTCCCAAGCCGGCCCCATAATAGTCGAGACCTCGTCAACTATCGTTAAAAATGACATACTGCGAATGTGCAAAATGTACAATTCAAAACATACCGAAAAGCTGCGCGCCAAGCATCTGGGCCTCAGTACGTCGAGAGAAACTCCCATCTACGTCTCCGAACAGCTGACCCCGAAGGCTGCCCGCCTCTACTTCCTGTCCCGCGAGCTGAAGCGACAAAAACTATACAACTTCTGCTGGACGGCGTACGGCAACGTCTACATTAGAAAAGATGAAAACTCCCCAATAATACAAGTGACTAGCGAGGCTCAAGCTACGCATCTCTCCAAACAAACATGACTCTGTTATGTAAGTGAAATTAGGTTATATTTTTACCTTAATTTAAGGAATAATCCCTCTCATGTCACAAATAATTACATTAATTACACACTTAGTACTATATCCTTATACCTAATGATGTTACTAGTTATTTCATTTTCAACCACAACGCCATTCACTATAATTACATTATTGCTCACACTCACTCTGCACTCACTCACCCTGTGCATGCATACCACACAAAAACACACAAGTTATATAATATCGTTAAAGTCCCTAACTATCGTTTCTCACCCATTCTTAAAATCACCCCAAGCCCTTACATTATACCCTAATAACTATTTTTTATGTAATAAAAATATACTTGCAAAAATAAATTATAATATAAGCACACACTTCCCCTGCAAAGCTACCCCACAGCCCCCCCTACATTTTTATATTAGATTAAAATTATGATTTGCAATTCAAACATTTTGAACGAAATTGATGATGCGGAGGTTGCGGTTTCTTTCCAATGTGACGTACAGGATCTCAAATCCCATGTGCCGTCGAAAAATTTAGAATTAACGATTGTTTCACAGAATATCAGAAGCGTGTATGGGAATTTTGACGACTTTATACTTTCCTTAGCGGACCTAGAAATTGAACTAGATATCTTAATACTTACCGAATGTCGTATCTGTAGTTATAAACCTATACCCCGCCTAGACAACTATTGTTCTCATTCTACTATAAAAAATCTAAACCAGAACGATGGGGTGGTTACCTATGTTAAAACTCAATTAAATGCAAAAACGGAGGAAATTAAAATTGAGCACTCAACTTGTATTCAAATTAAAATACAAAACACAGTTATTCTCGGCATATATCGCTCACCTTCTAACTTAAACGCCCAAAACTTCATAAATTCACTCAATAGCCATCTTGAAACTCTAAAATCATTTAATAACATTATTATTACAGGAGATCTTAATATAAACCTCATTCCTAGAGACAATGAACCCACACATGACAACTTAAATAGACAAAGCTACCTCAACATGCTATCCTTACATGGTATCCTACCTGGTCACACCATACCCACAAGACTGGCAAACTGCTTAGACCACTTTATGTTAAAAATGCAAACTCAAAAAACCACTGCTCATATAGCTGTTCTTAACACCTCGATATCTGACCACCTTACTATATTCCTAGCATTAACCACTGATAAATTGACTGACTTCGCGCCCAGGAATACGGTAACTATTAACTATGATAAAGCCATCAAAAGCCTTTTAGAAAAAAACCTTGAGTCTCTATTTTTAAGTAACGATCCCTATTACATCACTCAACAGTTAATTAGTACCATGAACCAATCTCTGGAAGATAGTAAAACAACAAAACTGTTACCGAGAAATCAGCGGGTTATTAAGCCATGGATTACGCCTGGTATCGTTCGCTGTATTAAAAACCGAAATAAGTTACAATTAAAAGTCCGCACAGAACCACATAATGAGATCTTAAAGATTACGTTTAAAAGATACCGCAACTTCTGCAACAATTTAATCAAAAAACTAAAACGCAAATACGAAAGGGAACAATTGACTGACTCTGCTAAAAACTCTAAAACTCTTTGGAAAACTATCAAAAAGATAACACACTATAAATCTGAAAAAATAAAAAACACTGAATTACTTAACATCAATCCTCTCCCAACCGATTCTGTTAATTACGTTAATAACTTTTTTGCTGAAATTGGCAAAACACTGGCGGAGGACATCAACAACCAAAATAATTCAGTAAATTGCCCACGGTCTACAATTAACAGTCTAGACCTGCCCCCTTGGTTACCCTCATCCTTCGCTCTTCTGGACGCTGACCCTCAGGAGGTGTTTACTATCATCATGGGCCTAAAACTGGATAGCGCCCCTGGTTGGGACAACATACCTACTAAATTTCTCAAACTGTTAAATAACCATATTGCCCCTGTTATTAGTCACTTGGCTAACCTCTGTTTCAGCACTGGAATTTTCCCCGGCCCACTTAAAAAATCTATCATCACCCCAGTGTACAAGAGTGGAGAGAGAGACGACGTCAACAACTACAGGCCTATATCAGTGCTCCCATCCATTTCAAAAATAATTGAAAAACTGATTAATAATAGACTAATTAATTATTTAGAAAAATTTAACATAATTTCGGACTTACAATTTGGGTTTCGTAGATCTAGATCTACTGAGGACGCAATTCTATCACTCACAAGCTTAATTGTTGATAAAGTAGAAAAAGGAAAAAAATGCCTGGCTGTTTTTCTCGATCTAAGAAAGGCCTTTGACACCGTCTCTCTCCCTACACTTGTACGTAAGATGGAGCGCATTGGTATTAGGGGAATCCCATTGAGTTTGCTAAGTGACTACCTACATGGTCGTACTCAAACAACTAAGCTCGGTAACCACATAAGTAATGAAGTTAACATCACATTTGGCGTTCCCCAAGGAAGTATCCTAGGGCCCACATTATTTTTAATATACATTAATGACTTAATTACCCAAAATTTAAAAAATGGAACTATCCAGTCTTATGCTGATGATACAGTCATTGTCTTTGATGGAGAATCCTGGGAGTCAGTGTTCGAGAGTGCGAGTGTGGGGTCAAAGAGGGTTTCCTCTTGGTTGAAATCTAACCTACTCACTCTAAATGTAAATAAAACTAACTACATATGCTTTACCAAGTACAATAGCACACAACCACATACCGACTTAAAACTAAAAATACACACCTGTTCACATATTGACATTGGTCCATGTGATTGTAAGGACATTGAGAGGGTTAGTTCCACTAAATACCTTGGTATAATTTTAGACCAGCGCCTCTCTTGGCATCCGCATATTGAGTTTGTGAATGGTAGAATTAGAAAACTTATATGGATATTTAAAATTCTTAGACACATTGCTAACCATAAACTTCTTAACCAGCTTTACATAACTCTCGCAGAATCGATCATGACCTACTGTATTACCGTTTGGGGTGGAGCGGGTAAGACCAAATTTTTGGAAGTTGAGAGAGGGCAACGATGCTTATTAAAGGTCATGTACTTGAGGCCGTACAGGTTCCCCACACTAGAACTCTATCAAAATAGTGACCATTTATCAATGCGAAGACTGTACGTCCTCCGTACAATATTAAGGTTACATAGAACGTTAAAATTTAATACCATGTTGCTTACAAAAAGGCGTAAAAACAAAGTTGCCCCACTCTCAACATATAAATCTTTGTATGCTAAAAGTCAGTATAATACACAATCTGCATACCTGTATAACAAAATAAATGAAAAATTACATATTTATGAACAAAGATTATATGACTGTAAAAAATCGGTGACGATATGGTTGAAGATGCTTAACTATGAGGATACTGAACTACTACTTAATCTTGTACTAAATTAAATGTAGCTAATTAAAACTGAAATGTACTATCTAACACACACACACACACACACACACACACACACACACACACACACACACACACACACACACACACACACATGCGCGCGCGCACACACACTTACTCACGACATTTTCATTCATTAGGTCTTTTCTTTCTTTCTTTCATTTTCTTTTTCATTTGTTAAACCTAATTTAAATTTTAGAATTTAAGATAATAGTAATTTAAGCTATCTATATGTAGAATAGAACATAATAAGATGTAATATCAACACAAGTAACATAACCACTGATTATTATGGAGGAGCGGGACTTCCTGACACAGGTATCCTTTTACCTACTAGGAAGACCCAACCCTGTTGTTAGTTAATGTACCAATTGTTTATGAAATAAACTATTTTCATTTTCATTTTTTTTCATTTTCAAGGGGAATATAGTGCTAATCTTTTTGAATATTATCGTCTTAAAAAATGCCACAATTTTATAACAGCAAAAGTATCTTAACTGGCTTCACGTGTGCTGTTTCAAGAGGGGCATAGAGGGGGGGAATTTAGAACGGAAGGATCCCAGGAGAAAAACACTCTAACACCGTTTCTCAAACAACCCTTAAGATCTTTAAATAACTTAATTGTTAAGAAACGTTTCTTCAAGTTTAATTAAAAATGTAAAACTATTTTTAATAAATCATAAGATTCATAAGCAGACTGTTACACGTCACGAAATTATCTGCATAATTCCTTTCAAACTGTTTCAATCTCAATTTCGGGGCATATGCGGAAGTTTTTTAATCTTTAAAAACTACTTTCATCATCATCATCATAAACTGAAGAGCTGAGCTCTTGGCGGTTAAGCAATCTCTAGCATTCTCCTTGACAGCCACGACACGACGTTCACTTTCTCTTTCACTTGATCCATGTGCCCTTCTTGGCTTCCTTCTCTTCCTTCTTCCTTCCACTTTCCCTTCTATGATGGTCTTGATGAATTCATCGTGTCGTAACAAGTGTTCCAACATGTTCCCACATATAGATTTGGGAACATGTCGAACATAGGTTCGACGGAACTCAGTAGGCATCTTTTAAAAACTACTTTATATAATCATAATAAAAACGCTTTCCATGATAATTACTATTAGCTTAGGCACGAGAAAACTATGTTTAACTACTACATTTCATTCCTAATCAATAATTATTCTTTAGTTATGTTTTCCATAGATATATATCAATTGCATATTTAATTGTTCCGCAGCTTCATAAAGTAGCAGACTCGAGAATTTTATATTAATATTATCGTAACAGTTTCACGTGTTCCTGAAAAGTGGAGGTATTGAGAATTAAATAATCGGAAAACGAAGTAAAATAAAGGTAATTTAATCATCATCATCATCATCATCTCAGCCATAAGACGTCCACTGCTGAACATAGGCCTCCCCTTTAAAGGGCGTACGCGCCACGCTTGGCAGGCGGGTTGGCGCGCGCAGTTTTTTTTTGTTTCTTGTTGTTTAGGCTTTCGGAAGATGCTGCTGCCCATCTCCTGGTATATTCCCTTAGCAAACTCCTACTGCAACCACGGGACGATATGGTGGGGGACAATTCTAAGGCCGGGCACCCCACGGCACGGTAATCTAATATAGTCTTTAAAAGCAATGGTTTCTGCATACTCCTTAACTGAAAGCCGGAATTAGCAAGGTCGCAACAACGCTCTGCGACTAACGTTCAGGATAATCGTGATTAATCGTCTTCATTAAGCACAGCATCAGTACGACATCTGTGCTGTCATTATTACTTCATAAGAGCATACATTTACCAATCTTAACTATATGTCAACATATAATTTCGATAATTACTTATTATAATTTTTTTCGGTTCTAGGCCATATTTTTTAGTAAAATTCCTCGCGGTATTCTCGCTTAGTTAGTTATGCTGTGCGTTTTTCCGCAAGTCGACATCCAGTGTGCCTATTTTGCGTAGACCCCTTATTCTCGCTTTTCTGCAATAGCTAAATAAATAGGTAAATCTGGGTTCCTCAGGCAGATAAATCCCAATGCTTGACATAATAACTGTTTTTTTTTTACAATTGACATACTGGTATAATCTTGTAACCCAGTGGAGAACTTTTTTTAACGCAGAGATGAAATGCATTCACGCATCTCACCCCCGGGCTGGGGAAGCTCGTAGGGGGGGCGGGAGGTGGTACGTGGTACGTGGGACTGGCTCCTTTATAACGGAGAATACCCACTAAAAACCCTGCGGCGTTACCCTCTCTACTGTTAAAGGGAACTCAGAACTCAGAACCCAGTGGAGAACTTAGGCCTTATTATGATTAGTTTGTATCGTAAACATGTTACACCCATATCATAAACCCTTCATGATGCGTTCAAAAACCGCACGTTATGACCACCATAAAAATAGACTGTTTTGTTAGAAGTTAGAACAAATGTCTTATCTGTATCGATGTTATTCTTATCAAATAATAATCAAAAAATCGATATCATTATAAAAATCCGGCCTGCTCCCCGACAGCCGGCACGCGCCCATCCAACCGCCGGCACGCGCACCCCGACCGACACAATCGAGTTGACCATGGCAATGGCGGTGCAATCCGTGCAATGGCAGTCATTCATCATTTAGGGTTTATAATATGTGTGTAGATAAAGCAGTGTATGCAACTGTACGTAATTAGGCCTTAACACTCGTGTGATCTTTTTATGAAACTCACTTCGTTCGTTTCATAAAACCACACACGAGTTAACCTACTATTTCCTATACTTCAAAACAACTGATAAATATAAAAGATACCCTATTATAATGTTAAAACGTAGCCTTAAGTCAAGCGAAAGCTGGAATTAGCAAGTAGTCGCAACAACGCGCTGCGACTAACGTCCGGGGTAATCTTGATTGATCGTCCTCATTTAGCACAGCATCAGCGTCATCTGTGCTGTCATTATTACCCCATAAGAGCGTACTCATACTTCTATGGTCTTTGTTTAGTTGGATTGTTCATTTGTGTCATTATTTTGGTAAAGGTTCTATTCGGCGGCCGGCGCTTACGATTTTATTACTCGAATACTATTGAATCTACAACGTACGACGTAAGCGCCGGTCCAAATGGAACCTTTACTAAAACAATGGCACCTTGATTTACTTAGCGCCTTTGAAGCTGAGCGTCATGTTACTCCATCGACGATTTGCTTGAAACCAGAGACTATAGAGATATAGACGACCACAGCCTAAGAACTTTTTGAAGCTCATGTCGATTGCGCCATCTATGTCAAAGCCACCTAAAGATACCGAATATGTAAGAGAAATGTCAGCTGCACAGCTACTCCACCTAGTAGCTACTAGTGTACTACTAGTACGCTATTTGTTACTAGGTGGAGTAGTTACTAGTGTACTACTAGTACGCTATTTGTTACTAGGTGGAGTAGTAGTGCTGGTGACATTTCTCTTACATATTCGGTATCTTTAGGTGGCTTTGAAATAGACGCAATGGCGCAATCGACATGAGCTTCAAAAAGTTCTTAGGCTGTGGTCGTCTATATCTCTATAGTCTCTGCTTGAAACCGACGTTTTCTATGTAATTTATATATCTAGTACTTAATATTTAGTTACGAACTAAGTAACGAAACATAGGCACGTAAGTTCGAGTCTTTAACATAACAGTTATAAACCGCAAAAAATGTATACACGTGTTAGTCAAAAAAAAAAACGAGGGGAAGTATGTACTTATTTGATAAAGTGGTATGTGAAGAACTTATAAGATCATCATCTCACATGTAATAATAAAGGCGAATCTATCATAGCCCAGTTGCTGCAATGATAAATCTATTTCTCGTTAGTTCAAAAGAATATCAAAACAGCTGAGGAATAAAATAAATAGCGGCTCCAGGGAGATAGGTGATATTTCAAAACCTTTTTACTTATCGCTTTTCATCTTAAGTAATTCATATAGACAAAAATAAAAATGATATCTTCTTCGTCAGATTCGTATAGTTTGTAACGTAATTCAATAAAAACAATTACTATAAACTGGTTCAAGTTAAAATCATTGTTACGGATTTGGAAAGGGGATAGCTTGGTGTTCTAAAAAATATTATTATGTCGTCATATAAATTACACAAATATTGACAGCTATAAGGCGCATCTAAAGTTTGGGAGAACACAGCTAGGTTTTTCAGGCCTTGCTGAAAAGTGTAGGTATCATGGCGTTACGTCCTTACGTAGCACTTCAACGGAATTTTTGTCTTCACTACTAGCCTTCATCTTATATGCTTTACATAATAAAATATATAACACAATTAACTTATGGTGTTTTCTTATTGTAAACAAAATTTACACCTGTAGATGTTACTCAAATATTAGGAAAATTTATAAAATAGGAATTTCAAAATAGTATTTACCTATGTAACTAAATATTGACTGAAACAATTTTATATAAACAATTATTTATATTGTTATTTGTATGGTTGTGTTGTTCTTTTTATTGTTTTATATAAACTACGGCGGAATCAGTATCGAGACAAACCGCACCGGTTTACCGATACTCTTGCATCAAATGTAGGTAATGATTTTGTTGTAATTACCTTATAAAATAAATAAATAAATAATAGTAACATTGTAAAAGTCAATATTTTAGTACTTATAGACAAAACCATCATTTTAAAAATGAGTCATTGCTATAATATCTTACTACTGAAGCTACACACATTACTACAGAGATTACCTAAATAAGAATTAAGATACGCAATGTTCACAAGAGGCTTAGAATGTTAGTAAATAAGTATTAGACAGGTTAAGTTAGATAAGGTTGCTTTGTATATTTTTTTTTGTTTAAAACAATGAGCGCATCTCGCCATCAAACGTCACAGTTTGGCGAGGTTTACTGTAAAATGTTTAGCGTAAGTTTACATTCATAAAAAAAAAAAAAAAAAACAAAACCCATCTTGGGTTATTGTAATAAGTAATAAGTCGGTTTCCTAAACTCGTAAACGAAACAGCGAACACTCATAACCCGCGTTAAGCACAATTCGGCGCGCTTCAGATTTATGTTTCTTCGCGATTGTTCGGTTTCCTGTTAACTAGTTACCTTACTCTGTTAAAGTTATGGCTGGCATAAAAAGTAACCTCAATAGTTATGTTCTTCTTCTTAGTCATATACTCTTGTCAGTGTGTAGTGGACATTGAGGTCGTTGCACAGCCCTTTTTTTGTTTTCCGCCATCTTCCTTTACTTAGCGCATTTCGCACTCACAGATTTAAGGGTTATCCGGTGAGAGCCTTCACTTGATAATTCCATTGCATTGAGGGGCGTAATCTGGGTTTTGCACCAGCCACTCTATCCTGAACAACATAGTTTCTCCATGGCGTAATCTTCTTTGATCGTAACTATAATATCGACATACGTCATATAAGAAAAGGCAACCTTCAATAATTAAAACGTTATTTTTATTTGTTTCATTTCTTGTATGGATAGGTTTATTTCTTTTCATCACACCTGCTCGTAAATGGTGTTATTTCCTACCTGTATACAGAAGGACAATGGCCTAAATTGTTCCCGCGGGAGTTTTTTTAATTTTTTTTAAATTTGCAACTATGTCGTGCATCATTTCTAACTAAGGAGGTTTCATGTTCAGCCAAAAATTCAAACAGTTTTTAATTTCATCTTAAATTAGGTTTATTTTGTAAATATTGACATTAATAATTTAATATTCTTGTTTATGTTTACAAATATTTGATTAAGTTAGTTCAATAGCCGTTAAAAACATTTTAAACACAATTTTCAATCGTGGCTGAATGTCGGATGGGTCTATCTTCAATGCCTAACCTGTCAAAGATGTATAAAATGGCGGACGAATGTTTGAAACGTCACCGTATTTAAGAATTATTTCGCTTAAATTTTAGTTTTTTCCTCGCAAGTGTGATGAAAACCATTGTGTGTAACTTGGGGCGTAAGAATATCGCAAACTCGAGTCTTTAAATCGCTTCGGCAAGCCGTCGCGATTTAACTATACTCTCGTTTGCAATATTCATCTTACGCCCCATGTTGCACAATGTAGTATTATTTACTGAATACAGCAGAGCAGTGATGCCAGCCAGGTTGTCGCGACATAGCGTTATATATGATATGACAATTTGGCAGCAACTGTTTTTATATCACACTATCCCGCGACAACCAGGTGCCATCATAGTCGTGCTGATAGATAAAGGTAATCTAATTTCAACAAACAAAACCCAGGAAATTAAGCTTTTACAGAGTGCTTCTTGTATCGGAAATTAATTTATTGACTTATGTGCAAAAATGTATAATACGAGTAAGAAACGAAACTATCAAATTTAAATGAAAATCTATTAAAAAGTTGAGGTTGCTTAAGCAAATCACCGATAAAATACTTGGCAATAACATAAAGTAAAAATTCCATTTTAAATGCCATCGAACGATCATTTTAAGTAAACGACAATTCCTAAGATACCACATTATACGTGGGAGTGCGTAATGATGCGAATGAAATGGCTCGGTTATCGACGAGGATTCCCACAATTTTGGATATTAGGCAAAAACCTAATTTCAAATCAGACGCGTTTTTTGCCAATAACGCATGATATGGCTTTAGTGTCATGAATTATTATTATCTATCTTAGCTAAGGCTAATTACAGAACTAGGATGAAAATGCCTGACAAGAGTGATAAGGATTGACAGCGTGACTTTGACTGACGTTTCATTAATTTTATATGTAATCGATAATCGTTTGAGCTCAAGATGGCTGCGGCGTCCTTAGAATAGTTTTTTTGTTTTTTGCTCATTTACGAAGTTCAGTGTGTAATATGGATAGCTTATTGTGCGCTATCTAATGAAAATTTTATTTCAAAACGAGCGTAACCACCCTTTAGTCGAACAAACGGTTATCCGGGGTCTCAGCCACCCAGCACGTGTTTGAAGGGAGGCTATCGCCTTACAATCAGCTAGGCCTTACAGAACAACGTTGCCTACATTTATTTATATAAATAAAATGTGAATTACTTCGAAAACTAAACATTTTCAAAATTTCCATTGCTGTGTACAAAGGTAGGAAGCCATTAGGTATATAAAATAAAAAAATGAAATCGCAGGAATTTTCTTTCTTGGTAAAATTAAATTAAAAGTGGTATAATATAAAAAATCACATCTCCCAGTAGTTCATTAAAGTACTGGCTCACGTAATGCAGCGATTCGGCTTAAAGCGCACCTCGAGTGTTGCGCACGCGATATGCAAACAAAGAATGCTTTGGAGGTTGTGACGAATTTACACAATTATGATTTCAAGCTAACATACATGGTGAATACCCCGTTTCTAATAAGTAGGTAACTAAGTATTAAGTAGATGTGAAATTCACTGGGAATCATATCAAATTTAATCGAATTTTCAAGTTAGAATGTCTTTCCAGAGGTCATAATTATAATATCTGTTACCTACGCTTTGATTTTTAATCACTGTATTAAAACTATTCGTTTTGTTTAGTTGCATTACCGCTCGTTAAGCTCAACTATAGGACATTTTAACCTTATTCTAGTTCATTAAAAGGTGGTATCAAAATGCATTCCGTCCGTAAGCGCGCTTTCCGCGTGCAACCGTTGGAGCGAGCGAAACTGTATTAGCATATTAATGAACGAACGTGCAGCTGGGACTAACGTCTCCAATTACCCGGAAAAAGTTAACTTACACCTATTTTTCGTTATTTTTAACGGCGTTGTATTGTTGGAACTAAGTTATGGATGTTGTAGCAGGAAATAAAAATGTCACTGGTTATAAATGTATAAATATATATATGAAAAACGTATACTATTAATGCAATTCCGTTGTAAGTAATATTTGTAGCAGGAGGTCCCGGGATCGAATCCTGATCAGGGCATTTATTTGTGTGTATATCACGGATATTTTTCCTGAATTATGGACGTTTCCTGTGTATTTAAGTATTTATCTATATATCGTCGCTTAGTACCCACAACACAAGCCTTATTGAACTTACCGTGGGACTAGGTTAATATGTGTAAGATTATCCCATAATATGTATTTATTATTTATTTGTCTTTGCTTACTTTTTTGTGTATAATAAAGAGTTTATTAATATCTACTATACTCGTACTATACTTTACCCTGAACCAAATATACCCCCTTTCCAAGGGATTTTTTTTGTCGTAAAAACTATCTTACTCGTATATTCTTCCTCGAGACATTCTTTCATTACTAATTCCATCTGAATAATTTCAGTGCTTTAGCGTGAAATGTTAATTAAACGGACAGATAAATAGACAAATAATAGAGTAGACTGTTTTGCCTTCGCTTTTCGATATTACAGTATGGATTAAATTAGGGATCGTATGGATTTGGGATAGGAATTCAGTTATGTTCTCATATCCTGCCATTGATATAATAAACATTATTAACAGTATATCTTATATACAAATATGTATAATACCTATACCTATCCTACATAATCTATAATAGAAACGAAAACATGTAAGTATCACAATAGTATTTTCAAATATATTTTTATCCGACATATGAATTTCCGCACACGATTATTTCCGAGCCTAACCGCCTGTTATTTAAGCCTCCTTAAGAACATCTGGGCCAAACAGACCAACATATCTATGAATCTGCGATGGAGCCCGCTTCATATAAATAAGGTCTTTACACATACTGGAGTCATAGAAGGACAAAAATATAAAAAACTCTCTTTACGCGTCCATCGTTTTGCGTTACAGAGCTCCCTTATTCAGCCGCTTTGTACGTGCCATGGAACCTAATACTCCAATGACGGTTTCCGCGAGAAATGACAGCTAGTATTAGGAGAGACGAACTTTTTTTCTTTTCCCGCAATTCAAAGGCGAGGCTGATTGTTCGAAGAGAGAGAACACACCTTGTTTTTTATTGTTTCCTTTGTTTAGGTAGCTGTGTTTTTCCGACCGCCGTTTTCTTTATTGTTCTGTGATTTTAGTGTATAGATGTTCACGGTTTTGAGGCCTCATGGTGTTTATGACATACACAGACGAAAAATCCGACAGGTCAACTTCAACGTGCTTTGAATAAAGTTTTGTCTGTGCGTATTTTTGATTTATTTTCATTTTAGACGTACCAAATACGTAACCATTGGATAATCACTACGAATTTGGATTTCAATGCGCAAGATTAACCTCCTGAGGTTCAAAGTGCTAATTTTAGTACAAAATTTCTTCAATGAAAATTCGATTATATTTGAATTGGTACAGAGTTGCTTTTGTTTTGTTTCGTTCGATTTCGAAACATAAGAAATTCAATTCTATTTTCTAACGCTTTTGATTCAAATTTCACTTCCAAATTTTCTTGTATGGTGGGCCGCTAGAGGGATGGTTCCGTTTTTATTCTTTGGGTACAGAACCCTAAAAAAACTTTTGTAAAAATTCGTGTAGTATACTAAATCAATCAGCAGATTGTACAACAGGGAAGTAAACTTTAATGCAGAAACTCGTGACGATACCAAGCTCTGCATAATGCCGCGGCTTATTTTCCTCCTCATTTTCCATTTATTTGTACGGACATCTGACAAAATGGTTCGCTATAAAATTAACCGATCCCTTTTCAATCACAACAAATAAAGGAACCGAGACTCCCACGGGGTATTGTTAGTCCTGGGGCCCGCGTTTGGGGGTCTGCATTGGGAACAAATTTCCCGGCCTTCATTGTAATCGTTTTATTTGCTTGACAAAGTCATCCGTTTGGGCTAAACTTTATGAAAAACACGGTATTTTATTAATATTTCACGAGTGTTTAAAAGTATTGAAGAGCTGAAATATTTTTTGAAATACAGACTCGGAATTTCCTGTAATTCTGGCTGGAAAGCGAAGAATAAATTGTTAACATTTTATATAATTGGATATATCAGGTTTCACCAATTATTTTGTAACTTGGAAGTAATTCAAGTATTTTAGGAAACAAAAACATCAACATCCATTTTTGAATCATTTTTCGGCTTGATTCTACTTAGATTTTTTTTATTACCTGTGTTTGATTAACAATTAAATAATGACCAGCTGCAATATTAATGCTTTTATAACAACAAAATTCTTAAGAAATAGTATTTAACTAAATCTAGTGATCTTTGAAAGTAACACTGAAATTTGACGTATTTAGGACCCACCAAGGAAAAGAAAAGTATTCTTAATTTTGATAACTACATCACTACAAATAATTATAGACAATTTGCTTATTTAAAAAGTACTTATGCAAAATTTTAATTTAAATTACCCGATTTTCGGTTTTTTTATTCATTTTAAAAAGAGTGTGTCTCACTTCCACAGTTGCCTTAAATTATATCTGTGCGGCCAAGGTATTTAAAAATATCTGTGCAGTTTATCGCCTTGACAATAAAGGCGTTGTTCAGATGTTTGTGACCACCTTGGCCGCTCCCATATATCTGTTGGCGACTGTACGTATATTTGACCCTTAAATTATGGATATCAGACGCAACACATTATAAGCAGAGTTCGAAGAATGTTATGATGTTACAATCAAAGGTAACAAGTTAGTTTACGCGACTTATACGTTGTGCGTCTTAGACTTTTCAACCAACCGGACCGGCCATGTCTGTCATTTTCTATACAAAAAAGTCTGCAGATTTTTGCGGGGGAGGGGAACGTCAAATGTATGCGAAACGTCAAAATAGCCGCGTCAGATAAACGTAAGTCCATACAGTGAGTATGACTAATGGTCATATCTTTTCGGCGGTTGGTTAAATGCTCTAAGTTGTGTGTCCTTGTTCGTTACGCCAAGCTCATTCGATTGACTGAATTACACCCATTCAATAGATTCTATTTGGCGATAGACCCCTTTGATTCCGTAATGGTACTTTATCTCTCAGCTCAGCGCCTTTGTCATAACAGATTGACAAACGGGCACAATTTACTTTCTTCGTTGAGTTAGTTCCAGGAGGATAACGAGGGGATGTCAATTTTACCTCAGGGTGCCAGGTAGACAAATACCTACTGTAGTTGTGCCAAAAATGTTTTAAAATACACTCGATTTTATCCCAGGTAGACAATGCTACTTACAGCCCGAAGTGCCGTGAATATAAAATTAGTCAATCATGTAAGCTTATAAAAAATACTGGTTTTTCATGGCTGAAAAAGAAAAATGTATGCATGGCGGGCAAAACTACTTATTATACCCTATAACACCTTAATATAATATCATCCAATGGGACCACTCTGTCTTCACATTCCATCAGGTGAGACGAGGGTCAAACGCTGGTCAGTCTCATAATAAAAAAATAAAAAAAACTGTGAAATACTTAGGCAAGGTTGTGGCAGCCTAAATCTGATGAGATTATGGAGCAATTTAAGGAATTATTAAAACATTTTAGGGACATTGCCGCGGAGTGCCCGGCCTTAGAATTGTCCCCCACCATATCGTCCCGTGGATGCAGTAGGAGTCTGCTAAGGGAATATACCGGGAGATGGGCAGCAGCATCTTCCGAAAGCCTAAACAACAATAAACAAAAAAAAAACTGCGCGCGCCAACCCGCCTACCAAGCGTGGCGCGTAGGTATGGCAAACCCCCCATTCAAAGGGCAGGCCTATGTTCAGCAGTGGACGTCTTATGGCTGATGAGATGATGATGATGATGAGGGACATCTAGATAGGAATTTGGGTACCTATTTTTTTATTGCAACTCTTACACTAATTCTCGAAAAGCGACAATGGTATAACTACTAATGAAAATCACTAAATGCGGCTTTAGTTTTGAAAAGATTCCTTATTTTCAATGGTTTAAATGCCATCGACAACAAGGTCCCTTTAGAAATGGCATAATCGAAAGATTATGCCATTTGTAAAGTTCAGTCAGTAACTTACTTCTTGTAAAATTTTGACAAAAATTAAATGTAATCAATCCAATATATTTAATAATCGTAATGATTAATAGTCATCATTAATCCCTTGATAATAATAATACTTTTATATCTCACGTGCCTAAAGAGACTTTTAGTACTAAAAATCTATTGTAAAAAGCCTTCCATTAAATACGTGTATAAGCGCAGCCCGCCATTAATGCAACCCACGTACGATGGAGCCACATCGCTGCCCGGCTCCTATATCAATGTAAATAATAAACAAAGTTGGAGTACACATATATTTACAAAGACGTTACGCAAATATAGGTATAAAACGGAGTAAAAACCCTTGTAAGAGCGTATCTTTACTAGAAATAACTTTATTTATATACATACTATAACCCAACTATAACAAAGAAGTCTTTGATGCTATATAATCTTAAATTGTGTCGCATGTGGAGTTTACCTTTCAGTAATTATTACACTGTTCTCAACATACAAGCATGTGAATTAAAAATAAGTATTGGTGTAAATAATTGTTGGTAAACCTTACACAATAAAAAAAATATACCTATATAGGTACTTGTACGAGTGTATAACAATAAAATGCGGATGTCGCTAGTGAATTGTTCACCATTACATGACTAAATTCGCCGTGATGGATAGAGGATTGTCTGGTGTAATTGGAAGCAGATCGGACCGGCAATCCGAAGGACGCGGGTTCAAATCCCGTGATGCTCCAGGTTAATTTTTTCATTGTAATGGACATCTCTTTCCAATTTATGGTATTTTATAATAAATTATTTAAATAAGATATAAGCCATTGAAATAATCCAGAAAATTTAATCTTCATTAACATTATATACCATTTCGCGATATCGCAGATTCCAAAGAATCTTCGAGAGTAATCGATGTCAATAACACCTCGCATTGACCTGCCGGTCGAATGACGCTTGTTAAAATGGCGACCCCATTTCTCACTTATCTCACCTTCGAAAAGAACGTAAAAGGAAAGAAAATAGTATATCACAAGCCCTTTTGATACTAAGAACGGTTCAAAGGTATTGAAACAGTAGTTCCATAGTAAATTGTTAGGAAACGTTCGGATTCTATACGACTCGATTTGTCTCCGACAAGTCCATTTACCATGGAAAGGTCACACGATAAATTGCTGCCCCACAAGCCTACTTTCTGATTTTTGCATACGTATACACTGTTAATCTTGGAAGAAACGGCCCATAGATACATAATAATACCTATATTCTACTATTGTCATGGTAATCACGATCAGGGATGTCACGAATGTCGTTTTTCTCACATTGAGAATATTCAGAATGCGAATGTCTGAATGCGAATGCGAATACGAATGTTGCGGAGTAGGTTCAAAAAAGTTAATCTTGCTTATCATTGTTATGCTTCCATAGTTCATAAATACAGAACATGATATGTGATGGAGTCCTATATTATTGATTAAAAAGAGACAAGTGATAACGTAGTTTTCACTTCCTGTGTATGAGCAAGCATATGACCATCGGCCGGGTCAGCGCGGTTAAAATAGGATGCGTTCTGCCCACATTCGCATTCGGAAAATATTCGCATCATTTCATGCGAATGCGAATGTTGATACGAATGTCAAAAATGATGCGAATATTCGCATTATACGAATGCGAATGCGAATATTCGTGACATCCCTAATCACGATGTACACAAAACCATGCACGTGAATATGGCATGGATTTTTTCTTTTGTAGAGTGAGAGATTTAGGAATACATTAGGAAAGGAAACAAGTAGTAGTAAAACATTTTATTGTACAAGAAAATACAAGGAGAGATATAACACAGCAAATATGTACAATGGCGAACTTATCCCTTTAAGGGATTTCTTCTTAAGGGAAATAAAATATTGCTTTGCAAATATTGACGTTATGTATCTAATGTTTTACGAAATAATAATAAATAAGTTACTTAAATATAAGCCAGATGTCGCTTTATTTACAGTATGTTAATCAACCTACCAACATAATAGTAATATTTTGAATATTACATTTCTTTAGATTTTACATAATTTTAGTAAGGTACACCCCAATATACGAGGAGTTTCCTGTAATAGGAGCAATAAATTAAAACGTAGATTTTACTCCTCAAACAAGATAACGTTTGTTCGGCGACTTTTAACAATAACTTATGGTTTGATTTTTATGACACTTTAATGTTTCTTTGAAAACGCAAAATATACCGAAATTGATTATGTCTGTAGAGTGACAAGACTAACAAGCAATGTCAATTAGACGGTTTTTGAGGAGTAGAATCTACTTTTTAATATATTGCTCTTATTACAGGAAACACCCTGTATACATCGAACTTATACCTCTCAATGTGAGTATGATTTTTCTACCTTGTGCTTCATTTCTTCAGTCCAGTGGTCTTCCGACTTTTTGGCAAAAATGGATATCAACATCTTCTATAATAATAAGTTTGAAAATTTCAAACTACCTGCATTTTGTTTATTAATATAATTGCTTCACTATAAAATGAACACATCATTTTCCTGTAACGTCCGTTGACAACACGCGATATTTTCTGATATCGTATTAAATATAATTAAACTTAATTAAGTCCCGTTTCGTTAAATAGCGCAGCGCAATAAACCAGCATTTCGTTAATTAATACTCATTGCACTCTCCGTTGAAGGAATACGTGCTATATTTGCATACTTCCATTTTGTTCATATGATGACACGTTCCCCTGAGATGGAACACAAAGCAACTTCATTAGCTTGTTCGTTGGAGCAGAAAAAACCATCGAGCGCAGTGGCCATAAAGTATGGAGTAAAAGATGAAACGTTAACTCGGGTAGAGGATGCTTTGAGCTGTAAAAAAGTTGTTACGCATCACTATCACATCGCAAATTAGTATTTTTATATTGAAGCATTGAATTCTTACAGCATCTAGCTAGCATCTAAAAAGCCTTAAAATATATGTACTGACTTATTCGGGACCATAACACTACCGCCAAATCCTGCCGGCAGAGCGTCGCGGTGGCAAATAAGGGGGAGTCAAAATGGCATCTAATACTCCCACGATATTCGGTCAGGTGTACACTTGTAAATGGATTTGTTACATTCATCCCCCCATTACTTTTATATCGTCTCTCCTATGTATTACCAGAAGTCTGGAGGTAATAAATAATAACTTTAAACGTAACAAATATAAAAGTCTCGGTAGAGAGTACCATTTTGTACCTTTTGGAGTTGAAACTCTAGGTCCATGGGGTCCCAGCGCACACAAGTTTTTTGCAGAAATCGCAAAGCGTCTGGTTGATGTAACTGGTGACCGAAGAGCTGGCGGTTTCCTCGCACAGCGTATCAGCATTGCGATACAACGAGGAAATGCCGCCAGCATCCTTGGTACAATGCCGCAAGGGCCTAGTTTAGATTTGAGCTAGTTATTAATTTAGTTTAGTATTTGTACTGTAGTACCTCTGTATATTTAGTTATGTAAATAAATGTTTTATATTTATAACTTTAGCGTGTCAAATGGTTCTTCAAAGTCACCTTCTGTATTTTTAAAGCCACATGTTTGACTAACTACTTTGACATGTCTTTGAATCCCATCTCATTTGTTATCAATTCCAGGTTTTCCTCATTAAATGTTTTAAATCCATACTATGCGGTTACGGCAACCAATGGTCATACTCTGCCTTTACATATTAAGATTTTGATGTGTTGACCCGGGGCCGTATTCTAACTTTGAAACACATTTAAGAACTATCCAACTTCAATAAATCAACAATACAATACTCGTTCTAACTATAACTGACCAAAAGCTTAAATCAGAAACATCAGTATTTGCTTGAAAATTATTCCAGAGCACCTCCTATACAACTTCAATATTGGTTGATTATTTTGTTGATGTGTTTTAGATGGATTGTGTTTTTTAATGTATTGTTTAAGTATTTTAAAATTAGAATACGGCACCAGTTGAAGGATAAGTACAGACTCCTTAGAGTGCTTGGAACAGTCAGCAGCAGAGGTAGCTAAGCGGGTAAGATGTTCAAAATGAGCTTGACACGACTTTATTGTTAAGAGAATAAGAGCGTGTGAAGGTCATTTTGTACACGTCACCCGCTTAGCTACTTCTGCTGCTGACTGAACAAAACATACCTGTAGAATATGTCACAAACTAACTACTTAGCTCCTTTGGTCTGGCTTAGCGACCCAAAGTGAGTCTTGGCCTCCGACACGAAATGGCGCCAAGCGTCCTGTTTTATGCGATCTGACGATCTCCTCCCAATTTTCTGCTTGTAGGGCGCCTAGCTCTCTTTCGACCTGGTCTCTCCAGCGGTACCTAGCACGATCTGAATATGTCACATAAAATCACTAAATTTTCTGCCAAGGCCGTTCCTCGATTCGGACAAGCCACGCCCATCCGTTAGAGACACGTTTATGGCTCCCGTGCACGAAAGAAAGAGATGCAGCGCTCTTAAGGATCAGACTTTTTGAGTAAACTACGATAAATAAGCGAATCTATAAAGTTTTGTCTATTTTTGTTTCTGTGATTTTTTAGATAAACCAGAATACCATATTTTTTACTTAGTTATATTGCTTAATCTCTTATAGTTTACGTAAGCTAAGAAAAATAAGGGGAAAAAGGACCCAAATTCGGATTTTTTTTCTATCGAGGCAACTTTCAGCAATCGTGTTTCGGCTTGTGCCAAAATCAAGAGTATATAGTCTAATAATATATATTCGAAAATAAATTCAGTCCCTTTCCCCGTTTAGTCAATAGAGCGTTTGAAAAAACCTATAATTTTTCAAAGTATCACACTGGCGCCGCAACCGCATGCGGCGACGGTGTGCAAGCGTGACAGCTTTTTATACGCTCAGAGCGCTATCTCCCTCGCGTACCGGTGCCTCATGCGGAAACCCCAGCAGTGTGAAAGACGGCTTATTCTCCGTTTAATTTTATCGATGAATGCCTCGCTACGGGCTTGGCGCGCCGGTGCAGTGAGAAATCTCCTTATTTAAATAGTTTTAAAGACACCTCCGTAATGCCATTGATCGCGGTGACGTCACTTGGTACCTATCTACCTAGCGTGTAGCGTTGATGATATTATGTACTGTATTCTAACTTTTAAATACATGAACAATTATTTATTTATCAATGAATGTATTCATAAATTGGCCATGCAATTCTGAACCCGATGGTACATTAAAAGGTAATCATATTTACTTAATAAATGTCTAATTTTACCTACAATTAGAATTTCTTGTATAATCTTAAGCTGAAACGCCTAAATCATCAATACTTTACTTACTGAAGTCGGGTACAGTACTTGATTTAAATAAATTAGTCACAAATAAAAAGTTACCTTTTAAATTGGAATGATGAAATAAGCAAAGAAGCCAACCAGAAAAATAATTTACCAGTACGAAGTTAGAAATAACTATAGCATCGACAAAAAACTCTCGGATCGAAAATTAATGTTTACTTTTAATTTAATTACACACAGTGAACGATTGCTACAATCTTTCCTTTGTTCCTCGAACGGGCCTGATTTTTCGTTGATTATAAATTACAACACTTTCCTATTAAAGAGAAAGACGGGGTGATACGAGCCGAAACAGGTGCAAGAGGGAAGCCGGAACGTTTGTTTTTCGCGAGAATCTATCTAATCTATCTAGACTGATCGGCCATTAGGCGGGTATTTGCACGGACCGTAACTTACGGGCCTTATTTGGGTTTGAAGTATAATTTATCGTCTTCAATTCCATCCGTAAAGGAGGAAAGGTTAAGCAATAAATTGGGCGCAGCTGCGTTACGGACATAAGCTTGGAATTAGGTAACAAAAGAGCCGATTTGCGAACGTTTCGCGACTATTTGTTATACCAACAGGAATCGGGAAGTATTGCTTGGTTTTGCGAACGATCTTCGATTTGGGGTAATTTATAGGTTCATTATTGTTTTCGTATACACGAGGCGTTTAATGGGCGTGGAAAAGATGGAAAGACTGTTAATATGCCTATCTCTGGTCAAATAGATTCTTGACTTGGGTATTTATGTAGGGAGAAACAAATGCGTTCCCATTCAATAAAATAGGATGATTAAGTTGACGTCATGTCTTATTAGAGGTAATCCACTCTATCAATACCTAATTTTTGCCATTGTTAGGATCACGGCATACGATTATTGTGTAGGAATATTGCCTAATTATAAATATATTAATAGGAATAATAGGTATCTTTACAAATAGGTAATTTATGGAAAAGCAAAGTTTTAACGAACTATGCCTATTTATATTTCATCTGTAACAACTAGCGTTTCATAATAAGTATTAATAGCAAAAGTAGTTTTTCATGTAGGCGTTACTACGCCTACTAACTAGTAGGCTCTTCAGGATAATTGTAGGAAAAACACCTATTTAATAAAGTAATGTATTTATACACGGTGAAATCTGGGTCGTAATCTTGAACCACTTTTTCAGACTCTGGCGTTGATCATTATTATCATATTGTATAGTATTTGGTCAAAACAGAATTACTTTAAATTTTTATTTCAAGTAAAATTAATCCTAAACTAAGAAAATCTTGGTCACCGTATTACTTTTGACACACGCTGCATCGAAAACGAAAAGACGTCACATTGAGTAGGGTAACCAAATTCAGCTCTTAGCATCTAAAAAATAATTATCATCAATATTGGTGACAAAAAGTAATAATCATTAACATTATTAGGTTCATCTGATTCTGTATCATGCCTTTATCGCTTGCTACACGACCCCGATTTCACCCTGTAATTATTTTGGGATACCTAATTGATATTTTCGAATAAATATTAAGCACAAAACTTTTATAGTACGTGAGAAAAATGTCGGTTAAGGATCCTTTTTATTTCGAAAATACGAGTTTAACTGGTGGGATTGAAGAATCAGAGCACGCCCGTTATCGGAACTGGCACCAACGCGCTTGAGATTTTAATCCTGATCCGGAACTAGACGAAGAAAAATCTTAAAATAGAATGCTTGTCTTCAATAATAAAATACCTAACAGATTTGGAGTCAGTTTCTAAGACGATCGAACGAAGTCTGTATAAATAGCTATAGATAAAATTTTGTTCAATGAATGCCGAGACTGAGAATTTGGGTAACGATAGAAATTCAAAATAAATGTGAATAAATTTAAATTATTTGAACTTGAATATTTTATAAGGTTTCATTATTCTAGGTATCTGTTTTGTGATTTTAACGAAATATAGACAACTACTACTAACTAATTTATTTACTGAACATTTATTTCCAATATTTGTTAATGTTGAAAGCCTCAAGGACCTTGTCAAGTTCATTTGAGATCTTTACTGAACTTGCATTTTATAATGACTTTAGCTTACGGATAGGTGGTGGCATTATAGAACAGTGAGGACACTGGAGTCGCTTAAGTTACATTTTATGATTGAATGACTAATGATTAAATTATTTGTTGTTTAAACAAACGTTTGTTATTCAAGTAGGGCCAATATTTTTGGAACGAATTATTGAATCTCCCTCGTTTTTTTACGCTAACTTTGGCTGATATTACCAACTATTTTTCGGTCTATCTGAAAAATACTTAATTCAATAATACGATCCAAAAATATTGGCACTACTCGAATAAGAAATGTATGTTTCAGACAAAAAAAAATCATTAGTCATTCAATCATAAAATGTAAATTAAGCGACTCCAGTGTCCTCACTGTTCTATAATGCCACCACCTATCCGTAAGCTACAGTCATTATAAAATGCAATTTCTGTAAAGATCGCAGTTGAATGAACTTGAGTAGGTCCTTGAGGCTTTAAACATTAACCAATATTGGAAATAAATGTTCAGTAAATAGATTACTTTATTGAGACAAAATGCGACTACAATCTTTGTTTTATTTAGTTTGGGGCTAGGTTGATATGATACGCAGCGGCTGCCGCTGATTCGGTAAAATTGACTCCAAATAATATAGAATAGAATATAATAGAATAGAACTTTATTGCATTCATGTTAGTGTACAGGTCTTACAATGTATTTTCACAGTTAGACATGATACCGTATAAGGTTATTGCAAATTAAATATTAAAGTCTAGCACAATAAAATAACAATTATAAGATTCTTTTCACTTAATAATTCTAAGGCTAGGTACTATAATGTAAAGATAGGTATGAATGAAATTTAATGCATCAAAAAATTCTTGCAAAGGATAAAAACAGTGTTCTATGAGGTATGTTTTCAGCTTATTTACAAATTTGGTGTATTTTTTCTCCTATATATAAATATTGTATTAGGTATAGAACTAAAATATAATATAATAACTACTCAGTTATTCCATTGAATTAATTCAATTTTTGCCCGATGAGTATAAGAATAAATTTTCCTGTCGATTACACTGTGAAAACTAGACTAAATGTGTCCCTCAAGCAATATATAGATTGAACCGTTTCTTCAGATAATGGATATTATTATTATTTAGAAATCACAGGTACGGTCAGCTGCAGAGAAACATACCCAGTACACCCACCCCTGTATACAATTTTATACGCAGGAGTGGGATATTTATCTGCCTGTACAGTCAGCAGAAGTAGTTAAGCGGGCGACGTGACCAAAATGATCTGGTCACACTCGTGTCACTCGTATTTAAGTATTTTACCAAAGAGGTCGTGTCAAAATCATTTTAAACATCGTTCGAATTTATAACGTTATTCCAATCACGATTTGATAATACCTACCTATCACATTAAAATGGTTCAGAGAAAAGTTATGTCTAATATCTACTGCACGTCCCCTGCATAGTTCAGATAAAATTTTAAAGGTATGTGCAAGTTATGCGGCTTCCATAATTCAAGATGGCTGACCTAACATGGCGGAGCGTGGCAATGAATACTGTATTCTTGCGTTGTCTTTTAGTCATTGGTTATCTAAGCTACAGTGCCATTAAAATTTTAAAAGATTAACTCACACAGGCACTGCATATATATCAAAAAAAATGATAAATATATTGTGTGAAAGTGTTTCAATACACCTAACCCGTTCTCTTCTGACTAGGACCCTTTCACTCACAGATCTTAGGAGTTTTCATAAATCGTTGTAAGTTGAAGCGTATCTTTTAAGCGTATTAGCGCGACAAAATTTGGGGTTTTCTACTCGGGATTGTGCGTAGGTTAAACCAAGTGGAACGAGATCGCAGGACGAACCAGATCAAGTTAAGCATTTTTGTCAAACTCATAAGATACGAGCAGCAACGGACAGCCCTCATAGTCCCGTGTGGCGGCCGCCATGGTATGATAAAAATGTTTAACTGTATCCAATTAGCCTTGATCTTCCCTAAGTACTAACGATTTTACTGGGACGAAACAGCAGCAGCGTAATGGAATGTCCAAAATGCGAATCGATACTAGGTTGTGATCTAGTAGAATCAATTCTACTCACATATCTGAGTAGAAAAATCCTATAATATTTCTGAATCCTCAACATGAAAATTTACAGCTTCAGAAGTGAAACATGGATTGGTTGTAAGCGCGGCACATTTTAAGGGATTAGTTATTTGACACTTGGTAGATGTCAAAATTTGAGTCCTCGTCATGTTACTGTCAGGTTTAGCGAGATGATCGCTTTTGTTTTCTTCATTGATGTCACACATAGATGCTGCCATTAATACTTGAGCCGAGAATACGCATATTTCCGTAGTAAAAAAAAGAAAATTGAAAGAAAAACTTTCGATCTTTCTTTTAAGTTTCTTAGGTAGAAATTCCCAGTTGTACTAGATCCGATATCTATTCTCACGACAAAGAAACCAAACTTCGTTCGCTAAAAATAATTGAAACCTTCCTTCTCGGAGTTTAATTTGCGAGACTTCTGTAGCAAAGAAAATAACGAGTCAACTTAATTGTAAAGAAACTTTCTGGTATTAAAAGGACATTTTATCACGAACACGTTTTGAATTTTAATGCCAGAGTGGAAGTATGTCACACCAGTGTGGTTGGGAGAAATATGAAAAACTCTTTTAGGTGACGTGCTCAACTGCCATATGTTTTGAAGGATGTTTTTGAATTATTACTTTTCCTTATTCATAATAACTAAATATGTTTAACGTTTTTCGTAATTTATGTCTTTGTTTAAAACATTTGTTCTATGTCCGCAGCTACATAGTGCGTCTCGTACCTAAACATTTGTAGTACCTAAATACACTACATGTAGAAACAAAAACAACGTTCATTATTTATTTTATTTTAATTATTATTTGGGACATCAATAGTAATACAACAAATAATACGAAAAAGCCAATTAAGATGAGCACGAAAATATAACCAATAATAATTAAGTGGATACATTGTATCTAATTAATGATTACATGTTTTTGTTATGTCATGAGCAAACCAAAGAAAAAAAAATATTATTGTTTTTCGGTAACAAAGTACGATTAAACTAAAATAAATATCTCCATATATATATTATATAGCTGTGAGGTCTATGTTTTGATTTGATTGAAGATCGTGATACTTTCTTTAATTTTATTAGATACATCACAATTTAACTTATGTTTAATTACTTCGTAATGCAACTATTTAAATTGTACTTTACCAAAAAATGTAAGCCCATCGAAAACTCTTGGCGTTCATCAAAGCAGTAGAGGTGATAAACAGAATCTCGTGTACTAAAAGTCTGTCAAACAAATTGGAATTTTATTACCTTCGTATTACGTTTTGCATTAACATACGCACAAACTTACAAAATGGGAGCCTCAAAATTGATCATTAAGAGGAGCATCATAACTCACACCCTCACATCTTTGTAATTTAACTTAAAATTTCACAAAGTTTCACTGAAGTCGTGAATTTGCGTGCAAACTCCAGGAACATGTTCGTGGAACAAAGGACGTATGTGGCTTAAAGGATTTTTACACATACGTCTTTTTTCGTCGGGTATTGAGTGGAAATGTACTTTAAAACCTCATAAAGGTTTTAATATGTGGAAAGTTTAGAGTTTTATACTTTATATTTCTTGTTCGTTTTCGCAACATATATTACTTTAATCAGCTATTTCGGTTTACGAGTTTACGTACAGTGGGATTCAAAATGGCATCGACATTTTATGAATGAATTCATTCATAAATTGTTAATGCTGTTTTGAACCCGGGTGTACCTAGTAGTAAGTTTCGTACGTATAGTAAAAAAAATCATAAATAACTTAACTAGGTACCTTCTAATGGCGGAACGTCTTACTTGTCTAATTTTTAACTAGTTGAATACTTTCACCAATGCTGAAATAGCAAAAGAAAGCCAAAATAGCTCTGGCTTCCTACGATTTTTTTTGTCGTACTGCCACTGGTACCTTCCTACTAGCATAGTTTTAGGCACATTCCTCCTCTTATCATGGTGACTGACACAGACGATGAAAAAGTTGTTATTTTCTGAAATTAACAAGTTGCTATAAATGAAATGAAACAATACAAAACACGTATAACATAAATTATAACATATAAAAACTCTCTTCTATATATATAAAAGAAGAAGCTGACTGACTGACTGACTGACTGACTGACTGACTGACATATCAACGCACAGCTCAAACCGCTGGTTCTAGAGATTCCAAATTTGGCACGTAGGTGCCTTATAAGGTCTAGGGGTGCACTAAGAAAGGATTTTTCAAAATTCACCCCGTAAGGGGGTAAAATGGGGGTCCAAAGTTTGTATGGAGAAACAAGATTAGTTTGACTATATTATTTGAAACTTCACCAAATTATTCCTAACAATAAATGAGTAAATACGTGTGTCAGCTTTTTTGAAAATTCAACCCCTTTAAGGGGGAAATGGGGGTGAAAAAATCTGAAAATCAATATGGGTATCGTTTCTATGGTTTATCGGGTCGCTGATTAAGAAAACAACAACCATTTTATTGTACAACGTGGCAGGCGTGAAATATCATCCCCCAGGGGATGAAATAGGGGTCCAAAGTTTGTATGGGGAAACAAGATTAGTTTGACTATCGTATTTGAAACTTCACCGAAGTATTCCTAACAATAAATGAGTAAACACGTGTTTCAGCTTTTTTGAAAATTCAACCCCTTTAAGGGGGAAATGGGGGTGAAAAAATCAATAAATCAATATGGGTATCGTTTCTATGGTTTATCGGGTCGCTGATTAAGAACACAACAACCATTTTATTATACAACGTGGCAGGCGTGAAATATCATCCCCCAGGGGTTGAAATGGGGGTCCAAAGTTTGTATGGGGAAACAAGATTATTTTGACTATCTAATTTGAAACTTCACCGAAATATTCCTAACAATAAATGAGTAAACACGTGCTTCAGCTTTTTTGAAAATTCAACCTCTTTAAGGGGGAAATGGGGGTGTAAAAATATAAAATCAATATGGGTATCGTTTCTATGGTTTATCGGGTCGTTGATTAAGAAAACAACAACCATTTTATTATACAATGTGGCAGGCGTGAAATATTATCCCCCAGGGGGTGAAATGGGGGTCCAAAGTTTGTATGGGGAAACAAGATTAGTTAGACTGTTTTATTTGAAACTTCACAGGATTATTCCTAACAGTAAATGCGTAAACACGTGTTACAGGTTTTTTTAAAATTCAACCCCATAAAGGGGGAAATGGGGGTGACAAAGTCTGAAAATCAACATGGGTATCGTTTCTATGGTTTATTGGGTAGCTGATTACGAAAAAAACAATGATTTTATAATACAACGTGGTGGGCGTGAAATATCATCCCCCTGTTAGGGTGCGATAGGGTTGAAATGGCTAAATATCAATATGGGTGTCGATTTATGGTATTTTGGGACGTTAATTACGAAAATGGCATCGATTTTGAAATTTTGGTTTAGAAATAGTTTTAATCCCGGGAAAAGACATAGATTAGGGCAGCCCTTAAGGGCCTGAAAAGGTGATTGGAATGGAATGTTGTATGGATAAATTTTAACCGTTGAACTGATTTAAATGAAACATGGTATAATAGATAGTTTAAATTTCGGGAAACGACTAAGGGTAGTTTTCATTGAAAAAAAAGTAACCCTTAAAGGGGTGAAAAGAGGTTTGGAAGTTTCTATGGGATTTGTTGAAATCAGGGTACCGACTCCGATTCGCACTCAGCCGCGATAAATTCTCATGAAATCATTTATTTATTTATTTATTTATTCAAATTATTCGTTACACAGCATTACAGTAAAAACCAAGGCACTGCGAACTACAAACCAAAATATATATTAAAAAAAATATATAAACAAAATATATCATGCTGAAAGCGTCTTTTAAAAAAATGGAATAAAAAAAATGTTCTCTTGAGAAAAACTCTTGAGGCGCAAGTAAGACCCACACTTGCCGGGTTTTTTTTATTTCCTAAAATCATTACTTAAGGGGGTGAAATGGGGGTTGAAAGATTTAATGGGGCTTTTTTAAACGTTGAACCGATTGAGATGAAACTTGGTATAGAGATAGTTTGTGTCCCGAGAAGCGACAAAATAGTATTTATTCCGAAAAACAACTCTTACGGGGTGCAAAGTAAAGGGGTTGGAAGTTTTATAGAGAATTATTTACAGCTGAACCGATTTAGATGAAATTTGGTATAGACATAGTTTGAGTCTCGGAAAACGACATAGGACACTTTTATCCGGAAAATCAACCCTTTTAGAGGTGAAAAGGAGGTTGAAGGTTTGTATCGGGAATTGATAACCGCTTAACCTATTTAGATGATTTGGTATGGAGGTAGTTTGAGTTCTGGGGAAGGATACATAATAGTTGTTATCCCAGAAGTCATTCCCTAAGAGGGTGAAAAGGGGGATCTATTACTAATTCCACGCAGAGGAAGTTGCGGGGAAAAACTTTTATTCATTAGAGTAGAAATCTGCATTAATCATAATCTCTTAGTAAATAAGTTACTACAAGCAAGTCGTTGCTGGCGATGGCGTAACAATAAAAGAAATATTGCAACCATTTCATTAAAAAAAAATAAGGGAAAGCCTTCATCAAAATGTCATATACCGGAACCTCCAGAAAGTAACAAATACTTTTCCGAAAAGCGCATCTAAATCGGTTCAGCCAAACGCGAGATAATCGCGGACAAACATATATACAATACAGAAATGAGGGTCAAACTGATAATCTCCTTTTTAGTACTTTTAGTACGCGGGCGAAGCCGCGGGCAACTGCTAGTATAACATAAATAACACATATTACCGACCGACTACATATCTAGCAAACTATTCACGCAATCACGATTTTCATATTTTATGATAATTTAGCATTTCTAGATCCACCTAGAATTTATTTTTTCAAAATCCGTGCAGCACGCTTTTTAAATTCCAATTTGTTGAATTTACGTGGTATTGCCCCGGTGTAGTTTGAATGTTCTGTCCTCGTATTGATAACCAATCTGTCGTTCAGTCTGTTCTCAGTTGCTTCTCGGCTGTGCTAACGCAAGGTGCGGTAAGTAACTACATTCGAGGCGGGGTAATGATTACACGGAAAGAAAAAATAACAACAGTACGAGTACTACCAGAACTATTAGTAAAATAGATTATTGTAACCGATACTACATTCTTGTAAGGAAAACTACTTTATCTTTACATTTACTATATGTATCTTGAATTCAATAGAACTATTTAAACATCAATATACACTAAAGTCTAGTTATTTATACTATGAGAACAATTTTATTGTCCCAGAATTCACTAGATTTTCTCGTTCAGATTATAGTATTTTGGTATCATGGACGAGACTTTTCTCCGTGTAGCCGTCATATTTATATTTAATACAAAAGGTACAATTACTCATTCTTTACTACTAGTTTTAAAATCTTTTTAAGCAATTTTATTACTGATGTCAGAGAGTGATGAAGTTTTTACTTACTCATATTAGATTTTCTTTGCTGAATTGCAAAATTACGAAAAACTCATGAAAGGCTCAGTTGTGGCACTACATTGAAAACCGCGTCATATTTTTCATTCATTCCTCGAGGAAATGAGGTGAAATTCCATGAAAGGTTTCTTGCCTCCTTTAATGTTGTTCATGCTTTGTAAGACTATTCGGAATGGTGGTGCCTTTTTAATAAAGCTGCACATTCTAAGAACTCTGAGGTTCCAAGTCTGAAGCGCCGTCTGACCGAGAGCAAACCAAAATGCACACCGTACATCGGCATGTAGTAACGAAATCAGATTGGAGGTGCCTCCAATCTGATTTATTATATTATTTTTTATATTTAAGGACTGTTACCATATTCTTTGTAATGTTATGCAGGGAAAATACTCATATGTTTGTGCCACCCATCCTTCGAAAAAAATATACTAGAAATAGTTACATTCCCCGAGCTATGAATATGTACAATAATGAATTTAATGACGTAGACCTTTTTAACACTGAGACTAGTGTTAAAAAGGTCTACGTCATTAAATTCATCGGGGTTAAAAAATGAAATAAAAAATATTTTTTTAATCGCAGATGAAAACTACTCTTAGTAATTATGTAACAAGCTACAGGCTATTACTATTATTATTATTCTTCACTACCTCCTCTAATTTCTCCACGCTAATACGGCATTGTAAGCCTTTTTCTTTTATCTTCCTATAGTTATAAGTTAAATTTCAACACTAAATTAAAACGGGATGGAACTGACCAACTGGGTAGTACTTATTTACCATATCCTAATATATCATTCATATTATATGCTTTAAATCACATATGTCACTTCCCTGTTGGCCGGTCCATAGTAATGTTTAAAAATTCAGGTCCGTTGCAACAAAATTTGAACAATAATTACTGTAACTTTTTCGGCACTGTTTTGTCAACACCCAATGTAACGCCATATATTATTATGTAATTTTTTATAATGACTGTTTGTGCCAAAATAAAGAGAAAAAAAAATGTCGCTGTGTCTTTGTCGTGTGTTGGACAGCCGCCATCAAATATATCGGAGCGGCCGGGGTACTCAAAAAATATCTAAACATGTTCTTTATCGCCTTGACACTAGAGGCATTGTTCATATCTATGACCACCTTAGCCGCTCTGAAATATCTGATGGCGACTGGGCGAGTATCATATGTCAAATTAGTAAATTTTCACAATTATCTTCAGTGACAATATATCATAATAGTAACATAATACTTTAGTCATTTTCTTTATTTTGGTAAATTTTGTTTACATTTCTGTCACATAATGTCTTATCAAAACTTTCTTATAATAATAGCCTCATAAAAATATTAAATTACATTGAAACACTTTGACATAAATATATGTCCATGTTTTGCTACTGTAAACATCCACAGAGAGCCAGACAAATAATAATAAAACGCATGTAAAGCTGTATTTACGACGATACAAATACAACCTTACGACTTTATGCTCGATTTCTATGTTACAAAATATATTAGGTATATTGACATAATATATGTACATTATTTCTGCGTTTCTAACATGAACCTATTTGTAGACAAAATTTCAACTTTTCATTTAGTGTTTAATCTGTACCTCAATTTGATGTAAAATACCATCCAAAATTTCAAATCATGAAGTTTATGAAGAATTTTTAATTCATTGTTTTATCTTAATCTAGGTTAGCGATAAGACGTTTTCTTTTAATCAGGAGGCCTTAATTAGCCTGGCCGGAGGAAATCACCGAATCCTGTGGGAGCTCGTCTACAACCCTAGGTACGGCATTTGCTGCTTATTTAGAGGGAATCACGTACACGTAGCTGGTCATTTATAGATACCTAATGTTACATGTATCCTCTTATAATATGATGCCACATATTTTTTGGAACTTCGTAATTCAATCATCGACAAGGCACATTTCAGAATAAGCCTACACAAATAATACAAAGCCTTATGCCATTAAAAAAAGTCAACAATCTCATTTTACTATTGAAAGTGGTGCCATGACCAGGATTATTTCTTTCTTTCTTTAAATCTTGGTCATGATGTCGTTTAGTAATACTTTTTATTACATATAACCTTCTCTACTTATCAATCAAAGTGGAACTGAAAAACCGAATGCAACATCGTTTGAAACTTTGTATTTAAATCATCTCGACAAGTAATATTCTTTACACCGGAGCCCAATTGAAATTTGGCTTTGCATATATGCAATGCAATATTTAGATATTGCTTTGATCCTTTATTTCATAGCATTGCAATCTTTTCATTCGAGTTTTTTGAGTGTATGTATGCATGGATGTTAGTCTAATTGCGCATTTCTACGTTATTATTCAAAGGGGTGATGGTATTCATGGTTCTTTACATCGCTCCCCAATTGTGTTAGCCACGCCAAATACTTAGTAAAAACTAAACTTTGGCTAATGGCCGTATGGCCATTTAGTCAGAAGCAGAATTAAGTAGCTAAAGCGGGTGATATGTTGAAATTGAGCTTTGTTAAGAGAATAATAGGGTGTGAAGGTAATTTTGAACACCTTACCTTCTTCTGCGGCTGACTGTACATACATTTTTATTATATTTCGAAAGAAACAAAACATTTTTCCAGTATAATTAAGAAAAGCGGTCGAGGTGTCACAAATGACCTCAAGATGCCCTTGTTTTCTTTTATCTCTTTTTTTCCTAAGAAGGTGAAATGAGGGTTTTAAATGCGGGCGTATTAAGTATGAGGATTGGGGGCAGAGGGCGGTTTTCTAAATTTTACGACTTCTACACATGCAGGCGCTAGTCAAACGTATTTTAAAATATTTTACAAATTATACATTGAGATTGAAAATCATTTATTAGAGTAACTTGAGAACCGCTTTACTTTTTTGAAGCCGGTTAATATGTAGGTTTTAGCCAACGGAAAAAATACTGTTAAACTGACATCCAGCTGAAAACGAACCGACCATACCACAGTAATTTAGGAGTCTTGAAGAGCAAGTTTAGCCTGGCCAGCCACATAAGAGCTCATAAAAGGCTAAATTCTTGATTTTTTGCTGGGGTCGCCGTCATCGAAATCGATGTGGAGGACTATATATATATATATAATTTAGGAACGTGTTCTACCTAAAATGATGTATTTACAGTTTATATAATCAATGTAAACTGCTCACGTCATGCCGACAAACGTGCTACAAATGGCCAACTTTCCGTGCCACTCGGTCCCTAATGTGATAAAGATCATTTTAAAAGTTCCAACAGACAATATCTAGCATTCCCAAAGTTCGCAACTTGGGCTCTTACGAGCATGTAAATGTGTATCAAAACGCAATCGCGAACGCCCGAGTGTAGCGACGTGATATGAAATCAAATTACGATTATCCGGGGAACAGACGGGCGGTTGTGAGTTTTAAAACTTTAACCCATACTTTGACTTACCATCCTTGCTTGAAGCAGAGGTTGGTCCTGAGTAATGCCAAAACATAACGTACCTAGCATATACATACGAATCGGGTAAGAGGTTTGTTTTAGCATACAATTTAAGCGTCCCATATACAGCCTTGGCCAGAAGTGTTGAGCATAGGTGTTTTTTGTTTACAATTTTGATGTTAAGCATTATTTCCCTATCCTAACAATGTACGGTAACGGTAAATGTTATATTTTATTTATAAATATAGCAAACTTCACTTAATAACACTTTCAAAGTACTTAAAAAATATGAAAACAGAAGGTACCAAAAATTAAAATTTAAGTCGGTGCGACATATTGCAAATATTCTATGCAGTTACTACTAACTTCAACAAAACATGCCTATTAGTTTAAATTAATTGACAAAATAACTTAAACAAAGATGGAAACGTTGGACTAAACTTTCCAGTTTTGTATGAAAATCGCATTGGTGCTCAATACTTCTGGCCAAGGCTGTACCTCCAAAACGGCTTGTCTAATTTGGTTACAGATTTCGATATAGTTACTTTTCGTGGTACATCAGCGACATTACTAGAAGATTTGTTTTAATTAGTGATGCAACGAATACCACTTTTAATGTTTCAATACTTTTAACGTACAGTTATTATTATCCTGCAACTAGCAAGGTTTCGGAGAGTCAACGAGATGACAGCGCATCTGCCATCGGACCGAATTTTTAAAAGAGGATCTCGCGCCATTTTTAGCGTTGCGCTAAGTTTGGTTGTATATTCAACCTAGAAATAAATCGTTTATCCAAAACTCAGTGCTTTTATTGGTATAAGAAAATCTACAGCCTTTGATATGTTGCTGACATGTGCGTTATTGCTTCAACTGAATTCTCAGATTCAAACTAAACAACAAATAGCATGCCTATATCGTTCGCACGTCTAGTGAACCAATCGTGACAATGTGATGTGAGCCGCATGAATAGGAAAGACAGCAGCTATAATTTTCCTTCGTCCTATGTATCTATCTATGACAACCAGATTCGCGGCGTTCCGGACGCCGCGTTCCACGCGCCGGTCTACCTTCCCCTTATCTCCCCACCCCCTCCCCTAACGCGAACATTAGCTCCAATTCATTCCATTATCATTCGATACTCGTTACTCTCTTTAAACTGTTTACCCTAGAAAATTGAAATCGGAGTTTATCTTAGCATCTTTCCTCCTCTTGAGTTGCTCGCGCGACGGCGATTGGTTTTTAACCGACTTCAAAAAAGGAGGAGGTTCTCAATTCGACAAAAAAAATTTTATCATTTTTTTTGTTACTCGATATCTCCGTGAATCGTGAACCGATTTTCAATTTTTTTTAATCGAACGGGTAAAACCTCTAGATGGTCCCATTGTCACCGACTTGGGGTCTGATGATGGGATCCTGGAGAAATCGAGGGAACTCTTCAACTATTATAGGCACACCTATAGTTATTTCACTATTTTTTACAGCAACTCGGCCACTTCCTCTTGGAATAGCGGATCCTAAGTGATTCGGTTCCTTTTTTGTTTAAAATTATTTCGATTTTGTTCGACAAATTTTCACTGTGTAGATATTGTAGATAATAATGTTCTTTTTAATGGATTGTAAAGAGTTTTAAATCATTATTTGCTTAATTTCTTTTCCCCGGAATGACATTTTTGAATTTTGTCATGAAATTTTTAAATAATCTGTGCCCTCATTTAACGATAGCCGCATTTCCAACTGTGTAGCGAAAGTTAGTCTTAGAGACGTAACGAGAAAGTGTCGCGGTACTGAATTGCGATGTTCAAGGCAAAAGTAGACATCAAAGAAACCGAGCCGATCACGGGCCGGCAGTCGGTAGCGCGTCGCGCAGTAGACGAGTCACTGACCGGTTCAACTAGCACCCTTAGTGCTTCAAGAAAGAGACCTAGGCTCTCCAAAATATGTACGTGAGTGTGAAACCGTTTACTTTTAAAGTATATCTCACGAAAGTTTAATTTCAATTAAAGAAAAAGAAAAAAAAAGGTTTTTCATTTAGTATCATTTGAAAATGTTACCCCAAGCCATAACAACTAATTCATTATAACATTTTGAAGCTACTTTCAATATAAGAAACGAACAAACTGAGCTCTTTCCTCTTATTATCTATTTTAATGGAATTGTGTCCCAAGTATCTCAATAGTAAATAATACCCTTTGCTGACTTTTGTTGAGCCTGCAGCGAAGTTTTAATGATATTAAAAAGCAGTCGATATTATCTGAAAAGGTACAGTCACCGGCAATAGTATCTTCCTACACGAAGGCCGCAAAAATATGTGACACGCTCTTAAAGCCCTACAAATAAGAGCGTGTCACATATTTTTGCGCCCTTCGTGTAGGAAGATACTATTGCCGGTGACTGTACAGATTATTTTACATGTTACTTTTATTATTGTTAATATAATATACTTATATGTACCTATTAAGACTTGTTATATTTTAATAATATAATTTGCTCATTAAAGCAATGAGGCTACCGTTGTCTTACTCACCAGTTGGCGCCACTGTAGACGAAGGTCCTGAAATACAGCTGTTTTTTTTATTACGTTCGTTTTTTATTCGAAACGAAATTTATGTTTAAATTGTAATGTAATACAATACAATTATGGGCTACTAACTAACAACTAAACTTACTATAACCAAGATAAAGAAATCTCCGACATACTTTTGCTTATTAAATTTAAACTTTCGTGAGACATACGAATACTATAAAATAACCATACCCCGGGGATTTGGGTGCGGGAATAACTTGAGAAAGAGTAGAGATAAACAGATAGGTTATATTGACAAATAATCATATTGTGCCTAATGAATAAATACCTTCCTGCGAATTGTAAACAAACTACAATTTAATTTTAACTTAAGTAGCAGGGACTTTAGCATTTCTACCAAGCCCTTCGAGATAATAATAAAAATAATGTTAAATATTACCTGCCGTCAATTAGTAGTTAACACGATTTTCAAAATGAACAATTAATATTTTTTCTACATTTGGAACAGTTAAGCTTCGGCGCCTAGCTGTAAATATCCATTTCAACAAACTAAACGATTTTTCTACGTCGGCAGTCGTAATAGGTGCAAATTTAAATTTTTTGAAGAAGTCAATTGTTGCACGATGTGTTTGCGATTGCGATTATATTTCTTTGCCTTGTAACAATGCATAGGCATGGTATGTATGACAGACATTGAATGTCAAATATCAATCTTGACGTTAGATATCTCTGAAGTGTTTATTAATTTATAAATACATGAGTAAGAACTGAACTGAAGAGGTTGATAATAAATTACTGAGCATTTATTTGATATCATACGAGATGTTATCCTCGGCTTCGTAAGCGTAGTTAAATGAAATATTTTCAAATAAATCAATAATTGAACGTATGTTTTTTTTGTATTTTTTTATTCAATTAATTATTCAGTAGGTAAGTATACATTCTGTTATTTAATTCATACCTATTCTTTGGCTTATGTCATTCATTCCCGCACCCAAAACCCCGGGGTATGAAAATAACACGGTTACACTCACGTCACTAAACTCACGTGACTAAAGTGACGTGAGTGTAACCGTGTTATTTTATAGTATACTTTTGCTTGATAAAATATTAAACGTGCCAAAATTTACTAAACAGGTAACGAAACCACAAACCCTAATAACAAACACAATAATTTGCTAAACAACTGGACCGTTCATATTAATTTAAACTTCAGAAATTCGTTGTAAATTAACAATTTACCAATTCTTTTGCGTCGCCAAAAGAAACGATAAAAGTTTTAATAAAAATCTTGAGGTTTGTAACTGAGTCAATTTCGAGAGGATCATAGACTAGCAATAATAGACTCCACTCTATGAAGCGTTTAAAATAGGCACGCTGTCCGAATAAGAAATGTCGATGCCGTTATAGTAGGTACTGCGCAGCATTAAATGTAAGGTGTATCGAAGTTGCATCGTTTCTAAATGTGTTTTAACCGTTTAACGGGCAAGACTGAAAAAAATCCTCGATTGTAGCCTCATCGCCAATCTATAGTCCTAAAAATTCTGTACAAGAAAAAAATACAAAAAGATGATGTTACAGGTGGTCTTTTTTGAGACCGCTGCCCTATAAAGGGTTAAAGTTAGAATACGGCCCACGGTATAATCACAGAATGCGTATTTTTTTGAGTCGAGTCACTCGCGGTCGCCATGTTCTTTATAACTAAATCATTAGATTGGAGCCAATGTGAGATGATGGTGATTCATTTTAATGTACGCAACGAGGTCCCTGCTTTTTGCTACTGATCAGTAAAAGGAGGTTCAAGTCCGTTTGGCGGGCGACCTAATGTTAAAGCAAGGCAGTTTTTACCAAAATCACGTCTATTGGGTATTCCAAACTAAAGCTAATCAAAATATATAAAATAATCACGAGACATGGAGGGTGACAGACAATGGACACGAAAAGTTAATGGTTTAACAGATAGGTATTTAAAAGGCCGGATTTTTGGAAATTAAACTTCTGAAAATAAAAAGCGATTCCATGTTAAGTCGATTTCCTCGAAACACACGACACGCACACGAATAAATATGTTTACGGGATTAGGTCCCTTAATTTTTTGGCCCATGAGTATCGTTGTCGACTGTACGGCCCATCTAGTGGGTAAGTGCTCTATGGTGAGGCCGAACTTCGTAACGAGTTCTGCGGGCTTCTGCCAAAGCCTACTGAAACAACTCAAAGGACACCTGTATGAATACAAAATAACATCTTTGAAATGTTGTTGTGTTTTACGCCAATTTGTGACTGCTACATTGCTTGGTCTAGTCAAGCGTTTGTAAAAAAATACACTTTTTGGACAAAGACACACAAAAAAAATACACATACAAATTGTATAACTTTTCTGCAAATTTTATGTTTTCTCTTACTCAGTATCACGAGCTATTTCAATTTAAAAAGGTAGAAAAGTGTTCTGAAACTCCATCTATTTCATAATATTTTCTTTGTGCTATCGCCATACAACCATAATTATAGGAAATGAAATGGCAACGTAATAGAAAAAAAACTTGGGGACATTTTTATAAAAATCTACAAAAAACTCGCGATACTGAGTATTTACAGAAAATAACACATTTTTCAATATTGTATTTCTTTTTAATTCAGTCTGCTTACAATTATGGCCCAATAATTTAATGTTATTAAAAATTAATTACGATCAATAGTATGATTTAATTATACTATTAATTAATCTTTACTAAAAACACATAAACTAAAAGTCACCATAGTCAGTTTTGCCATATCTAATATGTTCTTAATAGGTTCTTAAAGGGTAGGCAACGCGCATGTGAATCCTCTGGAGTTGCAGGCGTCCATGGGCTACGGTAACTGCTTACCATCAGGCGGGTCCTATGCTTGTTTGCTGCCGTCGTAGTATAAAAAAAAAGGTATTACTACAACTTTTTCGGTGCCACTTTTTGTTTGCTGATTGTGCTTTTCGATATTATAGTATTTCAATGGTTTACCTAAAAAAAAAACATATTTGGAGTAAAAAAGGGAGTTTTAGCTCAACTAAAATGTACATTATTATAACACCCTATTTTATACATGAACTTTACCAATTAAGCAGGTCGTATGCAATACCAAAACTTTAACCAAAGTTTCTTAATAACAGAAACTATAGGTAATACACCAAGTATATTAATTCACATGAATAATGCTGTCTCGTTTTCAAGTTGTTTGAATGCTATCAATTATCAACTCGAGCAATATGTTCAGATAATTATCATCAAATTTCAATTGCTGTTCGTGTTTGACACCCAATTCTCTTGATTCAATCAGACTCTTCAACCCACAGATCACTTACCACTAACTACGCATTATGAAGCTTATAAAAGATAAGATAATTTGTATATTCAACGGAATATTCCAAGATTATTCCAGGACACTACTTTTGACTATAGGGGTGTCCTGGAATAATCTAGTAAAGATATACATACACACTCTTAGATTATATTATTTGTAAATGACTACAAGAGGAATCTATTGACTGAGGCAAAGATAAATATAATTTTCTACAATAATGGCACATTATTTTTCCGGGCAAAATTATTTTGTTGATAGTTATTATCTATAGCAGTAAATGATGCAAACGTTATCTACGTACGTATGCGCTCTTAATTATAAATATAGCATACAAAAATGTAATGCAATGAAAAAAAAATATCTCTATCATTCCATACTCAGTTACTTTATAGGAATAAAACGTGGACCTTTCTAAAATTATATTAATTATTTATCATCTTTTATTAAATTATCTATTTACTTAAAATGTAGTTACATATGTGTTAGTTATTCACGATTATATGACATATCATAACATATATATCAAAAATGATTTAGTACATAAAATAAACAGGTTATACATTAAATGCTGACCACGCCAGCAGGCTTTAATCATACTGAGTATTTGCCATGAGGATTCAACATTAAATTACCGGCGCTGCGCAGTGACCGCGATTCTTACTTGCTCCATCTATTAAGTGCTCTGCGATTCAACCACATCATACTCCTCAAGTTAATAGTATTACTCCGCTTTGTTACAGGAGCTTCGTACCGGGCCCGACCGCAGAGGAAATTCGACCACAATGCTGTAGACATGTGAGGAATGTATCTCCCGATCTGGGGTTGCACTGATGTTAGAGAGGTTGGAACAATGTTAAAAAGGAAATGATGTTGTTTTTAAATATAAAGTTAGAATCAATTAGTCTCGTTAAAAACTAGTTTAGACAATAAAACAAACAGCAAACTTAAAGATAAACATGTAAAATTAAGTAAAGTAAACTTTCATAAGTGTAATAAATAAATGTGTTAAGTGCTAATAAAAAAAAACTAAATGAAACTGAAGAACAAAGATAGGACATATAAAAACAAAAAAATAAGATAATGTTTCATAATAAAGTTGAACTTATAATGGATTTGAAAGTTAAGTGATGATATTTGGTGATGAAAAGTAAAATGACAGGTGAACTGAAATGGTCATATAGAAATAAAATAGAAGAATAGTGATCAAAATGGCGGCAATCGAGCAAGCTATCCTCGCCTGCGTCGTTCTGCTGTTCATTGGTAAGTGATAATATTTATTATAATTTATTTATAACAAAACACGTAACTATATTAAATAATTTAAAATTTGGATTCTCTCTTTGATTAAAATTTAAGAATAATCTTTAAAAATAATCTTCATTGACTTAAAAACCTAATACTAGTAATATTTCAATAGTACGCTGATACCTTAAGAGATAAATACCTATATATTTGGTTTTAGCAATAGGTTTTTTTACCGCTGTTAGCTATATTAGTATGTACGATCTAGGGTTTGCAATACCGATATTTTGTGTATGCGCAATAATGGACTAAGAGCTGGCCACGTCAGAACTAATGAGAGTGACAAAACCCGTCTGGTAAAATTGCTGTACTTACTATCCTTATTGCTAGATCCGGGCATCTGGCAGCTTTTAATGGGTGGGTTGTCAGAGTAACAGACTAGAAAAATTGTTGAAATGGAAAGTGGTACTACCAAAATAGGTAAAACTGCCAAAGTGGTCTCAGTTATAGAGGACACGTCCTATATTTTCACATTAGAACAAAAAGCATTTCATATTATTGCGAAAACAAAAACAGTAAGCGAAAATTATGAATTACTTATACACTTATTTACCCGAACAGAAAATTTTGGCAATGATTTAATAATTTATATATTTTCTCATAACACTGCATTAAAACCAGAACTCTAGGATTTGTTTTCTTGAAGTGGTTTGCATTATTAATCCTACAGTACAAAGAAATATCTCTACTCGGTGGCTTAGTTTTCGATACGTTCCGCTTGGTGTGCTGTGTTAAAAATCCCATAAAAATTAAGACCTAATTAGTGAAACGATTACATTATGGGTTCTGACGAGGCTAGCTCTCCGTCTATAACGGAATTGCACATACAACGTTACCTCTGAAACACAGATAACCTCAACCACTAGATAGACCAAAAGTACAACTCGACAACATAAGTGCTCCCGTACTAATTTTGTATGAGAGCGCGACCGCTTATTTCAGTTTAATTAACGTTTTACATGTGAATTAAAATTTATTTTATCATCTACAAAGTGAAGTTTTTTTACAACAACATTATTATTTACAAAGTGAAAATTTGTCGAACAAAATCAAAATAATTTTAAACAAAAAAAGAACCGACATCACTTAGGATCCGCTATTCCAAGAGGAAGTGGCCGAGTTGCTGTAAAAAACAGTGAAATCACTATAGGTGTGCCTATAATAGTTGAAGAGTTCCCTCGATTTCTCCAGGATCCCATCATCAGACCCCGACTTGGTGACAATGGGACCATCTAGGGGCTACCCGGTATACCCGTTCGATTAAAACAAAAAACAAAATTGAAAATCGGTTCACGTTTCACGGAGATACCGAGTAACACATATACAAAAAAAAAAAATAATGATTTAAAAAAATCTGTCGAATTGAGAACCTCCTTTTTTGATGTCGGTTAAAAATCAAGTTACAGGGGTAAACCTGGATTTTTATACTACAAATTGGTGAAGAATACTATTGAGATGTGCTGTTCTAATCGTAGAAATTTACGAATAAAATTGCGCATATGTGTTTGACCTCGTCCTCCCCGCAGAGCTTAAGAGTCCGGTAAACTTTTTTTTCGATTTTGCTCAACTTTTTGACGCTATTTTGCAGTAACTAACATAACCTCTAATTTTGTATACATATAATGAAAGATCGTTTCTTTTTGGATGGAATAAATAAAACGATTTTTTAATTTTATGCTTCATTTATAAATAATTCACCCTAATCTAACACCAGTTTCGCTATTTTTGCTTGGAGAGGTGAAGAAGAGTAAGGTTTTTATTGATTAAAATTAAGTTATACAAGTACGTCAAATATATAAATACATTGGGAAATGAGTCACCTGAGGAATGAATGTAACAGTTTTTTTCATTTTCATATATATTTTTTAAAAGAGAGTATATTTTGCTAGAGCAATTTTGCTAACAATTGCCGAAGTTTAGGTGATATTTTTGGGAAGATATTAAAGTATTTTACATAAATAAAAATACAAAAATAAATTTCGCTTCATGCTTTCTTCAGATAATATAAAACATATTAGGGTCCATAACAAATAATAATTAAAAATCATATGACAAAATTGCATGAGTCAACGTCCTCAGTAAACAAGCTCTGTAAGAATCGAGTTTTAAGGTATTAAACATTAATATATATCGACGTAAAGTCCTTTTTTGCAATAACAAGACTTCAAGCTATCTTACCAAATGCAATTCATGTGCATAATGTCATTATTAGCGATTTTCGTTTTCAAATCGTTACCGGACTCTTAATGATGTGTCTGTGTAGTCTGTGCTGTGAAAGCTCTACGGACAATTTAATTTCCTTCTTGTCATTGTACCGTAGTATATTGTTGGAGAGGCTGGAAACCGCTTAAATATGGACGAGTGAGTTTGAGTGCCGACGAACGCAGATAAAAACATAATTTCTTTGTGAACGTTTTCTACGAATAATATAATTAATATTTTGGAATTCTGTACACATTCAAGCACTTCAGTATAAACGAATGAAAACCAGACATTATTAGCTTTTTTACTATGAGATTACTTGTTATGCGATATGAATACCATAATGTATTCCGGTCCCGTTGTCATTCTCCATAATACAGATACCGAATTTGCTCGCGACAGAATATCCCCATTCATGTTTATATTATCTAGCTCTCTACTTAATAAGATCGTCTATGGCAGAGAGTTCAGCTTGTTCTTTGAATAAAAACGGTCTTTCAATACCATTTGAAATTATTTATCCACATTAATTACATCGACTATTGCTCGACATGTAAGCTCCTTCAAGATGAGCTAGATAAATATTATATATGTAATTTTTTAATTTGTTTCATTATTTGCGATAGAAGTTTCCCATTCATTTTGATATTATTAGCGGGCTGTTTATTTAATAAGATCGTCTATGGCAGAAAGATCACCCTATTATTTTACACTAAAACGAGCGTTTTTGGCCTTCGATTACGGGTTCTAAAAAAACTGTTCTAGAAGGGTTTGTGACAATTCCAATCAAAGTACAACTACATTATCATCTATGATTCGAAAATCTAAAAGTATTTACTAAAGTGGCAACTGTCAGAGGCTGTTTTAAAATTGAAACATGTAAGAGAATTTTTATTACTTATAATACCTATTTCATAAAATTTATATTATTTAATACCTACTAAATAAAAACTACGGTTTTTCGAAACAACTAAACATATATTATGTATGGCGTTCATGGGTTTCTACATTTAATTATAGCAATTTACTTTACTTCTGAGATGGATAATGTCTTTTACAAAAAAAATACTCAAACAAATACGTGGATTTTTAAAATCCTTGACGATAAAATAATATAAATTTCAACGTCATGATTTTACAGTTCACTTTTTATTATGATACTAAGAAAAATATTGCTATTATTTTTGAGCAAACACGCTGACCCCTCGACCGAACGATTTTATGGCTATAGTTTATACGGCATCGTAAACATTGTCTTTATTCGGTTACGTTCTCTAAACCGTATGGACTATTTCATTTTGCCGGGTTTATTGTCACTTAGCTAATAGAGTCACACGGAATGCTGAATTGGCGGAATATTCGCTCATATCCCTTACAGTCCGTGAGCTCTAAAAAGAACCTTCGGGTTTTAGAAAGAGACGTCGGGAATCAATCAACAGTGACACATGAAAAAGCAGAACAGCAATATTACCTTCGTGTGTCATCGCCGATTCCCGAAGGTTCTTCTTAAAGCTCACGCACGGTACATGCTTATTCAAGCGTTACATCGTTTACTATATTTAAATTTTAATTTATAAATAAACATGTAAAAAGTATGATTCTGATTCCCCTACTAAGGTCGAATTCTTAATTGAGTGGAGTAATCGTCTCCGATCGAGTGCCAATTTCATGCTTGCCATTCCTCATCACAAATTTCATGCCTGCGTTAAATCTTTTGCAGTGATATGGCAGTTAAACTGTGAAATGAGTTGCCTCTAACCTTAAGGCAATCGCAGTCTGTTGCATACTTAAGCAAAACCTTACTAAACTGTACAGTCAGCGTCAAATATACTGTAACAGCCAAAGTGATCAAATAGTCATATATTTTGTATGGTGTAACGAACTATTTGGCTACTCTAGCTGATGCGATATATGTGACGCCGACTGTACTGTAAAAATCACCAAGTTGTTTGCCAAAAACCACGAAGTAGGTACAATAAAATTGTTGCTTTAAGATTATTTTTTAGCAGGCCTCTGAAAAATTCAATGAGACAGAGATCCTTTTATTTATCTAGATAACGGGAAAACGATTTAAGGTTATTATTTTAAAATTAATTACCTAACTTGTTTCATATTTTTCAAAAACCATCTTCCTGAAATCAATTAATTTTATAAAGAAGTTGAATTTGAAAAATAAAATGTTGGTATGGTGATTTTTTGATCAAATTACTAAGGTCACACATTATAATCATCATGATACAGATTTGTCTTTTTTAAATACAATGTTAATGCTCAGTTTTTCGAATTCTATTAAAATCAAACCTAGGTGAAAACAAGCTACTTTTGTTTACATCTAAATTTATAATGAGAGCGTTTACAATATATTATGAAAGACTTTTTAGATGTACCCTGTACTGTCCTCATTACGATCATTAAGAGTAAAACAAACTTTTTTAATACAGTTGCTCAAAAAAGTGCTTCTCTTGTAGTGGTTTAGCGTGCGGAAAGTTTGATATCGCGCACAAGTGCTTTTTACTTTTCCAGCCAATCACAGCTAATGACAGTGACAGACAGCCAATCACAGCGCCGCACCGCACCGCGCGGAGCGTTCGGATACATGTACTAAAGTCCTCAAAGTGAATAATTGACAATTTTAAAATTTTTTCGCAACTGTATTAAAAAACGTCGTTCGATACTCGTGCGTAAATGTCATTCTTCACTCGTCCCGAGTTTTACTTTTACTTTCCGCACTAATATCGAAATGTACTAATAAATATAAGTTAAATATACAGAAAATCATGCTAATTAAAATGCTACTTATATATAAGCTACTTAACTATTTTAGGTATCACGATTAAATTAATATATGAATGCTTATTTTCAAATAAGTAACTATAACGGTCCAAAAAGTGTTGTCAACCTGATGTAACTTAACTTTGTCTCTACCAAAAATTATAAGATAGTTTCATCATCATCATCATTGATTTAAGATCTATGGTATCCTGCCTTTTCGCCGAAAATTTTATTGCCGAATTTCACTTGCCAACCAACTTTTCGCAGAAGTTTCATTTGGCCGAATAACTTTTGCCAAATAATGATTTCGCAACCCCATAATTGGGATATGAATATTACCTACTAGCTTGTGTTAAAATAGGTTGGATTATGTAAAGTTGGGAAATGAAATTCGGCCAAATGCAACTTCTGCGAAAAGTTAGTTGGCAAGTGAAATTCGGCAATGCAATTTTCAGAGCGAAAAGGCAGAGACCCAAGAGCTATGCTCTTGTCGGAGGAGTACTCACCAATCCTTTCTTCTTTGAGTTAGTCTTTTGATTTTCTCATACGAGGTGGTCTTTTTTATTTGACTAAGAAAAGATTTTAGGTTTCCGCCTTATATTTCTTCTCAACCCTGCCTTCCAAAATATTTAGGAAAAAGTTGTATATGTCACCGTAAAATTGTCAAAACCGTTTGTTTATAATCTAACTAGAGAGATTGTAAACTATCGAAAGATTGTGAACCGTAACGTACTGCTTACAATTTAACGGATTATATTTCGTTAGATTATAAACTATCAACGAGGAACCGTCATATTGTCAAACGTAAAGCTTCTTGCGATAATTGGTCGGTCTTACAGTAGGTCGTTTAGTGTTATTATAAACTAACGGTATTTACAATTTTATATATATATACCTGCTTATTCATAAACGCATTTCAAACCTCATCTAACTAAATCATCTTTTGTCCTTATCTGTCACTTTGACAGTTGTGTTTGTTCGACACAGACAAAATATAATTTAACTAAATGAGGTTTGTAACACGTTTATGAATAAGCGGGTTAGTCTACTGCCATAAAATATTTCTTCCACAAGTACAAGGAATATTATTACTTCTCAGCATTTATTATTTCGATACAAAGCTCCGTTGTTAAAAAACCAAGAAATGGGTCGATAGCCTCGCAATTACCAAAGAGATTTTATCACGAAAGCTACAATTTATCGCGGTGTTTTCCTTAATGGACTCATAATGCAGCTAATCTGATTACCCGAGTTTATAAGACGTGACAGTGTTTTAGATTGCTTTATCTTAATGTAAATCTGATAACGTTGACGTACGAAAAAAGAGGGTTATACTGATTTTTTTTACCAGCAACCAAACTTCGTCTAGTACCTAACTGAATTTTAGAACTCCAGAACTAAGGCTTATTACCATGCATCGTAATCTGCGAGCAAAATTAATTGAAGTACTAGGGTTGTTACTGGTTGTCATACGTCATTTCAATGGATTTCGCTCGCAGTTTACGATGTATGCTTATTACTTACCAAAGTGTTTTGTTATTTATATGTAACCTATGAGTTATAATCAAATACACTTTATTAACTCTTTACCAAAATTTGGGTTATTGATGAATGATGAAATAGACGAAGTAGTTCGCTTGTCCTTTTTTTTTCAGTGTATTTTTTTCGGTTCGGAAGACTACAGTAATCTACAATTATACTATGTTGATAATATCTCAACAAGGCGTTTCATCCCTCAGGCAGGGGTTAGTTAAACCTAGGTTTATATTGTGTTGCATACAACTTTTGACAATATTTTTTAAACATAGTTATGAGAAAAGCCGTTTCATATTCTATAATAGCTGTTACGGTAATTATAAGTGTAAGGGATGTACCTATGTCACAAATGTGAATGCGTCATAATAACATTTATAACATTAAAATATTAGCTATACGTGTACAGTAAAAAATAAAAAATAAATAAATAAATATTATGGGACAATCTTACAAAAATCAACCAAGTCCCACAGTAAGCTCAATAAGGCTTGCGTTGTGGGTACTAGGTGACGATATATATAATAGATAGATATAGATAAATAGATAGATATAGAGACCTAAGCTCTCCGAAACATGTCGCACGTAGTGACTAAACACAAGTGAGTACAGCCGCATGCAGTGATAATAGTATAGATAAATACTTAATTTCATAGAAAACATCCATAACTCAGACACAAATATCTGTGATTTTTAATACACAAATAAATGCCCTGACCAGGATTCGAATCCGGGACCTCCTGCTTCATAGGCAAAGTCACTACCAACTAGGCTAGGAAATTGTCAAAAAAAATTGGAGTAATGTCCAAATAAAGGTAAGAAGGAGATACCTTTCAAACATATTATTCATTCAAAACATATAAACCCATCGTCAACTGAAATCATATTTCAATAGACGATCATAAATATTATGATTTCTCTCTCACAATTCTTACCAATAGCAAATACCTTTGACCTTTCCCTAATATAATTGGCGACCTGGGCGCTTTCCAAGTGTTCCTGAATACACTATGTGCCTATCTTGCTATTTATTAACTAGATAATATGTAAGAGAGCGCTGCTATAAATAGCTACCACCCAACATTGATCGAATCATTAGGAAGAGTCCCCGACTTCATTCAAAATAGCTTCATTATTTTGATTGTATCGAATTACTAACTGCCAACAAATGTTTGTCAGAAATTGCTAAGGATTGTTTCAGGTTTCAATTAAATAAGTTTAAGTCACTACATAGTATAAAACAAAGTCGCTTCCTGCTGTCTGTCCCTATGTTTAGATCTATAAAACTACGCAACGGATTTTGATGCGGTTTTTTAAATAGATAGAGTGATTCAAGAGGAAAGTTTATATGTATAATTGCACCCGTGCGAAGCCGGGGCGGGTCGCTAGTTAATAATAAAAAGGAAATTTTTCTCTTAAGTTAAAAATGG